>CM052708.1:8629880-8647612 GCA_028551405.1 Uromys caudimaculatus
CAATGGTTTTGCCTTAGTAGTTCTGGTATCTTGTTTATCACAGCTGATTTCTTCAGCCCCAGCTAACCAAAACCACAGAATCTTAAATCAAAGTAGCAATGGCCCTGATAAGAGTCTTTAATCTTCCCTCTGAAATTTCTCAAGCCAGGCCTCCATCTTCTGCACTGTTCTCAACATTATCTTCCAAGCTCCTACACAACATCCCACAGAGCAGCCCAAAGTTCCAAAGTCCTTCCACAGTCCTCCCCAAAACATGGTCAGGTAGCCACAGGAATACCCCACTTATGGTACCAATTTGTCAGGGTTTCTATTCCTGCACAAACATCATGACCAAGATGCAAGTTGGGGGAAGAAAGGGTTTATTCAGCTTACACTTCCATGCTGCTGTTCATCACAAAAGGAAGTCAGAACTGGAACTCAAGCAGGTCAAGGAGCAGGAGCTGATGCAGAGGCCATGGAGGGATGTCACTTACTGGCTTGCTTGCTTCTCCTGGCTTGCTCATCCGGCTTTCTTATAGAACCCAAGACTACCAGCCCACAGATGGTACCACTCACAAGGGCCCCTCCCCCCTTGATCACTAATTGAGAAAATGCCTTACTGCTGAATCTCATGGAGGCATTTTCTCAATTGAAACTCCTTTCTCTGATAACTTCAGCTTGTGTCAAGTTGACACACAAAACTAGCCAGTACAGTAGTTTAAGCATAAAGTTTCATCTGATCTTAGGCTGTAATGCAATATTTAGAGTTTTTTTTTTCATATAGATTATTCCAAATGCTGAGCAATTGTGTACACTCCCATACTTAGCTTGTCCCTTGTGGGAAACCTTATGACTGCAGCTACAGCAGTCAGTCCTTGTAATAGGAACAGGCTCTGGTTTCAGACACACACACACACACACACACACACACACACAGAGAGAGAGAGAGAGAGAGAGAGAGAGAGAGAGAGAGAGTAACTGGCACCAGCATGCCTATGTTCCTTCATATTTTAGTACATTTTAAGTGGTACAGAATCCTGAGCAAATAGAAAATGCTGTGGTTGAACAGATAAGAGGAAAAAGAACTACAAGTTAGCAATTTGAATAATACTTAGTACTTAATTACTTAAGTGCTGTGCAAGTCAATACTTGCATGGTAAGATGTACAACATCCTAAATAGTGATTGTCTGAGCTGATCTTAGTGGCGTGTGGTGTTCATGTGTACTTTCTTTCTTTCTTTATCATGGATGGAGAGATAGACAGTTAAACCGAACCTTGTCTATTTAATACTTGTGTTCAAGAAAATTAAAATTGCTTAGGATGATTTAATCAGAATCTTAATGACAAGTCAGATTCAATACGACAACCTTGTGGACCTCTGCCATTCAGGTATACATTTCAAATTTGGACATGTCCTGATCTGTATCTGAGGCCATCTTGAATGAGCAACATACTTTACTTAAAGGATGCCATCGCCAAGATGCAAGAGCAGAACAGATTTCTGAACTAACAAGCCATGCAATTCTGTGACTGATACTATACCAGAGTGGAGGACTCTGAAAGCCAGGACTGGTGAGAAGAAGTCAGCGTGAGCAATGGCTTCTTTCTGACAGTGCTTCGGAATAGACTGATAGAGCTATAAACAGAAGAGCATCATGAAATAATCAGAAATAATATGAGAGGTGCAGACAAAAGCTAGTTATTTGGCAAGGAAATCAATTTCTTGCAAGAATTTTAGTTTTCATATTATCTTTGTTCTTCTGTGTACAAGACCTGTGTAATATGTGTCTGTTTTTTGTATGTGGAGCTCTCTGCCAGGGCAGTCTTGTGCTAGCCCTTTGAGAGTCATAATTGATAGTTATTAGTAGCTGGTAGGCTGATCATTATCAGGAGGCTGGTGCTTCTCATACATCATGTCATCTGCTGTGGCCAAACAGTCTATGAGAGTGTTATTATAATCAAACTTTTAACAGATGGAGATTAATATCCAATGGTGTGCATAGTGTGGTCTGGGGTTGATTGTATATTGAGATGAACTAACTTAGTCAGAATCATACTCACTCAGCTTTCTTGGCTAGACTATGTCACTCTCAGTGGTGTTGTCTTAACATACATTGTGAGCAAATTCACGTGACATTTTATCAAATACCTCTGCCTTATGCTTTGTACGTTTGATAGGCCAAAATTAACTGATGACCAGAGTTAAAATATTGCATGCAGCATCAGTAAAAACATACCAACTGAACTGTTTGAAATTATCTTCCATTCTGAATCTTTTTGCCCCATTATTTAACCACCCCATTAACTTTCTTTACCAGCCTCCATGTTGATAATTCTAAAATGCAAGTTCCTAAGACATCTTCTCTAACTCCTTTCGCTAATGTATGGTAGAGCCTGACAGGAATACAGAAACTTACTCCATGTCAGTAAAGCAACACTTGTCTGGAAGCATGGAAACCTGGGAGGGAGAAATGAGAAACTGGTAGCCCAAAGATAAATAGACAGGTTGGAAGCCTGGAGATGAATAAATTGGCCAAGAAGCTGCACTTGTTGCTTTTGACTCAGTTGCAAGTGAAAGAAACAATTCAAATTCCCTTAAGCAAGGGAGGAACAGTATTGATCTAATGTGGAGGGGATGCCATCTCGTAGTTGATGGCTGAGGAAGAGAACAGAGGACAAAATAGCTTACATCACGACCTAGTCATATCTTAAAGTGCTATGCATGTCTCAACTAAATTTTGAACAGTAATGTTCTCAAAGGAATGATGTTCCATGGATTGGCCAGGCAGAGTCAAATACACACACCTGAGGTGTTCAGGGGAAGTGCTGGAATCATGGGAGCGGGAGTTCGCAAATGAAGAGATGTTAACCAGGTACACACAATCCTATTACTGTTGCTATTGTGTGTGGAAAAAAATTAAAGATCCCCAACTATATGCATTATAAGTATTCAACTTCTAGTTACATATTAATAACACAGTTGAGCTACCATAAATATGTTTTCATTGTTTCATTTATTTTTCTTGGTCATCTGTTTCGGTTACTTTCGTATTGACTTTTAGAGTTCCACATGTTTCTTATATATAAACTTATTTTTTAGAAATTTCAAATCTCAAATAAGCTAAAGTATGTTTACTGTATTTTATACACTCTTAGCTTTGTATACTCACACGAAACAATTTCGGCTTCTTCATCTTTTTTTAATTTAAAAACAAAGTGTCAAACACAACTGATTTGTTGAGTATCTACTATATCCTAGATTCTCTATATTTTAATTTAAACATGTAGGCTCTTTTTGAAATAATGTTGAAAGAGCTGTCTTTGTTCTTAAAAACACTTCAAAGCTCCCCTGTTCAGCAGTGTACTGCGAACTGGGTTTAAGTCAGGCAAGGGCTTAATGGCTTGTTAGTTACTGCTAGATTGTAGAAGGCTTTGAACAAATCCAGGTGAAGTATCATATGTGCACCCTCCTTTTTGTATCAAAGCTAGGGAATCCTTAATGAATTCAACTCTTGGATTTTAGATCCCAGGAAAGTTTATTTTGTGTGTTTTATTTATGTGACTTGTATCATTCCATTTTATTTTACTGCATGTATTAGCAACTTATGGGATGAAAGACTACACAAGGGGACTGGAGGCAGAATGTTTATCAAAATGGTAGGATGCTTGTCCAGCAAGTTAGAAAGTTCCATCTCTAACACTGTACAAAACAGTACCCCTGTACATTCACTTATGATCATCCAGTGGAGTGTCCTATGGACCTCAAGGCTCCTTGGTAGGTCTCTAAGGCAGTCTTACCTGTCCCACAGCAAAGTTCACAGCCACAGAATGCACTGAGGTATGTACTATTTATGGTGCCCACAGACAAAACACACACTGTTGCAAGTAGTTCCTTTTCCCCCCAGGGTGCAGCTTTCTCAGAATATTCTAACAGATGACTACAAGTCTGCAAGGGAAGAGATGTGACGAGTGCGGCCATTTTGTAACCTGTCCACTTGCACAGCTGTGTGTACACATTTGTTATGTGTACCGAGAATTTTCAGTGTGCTCTGTATAGTATCATTGACAGTGGTTATTATAAAGTCAGCAAGCATTACTGAAAGGGCACGAGTGGGCACCATCAACACATAATGACAGTGTATTCCTCTTAATGGTGTCATAACAGCAGGAAGAAAGATTATAAAGTGCTTATAAAATACTTACACACTTGCTGAGTCTTAAGTTTTATTTTTTTAAATACCACAATATAAATCTCACAGAATGTCTTCATTCTATAAAACTGTAAGCAAAAGGATCCATGGCTGGTTTTTCTTATTTATTTATTTGATTTCAGATGTGTTATATTTTATTACTGTATTCTTTTCTTCTACAGTTCACTTTAATTGCATTCTTTAGGTGTCAGAATGCCAGGTTCCTGTTATTTTAACAGTAGTCATCCCGAGTGCTGATAAACAAAGAGAGAGGTTCCTTAGCAAAAGGCGTAATTATGTTCAGCTGTGACAGGACTTTGGCGTCCATGCTGACATCCCATTGGGAGTATGTCAGTCAGTAGGGCTCCATGCCTGAAATTTCCATCTTCTAGCTGCTATCATTTTTCTCTTTACCTTATTGTAGGATTGACTGTTTCCTTTTGTTGCCTTCACTTAGGTCTTCATGAACTTAATCATCTGTGAATTAAAAAAAATAATGTTAATATGAAGAAGCATCCTGACCCTGGAATAGATATGACCAGTGTAATTTTCCAGTATATGATACCAATAGTACTCTAGGTGCTTCTAATCTAGCACAACGCTCTCAAAAATAGAGAGGTGACTTAGTGTAGCATGTGTGCTTCCAGTTGAGAACTTTGCATGTGGAACTGGGTGGACAGCTAATGTGTTGACACAACTGTGCTTTTGGCTCAAGTTAAAGAGTAATATTTCCCCAAGAGATGGAGGTCTCAGTCCTACTCTCCAGTAAATAAGGTTTTATAAGTCACAATTTAAGAATTGATTTTATTCTTCTCTCTCTCCCTCTCTCCCCCTCTCTCTAGTGTGTTTGTTAGAAATTACAAGGGAGTCTGGATCTCACTGGGTGATTATGAAAAACTTGTCAGCTTAGTTAGACTGTTCGATAATATAACAGCATTAGTTAGCTAAATTGCTTCTTTAATGAGGGCATATGACACTGGCTTTTTAAATGATAGCCTACAGTTCTAGAGATATGTAGATTAGGAGTCTCACCAAATGTGAGTTGGTAAAAGAATATGAAAATTCTCCACTAAGCAATTACAAAGGATATTTGCTGTATGAATTTCTTTTAACAAATCTGAGTGGTCAAGGCTATTTGGATGAAATGGCATCAAGGTTTTTAGACAAGATCATGTTTAAAATGATAAACATTCAGACAGCCATCACCCTGGCCAGGTTGCCAGCTGATTGGGTTCTCTTTTATGTTTTATGCCATAGTCTGTATAGTTGTATCTTAACATATTATGAAATGACAGTTCATAGGTCTCCCCTATTTCTAAGATCTATACTGCACTGTCCTTTCTGAAGCCCCCTGTGCAGGATACTGAGATGACAGTCCTTCATGTCTCAATGCTTTTTCTCTTTTACTAACTGAATTTTTCCATGACTCAGTAATACAACTATTTTGAGGAAAATGTTAATGATTCATCATCTTTTGTAAAAGATTTGTTTTTGTTCTGTGTTGTGTTTGTGTATCTATGTATGTGTGTGTGTGTGTGTGTTCTTGCCTGCATGTGTGTATATGTACTACATGTTTTCTGGTACTTGCAGATTCCTGAAGAGAGCATCAGAACCTATAGCACTGTATCTATAGGTAGTTATGCACTGAGAAATGATCTAGGGTTCTCTGCAGGAGAAGCAAGTACCTCCTAACAATAAAGACAATAAAGACACTTCTCTAATATATATATATTTGTAAAAGTAATTTTTATTCACCAGATCTAATAGCTGTCTTTGAGACTGCTGAATAAAGTCATCCTTTGTAGTTCTTTCTGAACTCTTTGGCTGTCTGATTCAACTCAGCTGTTCTGGCTTAAAACTCCTCTCCAAGCTGACTGATTCAAACTAGGTTCTTTCAGCTTCTTACTGAATTACTTTGCTTGGAAGAACTGCTTCTGAATTCTATGCACTGAACTACACTGACTGCACAAACTCAATGGAACTGCATGAACTCAACTGCATTCAATTGAACTGCACTGAACTGAATTCACCTGAACTCCACTCACTGAACTACCTTCCACCTGATTAACTCTTCAGTGCTCTTAAGTAGCCTCTCTTCCCTGTCTGCTCTCATGAGAATTAGACATAACCTATCTCTGACTCATTTTGTCAAATCTTTCTCTGATTCATCACTAGTCTGCACCTCAAATAGATGTCACTTTTCAACATAGCTGCTTCCTTCTACAAACTAATTTTACCTTCACTGTTTGGGACTAAAGGTGTGTCTAAGGGTGTGTCTATATTTCCAGCCACAGAGATTAAAGGTGTGTCATTCCACCTGTGTTGAGCAGATTTAGAAGCTCTTTGTATATGACCCCTTGCCCGAGCAGCCATACTGCTGGATTAAAAATCCTCTACACAAATAGGTTAATCTGAAAATCACATTTAATTACTAATATGTGAAGCTTACAGAATCTAAAAGAAAATTGATTGAGATATTACCAGAACAGATACTGGCTGGTCATTCCCACAAGCTTTGTGCCACCACCGCAGGCAGGACACCATTGTAGATCCAAGAGTTTGTGGATAGGTTACCATCCAGGTTAGTTTTATGTCAACATGATATAAGCTAGAGTCATCTGAGAGGAAGAAGCCTCAGTTGAGAAAATTTCCTGTAAACTTGGGTCTGTAGGTAAGCCTGTGGGGAGTGGAGCCATCCCTAGGCTGATGGTCCTGGCTTCTAATAAGAAAGCAAAGTGAGCAAGGCATGAATAGCAAGCCAGTTAGGAACACTCCTCCATAGTAGCTTGCCTCTCGGTTCCTGCCCTGTTTGTGTTCCTCTTCGGACTTCTTTTGGTGGTGAAGAGTGTTGTGGAAAGCATAAGTCAAATAAACCCTTTGCTCCCCAAGTTCTTTTCGTCAAGGCGGAGTTTCATTACAACAATAGTAAACTTATTGGTGTTTACATTTCTCTTTTGTTAGCATGCAGAGAACCTCTTTGTCCCAAAGGCTCTATGTAGGCACCAGCATCACTTCTCCATGATCAATGGCTTGTGTAGGTGTTGTGTTCATTCATGGGGCCTGATTGAATTTAAGTTCCACTCTACAAGGTGTAACTCATATCCAATACTAATTAGGTTAGCAACAAACTGAAACTAAATAACCTGGGAACCTAGGGTAAAAACAAATACTACTGCTCTTAAAAAATAAAAGTAGGAGTAAAATGTTCTGATGACATGTTTTCCATACCCATTCATCAATGCCTTGCTCAGCCTTCATCAGAGAAGCTTCATCCTATAGCACATGGGAACAAATTCAGAGACACACAGGCAGACTTGACCCAGAAAGTGAGACCTTGGGTTTGTTTGCCTCAAATTTATTTCCATAAAATTTCTCCCTTCAGGGTTCAGGGAACTATGGAGAAAGGAAGTGGAAAGAGTAATAGGCAGAGGGGAGAGAGGACACCAAGAAAACAAGGCCCTCTTGGTCAACATTATCAAAGCTCAGATGAATTCCCAGAGACGTAGGCAGCATACGCAGGAGCTGCACAGGTCTACACTTGGTCCCCTGCATACGTATTGTGGTTTCCAGTTTGGTGTTTTTAATGGGTATGTGAACCAAAAGATCTCTGTTTCTTGTGCCTTCTTTTGGGTTCTTTTCTGTTTGCTTGGTTGGTTGGTTGGTTTTGTTTTCTTTAATTTCAATATATTCCTTTTTCTTTTATCATATCATTAAAAAAAGAAATACTACCAAAACAAAGTCAGAAATTGAATTGTCTAGTACTTGTGAGGAAAAAAAAAAAACAAGCAAAAAACTATGGCATTAATCTCTGAATAAAAATGCAAGGGGGCATCTGTAGGGCTGCAAATAAATAAAATAATTCATAAGAACAATAAAGGTATAATATCTATTAAAAAATTGGTGGGGGCTTAGGTTGCCTCAGAGGATAATACCTAAGCCTTGTGAAAAACAGCTTAAGTTTTTTTTTTATGACTTTTAACTGCTTATTATTAAATTATTAGGGACCCGAGTGCATTCAGCATAAATTCGTTCATTGGCTTACTCTGGTGAACTATTTTAAGGTAATTTTCTTTAAGCTCAATAGATCAAGACTAGGTAAAATGACTCTGGGAATAGTAGCTATTAGGCTTAGAGGCAGGAAATATGGGATTCCTTCCAAGGCTTTCGACAAAGGTATCTCCAGAGCTGATCAACAATTAGAAAGCCTCCAAAGCCCAGGATTAAAAATACCACTAAATGCGGTCCATGTCATTAGGAAGGGCAATTCAGTTGCTATTCTGCCCTGTCTACCTGTTGTGTATTCATTATGGAATTTTATGGCTTTTGATTTTCCTCACTAAATTTAATTGTTTAACTGCTTTTTGATGTTAGTATCATTTTAAAGCATCTAAGCTCAACAGGTTTTTCAAATCTTGCACATAAAACAGTACTTACAGTACTAAAAATTGCAAATCATATAGTTAATTGATTTTTATTTGAATTTTCATTATAAGTCACATTTTATGAAGGTCTATATAAATTTAAAACTTTAGCATTATCATAGTTTTACTTTTGACAACTTGAGGTGATTTTGCTGCAATGTTCATTGAGCTGCAGGTGCAGTAGTTGTTGTAAATGAATCAGTTGGGGTGGGGCCCACAGTGGTCCTTCCCATTCTAATGAGGTGGTTTGTGAATTTTGTTGCTGAATAGTGAGAGTTATACTTATCAGTGGTATAAGGATAAACATTTAGAACATAGAACTTGTGCTGCTTTAGTGAAGCAGCAGTTGCAGTTTCTCCTCTGTGATCCATGATCTCACTAGTCGTGGGAAGTTATTCCGTGTATGATTTCTCTCTTAATCGAATTTGCCTTAACCTCAATGAAGGAGATGTTCGTTAGCCAAGGTATGGATGCTACTGTTGTACCCTGAGGATAGAGGTCCATGCTCCTTGTTCATAGGCATCATAGGTAGATGGCTTTTAGTTGCTTCACTCCCTTAGAAACTCACATCTCTTCTTTGTTTACCACGAAAGCTAATTATCATGGGGTAGGCTTTCAGATCAGATACATCTTGGATTGTCCAGGTTGTATATTCAAGGTGCATGCTGTCTATAGCAATAGGAATTTACCTGCAACCTCTGGCAGGTAACCAAGGGCAACGACAATAGCCTATAATATTTTGGAAGTCTGTTGAACTGTCCCAACCAGGAACTTGAAAAGACATTTCTCATGCTTGTTCTTAGAGTCTGTAGAGGGCGAGTGTCAGCCCCAGGATGTAAAATTTTGTTTGCTTAAAGTATATATTTTTATTCACAGACTCACATCTTATGTAAATAGATAATATTATGCTTTTAGTGACTTCTTTTTAGATGTATTTATTGTTATTGGAATGGTATCTTTTTTAAAAAGAAAAGCTAAATGGTTTAATTGTTTAATTTGGCATGAGATTTTATTAATTTTTTATGTATAGTCATGTGACTTCTCTGAATCTTCTAGTGCTAAGCCCTGTGGAGTATTTCATGGATATTAGATGTTATTTTACTGTACTTTTTCTCTCTTGTAAGGCTAGATCTAAGGCTCTGCACATGCTAATCGCGCTCTGCCAGTGAGCTCTATTTCCAGGTCACTCTTGAGGTACCTCTATGGTTACCAAGGAGTTATTGAATGACTATAATACGTCTCAGTCGAGAAAGTTAATCAATTACATATCATCATTCTTTGCTTTTAAAAGACTCATAATTATGTTAAGGAGCAAAGCCCTTAAAGTTAATTATAGTCTGCTGAATGGTTGCCTTATTAAGGATACATGAGACTGTATAGAGGAAGAATCAGTTCATTCATCTAACACAAGCTGGGGAACACTATGTACAGAAGCTGTTGTGGAATTTTGGCTTTTATGAATAAATTGTTTGTAATGTTTTTATTTAATTTTTTGGAAATTTCATGCAATAAATTTTTATTATATTATTCTCCTCTAACTCCTTCCAGATTCTACTCTCCCCAACTTCATGTTCTTCCTTTCTCTTAAAAACAAACAAACAAATAAACAAAAAACACACAGAAACAAAATAATACAAAACACCACGGGGCAGGGCAGTGGTGGCACACGCCTTTATCCCAGCACTTGGGAGGCAGAGGCAGGTGGATTTCTGAGTTCGAGGCCAGCCTGGTCTATAGAGTGAGTTCCAGGACAGCCAGGGCTATACAGAGAAACCCTGTCTCGAAAAACCAACCAAATAAATAAATAAACAAACAAAAACAAAAACAAAACACCACGGGGAGTGATTCTGTTGACTCACCACACCTGATCATGAGGTCTTCTCTGGAGTATGAACATAAGGTAGCCATTGGGGTCTGGAGTGAAAAAGGTTATTAAGGAAGAAAACCATCACACGCAGGTATTTCATGGTAGTTATTAGACATTGCTAGAGTCTTTAGTCTAGAAAGTGGTAGAAATAAAGATGAAGTAAAAATCAGTTGCAAACTACCTTCTTTAGGAACCTAAGGTGTTTTCTAAAACACTTAACTGAAGAAGATCCTTTGATGTTCTCTTCATATGTGCAACTGTTGTTAACAACGTCTTCATTACTTTCTTGTCTTCTTCAGTTTATTTATAGAAATTCCCTTCTAGGTGCTAGCAGCTAAGACATAAGCAATCAGGAAAAGCTTGTCAGCATGGAATTTGCATTATAGACCCAGACTTATAGATCAGTCTGGAAATTGCTTCTTTAGGTAGCAACCTAAAATATACGTTAAGCTTTGTCAGCCATATAGAGCCTCCTACAGCGACTTCATTTGGTCTTGCCAGTGAAGAGATACTAGCAGAAAATGCATAAGGCAATGGCCGGACTGATTGACACTGCTTCACACAGACGTTTGAATTTCACATACTTCAGCTCCCAAAAATACTTCTGTGCATTCTTTCTCCTAGCTCAATTGTTGAGAAATGTAAAATCACATTCTTTATTTACAGCCCATACATGTAGGCAAGCATGTTTAGATGTACTGGTTTCCCCACCTTTCTTTCGTTCATCCTTGTGTAAGATGTTTCAGGGCAGTGGAAAAATCAACTCCATTAACTGAGAAAACCTTAAAAAGGTTGCATAATTAAATAATTTTAAAGTTAGAGTTTAGCAACTAGTTTATAAAGCAGGGAGATTCCACAGGAACAACACGGAGGCAAGGGTTTGAGCCATGGAGCCTTAGATGACCGTGAGGAAGGGAGTGTGGGCCACATGGGGATTTCTGGAAGTTCATATTCCTTATTCCTTGCCTCTGTGTGTACCTACGGGACAACTCTGTGTACAAGTAATTGCTGTTGAACTGTGGACCAGTACATCTAAGACAGGGCCCTGTTATCCATACTGGCATTACATAACGAATATTCAGTGAGATTCCAGGCTTGTATAGACAGTGTCAACTCAGGTTTCGGCACCATCCCTGTTGGCCTACTCAGGTGGATCCAACTGAGCATTTCCGATGTCCTCAGAGGAGGCATATACAGTTAACATGTGCGTTAGCTAGCCGGGTGTTCCTGGAGCGAGGGGATGCTGGATCCTCAGAGCTTGACCACTTTTCCATCTACACCTTAATAGCATCCTCTTCATTAGCTGACATTTTTTTGTGCTTCACTATTGTCCTGTAGAGTCCAGACTTGCTCTAATGTTGTCAGCTATTTGACACTGGCGTTGAAGCTGTAGGACCTCCATTTCCTCATATTGAAATAAGCATATGGTCCTAACTTACAGAGGTATCATCTTAAATGAAACAACTCCAAGTCGTTATTAAACATATAGTAAAGTGTTTGCATATAATTGACTTGTACTACTATTGTTGGTATTACAGAAATAAGAGTTTTTTTTCTGACAGACTTTTAGCTATGTTTTGTAAGATGAGCTAAATATTAGGACAAGGAGAAAATTAACTTAGTTCAGAAAAAAAAAAAAAACCTGCCTCCAAATTCTAGGAATAGTGCAGACACCTTGATACAAGAGGAAATGTATTATGACCTTATGACATTTTGAAAGAAAAAAAGCAACTGTTTAACATTTCAAAAATTAATTTATGGAAGGTTAATTTCTTTTACTGTGTTAACAATATTTTAACACAAAAAAGTCACAGTCCCTTTGAAAACATGCCCAAGACATCAACATTCTCCAGTTTAATACAAGGTATCATTTAAACCCTTGATTTCTATGCAAATGGTACAAACTACCGAAATATTTCCCTACTTTAAGTTCTCCCACGTTTACTATTGACTTCTGCTGCTAAAGTGAGAATATGTTCTTTGTTACCTGTTCCAAACTGTATTGGAATTCGCCTTAGTCTAACACAGAATAAGACTCACACTCCATATTTATATTCCATTGCCAGAAAAAGACTTTGATTGGTCCATGGATCTTTGTTAAAAGTATCATTTTTTTCTCAATGAATGATTCAGACCTGCAGTGAGGTAGACAGGTGTTCAATAGGAGAAAAGCTTAGAACCTGTGAATGGCACACAGACCTGTCAAAGTTGTAGCATGGAGAGAATGAAGCACTGATCTCTAGTGAATGCATGAAGTGCTCATGGGCTTTTGCTTTGAGGTTTGTCTGCAGCAGAGCATGAAGACTGGGCTGATACAGTAGACTTTGCTTTTCCATCTGTCTTATGCCCAGTAGCATGTATTTATACATGTACCTTAATATAAATACAAATGTGTACACTTAATTTTCTTAGTTCAATTTGTACTGATTTTATATATGGCCAACAAACACAATTGAATCCTATATGACTTACTTACAGATGTCTCAATTGTATCATTGAGTTAATGTCTTGAATGACTTTGATAATTATCAAAGTCCTGATAATGTTATTAACTGACTATCACTCTAAAGTCTTGTTTAAGTTTGATCATTATCGTGTAGACATCCTACCCTTCAACAGATGGGTTTTTATGGAATGACAACTGTTTTCTCCTTGGTCACCTATAAAGTCTGTGTTTCATTCCCTAGTTGTCCCTATCACATGAAGATCCTTCTGTTTTGCATCTGTCTAGTGATCTCTTAGATTTATTTCTTTGCAGTGCCATTTTCCCCCACAAGAATATTGACTTAATTTCCCATAATTCTTCTCTCCTACAAAACAACACATCTTTATTGATGTTTCTCTGCCTGTATTGAACATCGAACCCTATGGACTTTTCCTTATTTTCTGGGTCTTTTTTTCTTTGGAGAGCAAACCTGTTCTGTAACTTATATTTAGAGTTATTTGTAGATGATTTTGATGAAAAGGTCTAGAAGCTGGAGTATCCTTATATATATGTCATCATAGGGCCTGTCCACTACTTTGCAAAATTTGGCCTTGCTTTGCTATATTAGATCCAGGAATAGTGTCCTACATTGCCTAAGGATAAAAAAATATCAGCTTGAAATTTTGTAATATTAAAATGTAATAGTAGATTATTCTGACGAATCTGTGGGTTACTCTTTGATTTGAGACTGCAGTATTGCACATAGAGATTCACAGACCCAAAGACCTTTTTCCTGTATGTATGTCTGCAGCAACTAAAAGAAATCTTTTGTCATAATCTTCTGTTGTGACAAAATTGTGAAGAAAGAAAATTTTTCTTCTTCTTTTTTCATTCATTAACTTATTTACTTTACAACCAGTTCGATCCCAGCTTTCACTCTCTTCTCTCAGTCCTCACTCTCATCTCTTCTCATCTCATCCCCCTTTTTCTCCTTAGAGAAGGGGAGGCCTCCTGTGGATGTCATCCAAGCTTCATCTTGTAGCTTTTTTAAAAAAAATATTTATTTATTCATGTTACATACCAATATCAGCCCCTTTCTTCCCAGTCCCCACCTCTCACAGTTCCTCCCCACATTTCCTGCTGCCCTTCTCCTCTGAGAAGGGGGAAGTCCCCCACCCCCATCCTGGTATGAATCCATCCTGACACATCAAGTCACTACAGACTAAGCACATCCTCTCCCACTGAGACCAGAAATGGCTGCAAACGTAGGGGAATGGGATCCACACACAGGCAACAGAGTTGGGGACAACTACTACTCTAGTTGTTTGGGGGACCCCCATGAAGACCAAGCTGCACATTGGTTACATATGTGCCAGGGTTGGGGGAATAGATCCAATTCACGCTTACTTGTTGATTGGTGGCTCAGTATCTGGGAGCCCCCTAAGGGCCCAGGTTAGTTCACTCTGTTGGTCTTCATGTGCATCCCTATCCCTTTTGGGTCCTCAGTCCTTCCCCCAACTCTTCTAGAAGACTGCAGGATGTCCATCTTTATTTATGTGGGCTTTGCATCTGTTTCCATTGGCTGCTGTGTGGAGCCTCTCAGAGGAGAGTTATGCTAGGCTCCTGTCTGTAAGCATAACAGAGTATTAATAGTGTCAGGAGTGTGTTCTTGTCCATGGGATGGGTCTCAATTTGGGCTAGGCATTGGTTGGCCATTCCCTCCCTGTCTGCTCTATCATTGTCCCCACACATTTTGTAGGCAGGACACATTTTGGGTCAAAGATTTTAGTGTGGGTTGCTTTCCTTATCCTTCCACTGGGAGTCTTGCCTGGCTAAAGGTGGTGGCCACTTCAGGTTTTATATCACCCACTGCTAGGTCTCTGCTAGAGTCACCCCCATAGAATTTCTGGGGCCTTCCCCATCCCAGGTCTCTGGGCCAACATAGAGATTTCCCTTCTCTCTCTTGCTGTTCCTACACCTGATCCCCTGCTGTGTTCCCCTCTCCATCCCTTCTCCTACCCAGTTCTATCCCTCTGTTCACTTCTAATATCGATTTTATTCCCCATTCTGAGAAAGATAAAAGCATCTTCCCTTGGATCCTCCTTGTTATTTTGTTTCTTTGGGTCAGTAGAGTAGTGTGGTATCCACTTGAAACTGAGAACATAACCATGTATGTCCTTTTGGGTCTCGGTTACCTTACTCAGGATGATATTTTCTAGTTCCATCCATTTACCTGCAAAATTTATGATGTCCTTGTTTTTAATACCTGAGTAGCATCCCATTGTGTAAATGAACCACATTTTCTTTATCCAGTCTTCAGTTGATGGACATCTAGCTTGTTTCTAGTTTCAGGCTATTACAAATTAAGCTGCTATGAATATAGTTGAACAAGTGTCCTTGTTAGATGGTGAAGGATACTTTGCACATATGCTCAGAAATGGAATAGATGGCTATTCCCAATTTTCAGAGAAAACAACAAATCCGAGTGGTTGTACAAGTTTGTACTCCCATCAGCAATGGAAGAGTGTTCCTCTTGGTCTACATCCTGGCTAGCATGTGCTGTCCCTTGAGTTTTTGATCTTAGCCATTCTGAATGGCATAAGGTGGAATTTCATGGTAATATTGATTTGCATTTCCCTGGTGACTAATGATGTTGAACAATTCTTGGAGTGTTTTTTGGCCATTAGTGATTCAATGTTTAGCTCTGTACATAATTTTTAATTGGATTATTTGGGTAATTAGTGTCTAATTTATTGAGTTATTTATACATTTTGGATATGAGCCCTCTGTCAAAGGTTGGTGAAGATCTTTTTCCAATCTGTAGGGTGCCATTTTGTCCTATTGATAGTGTTCTTTGCTTTACAGAAGGTTTTCAGTTTTATGAGGACACATTTATTAACTGTTGATCTTAGTACCTGAGCTATGGGTTTTCGGTTCAGGAAGTTGTCTTCTGTATCAATGCATTCAAGGCTATTCCCAACTTCCTGTTCTATTGGGTTTAGTATATCTAGTTTTACTTTGAAGTCTTTGATCCACTTGTGCTTGTGTTTTGTGCAAGGTGATAAATATGGATCTATTTGCATTCCTCTACATGCAGACTTCCAGTTAGACCAGCACTATTTGTTGAAGATGCTCTCCCTTTTCCACTGTATGCTTTTGGGTTCTTTGTAGTTGGTCTAATAGCAATATTTTGTTAAGATGAATATATTTTCTCTATCTTATTCACAAAACCAGTAGTCACCAAATAAAAACCAATTCGAACCACTTAAAATGACATCACTACACCAAAATATATAACAACCTTTTATGTATTTTTATATATTAATTTAGGATATACACACACATATACACAGCCGTATAGATGTTTTGATTTAGGATGTTGATCCCTTTCCCATTTATACTTTTTAGAACATTTATTAAGTATTTTAATGTGAATTGATATAGAGAACAGAAATATGAGGAAAAAGATTTAAGTTAAGACTAAGGCAAGAATCCTGCCCTGTTGCATAGCATACACTGGGCTGTGCATCAGCAGTGTATCTGTCCTGAAACACTTGCCTGCCTCTAGACAGAACTCAGAGTTGAGGGGGTGCCAAGTACACACACTTGGAATGAGAAAAATAACCAGAGATTACTTGACATGTCTGGTTCTCCCTTTGGTTGCTATACTCTTTCCCACTCAGGAGTGAAGTGAGCAGAGTCATTCTGCCCGTACTGCACCACCCCTTCCCATGTGACCCCATCTCCAGCACATACTGTAGCAACAGGAGTTGGGCTTCTCCATTGTCACCTTGAGTTCTATTAACTTGTCAGTATGGTGAGCTAACTCTTAAGGAAGTCATCACTACAATTATCTTCTTTCTATTGTTAAGTTTCTGCATCTCTAATATGTATAGCTTTGTCTCTCTTGAATGTCTCCTCTTTTCCCTTTCTCACATCCAAATCCTCCTGTACTAAGCCAAAGGTCACCTATATTGCCTTTGTAGTTGAAGACATAATGATAATTATGCAGCCTAAATATGTAAAACATGTCCACTGTACTGGATACCTTGTATAAGCCCCAAACAAAAAAATGCATCTTATAGAGGAAAATGCAGTAACTTCGAAATGTAGAGAAAAGAGAAAAGAATATGGTTCTCATGTATCACCTGAGAGCTTGGTTAAATTACGTACCTACCACTTTTCTTCTCTGTCACTGTTTATGAATAAGAAAACCAGAAAAAGAAATTCAGACCCGGGAGACCTCTGCCTGGGCCACTAGGAGTCCGTAGCCAACGAGCGCTGGAGAAAGATAACCTCCCAGGAGCTTGGAAAAGCCGTGAGTGGGGTGAAGGGGAGCAACACCTCTCACCAGACCCGCCCGGATCCGCCGGGATCCAGGGCCTGAGAACCCGGGAACAGAAAAACTCTGAACCTTCCGGTTTTCACCTGTGGGTGGAGACCTCTGCCTGGGCCACCAGGAGTCCATAGCCAACCAGTTCCGGAGAAAGATACCCTCCCAGGAGCTTGGAAAAGCCGTGAGGGGAGTTAAGGGGAGCAATACCTCTCACCCAAACCCGCCCGGATCCGCCAGGATCCAGGGCCTGAGAACCCGGGGCCAGGAAACCTCTGAACCTTCCAGTTTCATCTGCCGGTGGAGACCTCTGCCTGGGCCACCAGGGGCCTGTGCCTGGGGACCTCAGCCTGGGCCACAAGGCTCCAGGAGAGAGCGGGTATCCCAGGAGTGCTGACACACCTTTGAGCACAGGCAAAACCACCACTTCTGTTCAAACTCACTGGATCAAGAGGGACCCTTGCAGAGCCTTCAGGCCATAGGAACCAAGGGACAGCTGGGGACAAGATCCTTCTG
>CM052708.1:8648112-8705912 GCA_028551405.1 Uromys caudimaculatus
TAGTTCAGACCACTAACCAAAGAATACACATCTGTGGACCCATGATTTGGACTACATATGAGGCAGAAGAATCACCTCGATGGCCACCAGGGAGAAAGGAGAGGACTTTGGGCCTGAGGGTGCTAGTGGCCCCAGTAAAAGGGAATGTCAAGGTCGGAATATGGGAATGGGTGGGTGGGTAGGTGGGAGGAGGAATTCCCTCACAGAGGCGGGGAGGGGGAGGGGACACGGGGTTTCCAAAGAAAAGGGGAATCATCGGAAATGTAAATAAAGTATCAAAAATAAAGAAAAAAAAATCCTGAAAAAAAGAAAAAATACACCTAAAGGCAGACTGCTGTCATACAGAACTCAATTCCCATTGGGTGATTTTATAAAATATTAGTGCTGTTAACATATCAAAATCTTTTTTTCTTAATTTTCTGTTATTACTTTTTTAGATTGGATATTTTCTTTACTTATATGTCAAACCTTATCCCATTTCCCAGTCGCCCCCATAAACCCTCTATCACATTCCCTCTCCCCCTGCTTCTATAAGGATGTTCCCCCACCCACCCATGCAGTCCTGCCTCCCCACCCTCAAATTTCCCTACACTGTGGCATCCATCAAGCCTTCACAGAACCAAGGACCTCTCCTCCCATTGATGCCTGACAGGGCCATCCTCTGCTACATATGCAGCTGGAGCCATGTGTACTCCTGGGAGCTCTGGGGAGTCTGGTTGGTTGATATTGTTCTTCCTATGGGGTTGCAAACCCCGTAAGCTCCTTTAATCCTTTCTCTAACTCCTCAGTTCATTGGTTGGATGTGAGATTCCACCTCTGTATTTGTAAGGCTCTGGCAGAGCCTCTCAAGAGACAGCTATATCAGGCTCCTGTCAGCAAGCATTTCTTGGCATCCACAGTAGTGTCAGGTTTTGGTGACTATATATGGGATGGATCCCCAGGTGGGACAGTCTCTGGATGGCCTTTCCTTCAGTCTCTGCTCTACATTTTGTCACCATATTTGCTCCCATAAGTATTTTGTTCCCCTTTCTAAGAAGGACCAAAGCACCCACACTTGGTCTTCCTTCTTCTTGAGCTTCATGTGGTCTGTGAATTGTATCTTGAATATTCAGAGAATTTTTGCTAGTATCCACTTATCAGTGAGTGCATATCATGTGTGTTCTTTTGTGATTGGGTTACCTCACTCAGGATGATATTTTCTAGTTCCATCCATTTGCCTAAGAATTTCATGAATTCATTGTTTTTAATAGCTGAATAGTACTCCATTGTGTAGATGTACATTTTCTGTATCCATTCCTTTGTTGAAGGACATCTGGGTTCTTTCCAATTCTGGCTATTATAAATGAGGCTGCTATGAACTTAGTGGAGCATGTGTCCTTGTGATATGTTGGAGAATCTTCTGGGTATATGCCCAGGAGTGGTATAGCTGGGTCCTCGGGTAATAATATGTTCAATTTTCTGAGGAACTGCCAGACTGATTTCCTGAGTGGTTTTATCAGTTTGCAATCCCACCAACAATGGAGGAGTGTTCCTCTTTGTCTACATCCTCACCAGCATCTGCTGCCACCTGAGATTTTTTCTGACAGGTGTAAGGTGGAATCTCCGGTTTGTTTTGATTTGCGTTTCCCTGATGACTAAGGATGCTGAACATTTCTTTAGGTGCTTCTTGGCCATTCAATATTCCTCAGTTGAAAATTCTTTTTTTATCTGTGTAACCCATTTTTTAATAGGGTTATTTGATTCTAGTGGAAAGCAAACTGAAGCAAGGTTCTGAATAGAAACCATTAGCACTGAGTAGACTTGTTTCCAAACCTGTCACCTGAGACAAGAGTGAAGTCCACACAACAAAGCAGCCTTGTTCCATAGTCACGAAGGTTGTTGTGATAGTTATCAGGGGGCAAACATGGACATACTTTTTGATTTTGTATCTATTAGTTTCAGAATGCACCCATGCATACAGAAATATGAAATTTTCCAAGTACATATAATATTCTAGAAGTATAAACTATTTGAGCTTCTTTAAAAGTTGAATTAATATACTTTTAATAAAATAAATTAATGGCTACATTTACTATTATCTTTCTTATGATCTTTAAATGATTATAACTAAACGAATGTGTATCTTACTATAAATAGCATGCATACACTGACAAAAATCTCACTTATTTTGAAGGTCACATGTTTTGGAAAGATAATTTTACAATAATATTTATATAATATAAATGACATAGATGATTTATAGTAAAATTATATGAATATAATTTATAGAAATATTATAGTACTGTTTATAGTAATACAAAATATAAAAATTATAATATTACTACAGGGAACTACTGTTAAATTTACTATAGTTATTTAAAATTACTAATATATTGTCAGAAACAGAATAAATTGTTGTGTATGCAAATAGGAAGACTAAAAAGCATGCTAAATTCTTACAGTTCTGACATAAACAAATACACAATACAGACACGAGCACTTATGATTTAAAGTGTATAGAAAAACATGTGCCCTTTATATCCATGGCTATCAATTATATTTTTATACTGTTAATAAATGTGTGAGAAAATAAACATAATAGTGAATAATAGTTTGAAAATATCATTAGTCTTTAAATACATTCAGATAATTTTTTTTTTTTTTTTTGGTTTTTCGAGACAGGGTTTCTCTGTGTAGCCCTGGCTGTCCTGGAACTCACTCTGTAGACCAGGCTGGCTCGAACTTAGAAATCCTCCTGCCTCTGCCTCCTGAGTAAATTTTTATAACAGAAAATAAAAAACTAAACCAAGTATCCTCTTTAAATATATTGGGAACATTAATACATTATGTTTATTTGTGTGGTTTAATAATTTGAGTGATCAAATCATTCTTTTCAATCTCTAAATACATCCATGACTTATAGAAGTAAAGATTATTAGGAGATTTAAAGGATCCAATATATGTTTAGTAGATATATACTAAAAAAATAGATTCAATAAGTTATATTAATATATTACATAATTTTAATTAAAGATTTAAAAATAAGCTTTTAAATTGATATATTACAAATGGATTATCAGACTCCAAAGTAACACAGTATAGGACTGAAGAACATTTAATAATGATCTTTCCTCAGATACCCACAGTCACTTAAAAAAAAAAAAAGACAAAAATATAATTTCTCATATGTGGAAATAAAATAGTCTGAATATTTATACAAGTCAAACTAATCACAGAACAATGAAATACATATTTAAATTAACTAATCTACACATGGTTTCAACATAAGATGGTTCAGCTTATAAGATTTTGATTTCTTTGTGGTGTGTGACAGAAGTAGGAATACCTTAGAGCTGGTCTTTGACCCTCTCCCGGGTGGGTGATTGGGAGTTTCATGCTATCACAGAAACTTGGGCAGTGTTGGTGAGATGGTGCTCCCATCGGCCACACAGCGAGGAGGGTGAGATGGTGCTCCCTTCAGCCACACAGCGAGGAGAGCATGCAACTGGGGCTCCACCGCTCACCATTATGTTAAGCTGTGGTATTTTACAATCTGACCATATTAAATTAATTTCATTTCCAGTATTTTCTTACACTATTTAAAAGGACATAATCTCATCTCAAGTCCAGGAGCACCAGTGTTTAATATTGTTAATATTCTTAGGAACAGGATACTTTTATGCTCTCAAGAAAATAAAGCCAAGGGGAAGAAATCAACTTAAATATGGAAGACAAAGTAGAAACACTATAAAACGCTTCCAAGGTTGCCACGTCAACACTAGAGCTTCACTGACTTCAGAGCCCATTTTTCAATATCCCACCCTTCAGCACACTCTGAATCTATGTGCAGTTAGGCAGCACAAGCCCAGAAAGTTGAAAGTTAATTTTAAAGGTCACATCATGCAAATTTGAAGCTTAAAAAATATTTACTACCGGCTGTAGACAGATATCTCATGGATAATTCCAATTAACTAATCTTTGAAAGTGCAATGCACCTGTAGTTAAAATGGTGTTTCTCTCCATACCAGGAAATGGAACATCAATGCTGTTAGCATTCCGGGTTCAATTTAGCTTTCTAAATACACTCATCCTGTGTAGGGCAGCATGGACGATCGTGGCGGTTTGTATGTGCAGCTAGCATTGGAACTCATCTAAGGCCCTTCTTTATCACTTCCAACTGCGAGGTTCTGCATTATGAGTACTCAACCAGAAATCTCATTACTTTAATAGCAGCAGAGCAAGAAAAATACATGGTGTAGGAGAAGTCTTAGAAACAGTGATGCCTCCCAAATATGATACTTTGCTCATACAAGCTTAAATTCTTACCCAGGCAGCTCAGTCTTATGAAGAGGTCTTGGGCACAATGTTAGTTGCTTGATATAGGAAAAGATACTTCCTACCCTCATGAATTTATAATCTCATTAGAATAAAATCATCCACCCGTAGCTAAATATCAAACATAATAAAATGATTATATCTCAAAAAGTAAATGCAATTAAGAAGACACATCAACATTCGGTTATAAAAATGGGCAAATGTTTGACAAAGCAGAAAGATCAGAGAAGGCCCTCACAATGTCTGCTGAATGACCCTCTAAATGCAGAGGCCCTCACAATGTCTGCTGAATGACTCTCTAAATGCAGAGGGATAAAAGGAGAGTGATTTGATAGCTCAGTGGACAGGAAAGTTTCTTAGGCAGACTCCAGTATGTATTTATTTCTTAAATAAAGTAATTTTACATAATCATATCAATACCACTATATCTCGTTTTAACACAAATGTGACCTTGAAATCTTTACTTTAAACACATATTTAAATTCATTTCCATTACTCTACTTAAAGTCGTATGTTTGACAAATATTCTCTTTAAAAACAGAACTAATTAAAAGGTAACGAACTCAGATATGTGCGTGCATACACACACACACATACTGTGCATACACCACATAAATATATCACGTACTCATTTTTAAATGAAATTAATGCATATAAATGAATGCCTAAAGGTGAAAATAAATAACTGCAAACAAAAATAGACTATACTGTAAGACATAAAATTGCTGTTCTCTAATGCTGAAGGTGAGTGACAGTAATCTAAGTTGTAAAAGGAACATTCCATGCAAGATAGCCTGCTCAAAAATTGATCACAAGGGAAAAAAAAAGATTGTTTTCGTTTTTAAATTTTAACTCACGTTTTTACTTGTTCATAGTATTTAGAAGAAAGGTGTGGTATTTATAAAACAGAAAAGTAGCAACCTCCTCTGAAATCATAGATAAGGTCCTTGTTGTTTTTTTGTCAACTTGACACAAGCTAGAGTCATTTGAGAAGAGGGAACTCTGAGGCAATGTCTCCATCAGCTCGCCCTTGTGTGAGCCTGTGGTGCATTTTCTTGAGTAATGATTGATGCAGGTGCATCCCATGCACCATCCATGCACAGTGCCCCCACCAGGCTGGTGGTCCCGAGCTGAGCAGGGCAAGAGGAGAAGACAGCAACCAGAACTCCTTCATGCTCTCTGCTTCAGCTCCTGCTCCAGGTTCCTGCCCTTTGAGGATGCCCTGGCTTCCTTTGATGATGAGGTGTGATGAGGAACTGTAAGCCCCAGAAAGCCTTTCTTCCCTAAGTTTCCTTCGGTCATGATGTTTTATCACAGCAATAGATACCCTAGCTATAGGAGTTACTAAACAGACCTCAACTACAATGTGCACATTCTCTCCAACTCCCACTCCCCCCCCCCCATATACCCTGGATCAAGTAAACCTTGGTTCAGGCAGCCATTCAGGAATCCTGCCTTCTTCAAGAGTTTCAGAGTTTCTTTATTTTTGTCTCTTTTAATTAATATATAAATCCTGGAACCTAAATTGCAATCTCTAGCAAAAAAGTGACATTTGGCTGAGTTATTTTGAGTTTATGGACCGTCTTTCTCTCAGTACTACTTCACTTGTTTTCCATAGACAATCTACTGGCCTTGGTATTTGATATTTTGTTCTCTTTATTAATGGCAGTCCTCTTCGTAATCATTTTATTATTGGTCTATTTGGGTTTTAGCTTATAGGTTCTCAAATTGTATTACTGACATAGCAAAGGGATTTTTATCACTCAACTTTTATCTAAGACTTTGGAAATATTCATGAATTAATTTGGAAATATTCATGAATTAATTTGGAAATATTCATGAATTAATTCATGAATTAATTTAACTGAAACACACAGCCTATTGTATCACAGTCCTATCTGTGCATTTTTATTGTTGGTTTGTTTGCTTGCTTCTTTGCTTTTGGTAACCACATACATTTTATTTCCTCTGCTTACCTACTTATGTTAACACACTTAATAAGATCTTAGAGGAAAGACGGCTCAGTGTTTAAGAGCACTGGTTACTCTTACAAAAGGCCCAGGTTCAACTCCCCAAAACCACATAGTTTCTAATCCCAGTTTCAGGGGACCTGACACCTCCTTCTAGCCTACCTGGTATCAGGAATGCACATGCTACACAAGCATACATGCAGGCAAAATACCCACACACATGAAATACATTTATTTTTTTAAATCTCTCTAAAAGTTATAGTAGTCGGTATCACTGATTCTGTCTTACTTGAAAGACGGTGCTTTCACCTTTCTGCTATGAAATATGATGTTGCTGCTTTGCCAACCATCTTTGTCAAGTGAGATTCTTGTAAGTATAATGTGTTTTGATCATAAGGTATTGAACTTTTGCGTACTGGTTTTTGATACTGAAATGATCTATAATCACCACCCATTGGCCTCATGAGATAGATATAAAATTACATTAAATTATCTTGGCGACATTAAATCAAACTCATACTGGCCCCAATTCCATGTTGTTTTTTTTTTTCTTCTCACCAACAAATGCCATTTTTAGGAGGTTAATATCTGGCCTGTGCCTTAGCTGGGACATGGAAGTTGGTGTCTTTTTTATCTTTGGTTTCCTGTCATTGTTTTCTATCATTTTTGTGCCAGTTTGCTTAACTAGTAGATGTTGTAAATGTCACAGTAAAAAAAATTGTCTGAAGTCCTTTGTAATTTTATGTCCACAGAAAGTTCTTTTTTGTTTTTGTTTGTTTTGTTTTGTTTGGGGGAGTGGAGATTTGAGAGGGAATGTCAGAGAGTACAGGTCAACCCACTGGAGTTGGGAATTGGTATTTTCCAATGGATGGTCTCTATCCCAAGAAGAAATTGTTTGTTTCTACCCTTCTAAGTACACTCTCAAAGAACAGGCACTTGGAGTCTGAACCCTTGTCTTGCAAGTCCTAACCTCCAGTTTCATCCGCTCTTCCTATTAAAATTCCCCACTCATGTTTCAGCTCCTCAGCTGCCTCTTCCGGAAGCACAAGACAGAAGACTCTCTAAGCCAATATCACCATCCTGGGGTTTATTTTTCCTGGACTTTGGTCCAGTAATTCTGTCTTATCATGGCAGTTTTGGGATGCCTTCAGGCAGCATTGTGGAAGTTAGAGAGTTCTTAATTAATCTCAGCATGAGCTGACCAAACCTAACTTACTCCTCATATTTGTCAGGGACCAGACCTCTGGCTGCATCTCAGATAGGAGAACTGCCTGCAGTGTCCAAAACCCCAGTCAAGAAAAGACAATAATATAATGTTAACTTGTTTGACTGCATAAAGTTTCTACTGAAAGAAGTTTTAAGAGAGCACCTTAAAATAAATGTAATCACGATAAGAATATTTTCATTAAAATATCAATGCTCAATAAAATTCTAGAACTCTTAATTGATATGAAAATCATTTCCATCAATTGCAGGGTCCAGCAATAAGAGTGTGAAGGCATTCAAAAACAGTAATTATGAATCTTTTGGAGACAAAACTATATCATAACGCAAACCCTCAATTGCAAGAGCTTAAACAAATAGTGCACAGAATATACAAGTATATCACATAGAACCAACACAGCCCTCTAATCCTGTGCGGGTAATAGATGGCAAAACTGAGCAATAATTCAGACATGAGTCTGTGCCCTGACACAACTGGGAACAGGGAGCACACATGTGGGAGTAATTAGTGTCAGTAAATATATAGCACTCACACAAATGCAGGTGTGAGTAAACGTGAGCCCCAAAGGGGTACAGTGATGGAGATCCACATGAGGAGATAAAGAAGAGGGCTCAAATTCTAGTGAGAGGGAGCAAACAGTTAGCTGAGAGGATCTTATAGTCCCAGGAGGTATTCAAAGCTGGCACTGAGCACTGTGACCTCTAAAGTAAACATTGGGTGATACTGTAACAATCACCAAAGAAAGCCTGGAGACTCGGATAACTGCAGGGCAGACTGTAACACTTTTTTACTTTACTTTGAAAACTGAAATTTTGAAACTAAAACTACATTAACTACACCTCAGAAATATTTTAAAATAAATCTCAAAAATTAAAACGGAAAGGGAAGTGGAAACTTTAAAGGTTCTTTGGGAAGTTGGTTGGATGGTGAGACAAACGTGTGAAGGAATGTTTCACTGAAGCAGGCATAGGGGAGAGAATGCTCTGCTAAAGCAAGTATGTGAAAGGACATGTGGTGGAAGATTCTTTGCTAACAACACACATATATTGGCCTGCCTTGCTTTATGTAGTTGAGTTGCATTTGTTGGGAACTCCATAGAGAGAAACACCCCCCAAAACTGTAGGGTGGTGTGATGCAGTTTCTTGCCACTTCTGCAGACTCAGGCTGACTGGATGCCCATGCTGAGACCAGGAGAGTGAACGACACATGACTTTTGTAGGGAATAAATAGGACTCCATGGAGTGATGGAGACAGAGCTTGGCTTGCTGGTACAGCTAGCTGTGCAATGCTTGTGGGTCTCGAGTCTCATTGATCTTCACTTCCCTGAGAGAGGCACAGTCGAGAACTCCTGGTGTCCCTCCAGGTCTCTCCTGCTGACTGGAGCTGAGGCTGAGGCCTGGCTGTCTCTGCTATGTCATGTCTGTTAGCTGTTGCTTACCCCACAGACTCTACCGAACTAGACTGCTGGTGTATCCCTGAAGTATCCATGAGTGGATAGGGCTGCTGCTGCCTGCTAACCTGTGAACTGAACTGATGATTTCCAGACAGCCCAGATGGGAGTTGCTCCAAAGAACCTTTCTAAACAGGTCCATTTCCCCTGTATCTTTTCTTTCCCACTACCTCTGATGTATGGTGGGCTACAAGGGAAGCTAAAGCATTTAAGAACCATCATTAAAAGTAAGGTTTGAAAGAATTAAAGATACAATAAAACCATATAAACAATATTAAAGTATTATAAAGTAAAAACTTTTCTAGACGTAAATCTTAAGGAAATTAAAATAGGTTGGAGAAAGAAGAAAATCACCACTGTAAACTACAGGCTTCCAGCTTTGGGAACACAGCAAGATATAAATCAAAATTTCTTTCAGGAAGATTTTTAGATATTAGTAATAAGACTTCTATATGTCAGAGAGATTTGAACTGACGAGAGAAACAGTGACTATGGAATTTTAAAATGTAAACAGTGTGCTATATAATCAGCTCTGCGTGAGAGATATCCTAGAAGCTACTAGTACAAAACAAAAAATGGTTACAATCTTAGTTTTTGTGAGCCAACCACATGAGAACAGATATGCTATCTGGTCAGACTCAGGGTTTCTTAAGGGTGCAGTCAAGGCTTTGGCCCAGGCTGTCTTTTAGTGCTTGGCATAAGCTCAAAGATCTGACTGCAAGAAGGCTCACAAAATAGATAGTAGCCTCTAAATCCAGCTACTATGGACAGCAGGTTTCAACCACTTGCTACATGGTGTCTTTTAAAGGAGTGTTTGAGCATCCATACAACAGAGCCACTGAGTTAACCTAGACAACTGCCCAATTGAGAGAAGAAGGCGCCCTAGTGTCTTTCCACAAAAGCCACATACTAACACTTCTGACTTACCTGTTTATTAAAGCAAGTTCCTAGTCCAGTTCAAACTCAATGGGAGAAAAATCAAGAGTCCATCCATTAAATGGAAAGTCAAAGATTTTGTGAGCACATTTTATACTAGCACATATATCACTAGTATGTTGGCATGTGGATCACAGGTGTCAGGAACTTATGCAAAAGGAAGGAGAACCACACAAGTGTTCCTACCACAAACCAACAGCTTCTCAGGAAACCCAGAGACAAGCCCCACGAAGAGGAAGGCCACAAAAAACATAGCAGCATTCTTTGTTCTATTTGACAACTCACATGACAAAAGACCTTAACACAGTAAGGAAGACACACATTAACTGGAACTTTCTGACACCGTGAGAAAAAAGAAAGGAATACAGTTTCCACTAAATGATAAGCAAATTACCAGAATGCATGAATAACCACTGTGGAATTTAGCAATGCAGAACCTCATGCTGGCTGCTCATCAAAGAGAAGGCATAGGTCCTATGGCCTTTTCTTTTAACAGTGAACTGCACTCCAACATGGTCAGGACATACTTACTGAGAGAGCACTGCAGGGGGATCACCTCACTGGAACTGATGGATAACTTACTTAGCTGAGCTCATATCAGCTTTCACTGTTTCAATAAACAAATAGAGAAAATGAACCACATTTCCAAAATGAGTAAAACTCACTAATGGGCATTTTCTTCCCCTTGGTGACACAGATTTAGGCCAGATTAGAACAGAATAAAAGTACATAAATGTTGTGGATAGCCCTGGGGCTGTTTGCATTTGGATGCTAATTCTGCCCTCCTGGGAGGGGCTTCAGACAAGGTGTGAGTTACACCTGTGACTTCTTGTGATCCAATCCCCTAATGAATAAAGGAGCCAATCACTGGGTGCATAGGAGAGACTTTCAGATGGAGAGAGGAAGAGAGGAAGCAGGAGAGAGAGTGAGGGTCTTTTGGAATGGGGACAGCAGATAGGTAAGATGTAGCTACTAGAGTCTCCTGGTATCATGGTGGATCTACAAGGATTTGCCACCAGAAGAATCAGATTTTGATAAGGCTTACAAGATTAGGTTTTAGTTGATGTGCCCAGAGATTGAGCTACCATTGTTTCTGAGCTACGTTTGTGTTGTGTTTTCCTTCACGTGGAGGTTCCTGGGTTCCAGGGAGAAAGGTACAGCAGCAAAGCGTGGATTTGCCTGATGTGCACCACAGAGGCCATGGGGGTATTGAAGCATGGGGCTGGCATGGTAGTGACCCACCAGTGGGAACCTAGTGGAGAGATCGTGGAGCTCTGAGAGCTCCACCAGACAAAAGCAAGTCGGCCATTGCCTGCCAGTGCATGGCTGGTCAGCTGTCCCGGGCTGAGAGAACCAGGGCATAGTGCAGGAACATGCAATATTCCTTCTTTTTAAATATTTCCTGCAACAGATAAAGGCTGGTTTATTAGAAGGCAGCTCTTGGGCAGGTTCACCAACATCACAGATGGAGGTCAGATATGAATATATGTGTATGTGGATATGTGTGTGTATGTGTATATATGTGTGTGTATGTATGTTTGTATGTACACACACATAAACATGTACACATATATACACACATATACACATACACAAATGTGCACACACATGCACGCATACATACACACACATACATACACACACATACACACACACACACACACACACACACACCACCTGATAGTGATGTGGCTAAAAGAAATCCAACTTCATCCAACCCATTAGTTACTTATAGAAGAATCCATAAAGTGCCTTGAGGGACAAGATTCAAGCATCTACATATATTCTTTTTAAAAAACACATGCCTGAGGGGAATCTCTCCTCCCTCTCCCCCCATAAATGAATAATGAATGAAGAACAGGTTGAAATAAAGAATCTGTGCAAAAGGATATGTGTGTGTGTGTGTGTGTGTGTGTGTGTGTGTGTGTGTGTGTGTGTGTGTGTCTTTTCACATACAAAAATACAAATGCAGATGGACCAGTGAACCAGGGGCTTCAGGTTGTTAAGCTTTCAACTGAATCTGAAATGTGCAGAGATCACAACATGAAGAGCAATAAATAAATTCAATGCATCTACATCATTGTTTGCTGCAGCATTCAGTTGCATGTGGCTAGAGAGGAGGCACCAGGAGCTTTCTGCTAATGGAAGGCTCTGATGTAGCTGTTGACCTTTGTTTCTGGAAGGTACCCTGTTCCAACCCTGTCGTACTCAGCAGGCTCTAGTAACACACATTTTTCCCTTCTAGCCACAGGTGCAACACCATCTAGATGCTTTACCAGTGAACTCCAGTCCAACATGATCAAGACATGGTGTCTGAAACACACCATGCTCCCTCTTGTTTGAACCACACCTTTGAATCTGAAAAGTCTCCTCCAATGTGCTAACATGGTGCTCTTATGTGCTAGAAATGCTTACTGACATGGATTGCCCCAACTCTGTTTAAATAGTTTTATTTCTTTAGATTTTTTTTATTTTTCCCTACCTATGATTTCTCATAGTGTCTATGTTTTATTTTTAGTTAATAATAACTTCCAATAGGTAAAACTGGATTATATTTGAAGTACCTTACAATATGTCTATAAATACTTATGCCTCATAGAATTCTACACTGACCTAACTAATGTAAATACTTCATTGCATAATCCTTATGGAATGAGACCACACAGTGCAACTTTCAGTTTTAAAGAATATCATACATAGTTATGCTATTAGTGTGTAATGCATCTTTTTAATTTATCTCTCTTCTCTGTACCACTTGACTAGTATTGCTCTGAAAGCCCCCATGACCACTGCCACCATTTCTAAATACCCATCATCCTACATTTTTTGAATGAGAAAATTCCAGACATTTCTACTGATTCCTCTTAGATAAGTATGTGTCACTTGTTTTTATGTTGAAGAAATTCTGCCTAAATTATTGGATTATTGACTATAAAAAGATCTTGTCTAATACTTTCTATTATTTGCTGCTTTCTTTGTTTTGAACCCTACTTGGCACTAAAAATAATGTGGCAATGGAAGGAATTAAAACTATAATTGATATTGTATGAAAATAGCTTTTCAAATGTATAGCTACTTATTAAGTATAGCATTAAAGAAAATAGCCCCATTATTCAAATTATTAATAAAGGAAAAAGTCGCCACTCTCTCATTTTGTAGCCACCAAATTGGTCTCATATACTTTTATTTCATCCAAATCAGCAAATGAAGAAACTTCCTAAGAAGTGGCTAATTAACATTATGGAGGAACAAAAGCTGTAGGCTATGGAGTTAAGCGTCCTATAGCCAGTCAGTAAAAGTTTTCCACTAGCGGGTAGGTTTAACATGCACATAAAACAGTGTGCCCTTACAAAATTGATTCTGTGTTAGCTCACGGGTATTTTCTCATACGGGTCTCTTAGTCGCAACTTCCCTATTATCCAGTTACAAATGCCTCTTATAACTACTTTTTCTCTGTATCCTATCTTCAAAGAGGTAATATCAGACTTTTCAAAGTATCAATTAGCAATAAGCCTCATATTCACAGAACTAACACATTCTTTGCCCATGGAGTTTGCATTCCATTCATATCAGTAAATGTGATTATACTTACAAACTTGTTCATCTTACAATATAATTTATGAAGCTTACTTCAAGACAGAAAAATAAAAATGAAACAGACTTTTTTGGGGGGGTTGAGCATCCACAAGTTCATTAGTTCATTGTAGTGACATAAAGGAAGAAAGGATGGATCAAGTTTGGAGTCATAGGTGTGGTACAAAAACTTTCATGATAATTAAATATAAATTTTGGTAAATGCAACATTTTCTTTAGTCTACATCCTGGACTCGGGAATGATTTTAGAGAGACCCCAAATAAAACAGATTCCATGGCAATCCCACCCAAGACTGGAGGGAGGGACTGGAAATTGAGCCAAGGGCCTTTTCCTACTCCCCAGCGAGCTACATCTTTGCCAGAGTTTTGATCCAGTCATTTACGATGACTCCTGGCAACGCGCGTCTGCAGGACACAAATACCCGGCTGGGCTTGACAATCACTGCTGTAAACAGTCAGTCGCATCATTATAACGTGTCCATAATGCAAATGTGATACTGCACACAAATGAATTAATTCCTGTAGTTCATATCCCTCATATTCTGGGTAAGGAGAAGCCCTGTGATTTCATGGCAAGTTAAAGTCCAAAGTCCTCTCCACCTAGCACACGCAGGCACCCATATACGGTGATCTTACTTAGGACAACATCTTTATGAACTGTTAATATTTTCTGTTTGACTTTCTTTACCTTTCTGTGTATGTGCACTTACAAGTATGTAAAGTATGTACCTGTGTGTGAATGTAGCCACATGCATACCATGCCACATACGTGAGGCTCAGAGAAATATTTCAGCTGTTGGTCTTTGCCTTCTATCTTGTTTGAGAGTCTATTGTTCACCACAACACATGCCAGGCTAGCTGGCGGGGGAACTCAGTACCTGTTCCTGTCTCCTCCTCCCAGGAGTAGTAGTACAGGTTTATACTCACTCCTACTCTGGCTTTTAGTGGGTATGGAGCATCAAAGTCAGAGCCTTACCCTTGAGAGACAAGTGCTTTATTCACAGGGCCATCTCTGTCACCCTTTTTGTCTGATTTTAGTAGATGAATGGACTCTAATTATGTATCCATTCCTTTTCGTTTCTTGGAGAGACTTTCCTATTAATGCTTCCCCAACTGCTCCCTTGTTGGCACTGGGGTTGTAGGATCAATATTCCAGACAAGCATCCCTGTTGAAGAGTCCACTGAAGGAGTCACTGTCTGCGCATGTGCAGGTGATTAGCACATTTGATCTACATTACGGACCCTTACAAGTACAAAGGACTACCTCAGAGCTAAGTAACATATTCTATTGCTGACAGATCAAAGCCCAAAGAGTTTGTAACTGAGTTTTTGGCAAATCAGAATCATCTCATCTCTATATTCCTGATGTTGTGTTCTTGAAACAATTCAAATCATCTGCATAAACAGAATGGCAAGTTAGAATTTATTTCACACGGTATTCAGCATGAAAGAAGGCATTTATAGCTACAATTTTATTTCTCTAAAATGATATATTTACCTTTGGTGACAGCATCATTTTATGCTGTAAATCTGGGGACAACTTTTCACTTCCATTGTGTACTTACTTTCACGTACATTTTCTTTAACTTCATCTCTCCACATTTAACTGGATGAGAATCTAGTTTACGAAGGTAGCCTGATGTTAATACATTTTTAAAGCATGGATTTAGAAAATCAGTATGATAAAATTATAAAAAGTATCAATGTAAAATGTTCAAGTTCAAACATCTGATCGTATAGGAGTCGTTATAATGTATATACGGCTGTATTTTGATCTTTTAAGAAATGGTTTATATAATGACTCATTTTTTTTCTTTAAACTATTCAAATTCCTTCCTCTTTAGCATGCGGGATACCAGGAAGAAAGAAAGAGAATAAAAGAAAATAAGAAAGAATCTCTTGACAGCAGTCATCTTCCATGAGTTATCTTAAAGACCACATATGAAATCATCTCTATTCAGCTAGTCGTTGCCTATGGGATGTTCAAAACTAAACAGTCAATACCTTAAGTTGAGCATAACTCAGAAAACAGTTTCATGCCACTGATTTCTACGACGGATCAAGGGACCACAAGGATTCCATCATTTTCATATGGATTCTTGACAGTTTTCCTTGGAAACAACAGGGCAACTTGTATTTCTCTAAAAGTTAATTTCGTACACTTAACGCATTGGCAGCCGGATTTTTCATTGCACATACTCAGGGAGCCAATGGGAGAGTTGGGATATGTTTGCCAGCCTGAAAACCTATAATCAAATTCATTATGACAATATAGGTTTCTTTTTTAAAAAAAAAATCAAGATTGCATCTGTAATGATTTGGATAGAATAAATTGTATTGAAAACTGCTTTAATTTTTATAACTGTGGATTTCTAACCTGTTTTGAACAAGACTTATAATACAAAGAATTAAAATTATCGGTCTCTAGGTTGGCAAACATCAGGATACACACACACACACACACACACTCACACACACACACACACACACACACACCTTCCCTTACCCACACAACTGAAATTGTCATCAGCAAATAACCAATTATCTAATGTTTATAAAGTTGGACTAATGATATTATCAGAAAGTGAGCAAGATGTGAAATCAGAACACAACTATGGAAGCCAATGAAAATCGCAGCAGACATATGAAAAAAGCTCCATATTCTCACACGTCTCCTCTCTTTTCCCTGACCCCTTGTCATGTGTACTGTTCCAGAAACACAGATAAACATATTTGTATCCTTCCACCATGTCAGTATTTCTGGAATAACAATACACTCACAAATTTCTGTAGTTTCTCTAACAGCGATTTTTCACATAATTCCTACAACCTTGGTGGCCTGGCTGGGGCAAATGCATGCTCCTTAATTCTAACCATAATTACTAATATGAATTCTTAAATCATATGACAAAAATATCTACATACACACACAGGATGGTGAAGATTAAATACAAGTTAAGAGGCTGCAGCAGGGTTCAAAAGGTTTCCAGTGTGGATTGAGTAAACACCTGCATTGACAATATAATCAGACCAGTGCAAGAATGGAGCCTCTGGAAGAATTTGCTGAAGTCAGGTTTGAAAGCAAAGCAGTAGGCTTCAGAAGAGAGGTGAAGGCCAGATGCAGGTCAGGAGCAGGAACTGCCAGGTCATTCCCAGGTCCAGAGGGAAAAGAAGTGCATAGAGAAACAGGTGGGCAAACAAATACGTGATTAGGCAGGCAACTGAGTAGACTGTCAACAACAGGAAGCAGGCAAGCCAAAGTTCCAAAATACTCAGATCTTTAATACATGGATACTATGTGTCACGTGCCATGGGGCCATACACATGGAGTGTTAGCTGTTTCTTTAAGGAGTCTGGGTGAAGGAGTACCCTTTCCTTTTGTCTGGTATCTCTGATAAGTACTCAGGCCTGGTTTTCTTTAATATGCTCATGTGTCCCCACAGTTTTAACCCAATAAACTTATAGGGTGGCTCAAAACTAAGTCATTTATTAGTATGTGCTGGATGGTGGCATCTGGCATTGTACAGTTTCAGGGTCTACTCAGAGCTTCAGTAATCCTCCCTCAAAACAAAATCAAATTCTTGTAAAATAAAAACACCTGGGGCAGGCCCACTAGATCTCTACAACCAATAAATGTTTTCAGACTTGCTACCTACATATTAGAAAAAAATAGTAGCTTGGCACATGGTACATGTCTATAATGTCAGCATTCAAAGGCTGAGGAAGGAGGATCAGATACATTCAAGGCCAGTCTAATCCACTCAGACTCTAGGATGATTCTTAACCTATTGGTCATGACCACTTTCCATATCCTGCATACATTAGGATTTATAACAATTAGCAAAGCTAGTTATGAAGTAGCAATGAAATAATTTTATGGTTGGGGGTCACCACCACATGAGAAACTGTATTCAAAGGTCATGCATTAGGAAGGGTGAGAACCACTGACTTAAGAGCATTCAAGACCAGCTTGAATGCCTCTGTCTTTAAACAACAACAAACCAAGAATAAATCAGAAAAAAAATTCAATTGATTTTGTAAGTCTCTCAAAAGTAAGCATTGCAGTGTACACTTGTTTTGGTTGGCTCATCAGTTTTGGAGGTTAAAGCGGTCTTAACATGAAAGACTTGCAGTGACATTCACTAGCATGTGAAGATGTACAATGCTACCACCTTTTCCAAATTGTGGTTTTGCGTGAATATTTTCTTCTGTTCTTCTACTACTAGACTATGCTGTCCAAAGGTGCCTCAGTATACTGGAAATATACTGGTGCTTCCTGGACAGCTATATACCTGACCCTTCAGCCACTCAATCAGACTCCTGGAGGATAGATTAGAAGCTACTTTTTAAACATTTGATTCCATGTTCTTTTTTACATACATGTTTTAGATTTAGTTGCTAAAAAATTTAGAAGTATCAATAACACATTTTGAGCCTATATTAGACTAAATGGTTACACTCATTTCTTCCATCCACCTGGGGACCTTGGGGACTTGGAGCAAGGGGCTTTTCCTTCATCTGGTCAAGCTTCTTGTAGGTTGACAATCTAAAGCCAGAATTCCAGTACCTTTTCCTATCTTTGCAGAACCACTTCTTTAAGTGTCTTGCGTTTTCTTATCATAAGCACACTAACTACTGGATTTAAGATCTACAGGGTGATGTCACCTCTGATCTTAACTAATTATGTTAGCGATTGACTATTCTTTTTGGATTTTGCTTTTGAAACAGGGTCTCTCTACATAGCCTTGGCTATCCTGGAACTCACTGTGTAGATGTGGCTGGACTCACACTCACAGAGATCCACCTGCCTCTTCAGTAACATCGAAATCCACAAGTGATACTCATTATCAACATAATTAATAGTACATCATTCTAGTTTATCATCAGAGAGTCAGGCACAACGCTTAAGACCAACAACCAAGGTTGAGATATACTTGTGTCTTATTTAAACACAAACTCCTCCATCCTAAAATCCCTTGCATTTTGCGTAGGATTCCTCCGCAATTACTGCCATCCCCTAGACTGCTCTTCTCATAACATATTGCACTTTTCTTGTGGGCCAATAAACTGGACAGATATTCTTTTTGTCCCAATGAATTTCATGTGCATTTGAACTCTAAGGGCTTGGCTTCCAAACACATAGGCAGAGTTGATTCTCATTTGCAACATTGTATCCTATTTTGTGAATATAAAGTCTCTAACTGTAACATCATGGTGCCTATTGGAACTATTCACGGAACTTTTATGTCTCATCTGGAAAATACTGATATAATTAATGGAAATAAGAGAAGGATCAAGAATGTCTGGCTTTGAAAGTTAACATTTGCCTCCTTTTACTGCCACTCCACAAGGCTGGTGGTCAGTCCTATTATTTGGTGGAGAAGTTTCTTGGACATGTCCACTCAAGCAATTTCCCATGCTTTGAAAAGAGGTCAACGCCAGGTTTCACATTATGTAAGAAGTCAAAGCCAGGTTTCACATTATGTAAGAGGTCAACTCCAGGTTTCACATTGTGTAAGAGGTCAACTCCAGGTTTCACAGCATGTAAGAGGTCAACTCCAGGTTTCACAGCATGTAAGAGGTCAACACCAGGTTTCACAGCATGTAAGAGGTCAACACCAGGTTTAATATTATGTCTCTTTTTGATTTTCCTAAAAATCAATAGAGAGACCTATTGGACAAGTTTCCCTCTTTTAGAAAGGAATGCTCACAAAGAACCTGCATGTCTGCTTTCACTGTGGCTGTAACTGCAGCAGCTCTATTGTGACCACGAGGGAACCAACCAGAGGTAGAAAGCTCACATGCTTAGGAACATGGAGGAGAAATACAAAAAGACAATGAAGTATTTGGATGCTCAGCAACTATTTAACTGTGAATGGAGAAGAATGAAAGAGTGTACTCTTGTCTGTCACATTCATCAAGGACTCTTATCACTTAATGCCCGGTGAATCCCAATACACAGAAGGAAAATGTGTGTATGTGTGTATGTGTATATGTGTGTGTACATATATATTGTTTAGTTGCATAAATTCCATTTTCATTAAAACAGTGTTTAAAAGACAAAACTGACCAAAACATAAAAAAAAAACAGCCTTTTAGTTTACTATCTTAGGATATTTTTTATAACTTATAAAATATGAATGTTCAAATTGTATTCATGTTACAGTATATTATAATTTGTGGCAGCATACCAGAATGCCTCACAGATCACTTAAAGACTAAACAAACTCAATATATTTTTATATTGCTACATTTCTGGTGACTTTTAGGATTCAAAAGGCCATATTTGGAAAGAAATCCAAGTATATCATTTATCTCCATTTACAGCCATATCTCAGGAACACCTATAAGCAAATTTGCTATTCCATTAAGACAGCAGAGATTACAAAGCACTCTGCAGGTGATTTATTCTGCCACATGCTATTCTGAGTTACACACTCATGAGATTGCTTTGGAAATAAGTTAAAATTCATTCATGTCTGCCAATTATTCTCTGCGACTGCTAAATCTTTATCTACATTATTCATGCCAGCCTGTATTTCAGGAAAGCTTCTTGAAATCCTAGAAGTGGAAGCCTCCTAAAGAACAGTGTTAATCCTTTACAGAGAATGAAAGAGACAAGACAAGCTCTACCCCATGAAGCCACATTATGCAGGATTGCCCTGAGCTTGAAGAAATCAATATATTAGCATACCTATCTCCTCTTTAGGGCATATATGAGCATCAAAATCCACCCATAAACAAATTCTGGCATAGATCACATTTGCCATTTCATTAACACCGTCCACTGTGCCTAATGTTAATAGTGCAGTTTTCCTTCAGAGGGTCACCACTAGGATAACACGGTGGGAGACAGAGGAGAGAACACTCATTGAGAGGTTAACAATAAAAGCAAGTATTCAGCTAAGGAAGCATGTACCACAGAATGAAGGGACAAAATGGAAGCCCAACACCAAACAGGATCATTCAGGAATCTTTAAATCATTCCTTTGAGTGCATTTTGGAGATCCCTTGATGAGGTACTAAGAACAAGGTGTTAGGACAGAAAGAGAAATTGTCTGGGGTCGATATGAGGAATTCCAGCCCCTGAGCAAGGGTAGGTAGTATGTATGTAGTCATCAGGACAGATGCCAGCTGAAACTCCACTGAGACTATAAGGCAGCACTGCTAGGGAGGAGAAACTTAGCAGGGGTAACAACAGCAACGGAAGGCTACAAGCATGTCTGTGCTGTTGTGGGTGGAAATGAGGGAGGACCACACATTCAGGCTTACCTGGGCTTACACAGGGAGTACGGGTGAATTACTGTCTGGTTTTGTTGATCTGCTATACATCGAAGAAATACATAACAAATGAGTTGTTCATTTTGTAAGTTAGAATATGAATTTTAATGCAAAGGTGTTAATATTCTTATTTAATTAAATACACAAACCTGATTGAAAATACCAACACCTAAAGATAGGCCAGATATTAAATATATCCTTCTATTGAAATTTTTCACAATAGATTGAAGTTGCTTTTGTCTTCTGGTGTGCATCAGAGCCTGATCCAGAGCACCTTTCTTAAAGTGCTGCGAAAAACTGACCAGCTGGATCCCCTTGTAACATTTTCTCTCATGCTTGGATATTAAGTATCTGCAGTCTGACTGGGCATATGTGTACGTTTTGTGTATGAACATATTGATTGCCCACTTGGTTTGTCTTTAGATGTTTAATGAAAGCTTACATAATGAAGTAACACACCAAAAATTTCTAGCATTTATAATTTCAAACTTGGTACTGGCAGCAATAAATAATTTTAAAATAAAAATTAAGTTTAGGGATTTAGAGCCTGGCAGTGGTGGTGCATGTCTTTAATCCTAGCACTCGGGAGGCAGAAGCAAGTGAATCTCTGAGTTTGAGGCCAGTGTGGTCCACAGAGTGAGTTCTGGTCAGCCAAGACTACATAGAGAAACCCAGGCTCGAAAAACTAAAATCTAAAACACAACAACAACAATGACAACAAAACTAAACTAAAAAAAAAAAAAAAAAAGGACTGAGAAAGACTTTTGTAGCAGTATTTATTATTCTGTATTATAGTCTATGTCAATGAACAGTAATGGAACAAGATTCTAATTCTAGAATTCTAAATTGTATTTTAAAATAAGTGGTTAGCATGTAAAATTGCTTTAAATGAAGAAACTAACTTTTCCTCTAAGGCTCAATAATACATTCCCTAGCAAAATTTTCAAATATGTATACTTCATTTTTACATTTAAAACAGTTCATAGAAAAGTTTGATTCTAGGAATATAAACCTGCACCCATGGTCCCTCCCATAGAAGACTCTTAGAGTTTATTCCAGAAACATAACTGCTTACCTTTCCCACAGTCTTATTCACGACTTACAAAAAGTGCAAAAAACAGTGATCAATCATAAGAATTTTTCTCAGTAGACAAGCCATTTCTACTACTGATTTGTCTTTCTCAATGTACGGGAAGCTCCTGTACCTAAGTGATAAAGGTTACTTTGTATATCATTGTCAAATTTCAATTGTATACTCATTAAAAAGCATTAGATATTTTGATCTGGTTTTGATACTTTTGTCCTTATTTCTCACTGAGTGAATTCACTCATTTCTTTTTATTTGTTTTTGTTTTCTTTATGTTTGTTTGCTTATCTTGTTTTAGAGGTATTAGTTAGAAATAGTGAAATTTTCACACAATTCTGTAAATATATATTAACCTAACACACAACAATTTTAAGAACACTGCAATGGGTATAAAGTAGTCAGCAATAAACAAATTGCATATATTTTTACTGTTGATAATTTTAAAATTAGCATGGATTAAAAATTGTTAGCCAGCATCAATAGCCATATAATGACTACCAGAGATCATGCTACTTCTGGAACCTCATAGACATGCTATATTTGAAATTAACACCAGAATTGTGACCATGGATAAAGCTTAAAAACTGTTTGATTATTTTTAAAGATCCACTAACTCGTATACAGGAGAAATAGCACCATTCCTAGCTTTTGCAAGGTAAGAGATGACAGCATACATTGCCTCCTTCTCCCAGATGCAGATTTGCTCCTGGACCTATTACAATAGATAAGGGGTGTTCAATACATTTCTTCTGAGTCATTTCTACTCCAACAGGTATATTTTCTTGTTTTATGTATTGTTTGGCATGTTTTATAAGTTGCTAAGTATTATTCCTTGCAGTTAAACATTCAGTGCCTGAGAGATAACTGCAAGCAGGGTGTCATATCCCAACTCGACCCACTGTAAGTTCTCAAGTGTAGATTCCACTAATGTACCAACTTGACCCACTGTGAGCTATTAAATGTAGATCTACCTAATGGACCAATTCAACCCGCTGTGAGCTATCAAGTGTGGATTCCACTTATCTCCCACTACAGCAAACTCCTAACTTGACTAGTCAGTGAAAACCTTTAGGATCTCTAAGAATTAGTAAGCACTAAGGAGCAGTGTCCACCACCCACCTACTATCTACATGGGTGGCATAGTCTTATCCACTGGAAACGGCAAACGTCCTAAAGCCAGCACAGGTGACTGACACAGTTCCATCAGCGCCGAGCCAAATGGTGTGGTCACTGTCATTCTGTCTCTCCTTTGTAGGTTTTGTTTTCTGCATGTTGCATTCTTGGTGACTTTCTTCATTATAACTCATTTTATGTCTTGTTCATAGAAAATTACGTCTGAGTCTTTTTAAGGAGAATCCTAAACATAACTTTATCTGGCCACTATTTGGAAGCCTTCCTTATACCCTGAAGATTGTGATGAGCTCAGTTAAGCATTGAGGTAGACACTTCTAAATGAGGAAGCATCCTGAGGTATCTGCCCCTAAGCAGACTCTAAGCAGTGGAATTGGTGTCAGGTAAACAGAGACAACTGATTAACTCTGACTGGCCAGGAGAATTAGTAACAGATTCTCAGCCTCCTTTTATGATACTCTTAGAGCTCTCTGTAGGTGTAGTTTAAAGAAGGTGGGTCATGCAGGAGTACACCCCTGGGGGAATAGAACTCAGGAAATACAAGAGATTGGCTAAAATGACCTTTTCCTACTTTATAGCATAGACAATGAAATGACACACTCAAAGGAGTTAGGGATTAGTATCTGCTATTCATAAAAAGACAAGGTCATCTATTTCATGTTTGCCTGAAGTGCATTAAAGCTGCAAATACTTCCAGCCTAAAATCATGCAGTCATGCCATAAATGTTTTGCTTTGGTGGAGACTTTCTTTAAATTCTTTGAATTGGAGTTGTTGGGCTAATATTAAAATAAGATCTGTTCTATTTGTACTTTGTAATTGTGCCTGAACTTGTAACCCCAGACATGGAATGAAAAATCAAACACATGTGCAGAAACCAAGTGATATAATCCGTACTTCTTGGGTAATCATTAGTCTGCCTTTGTTCTATAAAGCCTGCATAAATAAAGAAGCAATTTGATTGCTAGTCAGTCAGGCTTCAAGATTCCCTTGACCACAGAGCCCAACTCACTCCTCCCTTGCTAACACCTTATCTTCTCTTGGGACACCTTGTCAAATGGTCTGGGGCTGGCTCCCAGAACACAGGAATGCTAAATGCAGGAGCAGCAAAGTTCCTCATAGGCACTGATGTGGTACAGCAAAGGTCTACATAAGCACTCACTCCGACGCATGTACACCAAAGATCTGCATTGACACTCTGAGGAAGGCTTGGAAAAACCACTAGGATATATATTTGTAATAGTGTTGCAGGATTCCCTTCCAAACGGAAATAGTTCCCACATCAATCAAGAGGTCCTGGGTTTTTGTATTGACTTATGTTCAGAACTTGAGTGAGAAGGTGTGAGTCTAAGGTGGTCACGCAGGTCAGGACTTTGGTTATTGGCCTCAGAGCTTTTCCACTTAGTGTAGATGAAACAACCTTTCAGCAAGCTGCCTCTCGCTTAGTTCTCATGCTAATTGTGATCAATTAGTAATCTATGTCATTAAGTTCCTAAGGGCTGGGACTAGTGTGAAAGAATACTGAGCGTTGGTACCCACAAGACAGATATACAGTGTAAGTACATATCCAGTCAAAAGAGTTACAGTGAAAAACTAGAGAATTCAGCAGTGATGGACAGGATGCCCAGAAACAGTCATCCAGACCTTGCTGGTGAAAATACAGCATAGCAGAGCCATTCAAAACAATTCACTTCAATATTTTCTTATACAACTAAGCATGCAATGGTTGCAGGAACTGTCAATTACATTCTTAGCACTTATAGCAGAGTAATAAAAACTATGGCTACACAAAAATCTAAATGCTTATTGCTTAGTGAATGCTGTATCCTAATAGAACTAAAATGGACAAAAAGCAACTATTCCATCCCAAGGTTTTACACGCCCATAAGATGGTACCCAACAATAGAAATGAACTATACACATGTACAACAGTTTGGACAACTCTTAATGAAATTGTCTGGAATTTTACAAAAAAAAAAATGGGGGCAATAACAAGTCATGACACATTACACAATTTCATTGATGTATCATTCTTGAAATGGCAAGATTAGAGAAGGGGAGAGAAACAGAGGTTGCCAGGGTCAAGAACTACAGTCCTGCCTGTAAAATGCCTTTCTGTGTTTAGTTGTCCAATGTCGGCATTCTGCACATGGTATCACATTACATTTTGTAACACATTCCTATGGAAGGAAACCGAGAGAATAATATTTTAACTCTGTGTGCATTATTTCTTGCAGCTATCTGTCACTAGGCCATTATCTCAAAACCATAAATTTGAGAAGAAAATCATATGCAAGGCAGGAAGCAACCAGAAGAAAGGGAGAGATATTCCTTAGCTATTTCCTTCTAAGAAAAACAACAAAAGTCTCTGTGGATAAGGCTTTGCGGTTTATTTCTTCTTTGAATGTGTAGAGAGAGACTTGAGCTAAAGGGTAATAAATGCAAGATCACTAAAATTGTTTTCGTATGAGAACACTGTCAAATACCCAGAATTTTGGGAAAAACGTTTTTCAAGACTTTTTGGTATTAGTTATAAGTTAAGCTTGAGTTCAACACTGTAGAACGGTTATAAAGAAACTAGACTTGGGGTTTTCTGATGCAAGAGTCTAACAAGCTGATATTCTAAAGAACTCAGAGTGAGTTCAGTTTAACCCACCAGTCCTTCACTGGATTTCTAAGATGAAGACATTTGAGCAAACAACAGTAGATAGATTTTGGTTTTAAAAAGCAGGGACTGTTTTAGAAAATTATGCACAGATTTATAGATTCATTAGGGGTGAGTAAAATGTCAGTTTTTAGTAAGCGTATGCTATGGAACCTCAGGGGGAGGGGCACACCAAGAGCCCTTCAGCTCTTGTCATTTCAAGTTATTTATTCCACATTAGAATGTAATCAAGCAGGCCCAGTTTCATTGTGGTTACATATTTATCCACTAGACAAAACGCAATGACAACAGGGACTTACAATTAGAGCAAAAAGAAATAGGTTTTATTAAATTTAAACATAGAGGGAGATTTAATGAATATTTAAGAAATCCCAAGTTCCAAACTCCTTTTAAATCTGGTCTCAAACCAATAAAAACCTTATTATAATAAATGATAATATCATTGGACTTTATTACTGCAGCTTTCATTCATTTCTAATCTCTGTGGCTATATTAAGTAAACACTCTTTAATTTCACTCTTCTTAGGAATCAACTGGTCCCGGCTGCACATTATTAACAGAATGTTTCATTCCCTTTGCAGTTTGCAGAAGAGTTGCTTTCCTTTAATGAGAATGCATAATTATTGCTAAACAGTGCTATTAGAAGTACTTATTTTTACTTAATGGAAGAATATGGAAAAGTATGTATATAATTTCAAATTTTCTAAAATAACCGGAGGTTTCATACTCAATAATACTCTACAAAATAAAGATCACAAAAATTAACACATTAAGTTCATTGAGAAACAAACATAAAATCAGAAACATTCTTCTGTTCCTGTAGCAGTTTCCCACAGATCAAAATGAATTGCCGGAGACTCATTTTGACTCTTACGGACCTGTTGCACTGAGTCTCATTCTACAGGCATATTTTCATGACTATGATTTAACAAATAAAGTTAAGTATAAACATTCCGCTTTCTTCTTTCCTGCAAAAAGCTCCCATACTAGTTAGATTTAGGTAGAAATTACCTAAGTAGTATGCTTCCTTGCCTTCTCCTAAACCTGGACTGTTCCTGTATTCATATTCTGTTTCAAAATGGGACATACAGGTGATGCAGACTAAATTGAAGCCAAGCTTTAATGTGCACCATAACCTTGTGAAAATGAAAGAAAAGATATAAGAGGAAAATGTTATCTACTTCGAAGTCATTTACCCAGGCTGGCTAAATTGCCACACTTGCTGCATATCTATCATCCAAATCAATTAAATCTGCCTCTCAAATCACACACATGGAGTACGCAATTTCACCAGCTCTAAGTTACCATCAACTGTAACATTCATCATTATTTTATGTCCTGTTTAGAAGGGGAAATGCTGCCAATAAAACTATGACGCATCATCAAATTTAATCTAATGCCTCAACTTCAAGTCAAACTGTGGCTCAGAGATGATAAGATACTTTAAACAAAATGTGTGTGCTAAGGGAGGAGGGGCCCAGTCAGTAAAGGGCTTACTGTTTGAGCTTGAGGGCTGTAGTTCAGATCCCCACACCCACAGTTCAAAAATCACGGCATAGTGCTGTGTACCTTTAATCCAAGTAGTGGGAGTAATACAAGTGTAAGACTCTGGGGAACCTTAGCTTACAGGAGGCCCCGGAGTGAACACCATGGAGTCAGGGATCGATGCAAAAAGCAAGAGGAACTTATTGTTCCAGCATGCTGAGTCACCCTGAACACAAAGGAGGGAGAGAATGACCATGAGCAGCCCATTTGGGGAGCTCTTATACAGTTTTTAGAGCAGCAGCCATTAGGCACAATGTGATTGGCAGAACAGTGTGACTTTTAAGTCGATTGGTCTTTAGGGAATGAGGTAGGAGGGACTTAATCAGCCCCTCCCTTCCAGTCTACATGTTCGGGGGTCTGGTGGAATTTTCCAAAGTTCCTGAGCTGACCACTTCACAAGGGGAGAACCAGGAGGAGTCCAGAGGCTTACTGGCTGGCTAAGCTAACTGATATAGCAAACCCCAGGTTCTATAAGACATACTTGGAGGGGGGCAGGGAGAGGGAGAGGAGGAGAAAAGAAATGATAAAAAAGACAAAAAGAAATAAAAGGCAGAAAAGCAGTTGAACGATGGAGGAAGACAATTTAATGTCAATATCTGGTCTCTGCAACTATCCATACAGACAAATAAATATGTACACACACACACACACACACACACACACCACTAACCACCACAGACACAACATAAAGAGCTACAAAGTTACAAAACTGTGTCCATATCACACAAAATCATGCCATGAACTCCTAAGCTTTTAAAATAATGCTCAGATCAAAAAGAGGGATAAAACATCAACCATACCACTAGGGCAATTAAGATCATCTTGTTAAAGACTGTTCTAAAATGAAAACATTGATGATTAAAAATGATAGAAATGAAGACTGGAGAAATGCTTTAGTGTGTAATAGTGTCTGTCCTGCAAGCATATTTATATTGTGTTCGTATTTCCAGAACTCATGCATCCACAAGCCTATGGGGAGGCTGGAGATAGGGCAGGAAAACCTTCAGCAGTTTGCAAACCAGCTAGCCTGACTAGTGAAGTAGTGAAGAGTCTCTGCGTCAAATAAAACGAATGTGAGATCTGATATTAATCTTGTACAACATACTAAAATAATAAATTTAATCAAAACAACTGTACAGTTTTCAACCACTATTTTGTCAAAGTCTAAAACATTCAGTATAGCTGATGTCCTTTCTGATTTTCTTGAATATGTTCAGTGAAATTATTGATAGATTATTTATTTTAATTTCACCAGGCAAATTATCTGACTTACTTGTGCAATGAAATGAAATGAAACTATATCTAAAATACAAATATCTCAGCTTATAGAGAAATAACCTCATCTCTAAGATCTCAGAAATATTTTCAAAAATTGTCAGGTACTGAAAAGAAAACCTCTATTTAAAAATTAACTAAGCATGAGTTGGCTAAAGTAAGTATATGGTGTTTGGAATTGCATGTCATATTAAAAGTGCTGCTTATGAAATTACTAAGCTCCTCACCAAGAATTAACTTAGATACACTATTCTACACAGCAGTGATTTTGCATATCATCTATATTAATTTAAAATAGAACTTTGTTTACTTAAAATAGAGAATTATTGGTTTCTTGGATATTAAATTAAACATAAGCTTGAGTAATGCCATTTGAGGGCATTATAATTTCAATTTATATATTGATTTACATGATTCATGATTTATGTTGTACCATTTACTTCTATCATGCTTTGAAAACTAAATACATAGCAGTTATCTGCTTCTGCTATAGATCTGCTACTACAAAGACACCATGGATACATCAATTTTTTTCTTTACTGAAATAGTGCCATTATTTTAAATGGTCTCCAAGAAGAGTACTTACATCACTCAGTGACAAATGGTTATTACATGACCATAGCCATTTTACCATGCCCTCAAATTGTGTGTATCTTTTTCAAATCAAAGGACTAAAAGAAATAATAAGCCAAAATAGGTACTCAATTGTAGAAACCAAGCTAACATTACAATGTGTTAAATAAAAATTCATTAGGTCACAAAACCCCTATCCCATAAAAATAATTTCAAAACTCACTTTTTTCTAAGTGGGTCAATACAACAAATATATTCACTGATAAGTCACTAATGGCCAATGAAATGAGGAAGAAAGCCCAACTTTCAAAAGAATTGATTCAAATACTAACATGTCGTATATGGTTGATTGTAATTTGAAATTGTTTCATATTTTTCTACTTAAAAGTATACCAAGTAATACTATTATATTGTTATTGTCCATGTTACCTATGTTACTAAATATAATAGAGAGCATATGTTTCCAAAAAATAGCTAGTAGACAATGGGAAATACTGACCAATGACATTTTCTCAATAGTAATGAAACTTAAAAGACAAATCTAAAATATGATTATAAATTATTTTATTGAAAATAAGGAAATAAAATGTTGATATGAATCAATCATATTCATTGACATTTGTTGCGTGTAATTTAAAAAATGCACCCTTGCTTCAGCTGGGCTCTGGTACTAGTGGCTGCTCACATGCAGTCTAGTCAGCCCCCAAGGCTAGCTAATATTTTCCCTAGTTCCCAGCTATGCTCTGAGAACAGCCACAGCCATGTTGCCAGCTGGTTCTGAAACCTGGGAGTAACATCGATTCCTCCGTGCCTGGTGCCAGCAATAGCTATCTCACCCAGCTCCCTTTAGCCTCGAGGAAAGAAATACACCAGAGACTTTTATATTTTAACACTGGCCTGATAACTCAAAGGCTGGGCAAAAAATATCCTGCCCCATTCTCCTTAGCCTCTGCAGCTGCCTGCGGAGGCTACAAACTATTGGTGCCCAAACAAGTCAACATGTCTGCAGCTTCCTATTTGCTCCACAGCCTGGTCCGAAACCCAATCCTCCCTGTGTCCCCATCTCTTTCTGTCCAGCCCAGAAATCCTGCCTTATTCTTCACCCAGCGATTAGCTTCTGCTATCTTTATTGACCCAATCGACAATTAGACAACCTCCCCCTAAAGACATTGCCTTAGAATTTATTTGAAAATTTAAGTTTTAAAATATTCTCAGCATAAAGTAATTCCTGCCTTAGAGTTTTAATTAAACAATGAGATAAAAACATGAATATTAAATCCTATATCCAAAAATTAAAGAAATGCACTGAATGGAAGCAGAAAACATGAAGTACTGGTGAAACACACAACAAAATAACTAATAAGTGGACAGAATATGAGTTGCAGATTCAAGTGAGATATTTATCAACAGAAGCATACTAATATACAATGAAAAATATCCAATATTACTAGTTATTAGGGAATTACAAATTTGAGATGCTTCTTATTAAAGTAAAATTAAGTAAATAAGACATGGTTATTGTTGACAAGGATGTGGTGAGACAAATCCTCACACACCCGTTGTCGGGAAGGCTGCCATCAGAGTGGTATAATGTCCACTCAAAACTTTAAACATTGAACTTTCATATGACCCAGCAGTGCAGACTTCTCCAAGAAAAAATTGAAGTCGAGATCTCAAAGCGTTGAATGTAACCTTATGGTCACGAATACACTAGCTACACTAGTACACTAGACAAGGAGTATAAGAAACCTGTGTCCACCGAGATCAATAAGTGCTTGTATCCATGTTCTTGGGTTTCAGAAACCAGGGAATTCTGCAGTCTGTAACAGCATGAAGAAGGCTGGTGCGCACCATGTGAAGTCAAACAAGGCAGTGCGGCAAATGAAAGCGCCACACATTCCCACTTAAATGAGGTATTTATCATAGTGAAACTCCTAAAACCAGAGTGCAGTTCTTGTTGAATGACAAAACAGTGAATTACTACTTAAGAGACAGAACCTTAAAGGCAAGATAGTCACCTTCTAAATCAACTGCACAGCACAGCAGGCACTGTGCATGATGTAAAGAAGGGAGTCCCTACCTGTACACCCCAGATACAACTTTTAGTAAAGATGAAAAGGGTACCATCATAATACTATTTACAAATGACACCCAAAAAAGAAGATATACAGATAAAGATGTAAGGATATTTAATAACAAGTTTATGAGACTAATGCAATAGTTATACGTAAGCTGAGATTTTTAAAAACCTGCTTTTAATAAGGGTTCTCACCCCACCCATACAAAGGTAGGAGAGAAAAGATGGTAACTATTTTTTTTTAATTTTTTTTAAAGATGTATTTATTTTTTATTTTATTTTTAATTTTTTAAAGATTTGTTTATGGAGGAGTTAGAAAAAGGAGTGAAGGAGCTGAAGGGGTTGCAACCCCATAGGAAGAACAACAACATCAACCAACCAGACCCCCCAGAGCTCCCAGGGACTACACCACCAACCAAAGAGTACACATGGAGGGACCCATGGATCCAGCCGCATATGTAGCAGAGGATGGCCTTGTGGGACATCAATGGGAGAGGAAACCCTTGATCCTGTGAAGGCTCAATGCCCCAGTGTAGGGGAATTTGAGAGCAGGAGTGGGTGGGGGAGTGGGGGAGCACCCTCATAGAGGCAAAGGGAAGATGGGATGGAATGGGGGTATGCAGAGGGGAAACTGGGAAGGGGAACAACATTAGAAATGTAAATAAATAAAATGACCAATAAACATAATAATAAATATGGATAATTATTGGTTAAAAACTAATCAAGTTTTAATATTTATGCCATCTAAAGAGTGAATGAGTGGTTAGAGAGTTGACTCTGTGGACAAAAGCATCTGCTCTTGCAGAAGGGCCTGAGGCTTCACCCAACCTGTAACTGTGGTCCAGGCCCCCACAGGCCCCTACACTCACACGCACATCACAGTCACAAATACATGCACAGAATTTAAATTAATAATAGGAAATCTTTAAAAGGTGAATTTGTAAAAGAAATTATCTATACTCTATAAGAAAAAAATATTACATAGAAAACTCAAGAACAAAAAGATAAAGTTCATTAAGTTTACTTTTATATTATAAAATTCAAGTTTGGAGATATAGAAAAATGACACTTTTCATATGTGGTTATTTGAGCAGTACTGATATTGGTTTAAATGTGACTACATATGCCAGTGCATACAGCAACTGAGAGGCAGAGGTCAGGAAGCACTATGAGTTACCAGGGCCAGGCTGGGCTACATAGCAAGAATAACAGGAATTTGTCTCAAAACCAAGAAAAAGCAGAAGTGAGGAGTAAGGAGGTGAGAGAAAGGAAGGAGAAAATACAATTCAAAATAATTTAAAAATGGTTTGACTGCAAACATTCATATACAACAGATACTTGAGAAATTATAAATGAAGCACTTTTGAAAATTTTTATCTCAGCTTGATCAGCGTAAATAAAATGTGCACTAATACCTATGTAAGTTTGAAACATTCTAATGAAAATAAAATTCATCACTTTAAAATATATAATCATGTAAATCTCTATACATTCACCACTCATCAAATATATACTATTACTATTATACAAATTTTTATTGAACTGACTTCTGAATAACTCATAACTATGACAGTTTGGTTGGATATGTTATTTTAAGTTCAGTGTGCTTTCATGTCTTAACATGGACTCTGAAAAGTATATCCAAGATGTACAATCTATGTCCATCTGGACCACGTTTTGAGACTGAGGCTTATAGTCGCAAGAGGCAATACCTTGTTCAATTCTTTATCTGCAATATCTGGAATCATTCTAGATGCTGATTAGCAAAAATAAATACACGTTACATGAATAGTTTCTAAATGCACATTTTTGCTTTACCTTGAAAATCCATCTTTTACATGTATTTATATCCATCCACTTCATTGAATTTTAACCAACATGCCATAAAATTCACCAGGTATTATACGCAATAATGATTTTTAGTGTATCCATGGAGAAGGTAATCAAAATTACCTTCAGATCTCTTTCATTACCACCTCAATATCCCTGTGGCCTCATTTTCTTCCTGCCAAATAACTAGATCTCAATCAAAGATAAAGTTATTTTCTATCACTAGAAGTGTGTGTGTGTAAAAGCCATATGAATAGACTCATGATCAATATCTAATCATTTGGAATGCTCTAGAAAGCAGCAACATACATGTAGCCATGTGATAAGGTGAGACATAATAGAAATAAGAATTTAAAATGAAGGCAGAACACAGTATGTGTGGCCTTTAGATGAGAACCATTTATAGGAAGGACCTGAGTTGGGTGATTTTAAAGCGGATCTCATTGGGCAAAAAACGTGTTTGAGAGTGAACAAGGTTCATTTAGACTGTTGAACCTAACAGGAAGAGAACCTTGAAGTCAGTCTTGAAGGCCAAACTGTTAGCTTTCTTATGTAGACTAATGGTGTTTCTTCAGATTTCCTAGGAAACGCAGGGAATCTACTTTGCTTAACCCCTGGGACTGTATAGCCATGGACAAAGGACTATCTTGTTTTTAATTACATAGCTTTGTGTGTTATTTTTAAGATTGTATTGCATTATTGTGTTAGTATTTCCATATGAACAGGACTTGGAGCATATAATAAATAAAGCAGAATTCTTATTTCTGATTTTTAAAGCAAACGCTCCTAGTAATGTTTCTTTGTACTAGCTGAATTACATGATAATTCTGTAATTGGTCAGTTGTCTAGTTCTGTGGAGCTCTGCTTTCATTTTTAATTCTTATTTATATTAGGTCTTACCTTAACATATGGCTGCATGTATGTTGTTGTTTTCTGTGCATTACAAATTAGATATTGATCATGAACTGGGTCCATTATGACAATAAAATATTCATTCTCATTTCCAGATTTTTCTCAATATATTAAATCTACCATTTACACACATGAGTAGTTTGAATTATTCCTTTCTCTCTGAATATCTTTGCTTCATTTCTTGGCTTCATGCCTATGGAGAGCTTCCAGCACAGTGTGGGACCCTGATGGGTAAAACCGAGGCACGCCCCTTGTTTCTATCTTTAAGGCTCAGTTCTCAGATTCCACATCAAATAGGAGGTTGGGTCTGAGTTTCCGACTCAGTTTCTGAGAAACTGACATTTCTCAAGTGGAAGTTCCCTTGGCCTCTAGTGTATGAAGTATTCCTATCATTAAAACATTGAACTTTTGGGCCTGAGGATGTTAGAGGCCTCAGTAAAGGGGAATGTCAAGGCAGGAATATGGGGATGGGTGGTCGGGAGGGGGCTGGGAGGTGGAATTCCCTCCTAGAGGCGGGTTGGAGAGGGGATGGGGGGTATCCAAAGAGGAGACTCAGAAAAGGGGAAACATTGGAAATGTATATAAAGTATCAAAAATAAAAAAGGAGGAAAAAAATTATAATATCAAAAAAAAAAAAAAAAAAGTAGAGCACGGTCAAACATTTTAAGGTGTAACATGATCCAAACTACAGAAACATGGAGTCTGGGGAGCTATAAGGACTTTGGATGGTGTTCAGTCAAAGCTCTTAATTTACGAATTTGGACTTAGAGATACAGGTTACATGTTAAATGATTCGCCAGAGGCGGAGGTGGGCTGGGTGGGTAGCTTGTTGCAGAAATAGGATGAAGACACTTGTCTCTCCTTTGAAGTGCAGCTTTCTCTTCTGCTACTATAGCTCTGGGTTTGAGAAATTATAATTCCTGACAGAATTCCCTAACAAAAAAAAAAAAAAAAAAGAACTTTGCCAAATATTTGTGTCTATTGAAAGGACTATGCAAAATGCACACATATCTTCATTTGCTTAACGTGGTACACAACTTAATTCACTTTTTTTTTTTGTTTTGTTTTTTGTTTTTTGTTTTTCGAGACAGGGTTTCTCTGTGTAGCCCTGGCTGTCCTGGAACTCACTCTGTAGACCAGGCTGGCCTCGAACTCAGAAATCCACCTGCCTCTGCCTCCCGAGTGCTGGGATTAAAGGCGTGCGCCACCACTGCCAGGCAACTTAATTCACTTTCAAATGTTGAACCTAGATTCTATTTCTGGGAGAAATTCCTCTTAATCATAGTGCACATTTTAAAATGTTTTGATCATATTTTGGTGATTATTTTCCCATCTGATATTAGTGATATTAGTGGCTAGATTTTTGTGTCATTCAATGATTTTGTCTAGCTTATGGATCAGGATAACACTGAAAAAACTGTGCAAGAGTGGTAAACACATTTAAAGACATTGTAAGGATAAACCACTAAAGGCATCTAGACTTATACTTGTTTTTACAAGATATTTCCCCCTTTGGGATAATACAATGTTTTACTTGTCCTGTGTCCCCTGGGATTTTAGACTTCTTCAAAAATTTTCATTACTTTGGATCTTACTAAAATTGTAAGTTTATATAAGTTATCTAATTCATTTGCACAAAGAATCGCTTGCATTTGCTTATTTCTATATAAAGAAACCAACTGTGTTCCCTCTGTTGCTGATTTTTCAACTGAGGAGGCTTCATTATCAGTCAGCATTAATTTTTTTCAACTTCATATATTCAACTGATTTTGTTGATTTCCTGACTTGTTTTTCTATTGCCTACTTAAATCATTTCCTATCAAATACGTTTACTACTTGTTTCCTCTACAGGCTTTAGTGTAATTTTTCCTTATTTTTCTAGAGGTAAAAATGTTAGTTTTGTGGGGGGTTTTTTACCTCTTTTTTTTTTTCTTTTTTTTTTTGTTTTTTGTTTTTTGTTGCTTTTTTTTAAAGATTTATTTATTCATTTATTTTATGTGAGTACATCACTGTCTTTAAACACACCAGAAAAGGGCATCAGATCCTATTACAGATGGTTGTGAGACACCATGTGGTTGCTGGCAATTGAACTCAGGACCTCTGGAAGAGCACTCAGTACTCTTAACCACTGAGCCATCTCTCCAGCCCCTTTTGGTTTTTCAAGACAGTATTTCTCCGTGTAGCCCTGGTTGTCCTGGAATTTGTTCTGTAGAACAACCTGGAATCAAACTCACAGAGATCGCCCTGACATTGCCTCCTGAGTGCTGGGATTACAGCCATGGTTGTGAGACACCATGTGGTTGCTGGCAATTGAACTCAGGATCTCTGGAAGAGCAGTCAGTGCTCTTAACCACTGAGCCATCTCTCCAGCCCCTTTTGGTTTTTCAAGACAGTATTTCTCTGTGTAGCCCTGGTTGTCCTGGAATTTGTTCTGTAGAACAACCTGGAATCAAACTCACAGAGATCGCCCTGACATTGCCTCCTGAGTGCTGGGATTACAGCCATGTGCCACCATCACACAGCTCACATATTTCATTTTCATTAACAAACATTTATGTAAATGACCTCCTGTGCTTTGACTGGCCAATGATTTTTTTTTAAAGATTTATTTATTATTATATGTAAGTACACTGTAGCTATCTTCAGACACACCAGAAGAGGGCATCAGATCTCAGACACACCAGAAGAGGGCATCAGATCTCATTATGGATGGTTGTGAGCCACCATGTGGTTGCTGGGATTTGAACTCAGGACCTTCGGAAGAGCAGTCGATGCTCTTAACTGCTGAGCCATCTCTCCAGCCCCTGGCCAATGATTTTTATGTGCTTTGTTTTCACTTTCAGTTTTGAAGTGTTGGTTCCTTGAGTCCTGGCAGTCCTTGGATTGTTCATTGCTTAGGGATGTGTTTAACATTTTACACAGACACACAATGACTCAAATTGTCTTCTGTTAATAATATCTAAGTCCTTTTCAATGAGCTCTGAAACACACTGTGTCATAGGTTTGCTCAGTTTGCTATAACAAGTACGGCTAAGTAGGTGGCTTAAGTAAAAGAAATTTGACAAGTGATACTTGTAGAGAACAGTTACATAGAATATGGTTCTTAGAGTGGTCCCTAATCTAACACAAGTGGAGGAGGGTGAAAAATCTGGCACATGTACATATAGAGGAAGCTATGAAAAAAGACACATGAGGAAAAATGACTATACATAAGCCAAGGAAAGAGACCTGAAACACACCAATATCTCCCAGCTTGCAAGAGACAGTAACCTTTCCAACAAATGATTATGGACATCTGGCATCAAGAACTGAGAAACAATCAATCAGGACAAGTAAAAACAAATGTGTCAAGAGGGATGCTGACAGATGAGAAAGACAAAAGAGTAACAGTTCTGCCATCATGCTGAGAAAATATGCTCTGCTAAGTATCCATAACAGCAGAAATGACAGTAGAGAAAGCTAAGATACTACGATGCTCCATGCTCACAGCTCTTATTCAGGGATTTTTCTTAGCAATAATGTCTTGCAGAGTTACAAACTTCTGGTTCATTTCTTGTATGCTGAAGTTTGGCTGTGGTATTCTTGCTACAGTTTGGTTGGCTACTACTTTGATGAAGAGATGAGTTTTTCACACACCTTTACTTCAACATTTTTGCTGATAGCCTGTACAAATTTTTAAACAAATTTGGTAATACATAAAGTAGAATTTTTTAAATAGAGAAATTTTAAAAATAAATGGTAGCCCACTCACATAATGACAGCATTAAGTCATTAAAATGATTTAAAATGGTTAATCAAATAAGGAAATGTTTGTGATGTTTGAATCCTTAGTTAAAATTCAAGAAAGTAGCATTAGGCACTAATAGTCATTACACACTTCTCTGTGTTCAGTGCTGAGTATGAATCTGATACACTGTCTCATTTTATTCTAGTACAAATGCTATAACGCATGTACTAAATTCTTGCTCTAAATATATGGATAGTTAAAGTTCTTAGAGTTCTGTGCTATTCCAAGATCACACCAATGAAAAATAGCACAGTGAGTATCAAATATGCACTTATCTATTACCAAAAAAAATGAAAATTCCATTATAGTTAGAACTAAAAAACTCATAGCTATATATCATTTGGCATGACTCAAGTAGGTGAATACTATTTGGTTCTAAAGAAATATAATAAGGTTTGTAAAATGTTGAACACACACACACACACACACAAATTTGCAGGAAAATGACTGGAAATAGAGTATACACTGCTTTAAGCAATTGCACAATCTCAAAAAGAAAAAACGTAGGCCCTACCCTATAGTGTGTGTGTGCACACGCTCGCAAATGTGCATGAGTGTGCGTGTAAATAAATGTAGTTTTGGGAAGAGTATAGGGTGCAGAAAGGAGAACAAGAAAGGGTAAACACTGGCTGATGAGAAAGGCATGAATGCCGGCAAATGATGAATCGATGGAGGAAGAAACTAACCTACTTATTTTTGTAGTTTCAATTGTCATGGATGTTTTGGGTTGGTGTGGAGGGTGCATAAAATGTATCATGAAAAGACAGTGCAAGTATACAATCCAGTGTGAAGCTCCCAGCTTCAGAATGGCTAGTCTAACTGTGTGCAAGTTCATAAGTTGGTTCATGTTGGTGTATAATATTATTTTCTGAAAGAACTGTACAATAAAGTTTTAATTTAAAACTTTGGGTAAAAAATGTTACAAGAGATTACTGAACTCAGCAAAGACCATTGGAAAAGAAGAGGGTGACATGAACCCAAGCAAGGTCTAAAATGGGGTTGTTAAGAAGTTGAGGAAGTTAATTACCAGGAATCAGTGTTTGATTGGAAAAGGTAACAAGGGCGGTGGAGGAATTCACACATGTTTATAATTCCTCATTTCCCAGCAGCTCAATGTTGATTCATTTATTCAATGTAGATCCAGCATCCCTTTCTCTGTAAGGAATACTTCCAATACCAGGAGTTTCAAATTGTAGCTACTTGACTTTCAATAAAACCAATTCTCTCAGTATGAAATGCCAAAACAATGGCCAATATGGGTGTAATTTTAAATGCTGGACAGTGTGGCTCAAAGTACTTCAGATTATAACATTATAAAGTGTCCATTTCAGAGATATGAAAACCAAAGCACAGATAACTTAGTTATCAGAGTTCATATGGGCAAAGTGTAGTCAAGCATATACCGTAATTTAAAATATTTGTGACTGTTAAATTAATTTATAAATGTATATGTATGTATAGACACACAAGGTTTTTATAATTAATGAACAATGGAAAGAGTAAGACTTTCAAGTTTAATAACAGAAAATTCCTTTCTGTCCTTCCTAACCTAATTTAGCTTAACTCATAATACATAACCATGAGGCATCCTAATGTTAGTTGAGCAATATGTAATCTATAACAGCCTTTTGGGAGAAAGCTGCTTTGTCTTCTCAGCAGGGCAGACTATTCTTTCTCACACATACACACACAAAAATAATTGTATTATTGTGCTTCAGCGCAAATTCTCAGAGGGGAGCAGCTGTACAGAAATGCTGCAACTTGATTCATTAAAAATAATAAAGCACAGAGACTATTTCATGTGACATGTCCCTTCCCCATAAGCACCGACTACGTTATCCCAATGTCAAATCTCTGATTCAGAGATTCGAAGGAGGGTGTTCTAAAGGCCTCTAAATCTGTGTGCTTGGAAGCATATAAAGATTCAAGTGCCTAATTATCTCTAAATTAATAATCTACTGAGCAAGTAAAGAAGAAGAGCTATGGAGGTCACCCAAAGGCATACCTGATCTGCTTCAGTTTGGCTTCCTCAGACTGGATTTGACCGGCTCTCTGATGCACTAATTCTCCCAGACCCCTGTGTAAGCTCTCCTCCGCTCTATTTTCCTTATTGCAAATTATCTGTTTCCAAGACAGTTTGTTCTACAAGGTCAAAGGCTTAGATTATTTTGCTTCTTGGCCAGAGTCCCACTCCCTGTTCACAAATGGGCATTCAGACATGTTTAATTCCAAATTGTGAAACAAGCTCTTTTATTCAGAAAATGTAAGCTGGCCCGTGAAAAATGAGAACAGAGCTGATAGCGGCAGTTAACAGTCCTTCAGTTAAGTTCCCACAGAGAAGTAGAAATGGTGGAAATGACCTGGAAGAACCTTGGAATCACCTAGCTTCTCTGGGCCCACAGCACCCCACAGCCGCTAGATCCGATCCTGCTTTCAAGGATACCTATGTAATTTCTGTAACATTTCTATCAATCCTCAAATCACCTTACCTTTCTATTGTATTAGCAAACAAACATCGAACTCTGCATTCTCGGGTTCTGCACAGCAATTCACGACTGATCAACTCTGTGGATTCTTTTCCCAATGATCAATTTGGTCAGTCATGTATATTTTCTGTTCTTTTCCATTAGTTCAGATACATTTTATAAACCACATCATTTTATCGTTTTTCCTTAACTAATCATTGCACCAGTTTGGAATGGCTCATGAAACATTTGCAACAGATTGTGTAATGCCGTGTAAATGTAGCCATCAAGTTCCTGAATACGGACTTTTAAAAGTTCCTGATCATTAGAAATTGTATTGATAAAAGCCACACATGGACATGAATTAGCCAACACAGCTCATTTTAGTTTGAACTTCAAGTTTCTTTGGTTCTGGTCTCCATTTAGAATCATGTGCCTGATTGATCTTGGAGCCTCTTCCTGCATTGGAATTACACAACTGCCAAACCCTTCAAAGACAAGACCATTTACGGTTTAATTGGTTTTAGCTGGGGCCTGAATAATAGATTGTAAAAAGTGAATGTTCAGGATTTTTGTGGGACTCATATTAAAGTCTTCACTCAGGTGTCAATTTCCTTAATCTTGCCATCTGTTCTTCTTTTGTTTCAAGTAAGGTATTAATTAGGTTTCTACAGTAGTTTGTCTAATTCTCACATTCAATTTCAAATGTTCAAGAAATGCTTGGATAGATGTAAAAACCTAGGTGAGCTAGAGTCACACACATACACACACACACACACACACACACACACACAATGTTGTGAGTGACAAATACTGTCACAGTAAGTAATACTTTTGGTCTTATTAATACAAAGTTCTTTCTAAAAGACTTGGGAAAAGACTGAAACAGTATTTCAGTAACCATTTCCGATATAAAGGCAGAAGCACACATCATATTGAATTACAAAGTGAAACTGGGTGAAAACCAAAAGTCAGGAACGTTGCACTCCCCTCTATGGTTCCTGCACACCCATTCCCAATTTATAGCATTTTCCAAAGTTCTATTCGAGTTGCTACCTTTGTGTATAAACAAAGAGCAAGAAAATAACACAAACAAAGCTATTCTTTGAATAAGCACTAAATAAAAAGACACCTGTCATCTCACACTTTACAAGTGTTCCTGAGACCAAATGAGACACCCTGTTTGCCTCCATGAGAGGATAGAAAGGGTCCTAAAAAAACCGAGGGTTACCATTGTCAATTTTTATGCTGAAAAGCATCTTGCTTTGCTCAGTGTTTCTTCCCATTACCTCAGAGAAAGCCAATAGTTTAGAAAGGAATTTTTATAGAAAAAAATTCTTACCACTTTTTCCTTATTTAAAATGACTTCCATAAAGTCACTTCAGGTTTGAGAATGACTTGTATAAATAACTGTAGTTCTTCAATAAGCAGCCAGCTGTCAACATGTAAAACAATGGATCTCTACTTGTGAATGATTTCTGAGCAAATTTCTCCAGCACAAAATAAAATTTAAATACAATGTGTGACAATTGTATTTAACTTGTAAAGCAAATCATTACTCAAAGATATTGTGAAGCCTAGCTTAGTCAAAGCCTTCTTCCAGTGGTGTTCCTCTAAACTTAGCAGTCACAGAAGCAAAGGTGAATACTATAAAATATCTAAATGCACTCAATCTGGAGGAATTCAATACTGGGAAGTAAAAGACTCCAGTGAGCACCATCCACCAACAGGATTTTTAAAAGATAAGAGACTTACTTACCTTGCTGTTATCAGTTACATGAAATCTTTGTTGTCAAAAAATTATTTTCATTTAACAAAGGCAATCCAAACACACCAATGTCCTATTTCCTTAATATTTACACATTCTCTTTGGGTTAGAATCAATTGAATATACCTGGGTTTCACAAATGCCAGCATGTGCTCTATTCTAGAAAAAAAAGGACAGTAGAATCTGAAAAGAAAATGGCCAATCTTTGCCACTGGGGTGACTAACAAATAAAACAGTCAAATTAGTGTAGCGAATGTACCAAAGACCTTCACAGTTTCTATGTTCACTTTTAAAATGGTCACATCATGTGTAAATTATTACTCAAGCCACAAATGTTGCACTACTAGTATCAGAATCCGAATGCCAAAGGTCAAACTTGATCTCAGTGAGGTTGGAAACTTCTCACTAATATCATTTGCTGCTCATGGAGTAAAGTCTCCCATTATGGCTTATTTGGTGCTACCAAGATAAGAAGAGCCCTCCTATATGCCAATGGCTGATTTGGGCAGTGCTGTTGATTTAAGTGGACAGTAATACTGACCTAAATGCCAACTTTTTCATATAAGATAAAAGAAAGGATAAATTATCCACTGCTGAAGCTACACAAGATACAAGCTGTATGAGATATAACCACAGCTATTTACCAAATATGCTCATGTAATTCAAGAGAAGGTAAACTCTGTTTTCCGTGGGTCTCTCAGATCCGGTGGATTGTTGGCCAACTAGGTCCACGAGGTCAGTGGGGGCAGAGATGTCCAAAAGGAGGTTTGGAAGCCTTGTGACTACAAACGATGAATGACCACACCAGACCGCTTGTTAGAAGGCAGATCAACTTTACTTACAGTGATTGAAGACTTATAAAGGTTTGAGGAACTGAGGGCAGGGACATCCAGGATTGGCAAACATCACTGGCTGGGGGATTAGGGTGCCTGGAATGCCTCACTTGCATGAGGAAACATTTGAGGAATCTCAAGTGCTGCCTGAACAAGTTTCGTCAGGAGAAAGGAAACTGATCCTATAAACTAGTAAGAATGGAGACTAAACATGACATTCCTCAGATAGAGGCGAGTGTGGGAACTTAGAATTCTCCAGACAAGGTCAGAGAAGGAGAAACTGCTAACAATGGGAGTCTCTATTACTGACCGATCGCCAGAAGGCTATGTGGTCAGTGGTAGACTTCAAAATAAACTAGCAGTTTTCCCTCAGTTTTCAATGAAAATTTGGGTTCAGTTGAAATGAGAGTGTAGCATCTCATGATGGAGCTGTAATAATAGTCCACTGAAGTGGAAGACAGAAACCAGGGGAAGCAATTTCCGAATTGTATAGAACTCACAAGAAGACCAGTCAGGAGCTAAGCCCAGTGCAGTTTTCTCTGTGATCCAGACAAATGATGTCCCAGTAGAAGACTATAAAACCACGACATGTTCCACACCCTCAAGATGGGACAATCTTCAGAAGCTTTACAGGGACCGTGACCACTAACTTACTACTACTATGGGGGAAAAAAGCCAAGTCCAGCGCATGTTCCAGAACACAGGGAAGAGCTGCTCCCGTCAGCCTGGGGGTTTTGAAGTTTGCTCTCACATACTACTTCACTTGCTGGCATGGCTATTATTGCATTTGCTATTAAACGGCATCACTTCATGGTGACTTGGGAATTTCACATGGCAAACTTTACACTATTTCTGTCTTAACAACTCAATGAATCACAGACTGATAAATATGCTCAAAATACAAAACTAGACGAAGACAAAATTTTCAGCCTAGCATCACTCACAGGTTTTTACCTTCAATGATTTTACTCTCATTTCCCTTACTTCCCTCCAATGATAAATTAATAAAATTGAGAAAATCCAATGATATACACATATTTATACATTTTAAGTGAATTGTTTTAAAAATAATTTAAAAGTATATAAAACTATTTTTAAGAAGGCAAGACAGGTATAAACAAAAAATTTTAAATGCACAAATATTTAAAATACAATGCTAAACATTAGTAAACAAAAAGCCAAAGAGTGGTTCTGCTTCTTACATATTAATTATACTGCCCATACCCAAAATATAACAATAAATTCAGGTATTATTCATGGTTTTTTAAGTGCCAGCATTGAGCTAAGAAAAATGGCTTTGAAAGTGACAGGTGTCATAACCTCTGACATAGATATGTATACTTGTTTGACAAGTTCGGTAGTTCTCTTTAGAAATGCGAAACTCTTGTCAATCCCATGCAGCTATAATAAAGGCAAATTTTAATTCCAGAATTCTGGGTCATATGCTTCCTTATCTAGCTTTCTCTAATGAGATTTTAGGACAAATTTGCATTTCTGATTTCCAATTTCCTTATCTTAGAAGACATCAATCTATGCTCCAATAGGCCAGTAACCACACAAAGGTCCATGCCTATAATCTCTGCCTCATTTATTGGGCATGGATGGGGTGGTGCACGGTTCAATTCCAAGTGTCTAGCACTACACCATCCATATGAGTATAAATTTTCAAGTACTGTGAAAACTGTAATCGTGTCTTCTCAAAGTAGCAATAAAGCTACACCCATGATACTCCAATAATATGACTACCTAGACAAGACCTGAACTACAACAGCAAAGCCAACAGACATGCTAGCTCCTAACTCAGTGGACCCCACCCCTAGAAAAGAACCACAAGCAACTAATGATGGTGGAAAGAGGAAAAGTTAGTCTTACCTAAGGACCAACCTCTTAACTGGTTATCTGATACAAAGTGACCAGCTCTGCAGTCATACACAAAGAAGCAACACTAAACAGAGTTGTGTTTCTATGCTTGTGCATTTACATATACATGTAACAAACAATTAGACAAAGGGAGTTCATGGATTTGAAGGGAAGAGGGGAAGAACATTGGGGAGGGGGGCATGGACAAAAGGGAAGAGGGAAGGGAAGCCATTGCATTTTAATTAAAAATTTTAAAGACTGCAATAAAGTATATCAAATACATATTACAACCTTCCCTTCCTTTGTCTCTTCCTCGTGATCTCTCCTAAATGACTGACTGCTTCGACTGCTTCAACTAGAAGTTCTAGAACAGCACACACTGAAGGAAAAACATTAGCTCTCCCTCCCCCACTGCAGCGTTTCCCTCAGGTATTTCCTTCCCTCACAGAACATTCTGCTCCTATTCCATGAGCGCCATGGCTTACACTGTGAAAGGGGAGGACAAATGCTTAGTGCCCACTTCTGATCCCAAAGATAATTTTTTTTTTTTAATTCAACCTTTATTCCTCTTGTAAAAAAGATGAAATGGTCGGATATGTGTGGCGTTATAATCATCGGGGATGGTCATGTGGCTCCAAAAACCACACCAGGCCAAACAGTTCCACCCACGTGGGGGGTTTATTGGAAGGGGGGGCAAAGTAGAGGCGAGAAGAGAAAAGGAAAAGAGAGAGGAAAAAGAGAAAGATCAGAGGGGTCTTCCATTTATATAGGGAGAGTGACATAGCCGCAGGTAAAGGTCCCCAAAGATAATTTAAGGCTTTCTTACATAAAGGTTATTGACTGTGTATTATTTAGTATCACCTCTCACCAAACTGCTCTTTGAAGGCCAAATTTTGTGACAATCTCTGAATGTAATATTAATATTCTTAACAAAATTCCCATGTGCACAATGAAATGCAAAACAACCCAATGTGCTATGGATTTTTCAGGAAAAGCAGACCATATTTACAGAAGAAATTGAGATGGCACAGAGTATATAACTAGGGATATTGTTCTTTTCTCTTCTATCCCCTCAAGTGTTAATTTCACCTATGGCACAGAAAAAAATGGTATGACTCTGGATTCCAAGAATACTGCAGAACACATGTAACTCTAACTTAAAATGCAGAGACCAGATACTCAGAGCAAGATGGCCAAGCCGACTAGCCGTATCAGTGAGCTCGGCGTTTGACTCAGAGACCCTGGCCTTGGTGAGTTAAGCACAAGACCAAAGGAGAATGATTCTCAGAATCAACCTCAGTCCTCCATACGCTTATACCCCCCATCTCCAAGTGCACATGTGTGCACACAAAAATATACACGTGTGGGAAGGCGGGGGGACTCACAGAAAACGCATGTACAACTTTGTAATTCCTTACTAGTTCAAGAAATCAAGTGGAAACCAATATGGTTTCAGATGCTTAAATTTTTCTCATGCTGATATTTAATATAACCAACTGATGGATTTTGGAAGTTATAGATAGTTCAATTTTATATAATAAATAACATCAATATAATTATCAAAACCCATTAACATATATAAAACATTCACAATACTCCTGATGTCTTGTAGTGATTGCAAAATTTACCAAATCCTTCAACATATTCTAGAAGGACTTTTTCCTGATAGAACACTAGAAGAAATTCTTGCAAGTAAAATAACATCCCTTTAAATTTGGGCACGTTTCATTTCCATATGAAAGACACACAGTTTCTTTGGATAGAGAAACAAGGTTTATATATCCAGGAGGAAGTGCAAGACAGAGGCAAAATCAAAAGGACTCTATGTACATAAATATTAATAAACATGTTTCTTATGCCCAGTACTCTTGGTTACAAGAACTTCAGTGTCCACATTTGCATACATGACTTTAATTTGACAGCAACAGTAAAATTCTACCTTTTTCTCGTCTGACATACAAGACAGAATTTTTAAAAGATAAGTGATGCAGTTGGCTTGCCTATAATTTCAATTGTTTTGACCTTTCCTAAGGAAAACGAGAACAGACATTTAACTAAGCAAATGTTCATCTATTTCATTCTTCCTTAATGTAAGATATTGGTAAGAAACTGTCATGAGAAAGGACGAATTATGTTCTCTCCTGGGTATTGAGTGCTCCTCAGTCCCACTTAGGTTGAGACAGTATTTGATTACTGACTTAGGTTATGAGAAATGTAAAGAGCTAGCTATCTAGTCTGGCTTGTGATGAGAAGAAACTGAAATCAGGGACCATCCGTAGTGCCAAGGACATAAGGCTTTAATCAGCATATTAATGGAATATAATTGCTGCTTGAACAAGGTAGACTGTGTTTTCTACATATCCAGTTTTACAGAAGACAAAGCTTTATTGATATATATATATGTACATATGATATATATGTATATGTATATATATATGTAACTTCCTTCAATGAATTTTTTAAATTTTACTAAGTATCTTCATTTGTAAAATGACATTTATATATGTTAATATTTTGAGACAACATCATAGAAATCAAAATATAACACTTTACTGAATTGAGTGGAACAGAAAAACATATCTTTTGCTAAAATATGGCTGTAGAGTGAGAATTTCAGATACCCCAGAAGCAAGGTGCTAACCAAGAGTCCACTAATCCTGACTCTATAACATATATTGGGTTAGACTTTGAGGGGTCTCAGAGATTTTAGTCCAAAATATAGAATGCTAAAGAAGGAAAATAAAATTTTAATAGTTTTAAAAATAATTTATTCTTTGAACTATCTAATTTATAGACTTTGCAAAGTTGAAAACATATTCCTGTCGTAGTTTGTCCTTGAATTTAAAAATTGTATATTTTATTATTTAATCCTGTTTATAGCCAAAAGTTAGAAGAGTAAAACAATGCAGATTTCCAACAATGAATTATTTTTTGAACAGTGACCTATTCATAAGTTTACCATACAATGGCCATACTATTGTATCTTTTAAAATGGTGCGCAGGGATTTTCCTGCTTTCCTGTGTCTTCATCAGCACTTACTATTTTTTTTTTCTTGGATAGCAGTCATTTTAAAATCTAGAATCCTGATTCTATTAGTGCTTTTCTCATCCTGTAATCAAGAACCAACTTAAAGAAGGAAGGGATTGCTTTTGCCTTAATGTTCGAGGGCACAGAGTTCTGCTTGCCAGGATAGAATGGTTGTGGGGCATGACAGAGCTGAGGACAGCAGTATTCAGTCAGAAAGGAGGGAGTAAGGGATACAGCTGCTCAGCTTGCCTTTCCCTTTCCAGAGACCTGAGCCCCTGGGTGGAAAGATGCTGAATGTTTTCGGTGAGTGTCCCACACCAATTGCCACATTCTGAAAATCCACCATTGACATGTGAAGAGGACTTATCTCTAAGGTGATTCTAGATCTGTCAAATTAATGATATTAGGTGTCACACTACATAAAGATAGGTTTTATACAATATTGAAAAAGATAATATAACAATTATAAACTTTGTGGGGGATAAAGTAATGCTGTGTTTGATCTATAAATGATACTAATCATTTCTTAAGCTCCATGGTATTGTTGCAGACACAAGTTTATAATCTGTGTTGGTAAGAAATGAAAATTTAAACCAAGAAGAAAAAGTATTTCTGTCTATTCGTACACTGGCGCTTCCCGTTGACTAAGCTCTCCACACATACAGCCTATTCTTCTCAGTTTCCCCAAAAAGGCTCAACCTAGGACAGGATCAAACTGCAGATCTGAAAGGAAAACCAGAGAGCCACTAACAGTGTTTGCATGGTAAGCCAATAGCACTTTATACCAGTTCTTTTGAAATGTCCATTTCTTAAGAAGTAATGCCAGACAATCAATTTCAGAAATCGAAATGGAAATTTCTCTTTCCATTCATGTGGAGAAAAACTGATAAATGGCAAGGGAGCCAAGCCAGTGCAAGCAAGAAAGGGCGTGTTCTTTCGATCTTACAAAGTAAAGTTTAACCATAGGCTGTCTTTTGAATCATCCTAAGCATAAAACTTAGAAAAAAATATAACACACTATAGCAACTATTGGAATTTCATTCATTAAAGAAATCAAAATACCAAAGTCCTTCAAACGATTGTTAGATTATAGTGATGTAGGTTTAGTTTTTGATAGTCACCAAATTCCCATATTGCCATTTGTACAAAAAAAATTTTAATTAGCTGTATACCTGTTAAACATCTTAATTTTAAAAAGCTATGTTTGGGTTTACGCCTGTGGTCTGTGCTCCATGCCCAAATAGCACAGGGAAAAAGCTTCCTTCCCAGGAGTGTGGACAAGCCTGTGATCAGGGGTTAAGGCCAGTACCTCTGCTCAGAGGGACCTGTCCAGAACCTCCAGGACACAGGGACCTACAAGCAGCCTGGGACAGCAGCCTTCCGGTCTCCTCCTGCAGCCTGGGACCCCAGTCTGTGCCACAGAGCTCCATAACCAAATAGTACAGGGAGAAGGCTAGCATCCAGGGAGTGTGGACAAGCCTGTAAGAGGTAAGAGGATGCCACTGCTCAGCGGGACCTGCCCGGAATCAGCAGAACACTGGGACAGAGGAACAACCTGGAACAGGAGCCTTCCAGTTTACAACTGTGGTCTGTGTCACTCAGCTCCATACTCCAAATAGTGCAAGGAAAGAGCTACCCTCCCAGGAGTGTGGACAAGCCTGTGATCAGGGGTAAGGCCAGCACCTCTGCTCAAAGAGACCTGCCCAGAACCCCCAGGACACAGGGGCTGAGGAGTGGCCTTCTGGTTTCCTTCTGAGGCCGGGGAGCTGATCCCGTGACATAGGATTCCATACTCAGTGCCAGGAGAGAGCTGGTCACCCAGGATTGCCGACATACCTTTGAACACAGGAAGACCACCACTTTTGTTCAAATTCCTCAATCAAGAGGGACCCTCGAAGAACCATCAGGACACAGGAACCAAGGAACAGCAGGGGACAGCATCCTTCTGGTTTCTGTCTGCACCCCAGAGCTGACTCCGTACCACAGTTTTGTAAACCCAAATTCCTCTCAGAGAGAGCTGGTCTCCAAGGACTACTGACTAAAAGGCCTGCAGGGACAAGCCACAGTCAGAGAGAGCAAAACCAGCTAACACCAGAGATAACCAGATGGCAAAAGGCAAGGGCGAGAATATAAGGAACAGAGACCAAGGCAACTTGGCATCATCAGAACCCAGTTCTCCCACCACAGCGAGCCCTGGATACCCCAACACACCAGAAAAGCAAGACTCAAATTTAAAATCACATCTCATGATGATGATAGAAGACTTTAAGTAGGAAATAAATAACTCCCTCAAAGAAATACAAGAGAACACAGGTAAACAGCTAGAAGCCCTTAAAGAGGAAATACAGGAAAACACAATCAAACAGGCAAAGGAAATAAACAAATCATCCGGTCTAAAAATGGAAAAAGAAACAATAAATAAATTACAAAGGGAGACAACCATGGATATAGAAACCCTAGGAAAGAGATCAGGAGTCACAGATACAAGCATCACCAACAGAATACAAGAGATAGAAGAGAAAATCTCAGGTGCAGAAGATAACATAGAAAACATAGACAAACAGTCAAAGAAAATGCAAAATGCAAAAAGCTCCTAAGCCAAAACATCCAGGAAATCCAGGACACAATGAGAAGATCAACCTAAGGATAACAGGTATAGAAGAGAGTGAAAATTCCCACTTAAAAGAGCCAGGAAATATCTTCAACAAAATCATAGAAGAAAACTTCCCTAACCTAAAGAAAGAGATGAACATAAACATTCAAGAAGCCTACAGAACTCAAAATAGATGGGACAAGAAAAGAAATTCATCCCGTCACATTATAGTCAAAACACCAAATGCACAAAACAAGGAAAGAATATTAAAAGCAGTAATGGAAAAAGGTCAAGTAACATATAAGGCAGACCTATCAGAATTATATCAGACTTCTCACCAGAGACTATGAAAGCTAGAAGATCCTGGACAGATCTCATACAGACCCTAAGAGAACACAAGTGCCAGCCGAGGCTCCTATACCCAGCAAAACTCTCAATTATCAGATGGTGAAACATGACAAAACCAAATTTACTCAATATGTTTCCACAAACCCAGCAGAACAAAGGATAATAGATGGAAAACGCCAACACAAGGAGGGAAATTACACCCTAGAAAAAGCAAGAAAGTAATCTTTCAACAAACTCAAAAGAAGATAGCCACACAAACATAAAAATGACATCAAAAATAACAGGAAGCAACAATCATTATTCCTTAATATATCTTAACATCAATGGACTCAATTCCCCAATAAAAAGACATAGACTAACAGACTGGATACATAAACAGGACCCAGCAGTTTGCTGCATACAAGAAATGCACCTCAGGGTTAAAGACAAACACTACCTCAGAGTAAAGGGCAATGGTCCCAAGAAACAGGCCGGAGTAGCCATTCCATTCTAATATTGGATAAAATCAACTTTCAACCAAAAGTCATCAAAAAAGATAAGGAAGGATACTTCATTCTCATCAAAAGAAAAATCTACCAAGAAGAACTCTCAATTCTGAACATTTATGCTCCAAATGCAAGGGCACCCAAATTCATAAAAGAAACTTTACTAAAGCTCATAGTACACATTGTACCTCACACAATAATAGTGGGAGACTTCAGCACCCCACTCTCATCAATGGACAGATCTTGGAAACAAACTAAACAGAGATACAGTGAAATTAGCAGAAGTTATGGACCAAATGGATTTAACAGATATCTATGGAATATTTCATCCTAAATCAAAAGGATATACCTTCTTCTCAGCACCTCATGGTACCTTCTCCAAAACTGACCGCATAATGAGTCACAAAACAAATCTCAACAGATATAAGAAGATTGAAATAATCCCATGCCTCCTATCAGATCATTACAGATTAAGGCAGGTCTTCAATGGCAACAACAACAGAAAGCCCACATACACATGGAAGCTGAACAACAATCCACTCAATGATAACTTGGTCAAGGAAGAAATAAAGAAAGAAATTAAAGACTTCCAAGAATTTAATGAAAATGAAAGTACAACATACCCAAACTTATGGGACACAATGAAAGCAGTGTTAAGAGGAAAACTCATAGATCTGAGTGCCTCTAAAAAGAAACTGGAGAGAGCATACACTAACAGCTTAACAGTACACCTGAAAGCTCTAGAATAAAAAGAAGCTAATATTCCCCAGAGGAGTAGAAGACAAGAAATAATCAAACTCAGGGATGAAATCAACCAAGTAGAATCAAAAAGAACTATACAAAGAATCAACAAAACCAGGAGCTAGTTCTTTGAGAAAATCAACAAGATAGATAAACCCTTAGCCAGACTAACCAGAGGGCACAGGGACAGTATCCAAATTAACAAAATCAGAAATGAAAAGGGAGATATAACAACAGAATCTGAGGAAATTTAAAAAATCATCAGATCCTACTACAAAAGCCTATACTCAACAAAATTGGAAAATCTGGATGAAATGAACAATTTTCTAGACAGATACCAAATACCAAAGTTAAGTCAGGATCGGATAAACCATCTAAACAGTTCCATAACCCCTAAAGAAATTGAAACACACATTAAAAGTCTCCCAACCAAAAAATCCTAGGACCAGATGGGTTTAGTGCAGAATTCTATTAGACCTTCAAAGAAGACCTAATACCAATACTCTTCAAACTTTTCCACATAATAGAAACAGAAGGAACACTAACCAATTACTTCTATGAGGCCACAGTTACACTGATACCAAAACCTCACAAAAACCCAACAAAGAAAGAAAACTTCAGACCAATTTCCCTTATGAATATTGGTGCAAAAATGCTCAATAAAATTCTTGCAAACCAAATCCAAGAAAACATCAAAACAATAATTCATCACAATCAAGTAGGCTTCATCACAAGGATGCAGGGATGGTTCAATAACCAGAAATCCATCAATGTAAACCACTACATAAACAAACTCAAAGAAAAAAACCACATGGTCATTTCATTAGATGCTGAAAAAGCATTTGACACAATTCAAAATCCCTTCATGATAAAAGTCTTGGAAAGATCAGGAATTCAAGGCCCATACCTAAACATAGTAAAAGCAATATACAGCAAACCAGTAGCCAACATCAAACTAAATGGGGAGAAACTTGAAGCATTCCCACTAAAATCAGAAAATAGACAAAGCTGTCCACTCTTTCCCTATCTATTCCATATAGTACTTGAAGTTCTAGCTAGAGCAATTAGACAACAAAAGGAGTTCCAAGGGATACAAATTGGAGAGGAAGAAATCAAAATATCACTATGTGCAGATGATATGATCATATACTTAAGTAACCTGAAAACCTCCACCAGAGAACTACTACAGCTGACAAACAACTTCAGCAAAGTGGCCAGATATAAAATTAACTCAAACAAATCAGTAGCCTTCCTATACTCAAAAGATAAACAGGCTGAGAAAGAAATTAGGGAAATGACACCCTTCACAGTTGTCACAAATAACATAAAGTATCTTGGTGTGATTCTAACAACTGTAAGATCTGTATGACAAGAACTTCAAGTCTCTGAAGAAAGAAATTGAAGAAGACCTCAGAAGGTGGAAAGATCTCCCATGCTCATGGATTGGGAGGATTAATATAGTAAAAATGGCCATCCTGCCAAAAGCAATCTACATATTCAATGCAATCCCCATCAAAATTCCAACTCAATTCCTCATAGACTTAGAAAGAGCAATTCTCAAATTCATTTGAAATAACAAAAAACCCAGGATATCAAAAACTATTCTCAACAACAAAAGAACTTCTGGGGGAATCAGCATCCATGACCTCAAGCTGTACTACAGAGCAGTAGTGATAAAAAATTGCATGGTATTGGTACAGTGACAGGCAGATAGATCAGTGGAATAGAATTGAAGACCCAGAAATAAACCCACAAACCTATGGTCACCTGATCTTTGACAAAGGAGCTAAAGCCATCCAGTGGAAACAAGACAGCATTTTCAACAAATGGTGCTGGCTCAACTGGTCTACATATAAAAGAATGTGAATTGATCCATTCCTATCTCCCTGTCCAAAGCTCAAGTCCAAGTGGATCAAGGACCTCCACATAAAACCAGATACACTGAATCTAATGGACGAGAATGTTGGGAAAAGTCTCGAACACCTGGGTACAGGGGAAAAGTTCCTGAACAGAACACCAATGGCTTTTGCTCTAAGATCAAGAATTGACAAATGGGACCTCATAAAATTGCAAAGCTTCTGTAAGGCAAAGGACACTGTCAATAGAACAGAATGGCAACCAACAGATTGGGAAAAGATCTTTACCAACCCTATATCCCATAGAGGGCTAATATCCACTATATACAAAGAACTCAAAAAGTTAGACTCCAGAGAACCAAATAATCCTATCAAAAAATGGGGAACAGAGCTAAACAGAGAATTCTCAACTGAGGAAATTCGCAGGGCTAAGAAGCACCTAAAGAAATGTTCAACATCCTTAGTCATCAGGGAAATGCAAATCAAAACAAGTCTGAGATTCTACCTCACACCAGTCAGAATGGCCAAGATCAAAAACTCAGGTGACAGCAGATGCTGGTGAGGATGTGGAGAAAGAGGAACACTCCTCCATTGTTGGTGGGATTGCAAGCTGGTACAACCACTCTGGAAATCAGTTTGGTGTACCCTCAGACAATTGGACATAATACTTCCTGAGGGCCCAGCTATACCACTCATGAGCATATACCCAGAAGATGCAACATGTAATAAGGATACATGCTCCACTATGTTCATAGCAGCCATATTTAGAATAGCCAGAAGCTGGAAACAACCCAGATGTCCCTCTGCAGAGGAATGGATAAAGAAAATGTGGCACATTTACACAATGGAGTACTACTCAGCTATTAAAAACAATGACTTTATGAAATTTGCAGGCAAATGGATGGAACTTTAAAATATCATCCTGAGCGAGGTAACTCAGTCACAAAAGAACGAGCATGGTATTTACTCACTGATAAGTGGATAGTAGCCCAAAAGTTTGGAACACCCATGATTCAATTCACAGCAACTGTTGGACTGAGCATGGGGTCCCAGATGGAGGAGTTGAAGAAGGGACTGAAGGAACTGAGGGAGTTTGCAGCCCCATGGGGAGGGAGCAACAGTGTCAACTGGTCTGGTCCCCCTGTGCTCCCAGAGACTGAACCAGCAACCAATGAATGCATATGGAGGGGCCTATGGTGCTGGCCACATATGTGGCTAAGATGGGCCTTGTTGACCATCAGTGGAAGTAGAGGCCCTTGGACCTGAGAGCATTAGGTGCCCCAGTATAAGTGAATGCCAGGGAGGGAAGAGGAGAGTGGGTGGGTGGTTGGGGAAATACCCTCATAGAGGCAGGGGTAGGGGCGATGGGATAGGAGGTTTCCAAAGGGGAGACCTGGAAAGGGAATTACATTTGAAATGTAAATAAAGTATTAAATAATTAAAAAAATAAAAAATAAAAAGCTATGTTTACTCCAGAATAAAAGGATTCATTTTAGTTTTGCTTGTGTGTGTTTATCACGTGTGTGTGTGTGTGCGCACGCGCGTGCGTGTGCATTCACTCGCGTGAGTATTTTAGTGGGTATGTGCCAAGTGTGTATGGGTTCCTGCAGTGGCCAAAAAGAAGACATTGAATCTCTTGAAACTGGAGTTACAGGCAGCTGTGAGCTACAAAACTAGGTGCTGGAAGACTAAGTGATCTTAACGATACAGCACTCTATCCCTTGGTTATCTTACTGTTGATTAAAACTAAGCTATCTGATCCTCCTGCCCCTACCTCCTTCAGAAAAATCTACTGGCTCATGACACTGTTGAGGTCCATGGAACTGCTGTAGCCAGGAGCTGTGCTACTGTCCAAGGTTGTGTTACCACTGAAGACTATGCAGAGGTCCATGGTCTGTGTCGCAGCCTGAGGCCATGTTGATGATGTTCATGAGCCAGAATACTGCCAGGGACTGTATTAGTGTCTTTGGACCATGCCCCAAAGGCCATGTTGATGTCCCTGGCTTAAGCTGTTACCAGAGATCATGGTCTGTGGCACATGCTGATGCTGGAGGTATGTGGATGTTCACGGTATCTGCTTTCACCAGAAACCATGTTTCTGTCCATGATCTGTGCTTCTGCTGACTGTAAAGGACAAGAAAGTTCCTTTTCCAGTGGTATTGACGATTGCAGACTCACAGTTGAAAAGGAAGGCATAAAAGGATTCTATGACAACCCCTAGTCCTACCCCATCCCCAAAAAGTCAGAGCATAAACAGGAAGCCATCAAGAAGAACTCTTAAAATCGTGAAAAGAATGCTGATGTGTAGCTCTCCACAACTGACAGCTTCTGTTTGGGCTGCAGGTGGGGAAGGACACAGTTTTCTTAAGGGGCTAGCTACTGGGAGTTGGATCATGCTCCAGTAAATATACAGGTGATACAAATGGAACATTGTGTGTGTGTGTGTGTGTGTGTGTGTGTGTGTAGAGGATGGAGATTCATAGGGGTAGGGACACACCTAGGAGGACTGAAGTAATAAATAAAAATATTACATTGGAAAAGCAAACTATCGGCATGCTCTCTGAAGTTAGGTAGTATAGGACTATAACACCAGCCATGGAGAGGTAGAGGCAAGGAGCTATCCTAAACTTTATAATTAATTCCAAACCACCCTGGACTACAGACAGCTTGTGTTTGCTTGTCTATTTGTCTTTGTTTGTTGTCTGTTGTTAAAAGCCATCTTCATTGAGGTATTCAGAATTCTTACCAAAGGAGGAGAAACAGACTATTGAGTGGAATAAAAGGTTTATTTTAAGAACCTGGCTCCTTGGTTGTAGGTGCTGACAAGTCTGAGATCAGAAATGGTAACTTGCAGCTGGAGCCCCAGAGGGTTTGATACTGCAGCCATGAATTCATGTACAGCAGGGGGGCAGGGTGGCTGTTGCACTTAAGGACCTGTGCTAATTAAATGAGGCCAGCAGTCACTACGGAAGGTAAACTGCTTTAGTCAAAAATCTACCAATTTAAATGGTAATCTCACCTAAGAAATACCATCAAAGCAACAAGATGACTACTGTTCACCCCAACATCTGGGCACCAGAGACGAGCTGAACATATGGTGCAGGAATGTGCACCAAATAGAAAGCACAGTACGTGTGGGGATTAGGAGACAGTGCGATGTGTGTTCTCCAGGCTGCTCATTTTGTCTTACCTTTTTGCCTCTTATGCTTTTTCTTTTCTGCCTTGGCACGTTTTGTTTTTATAACACTACTTAACTATCATCTGGATAATAGCTACAAATAAGCAAATATCCATTGGTATGATAAGCAGAAAATGTTCAGAACATCACATTTACTAATATATATTATTAGTAAAATCCATATATGGAAAAATCCATTCTATCTTGTAAAAAAGACATGAATATTTATTGTAAATACACTTATGTTTTTTGAAAGCCATTTCTCTGCAATATTCTTTGGACTTTTAATCATTTTTTAAACACTCTGGTTTATAAGTATTCTGAACTTCAGTATGTGGAAGTAAATTCTATTTAATCCTTTAGTGATGACCTTGTTTCTATATTTCCACAAACTCAAAGAGTTTTACTGCCTTATAGATCTTTCATGCTGTCAGACCTTAACATCTTTTTATATATCTAGAAGCAGCCTCTTAAGAGGAAGGAAAAGCAGATCAAGACAAAATATTGGGAGATCAAATTGTGTTTCGATAGAATATGGAGACTCATTCCTAAAGTCCAGAGCAGAAAATGGAGCAAGATTAATAGCTTTGGACATTAAATAAAGAAGATGAAAGTAAGAGTCTAGCAATACTATTACTCTACTCTATTTTTCATTTTCTTCTCATTCTTAAATACATCTGTTTTGTTGGGAATTATATTTATTATGTTCTACTTAAATTAACAGCATAACTACTCATTTTCAAAGAGTAATCAACTTGCTCCTAAGAGAAAAATTAAACCCACTGAGAGCTTGGTCTTGAGAGCCAGAAAACATTGATTGCAATATGCTACTTACACACTTATTTAAGGCAACGAAAACTCAGATGTTCCTACCCTCCTTCTCTTGTGGGGTTGCAGAGAAGTTTTAAACGAGGAAAGCTATGCAAAGTTTTAATCTTAAAGTAACTCAAAAACATTAATTTCCTTCCTTCAGAAAAAAAAAAAAAAAAAAAAAA
>CM052708.1:8706412-8787676 GCA_028551405.1 Uromys caudimaculatus
GGGGGGGGGCACAGTTTCAAGCTAGTGCTGGAAGACAGGAGGAAATGCCGGTGGGGGAGGGGGAGGAGGAGAACCACAGAAAGGTGGTCAGTGGATAATGACAGATGACAAATGATGACAGAGCAAGTCCTGGAGTCAATGGAAAAAACAGACTTCAAAAGGGGTGGTCACATGCCAGCTGCTGCCAACAGCAGCTACAATAAAGATGGAAACAAACGGTGTGGGATTTAAGAGCCTACTGCTGCAGAGTCAAGAGAGAGTGGAGTGAGAGAAATTGTGAACAGTAATTGCAGATAAGTTTTTAAAACATCTTTAGACTTTAAGAATAAAAGGGGAGAACGAGTCAGAAGATAAAGAAAATACATTCAGGAAGTTTGTGGCATGTGTACGAATAAGAGAAGTAACGTTTTATTAATATGCTGATGGGAATGAGTCAATATTAATAAAAGTGTGTAAGACAAAGGAGGAGGATGCTGCAACCTTTTAAAAGAAGACAGTGGTAGATGTCGAATATGAAAAGAGGTCGTCCATAGCAACAGGAAGAAGTGTCAAGGAGGAATGGTCAGGCAAGGCTATGGTGGGGTAGAAGCCTTTGCGATTCTTTTCTTCTGATTGCTTTTCTTCTCTTCCTCTCCCCAACCCTCCCTTCCCTCTCCCCCCCTCCTCTGCTCTCTTCTATTCTATTCTCCTTTCCTTCTCTTATCTTGTACTTTTTCTTTTTTCCTTCTCCAGGTTTTGAAGCAGCATCTCATACTGTAGCCATGGCCGACTTGGAATTCATGACACTCTTCCTCATGCCTGAACTTCTCTCATGTAGTAGAATTAAAATACTACACCCCACTGTGATTGCTTTCATTTTTCCTGTAAAATGAGAAAGATTTCCGTTGATACACAAGATGAAAGTGATATTTGTGCTTTGAGAAAAGAGACTATAGAATAAAATGAACATCAGAGAATACAGATGAGTTAATGGACCGGGTAAATGGTTACCAGGCAACCTCAACACCCCTCCAGAAGTTAATGATGGTTTGCAAGCATCAGTGAGTGTTTATCTCTAGACCTGTTTTGACTGGCACAGTATAGCACAGAGTAAGAGACAAATTCAATAAGACTTTGCTTTAACCAAGACAGGATGATCAAGTATAAGTAGAGAAGGGTCGTAATAGTTGGCAATATATCAAGCAAATCACAGAAGAACTGAGTAGAAAATTTTAAAAAAAGGATGACAAAGGAGATCAGGAAATTATTGCAGAAGTTCTTGAGAGAAGCCTCTTGGGAAAGCTGATGGAGACAGGAAAGCACTGTATCTAAAACAGAAATCATTGGCCAGTGACATGATTTCACAATGAGGAGGAATGAGGGGTGCGCATGGAGCAAATGCTAGAGAGCACAGAGAAGCCAAGGTAGGCAGAATAAAAGGACAGATATTAAGTAATCAAGTTGTTAGTATATTAAGAGCTTCATCATAGTGGTTCATTTAAATGTTGACTTCTCTGGGCTAAGGACACCATGTAATAGAAAGCATTATTCTTGGGTAATTCTCTAAGGGCATTTCTGGAAAATGTTAGCATTAAAAATGAAGAGCAGTGTCAACCACACTGCTGGCTGTCCAATCCCTTTTGGCCTGAACAGAATCAGAAGCTGGAGAAAGAACAACAGCTCTTGTGAGCTAAGGCATCTGTTTTCTACTCTCAAACATCAGCCCTACATGTTTTCTAGCTTTGCAGAATCAGATGGGACTTATTCAATTGTCCCAAAGCTCCGCCCACATTCTCAGACCTTATGGCTGGGAATAAATTACCCCTCCACATGTTTTCTTCTACAGAAAATAAATTGTGAGATTTTGTTCCCAAAGCCATGTGAGGTAAATCCTATAATAAATCCCTTAATAATGTTACTTATTGACCAGAGACTTAACATAATTATCTTATTGTTGATATGTCCCTAAAATTGTCATTAATGGAAACCAGTGTGTGGAGATGAGAAGTAGCTCTGCCTTCAGAAGGTGAAAGAGCAAAGGTCACCTCCACAAGACCTCTGATGAGACTGGAGGTCTAGTGATACACAGATTTTGATATTCCAATGTGTACAGATGCAAGAAAATTATTTTTGTTACATTAATTACATATTTGTTACATTGTTACATAATTGTGTTGTGGGAAGAAAACTTCTCATAAAGACATTTGAACTGCACCCTGACAGATAGATAAAAATTTGAAAGTGTAAGAGTTTTAAAATGTGACATATGATGTTATTCCAGACTGCACACATTCAAAGAAAAATGAGGATACTAAACTTAGGATGCCAGAATGCAAACCTGGGTGTAAAATCTGAAGGAAAAAAAAATGTGTTTTTATTACTCTTAAGATTTCCATGAAGTAACATTTACATTTTATCAGCTATTTATGGAGATAAAGAAAAGATGAACACATGATGTACAAAAAAAAAAAAAAAAAATGCGGAGGTTTCTGATTTCTCAATGGAAACTGTGAAAACTCAAAACCTTCTGACCTAAAAAATAAGCTGTTCCCTCTGAAGTGTGTGAAGAGGCTAATCCTCCAGTACAAAACTATAGGTGCTCCATGACGCAGGGCACCAACAGGAGATCAATCGAGAGGAACTCCTGATGAGGATCCAGGATCGAAAGAGTAGCAGAAGCCAGAGGCCTCATACCAGACCAATGAGTCATTGTAACGACCATTTACAAGCAAAGTGTGGATGAAAGGGTACACTGTAGAACACACTGTGACACACTGCAGCCTCCACAGTGAGTAGTTTCCTCTTGGCAGAGGGTTGGGATGGGGAGGATTTGCAAGGGTGGAGGGTGAATATGAGAGGAGGGTGAGATGAATGGGATTGGAGTTCACGATGTGGCATTTACGAAGAGCCAATACAACGTTTTACAAAGAAAGAAAAAGAAAAGAAAGAATAAGCATTACATGAAACACTTAAGCCAAGCAGAGCTATCCGAGCTCTATTTGGATATTTTTATTTCTCACATAAAAACCTGCACATGCTTCAGTCTCTCTACCACCTCCAGTTGACACAGAGACACAAATTTGGCAATTGAGAATGCAGCCTTGGGACAAGGAAGATGGCTTAATAGTTAAAGCACTTGCTATACTCATGAGGTATTGAGCTTAGATTCTTAGAACCCACAAAAATGCCAGATAGGTGTGGTAGCCTGCCTGCAATTCAGGCTAGAAAGGTAGAGACAGGGGATCCCCAGAACAAGAGACTAACCACATTGATGAGTTCTGAGTTCAACTGAGAGACCCTGTCTCGTTAAATAAGGTAGAAGAACAACCAAAAAGATTCTCACCTCAGCCTTGGGCTTCCACATGCATGCATATTCTCATACACATGTATGCTCACACACATGCCAAAGTGCATACACACACTCATACAAGTACAAACACAAAAGTAAGAAAAGAATACAACCCAGCAGTCCCCATTAGATTGTCTCCAGGATCCTCCCTTCCTGCCTACCCTGTGTCCTTTCTTTCCTTTACTCTCCCAGAATCAAGAGCAAACAGCCATTCCAAATTGTTCGTCACCATCTGAACGATGATAATACACTCATAAAAAAATAAAACAAGAACAGCAAAATATCTCACCTCTCTTTGTCTAGGACTTATTCTAAAGCTACTACATGGTGTAGTAGCTTGGGTGGTGGTGGTAAGCTCAGAGAGAGCATTAACTAAGGGCTATTTATCCTGGCTTCTCCTTGTCTGGCCTCCAAAACACAGTCAGAAAAAAAGAAAGTTCTATAAGTCTTCTGTTCCTAAGGGGTTTTTTTTTTTGGTTTTTTTTCTTTTTTCTTTTGGTTTTTCCACCATACTAGGACCCTTTTAGGTCCCTAGACCTAAAAGCTGGTATCAAAATTAGTCTTACTAAAGAGTGCTATTTAAAGGTTTCAAAGTTTCCTTGAAAGAACTCAACGGGTTTAACAGTTAAAATTATTTTGCTACATTAAATTTTATTCAAATATATTGAAAAGGTTCAGTGAGGGGGGAAAAGGAGGCCAATGTCTATTTAGAACTCAGTCTGGCTTGAATAGAGAGGCAAATTGTAAATCGCAGGGTTTAGTTAGAAAAGTAATTCAGTGGTAAAGGCCAATTCATCATGCAGGAGCAGGGCTGGGATGGGAATTAAAATGAGCCCAGTAGTTAGTCTAACAAGAGGAGAAAACAGGAGCAACTAGTGCTGAGTCTTCGTTACCCAGGTAACTATTTACAGTAGGAAACTGAGCATTATAGGGCCTTGGTCAAAGAAAGAAAAGAACAGAAATGGTTTGCCATTTATTATAGTTAGAATTTTTTTTTTTTGATCTCATCTATTCTGAGAAGGACAAATCTATAAGGAAAAGTATCATATAGGCGGATGGATGGACGATAGGGAGGGAGCAATTGAGGGAGAGGGGGATTTGAGTCTATAAAGAAACAAGCATAGAAAGCAATTGTTTCTCAAGAACAGATTTGTATTTCAAGTGAGAAAGGTAATCTGGCTTCCAGTATGGTCTGAGCCTCTGGGTGATGGAGGATCTCAGATAATGACCACGTCTAACCAAGGCCACATTAAGTAGTGAGCACAAAGCATGGTATTGTTCCCTGATTGGAGAGGGGCTTCTGAAATGAGCTTCCACAGGGAAAGGTAAGCACAGTGTCACAGTAGCCAAAGAATACGCAGAAAAAGCAAGTTTTTCATACTCACCTCTCCAATGACAGTTTCTCAGTGAGGGTATTCTGTTTCCAAATAGTAGAGTTCCTTTTCTTTTTTCTTCTTTTTCTTAATTTGTCTTCATATTACTATCTTAACACTAAAACCATTTTATTTCCCAATAAGATGTGTGAAAAGAGGGTGAAAATTCCTTTTCTTGGCTACAGTTTTTCTAACTCTTCTCCTAAGTCAAACCTGAAATATAAATATAACTGCATATTATATGTTATATATGTTATATTATATATATATATATACACTGTATACAGATATGTAAAATATATGAAAGTAATTGTATTTCTTAGACTTCTACAAATTTTAAGGTTTCTTACACTTTGGAGCTCAAATGAAAAACTTACTGCAGAAGTCCTTGACGTTTACTTCAAGGGAATAGAGCAGACCTTGCCTGGCCCTGCTCCATAAGGCCAAGAGATCGATAGTTCCTCTTGGTGACTCTGTTCAGAACCACGTGTTGCATTATGTTTATCCAAATGCTAAGAGTGAGGGCCAAATGCTGTGTAAGAGAGGACAGTGTGTACTAAGGAGCAATACAGCTAGTCTTCCGTGTGTCTGTGCTTCCAAGCATACCGTGAAAATACTTAAAACTCATCTGTCAATCTAAAAAGTAAAAAAAATAAAAATAAAAGAAATTAGCACCCCTAAATGGATCCCATCTTCCTTACAATACTTTACTATGATACACTTAGAGAGAAGGAATGAGAATTATAAAGACTATCCACTCAAGGGAAGAGGAGAAAGCTTCCTTGACCTACAGGAAACATAAATTTACTTCCATAGCTATCTCAAGTAATCAAAGAAATAACTATGCCATGTATATAGATATATTCTTAATTTAAAACAAATTAAGAGAAGTTTGCATGCCTCCCTAGGTAGCTGAAATATTCGGATTCTGCCAATATCTGGGCTCGGCTCTTACTTCCTGTGATTTTATCAGACCATTCCTCAACAAGCCAAAGTGCTTTCTTCAAGACATCAAAGGCTAATGTAAGAAGCAAATGAAATACATAGAGTGAATACCCAGGCAAATAAGTAAGTAAGTAAGTAAGTAAGTAAGTAAGTAAATAAATAAATAAATAAATAAATAAATAAATAAATAAATAGATGTCAACATGTCTTAGAGAACTCCATAAAAATATGTATGATCCAAATGAATTGACAGAAAATAAATTGTCACTTTCTAAAGGAATAATGTTAATTTAGCAATGCCCCTAAAAGTAAATGTATCCGTAATCCTATGACAAACACTGGAAACTGTTACACAGCAACTGTATTATCTGTGATGTGGTCCTTTATCTCCTTGAATTAGAATAACCCTCAGAAAAATGTCCAAGTCTACGTCAGTGTTTGAGCAGCTCTGATCTCCAAGTTGGGAATGTTAATGGGTAAGCTAAATGCAACCCCCCCCACACAGAGGGATTCTTAGAAGCCTAGCAGGTCTTTCCAGTTGAAGCAAGTAAAGCAACTGAAGTTCTCCAATCAGAGGTGTGCCACCCAAACTCTTCCATTTACATACACAGAAACCATGCAAAGCAACTGTGACTAAACTGAGAGAGAAGACATTTTAGACCTTCCCAGAGAACAGCACAGTCTGCAGTAACACTGCTATCCCATATAATCTAAAGATCAAGAAGACCATGGCACAGAAATGCATTAACTTCCTAGAAACAAAAAGAGACTTGTTTTCATACTTTTCCTATACTGATGTCTACACAAATACCCTAAAGATACTAAATGTAGATTCTGAATTAATAAGCCTGGAGTAGATCTGATATCCTCATTCACATAATGTGTTCCATGTTTCTGTACCTCACAAACAGAGACATAGTTGACAAAATGGGCTCTTTTTAAATGGATTGTTCATACTGCAGAGGCAGCAAGAGAGACAGGCTTGAAGATTGGGCATACTCTCCTTTTATTCTTTTGTTCTGTTAAGGTCATTCAAAGGCTCTACAGTTAAATCAGATGCAAACTGAAAGAAGGTTCTGTAGGGGCCCCAAATTTAAGTATAAATGGTTCTGCTACTTCACCCTATATGATGAAGATTAACACCTGACAGAAGAATATGTTTTGTTATTTGGCTACAATGTCAGAGGATGATACTACATAATCACTTAACTCAGGCTATCATCATGAACTAGGTACTGGAGAGTTTGGCTTATCCTGTAACCTCATGTAGAAGATATTTACGCACTTGGGTTTAACAGATTCCCCAATTTGATTAGTAATTTGAAAAGAGGTGTTCATAACAAATGGAACAGGATGCCAGCCACACTTCTTCGTTTTTCTTACCAAAAGCCCATGCTAGTAAAGAAGCCCTTAACACAAATTGGGTTTATAGTTTTATAAAAGTCAGCTAAGGCAAGTCCCAGTTACAGTTACATAGCTTTAGAACGATAAGACTGGCATAATGAACAATGGAGAAAGCAGTATCTACCAATCACAAAATATCGAGTGGTCAATTATCTTCCAGTTTGTCCAAAGGGAATATTAGATTAAGGTCAGGGTTTATATAAGATACCTGCATGATCACTAGTGTTTGAACTAACTTTCAGTTTCCTAGAAAGAGTAAAAAAAACAAAGGTTTGCAACATCACAGAGAGACTTATAGACAATAGACTTAAAATAACCACCCCCTAAGTCTCATGTGAAGGCCCACTCAAAGCAATGTTCTGAAGAGCATGCTGAAATCAGTAATATGTTCTAAGGATATTCTTCACATGGCTAAGGGAGCCAGATGGTTGCTTAATGAACACATACAGAAAGAAGCCATGGTGATTAGGCACAAGTTTATACCATCACTCACCAACCCTTCTTCGCCTGGTAGAAGAAATCCTAAAGTTTTGCATTCTGTCCACTTTGAGATTTTGAAGAAAATTAATAACGGCAAGAAACAACAAATTCCTCTAACTAAAAGTGTCACCTGGCCATTTTGAAATTCTCATCCATTAGGAATAAGGAGAAAAGAAAAATGGTTTTTGTTTTAGTAACTGATGCTGTTCACCAACCAAGAGTAAGAATGACTGAATGAGCTGACAGCTGGGGGAGGAAGGCTGCAGCCTTGGTGACCCCCATGCATCCTACTGCAAGGCTGCTCTTGCGGTAAATCTCCAATCCAATAAGCCCAGACAAAGAAAACACAACTCAACTAAAATGAATCTGCGTGCCTAGATTGGGTAGATCTGCCACTACACTACCCTATTCCCCATCTAAGTGACCCCTTGTAACTTGTGGTTTCTCCCGGCCACGTGCGAGCTCATGCTCCCCTTTTCTTCTACCTTCTACTCCTTCTCCTTCTCCCCCCCAAACTTTCACCTGCCCCTTCCCCTCTCTTGCCCAATCATGGGCTCTAGCCTTTATTTTACAAATTAAGGTGGGAAGAAAGTTCACAATAAGTCACCTAGGTACTGACTCCTTCCTTGTTCACAGCCCCTCCCAGGAGAACAGAATTAGCATCTAAATACAAGCAGCCCCAGGGCTATCCGCAACAGGCTGCACCCTAGGAGATCCCCATGCATCCGACTGCAAGACTGCAGCCTAGGTAATATCAACATGTCCTACTGCAGCTCTGCATGGGCACAAATATGGGCACTGATGCTTAAAGAAAAAGAAAAAAAAGTCTTTGTTAAAGACCCCTTCCTCTCAAAAGTGATGCTACCAGCAAAATGCAGGATGACCTTGAAGTTGTTCTCAGAGTCACATATCTATGGCTCTCTTTCCCTTGCAGAAACAACTATTGCCTTTACTTAGACAGTTTGGCTTGCTCCACCAGAATTATATTTCACTTGCAAACATTTTGTGTGGATATAAATGTGGGTATATGTATGTAGATGAACATTTTATTACAAAGTACATGCGAATGTTTACATTATTCATTTATATTTCTTTATCATTTACTCCTATTTCTACTTTAATTTCCCCCATTCGTATCACACCATACATAGAGACATTCCTGACAGACCGTAATGTAAAAGCCAGAAAACCATGGATCCAAATAGCCACGACACTGACTCTCCAGGAAGCAGAGGTGACTGCTTGTCTCTGAGCAAGCGACAAGCTGTATAAACACACCCTGCTTTTACACATGAGGTACAGAATATGTAACTGCCCAAATCCCCTAGAGCTCTTAGGTGTACCATGTGGTTTATGCCCCTGACCATGCATATTTATCTAGTGTAATATGTGTGTGTGTGATATATATGTAAATGTATAATGTAATATGTATTTATATTTTTACCCCTGACCATAAATATTTATCTAATGTTCACATATATAAACATATATAAGTAAAGTGAGCCAATATGGTTCTCTCTTGAGAGTTTTCTTCAGCAGAACAGATAGAGACATGGGATGGTTGATGTTCTAAAGAAAAAGGCTATGAAGAGTAAAAAGGTCTTTGACATTGCCTTGTTCCTGTCTTTCTTTTTTTTCTAATTTTTTTTTTTTTTTTGGTTTTTGGTTTTTTGGTTTTTTCGAGACAGGGTTTCTCTGTGTAGCCCTGGCTGTCCTGGAACTCACTCTGTAGACCAGGCTAGCCTCGAACTCAGAAATCCACCTGCCTCTGCCTCCCAAGTGCTAGGATTAAAGGTGTGCGCCACTGCTGCCCGGCTGTTCCTGTCTTTCTTGCAGTTGAGATTTTCAACATCTATTTCCAAACTGATATCTTCCCCAAATTTTCATCCATCTCATAAATAGCCTTTACACATAACAGGCAGAGTCAGGTATGGATGTCAGTGACCAAAAGAAACTATGGCATTGAGAACTATTATGATAATATTAGCCAATGATTTCTAAAAACAAAAACAAACAAACAAAAAAAAACCCACCTGAACAGTCATTGAAAACAGTGTTAAAAATCAGTAACACCAATGACTATGTGGTATACACAAAGCTTTCTTCCGAGATGTATCTCCATTCAAAAATGATTTTCGCAAGTCAGGAATGGTGCTTTGCACTTTTAAATCCAGTGCTAGGGAAGAAGAGGCAGGGAGATCCTCAGTGCTGACCAGTCAGCTCACCTAATTAGTGAGCCCCAGGTTCCAGTGAAAGATGGTGTTTCAAAACAAACTACCAAACCAAAAGCTAGGTCGGCAGCTTTATTAGGTGGTAGATAAGGAACAACACCCAAGGCAGATGTGCACAGGTGTGTCTACTTAACTGTACACATGTGCACCTGCACACAATCACAAGCACACATACACACTAATATATGCACACACACACAGAAATTTATTTTCTGTCGTCAACTTTTCTTTTCAAGAAACAGAAACTCGGGCTGGAGAGATAGGATCAGCAGTGAAGAGCACTACTGCTCTTCCGGAGGTCCTGAGTTCAAATCCCAGCAACCACATGGTGGCTCATAACCATCTGTATTGAGATCTGATGCCCTCTTCTGGTGTGTCTGAAGACAGCTACAGTGTACTTAAATATAATAAATAAATAAATCTTTGGGCCGGAGAGAGAAGGGAAAAAAAAAAAGAAACAGAAACAGAAACTCCAGCCAATATACCCTGATACACATCTAGCTATAGTATTTGCTCAGGCATCAGTGGATTACTCAGAAAGTGTTACAAAGGAGCCTTTTAGTCATAAGTAATGGATACCTGGGATGTGTTTGGCAAAGGAGTTTAGGAAGTGGTTTCCTGTGCTTTCAAGTGATGGCAGATCAACTAGCTCTTCCTGCTCATCGGTCTTTCTAAAGAACACTGTGGACACTTGGGGAAGGACTCAACACTGAATGAAACCACAGAAGAGGAAGTAGAAAAATCAACTGATTCATGTTCTATTTTTTCTGCTTCTGCCGTAAAAGCCATCATCTGTTTTAGAATAAAAGCCCTGTCCGTTGTAGAGGTCTCTGTGGTTCCACAGATGAAGATATGCTGTACTTTATACAGCATACATGCTGCAATAGGAACTTGAAATAAGTCAAATATATAAATTATTGATAAACTAATAAGATAGGGCCCCTTCCTTAATCAAAAGATTTTAAATTATTCTCTTTAGAACATCTGCAATTCTGACATGCACACATCCAAGCCAGAGACTGTATATACATACAGAGTAATGTGTATAGGGGCAGCTTCCATGTCAGCAGCAGAGAAAGCATGAAGTCCATACTAATTTACAATTCCGAAAGTTCATATAGTCTAAGGAATATTTTTATGCTATCACAAATTATTTCAGCCCTATTTTAAGTTCCACAGACAATGTAAGGCCCACAGACATCCTTTTCTATTTCTTCTCATGTGGAATGTGGCATTCCTTATAGCAGAGGAAGGAGGTTTGTCGTTAGGTAAATGGGTAGATATGTTTAAAGTAGAAAACGGGCTATAATCTTTCTTGTGTCAAACCCTGCAAAATGGCGACTGTGTTTGAGACTATTTCTTAGAGCTTCCATTGGGAACTTCCTTGAGACACTAAAGACAAAGTACAATTCTATTCAAACTGCCTCATTCAACTATCACCTGTTGTCACCCAAAAACAAAAACTTCAGAGGCTCTATTATTTGATAGAAGTTTTGATAGCCTTGCATATCATTCCACATTATCTTATACTACATTCTCTTTCTTTTCATTCTCATCTAAGAATCCCAAGTGTTCTCATAAGGACCCTTCAAGGATGCTGTGTGCACATATGCCCCAGAAACACAGACACACCAACATACAGACACACAGACACAAACATACACACACACACACACAAACACACACACACACACACACACACGGAGTGAGCATTTAACCTCACTCAGCTAGGTAAACTTATGCTCCTGTTTACTCATTTACTCTTATATGCTCTTGCAACATGATAAAATTCACTTATTTTTAGATGCAAGTGACTGATAATACTAAAATTTCAAGCCTTTCTTTCCAGTAACTAAAGCATATTAATTCAGAAATCTGAGATAGTTAAAATCATATTGTTAGAAAAATCTAGTTCTTGAACCCAATTCTTATTTATGGCTAATTTTAACTATATTATTAGGCTATCCTCATCATGTATGCATGGATTACATTAGGAGCAAAACATGCAAATGGAATCATGAAAAACTAGTTTAATAATAGTATATTTTCTGAACATTAAAAACTAAGCATTTGTAATAATGAACAAGGTATTGAAAATAATATGTAGTAAATGACTGTAAACCAATATATACTTGAAATAACTGAATGGTATAACTACCACAGTTGCTATTTTAAATAATAATCAGATGCATTTTTAATTATTGTAGAATTAAACATTCATAAAATGAGAAAGGAAAGAATGTGACACAGTAGATAAAGAAGCAAAATAAAACCAGAAGGAACTGGAAAGACTTAACTGATATTTCGTGATACAAAATGAGTTCATGATGCTGAGCAGTCGAAAGGAAATACTTCAAATTACATCACCCACGTATGAGTCTTCCTCCGTGGTCCTTAGGCAAACTTTCTGTACTAAAGAAATAAAATTACCTTAAACAGCCTTGTACAGAAAACAAGCATTCACTTTCTTCTCAGTGCAAACATGTTAATGACATGGGTTTCTTGTTCGCTGTCAGTTTGTTACCACAAACTGCTACCAGCCAGTGTCTAACCCTGGGGCTTTTGTCTAGACTAGTTAAGACCAAAACACAAATGCATTTGTCACCATGTTGGCCTCTGGTTGCTTTTGCTTGTTTTCTATGCCCTTTGTCTATAGACTTCGTCTTGCCCTGATGTCTATCAACATGAATAGACGTTCTTTCTGTTTTTTGTTTTTCGTTTTTTGAGGGGAGGGGTGGGTTTGGTTTTGTTGTTGTGTTTTGGTGGTTTTGAGAAAGGGTAGCCTTTCTCACCATGTGCATTCTCTTGGACAATGTACCCTATCTAATTATGATTATTCTTATCATGATTATGATTATTCAAATGTGTATTTCTACACAGCCCCACCCTAAATGCTGAACCGTGTGTGTAAATGTGATGTGTGTGTGGGGGGGTGGGTGGGTACGGGTGTGTGTGTGTGTGTGTGTGTGTGTGAATGTGAGTGCATATGTTTGTGCGTACATACAGAGGCTAAACAGCAATGTTGAGTGTTTTTCTCAGTTACTCTTCACTTCAGTTTTTGAGACGAGTTCTCTCACTCAATCTGGAGTCCACCAGTTGAGCTGTCCTGGCTGGCCAGAGACTTTGGGACCCCCCTGTCAGCCTTCCCACACTTGAGATTACAGACCCACACCACAGTGTCTGGCTCTTAGCACAGGTGCTAGTGATCCAAACTCAGGTCCTCACGCTTCCATAGCAACCACTTGGTTTACGCTCTTAGGCCTGGCTACCTCTGGGTCACCAAAGTCCCTGAAGCACTTTACACAGATCACAATCTAATCAAAATGTGTCTTTTGCCCAAAAGTATTTTGTCATCTCCCTAAATTCCCCCTTAGAAGTCGAGTCATTCATGGATGCCTTCAAGCTGGAATCCGAAGGACTCTCTTAGACTCCTCCCTTTCCTCAGGAGCAACCCTGAACACCTCCACATGTCCTGAAAACTTTACCTCCAAAGCCACCATCACCTAAGTCCTCCCTTGGCCTCCCTCTACCAATCCACACCCACATTTATCACTCCTGGACTAAACCATGACAACAGATTACTCTAACACAACAAACTCCAGCAGCCCCTTCCACCTGCCTAATTCCTAGATTCAGTTACTTGTGATATAATACACTGGGGAACATTCAATGGAAATTTTCAAAATAAAGAATAAGTTCTCAAATGCATTCTCAGGAGAGTGGTGGTTTGTAAGGTAGAGGAATGAAAAACTTCTTTAGCCACTGTAGTCACACTATATATATGTCCTCCACCTGTGGCTGGTAGCCTAGCAACTGTCTTTGTTATTAATGTCCTTGACAGAATTTAGTATTATCCACAGCTTCAGGTATTCACTAGGGTCTCAGAATGTTTTCCAGGCTTGCCAGTGACTAGGGAACACACGCACACACAATTACAAATATGGTTTTCACTGGAACCAAAATCAAATTAAAGATAACAAAGAGAAGCTGGGCATGGTGGCACGTCCCTTTAATCTCAGCACCGGGAGACAGAGGCAGGTGCATCTCTGAGTTTGAGGTCAGCCTGGTCACAGAGTGAGTTCCATACCTTTAGCTACATAGTAAGGTCCTGTCTCAAAGAAAAATAAGAGGAGGAGGAGGAGGAGGAGGAGGAGGAGGAGGAGGAGGAGGAGGAGGAGGAGGAGGAGGAGGAGGAGAAGGAGAAGGAGAAGGAGAAGGAGAAGGAGAAGAAGAAGAAGAAGAAGAAGAAGAAGAAGAAGAAGAAGAAGAAGAAGAAGAAGAAGAAGAAGAAGAAGAAGAAGAAGAAGAAGAAGAAGCTGCTGCTTAAGGCATGATAGTCACCTCAGAGTAAATAGTCCTGCTCCTTGAACTTGCACTCTTCCACAGATTTTCTGTCTCCCACAGCAACAACTGTCAGCTCCCACCTTCCCTGTAACACAACCATCGAGCAGGGTGACACTGTCCAAGATTAAAGTACTAATGTGATTCTGTAATTTCCATGTTTAAAATTCCTGTGTGAATCCAATATTGCTTTTGAGATTAAAGTTCAGAGCCCAGAGCATGCATGAATCACTGCTCCTGTGACTCATAGCCAGTCATTTTCTTCACTTCCAATCACATTCTTACATCTGACATATCCATCTTCTAGCTGCTGTTTGAATCTCAGACTGAATTTATGCTGCAATCTCCATTTATGAGGCTCACCCTGACGCCTCGTCTCTCGTTTGATTGACACCTATCCCTTGTGCAGCATTTGACTCTGTTTGTCTCAACTGGTGTGAACAGAATAATCCTAATTCCCTTTCATATGCCTTAATCTCTACACAGTGTAATTGCCTTTACTGGTCAACTACTGAGGAAAGAAGAATCCTGTTTTAAGACACCATTTTCTTTAGTATTGCTGAGCAATATAATGAAATACATTCATTTTGGAATTAAGAGATCCGGATTTTATTCCTAAATCTGCTATTTGCTTCAGTATAATTGAGGTAAACTAGCTTTTCAGAGCTTCAATTTCCCCATCTTCAGTATAAAAGGTTCTCAGGTATCTAAGAATAACCCAATGTAAATTGCACGGAGATTGCAGCTCATAACGGAACAGGAACGTTAATCTATTGGGAAGAATGCAATGCATGGGACCAGGCATTTGACATCGTCATATCATCTAGGAAGAAGGAAGACACCTAGTGTGTGTGTGCCAGGGTGCTGATATGCCAAGCATCCTTCCGTACACAGGACAGTGCTGGCAAATGGTACATAGTCCCAATCATCCCCAAGACCAAAGTTAATTAGAGTGGCTAAGTGACTAAGACTTAAGGCTTCGACAGCAGGGGTTCAACTCCTTTCAGATACAAGTATTACATTAATAAATTCCCATTGATCCACCAAATATCCATCGCCACAGCATTTCTAACATAAGCTGAATGAAAATTACTAAGCAATTGTAGACAACCCCCTCCATGGCATGCTCTAACCATTCACAGATATCATAAGATTACTTACTAAAGAATCTTTGCACACACTAGCTACATCTAACTCACTCTAGTCTTTACCTGGCTGCGGTGTGAGAGCACTGCAGAACAATGCTGGTGTTTTTATTGCAGTGGGGACCTCATCCTGATGCTTGTTTAAGTACCACTGATTGTGAAGGCTGAGAGATTCATTTATTTACAACCTTTTACAGAATTTGAACTTGTACTTTTTTATTTACATCTCACATGGGATATATGAGATGTAAATATATGTCCCTACTTGATTTCCTCTACAGAGAAACAGCTCACCATGTCTGCTGACATGCTTTGATCTCTGAACTACAGACAGAGGCAACAAACATACAGTGCAGCAATTCTGAGTTCCAACTTGATGAGGCATGCTAGTCTGCTCTTCCTGTCTTAACACAATAACTTTCTGTCCACTGCTTTCCTTTCATCTGGTCTCTAGTATGCATACACGGAGATAAACATATGTCTTTGCATGCCACAGCCTAGAACAAGACTGTCTGAGCCCAACATCTTAAGCAAGACATGATGAACCAAGATTTAACCAGACCAATCTGAAAATTCATCAGTAAGACATGACATCAATGTTCCTAGCTGTATGAAACTCTGAAATTTGTGATTGGCTGGTATATGGTAATAACCGACCATAAACCGTGTATCTGCTATCATTGCTTTCCTATATTAAAAATGCCAAGAAACCATGTAGACATCATCCTCATCAAAATAAATCTCTCTTTAAAGTAAAAGCATTAACACCTCTTACTTTTTTTCTACTTTGTGCTCAAAATTATATAGTTATATACAAAATATTACATTTCTATTGAAAAATGGGTCCAAAGTCCAAAAGTTTATAGTTTGAGTCTTGAAAAAATAATGATATACTAAGGCCAGAGATATGAGTCAGAAGTTTAAAACATGGGCTACTCTTGAAGAGGACCAAAGTTCAGATCTCAGCACCATAGCAAGAGGTTGACAACTGCTTATTCCTCCAGTTCCAGGGGCTCCGATGTCTCAGTTTTCCATGGGCAGTGGCACTCGTGTGCACATACTACACACACACACACACACACACACACACACATACACACACACACACATATACACACACACACACACACACGTAACTAGGAATAAAACAAATACTTTTAACAACAATGGAAAAAATTATAAAGAGCATGAAGAAATGACTGTAGTAACAAATATGGCAAGAAAATAACTTTCCCGGAGATTAAAATAAATTAGCAATGAAGAACACTTTAAAGTTAACCAATATTCTCTGTGTGCAAGCCCTTTTTAAATCCCGTTTCTTTCATTGACTTCTAGCAGTTTGTACATATTAAGCAGGAAATCTAAAGACTAAATACCTTTCTTCCATCCTTGTAAGCTTGAATACCAGTATGCCCATAGCATTTATGAACTGAGTTTTATTAATGAGAAAATACTTTGCAAATATTATACATAGTTTTAGTTTTATGGTAGTTATCAAATTTTTCATTATTAAAAGATTATATTTTTATGGTATGATAACTACATCTGTAGTAGCCACTGGAGACTGGTCCAATTAAGATACTTCTAAGCAGTGGTTCTTTTTTTTCTATCTTTTTATCAAATACAAATGATCAGAATGACTAGAAATGATTCTCTTAATCATATCTGGGCAAGTTTTATAAATTAGAAAATTTTAACTTCAAATGCTCTGATTGGTGACTTCCGAATAACTGGAGATCAGTCTGGGCTGAATAGTAAGATGTGTTTAAAAGGTGATTCTGGAAGCCCGAGGGTGTAGCTCAGGGATAGAGTGCTTGCCAGGCATCTACCTACAAGGCCCTGGGTTTGATCTACAGTACTGACAAACCTATGGGGAATATACTGCTCTTCACGAATGAAGTGTTGCCTGATTCTGGAATAAAAATAAATATAACTAATAAATAAAATTAAGCATTTTCTTTGTTGTGACGTTGTCATGTGTGTATCAGTGTGAACACAGGTGTTGAGTTATGAAAGGTGGATGTGGCAAGAGCCTGGGAACTGAGAGCTTGGCCCAGGTGGTAAGAAGTACCCACATAAATTCTGAGTATCCTGCTTCCACTTAAATAAAACAGAAGAAAACTGTTATTACTCACTTTTCTTCAGAGAGATACTGAAAAGCCAGTGTAATCATTCAGTTAAAAACCCACAAACACAAGAAGGCTGTATGAGTTTAGGGACTTGTATTTTTTGGTACTTGATTTTTCCAATGTATTCTGTAAACAATATGAATAATAATTGTATACAAAGACTTCTTTCTAGGAAGAAAATTGATATTATAAAGTATAAGTCAGTAAGATACCAACATCAAGAACCATATGTCAATATTTCCATTGGTTTATCTACAATAATTTTGCTAAACACTGGCACTTAAGCACACAGAAACCATGCCCCACCACACCATGACCTCATTCTTCAACTTCACCAAATACATTGCAGCTTAACATAAACAACATAGAGTTTAGAATGAGAAATACCATGATATTCTTTTATGCAGGGTGAGGATCAAGTTAATGAGCAAAAATTAATCATAACAGCTTGCTTCAAACAGCATTCTTGTCAAAAATTACGCAGTCTATAAAATTGATAGCTTAGAGTACTCTCTGGAATAGAAAAAGCAAAAACAAAACGAAATAAAACCTATTTTTCAATGGTATCCTAGATCAACTAACACTACTAAAAGATGAAGAACCTTACCCTGAAAAGAGAGAAACAGCTGTCATAAACAAGCTGCTTAGTGTTCCCACAGTATAAGTAAAATCTCCACCTGCCTGTTTAAGCTCCTTTTCTTTCCTAGTACTATTCTGTTCTAAAGCTTTGTTGATGGATACCAAATTCTAAGTATCACCTGGGAAAAAGATAAAACTGAAGTTGATAGCAACGTATACGACTATGTCACAGCTAAGAAGATTTGGTGCAACAATTTTACAGCAGCCGGAAACATTTTCCTCCTTAACACCAGCATTATGGAAATAAAAAGAAATATACCCACGAAAATCTCAATTAAACTGTAAAAGAAAAAAGAAAGAAAAGAAAAGGAATCATATACTGTACCATACAAAGAAACAGTCCATAACTAGCTGTGTTTATTTATTTATTTATTTATTTATTTTTTTTTTTTTTTTCGGTTTTTCGAGAAAGGGTTTCTCTCTGTGTAGCCCTGGCTGTCCTGGAACTCACTCTGGCCTCGAACTCAGAAATCCACCTGCCTCTGCCTCCCAAGTGCTGGGATTAAAGGCGTGCACCACCACTGCCCGGCCTAGCCGTGTTTATGTTTGCCTTCTTCATAGACTAAGCATTCTGCTTCCTCACTGTGCTTCTTATGCTCTGCAAATGGCTCTCTGTTGTAACTATTCAACCACCTTTGTTTTTTCAGAGCGTGCAAGTCGTGAGGGTGAAGCCTAAAGTGGAGGTGGAGCCGAAAGTCAGACCGCCCCCTGTACTTTCAGTACCTAACAGAATCTCAGGCCAGAAAAAAATAAGCATATGCTCAGTTGGTTGAATTCATCTGTCATTTGAATTCATATCTCAGTTCTGTCCTTTGTTAGAATAAATCACTGAGGCACAGATGTTTCAGAAAACTGTGACAAATCTGCAACAAAGAAGAAAACTCACATTCTTTCCCTTATTTTGAAAGTGTGATGCTATTCAAATCAACACAAGAAAATTTCAGAGATTCTTTAGAACTTTAGAAAACGCCCTTGGATTTTTAGGTGTGAAATAATTTCATTCATGTTAAGAATTATTTAAAAAATGTAAACCCTAAACTATAAAAACTATTCAAGAAAACTTTATAGTTAATATGTAAATAGATCTTAGATAATAGAAGGAAAGAAGATAGCAAGAAATCTAAGAATATGATCAGATGTGAACTGGATAGCTTTGCCCATTGTCTTAGTCAGGGTTTCTATTCCTGCACAAACATCATGACCAAGATGCAAGTTGGGGAGGAAAGGGTTTATTCGGCTTACACTTCCATGCTGCTGTTCATCACAAAAGGAAGTCAGGACTGGAACTCAAGCAGGTCAAGGAGGCAGGAGCTGATGCAGAGGCCATGGAGGAATGCTGCTTACTGGCTTGCTTCTCCTGGCTTGCTCAGCCTGCTTTCTTATAGAACCCAAGACTACCAGCCCACAGATGGTACCACTCACAAGGGGCCGTGCCCTCTTGATCACTAATTGAGAAAATGCCTTACCTCTGGATCTCATGGAGGCATTTTCTCAACTGAAACTCCTTTCTCTGTGATAACTTCAGCTTGTGTCAAGTTGACACACAAAACTAGCCAGTATACCCATGGATAATATTAGAAATAATTTGGATTATTAGGTGGCATATGTACACTGTCATAATAAATTAAATGTGATTTATAGATTTTGCCTAGTACCCAGTGGATATATTACAGTGAGTAAATAATTTTAAATAGTGGTTATTCAGTGCTCTGCCATTATGAAGGGAACTAGCAGAGGAACTAGCATACATTATACGGTTATCCAGATGCACAATTGTATTAATAATAGTTCATTAATATGAAAATATTTAGCAAATCCAATACTACTACTGTCACCATAACTTTAAATCATATTTTAACACACCAAGTTCAGTAGTACAAAAGTACTTATGTACATCCAAAGAGTTTTAATATAAAATAAACGTATGCATTGGCAATTACTAGGAAAAAGGTTAAAACTCGAATGCTGTAATTAAGATGTTTCCCCTATATAATTTTCTCAAGCCCTGGAAATGTTTTGAGTAGTTATCAACTTGGAAAGATAAATAATGCACGCATGTTATTGATAACTGTGTACCTGTCATTCTTTGAAAACTCTGCACCCAGACCCCTTTATTTGGTTCTCAATACACGTCACAGATGAAGGTATTGAGGCCAGAGAGCTTTAGTAATTCATGTAAGGTCACAAAGCAAAAGTTAGAGCGAGGCATAGGTGAGTCCAGCAAGGTCTGAAGTCCAGAGTTAAAGGTAAAACATTCTCCCATCCATCTAACCATCACACTGATTTAGACTGAGCAGTAAAAACACAAAACTCTAAAATCCCACTAACCTAACATCTACCATGGTTAGGTACTATACTGAGGAATGGGATAGAGTCAGAGGCACAAGTGTCATGTGCAGTTGTTCAGCTCCAGAACAGACAATGTCGAAAGATCAGAGAATTTTGGAAATAGGACCTACTGCACGTGGGAAGTTATTGCAATGGATGAGAACTAATTCTGAATAGACATAATGGAGACTGTAGCAGACATTTAAATCTATGAATACCAAATCGTATTTTAAGGAGGAAGAAACCACAAAACACTGAAGAATTTTAAGTTGGTGAATGACATGCAAGTAGCATAATTTAAAATCTTCATCTGTTAGCTTATAAAAATCTACAGTTGGTACACCAGTTTAGAGGCTATTGCCATGATGAAAGTATTTTAAAAAGGGAGAGAGGGAGGAAGGGATAAATTGTATTTCAAGAAAAAAAATGTCAAAAAGTTAGCAAGAAGAAAGATGGAGTGAGTTGGGGGGAAAAATCCTGATCTCCAAGTTAGAATAGAGCTTCCAAACCAGGCTCCAGGTACATGGCAAAAATGGACAGTTTCGAAGATGAAGAAGAGAGGACTGGCTGCAAATGGAATAAGTAACTGCAAGTTATTGTACCCCAAGAGTGTACTTCATCAAACTGTTGGGCAGCATGAGAAAATGAAATGCCACATTATTACAATCTGACACCATCTCTCTAGCTTCTAGACATGCCCTGAAAATTGTATGCCCCAGCAACGAATTAAATAAACCAGAGCAAATAAATTCATGTTCCCAAACTTTATGCCAAAGATCTATTAATCTTTTTCACAGTAAGGATTAACTGCATTAAGTACATGAAAGAACTATATTTAAAGCGGACGTTGTAGTAAACACTCCAAGAAACTAGTGTTTCCAAATAAAAACCCCAGGTGGATGGTGCTCATCAGAAACTGGCAACTCAGTGTAGCAGTGATCACAAAGTAGAACACTGAATGTTAACCAGGCCCTTTCCCAACAGGGCAATTACTACACAATTTTCTTCTTTACAGTACCAAATGAAGACCCAGTAAAGAAGAAATTTCTGAATAAAAAGGTTCACATCCTGCTCCGCAAACAGCTCCTGTAATCAAGAGGCAATCTCTTAAACAGCACAAGACACCATTGGTTCTTGTTTTGAGATTTAGCTTTGTTTTCTTAATGGAAAGTTATAGTTATCGAGGCCTTGTGAAAATCGTCAAAATTGGATCAGCAGACCTCGACAGTATGTTGATGACCTCTTACAATAAAATCAGAATGAGAAAGGGAAATCGTCTGAAAGGACCACTGAGCCAGGTAATAGATTCAGTCTCATATATCCACACAGCAGGAACCAAATTAAAATGTAGATGGGATTCTAATACAGTCCAACTGGAAAGACTTGCTCCAGTTTCCTACAAATGCTTGCTTGCTGTTTGCAAACAACTATTCTTGAAGACACAAAATTGGTCATATTAATTACTTCAGACATTTTTACAGGTATAAAGATGTAACTTAAAACAGTATGAAGTCCATAGTGCAGGAGATAAAATGGCCAAAACGCATAAGCTAGAACAAGTCTCTTCTATGAACAGATCAGCCCTAAAATAATATCTGGGTGACTCATCCTTCTCCTGTGTATCTGTTTTGCCCACCACCATTCCCAGGAGAACCATGTTAGAACTACCTGTTTCAGGCACACCTGTAAAGAAAGCACGTTTCTAAGGCATGTTTTCAGTGATCAGGAAGGGAGGTGAGCAGAGAGCTGTCTGCAGGAAATCATTGTGCTGCCTGACGTTAAAAATAATACTAAAGGAAAATAATGAAGGAGAAAGGAAATGGCTGAAGAATAATCCATGTGCTCTTCCAATAAGCCTAGCTACTGTATGTCATGAAACCAGTACAACAGCTTACAGAAAGGTATACTTTATAAACTATGGCACACTGCAGATATGAATATTTATATTTTTGACAAATTTGAAAATACAATTATAAATGTCTATATAGCTATAGTGCATGCAACTCTCAGGATATTAATGTAGAAAAATCATAAGATTTTCTTTAAGTTTCTAAAAAGAAAACATTGTAATAACCACAAAATTTGTTTAAGTGTATCATTTGCTGTGTGAAAACAAAATTTAAATTCATTGTAATAGCCTAATAAATAACTAAAAATTAACAGGTAGAGATATTAATTGGCTGAATTCATAATAAAATGTAATGAATTGGAAGTAAATAAGAAAAATTTAAATATTCATATTAGAAATTTTAAACTCAGTTGTATTCATGTCCCCGGGCTATTATAAAAAGGTACCACAGATTGTTTACACAGTGTAATTCACTGTCTTACGGTTCTGAAGGCTAAAGTCTAAAACCAAAGCAATTAGATTTGATTACATCAGAGAAATTTGAGAAAGAATATGCTCAATGTTCCTCTCTTAACTTCTGGCTTCAGAAATTCATCAGCTTGTCAATGACATAATGTGAACTTCTATCTGTATGTATCTCTCTTAGTTAGGGTTAATGTTCTGCTGAAACACCATGACCAAAAGAGTCTTGAGAAAGAAAGGGTTTATTTGGCTTATGCATCTACACTCACAGTTCATGGAGAGAAGCCAACTCAGGAACTCAAACAGGGTGGGAACCTGGAGGCAGCAGCTGATGCAGAGGCCATGAAGGCCTCTCCTCCAGGCTTGCTCAGCCTGCTTCTTCTACAACTCACCAACACAAGCCCAGGGTTGGCAGCATTCATGATGGGTGGGGTCCTCCCATGTCAATCACCAATTAAGAAGATGCCCTACAGGCTTGTCTACAGCCAGGTCTTATGGAGGAATTTTCTCAGTTGGGGTTCCCTCTGCTCAGGTGACTCTAGCTTTTGTCAAAATGACATAAAATTAGCCACCATATCTTTCTATATTGAGATTGACTTTTATTTTTCTTTGTTATTTTTTAAGAAAGAGCTTTTTTGTTCTATTAACTGACCTGCATGCTTACTGTTGATATTATTAAATAGAGATGTCAGCCATGTAGAATTAGAAACCGTTATAATGATTTCATTGTAACATAATTGTCTCTGTAGAAAGAAACAAAGTTTCATGATATGCTACTAAGATCAAAATCCTCACATATCTTTTGGGGAATTTAGAGAGAAGGAAATTCAACACAGATCAACATCGTTTAGAGAATATTGGACCCATCATCAAAACATGCTTTGCCTTTCCTGTAGGAATGCAACAGAGTGACATGCACTAGCATCTGAGCTTGGCCACTGGACTATATCTGTCAGAAATTTGAATAGAAGCCAAATGAGTCACTCCCAAGATCATATTTCCCTCTACCCTAAAACATCAACAACTCAGGTGAGGCTTCTTCTCCCAAGGCCGGAGATCTTATCATATCAAGTCTTATCATAAAGACTTGGGCTCATTTGGAGGTGAAGTACTCATATTTGAACACCACTCTGAGGTAAATTTCCTCAGAAGCTGACAAAAAATATGTTTCAGTAATTTCAAAGAAGAAAATTAAGAGTAAAAGTTGAGACTATATGAAACACAATGAAAAGGTTACTTCATAGTAAAAATCTAAGCCACACAATAAATAGTTACCAAATGAAATTTTATTTCTGAAAATACTTACATTATAAAGAAAACTTTAAAAGTTTAAAATTGTATTAGCCATATTAATAAATTACATTTAAAATTTTTAATTGGGATTTTTAAAACTCATTTTTAAAAGATCAAAGTAGACATTATTCACTAAAAGAAAAGAGCTGAATGATATAAAAATATAAATAATGTTCTTGACAAATGGCTGCAAAATTATTTTGAAAAGCATAATTATGACAGAGATAATAAGTGTGGAAACTAGACACAATAAAGGGTAGGGAGGTAGCAAAGGAAGATAAGAATAAGAAAATAGGAAAGAGGAGAAAAAGAGAAAGCTTGGGAATGAGAAAGAATTGCAATTCAGTGTTACAAGATTAGAAATTGCCCAGTGTTGTAAGTCTTGGATTCACTCTCTCAAACTCTCCAGTGCTCACACCTATTCAGGTCTTAGTAAAGTTCTCCTAGAATACATAATCACCCAGAGTCTATTTCCCTCTGCTGCAGTGGAAATCACCTACCGCCCATATGCACACAGCTTATCTTCATTATGTCCAAGTCAACACTCCAAGTCCAGGATCTTCTTTACTACCTCTGAACTCCATCACAGCAAAGACCATTAGATTGTATTCAGGGATATTTCTTCCACAACAGATATTAAGCTGCTTGAAAACAATCATAATTTCATACTTAGCCTTAGATGAAACACGGCTGTCCTCATTTTTCACAATTCTATCATAACTGAAGTGAATTGAGGCGCATAAGACAGGCATTGTTAAGCTAAGCATGAGCTTCACTTAACATAAAATTGTGCCAAGTGAACTGCCTGAACACATCAGAGTTGAGTATTTTTATATACTAAACATTCATGAAGAAGTGAATGAGTTTTCCATAGTAGGATACCCATAACCTTAAAATTGAATAGAATATTTTAAAATGAAAGAAAACTATACTGGGGAAAAAAAGTGTTGTTATAAGGCTGCTCTCACCCCAGCTCTGTTTCTTGTTCTGCCTGATTCTGTTCTAAACAGTCCCGTAACTCTTCCCACTTGAACAATCTCAAAACCTTTCCCTAATATCTGTCATCACTGCTGAAGCTTACTGCCTGGCCTCTGTTCCAACCTGAACTATTAAAGAAGCCTAGCTAGTCATCCTCCAGCCAGTAAACGTATCACTTGGACTTCTAAACAAACATATTTCAAGTAGAGAAACACCAAAAACCTGTTTTAATAAACTTTGCCTTTAATCCTAGGACTCCAAGGCAGAGCCAGGCAGATCTCTGCGAGTTCAAGACCAGCCTGTTCTACAGAGTGAGTTCTGGGACAGCCAGAGCTACACAGAGAAACCCTGTCTCCAAAGATGGGGGGGGGGGGGAAGAAAGAGAAAAAAAGTAAAAAAGAAAAGAAAATCAAAATTCAGAGGTTAAAACTTGTAGCAAACTTTAACCTAGAGAACATTTAAAACAAAAACAAAAGAACTCTAGCCCTTCTACTAAAACCGAAAGACTCAGAGAGGGATTGAAATCATTAAGCAATGGGATTTCAAATAATGCTCATAATTTAAATTTGATTTAAATCAGAACAGAGAATATCTATGATTTATAACATGTATAATTTGGGAAATATTAAAAAGAATCAGAGATTTTCCCTTGAGGTAAAATTTCAAAGAATGCTACTAAAATTGAAAACAGAAAAGGATATATATAAAACTATTTAGGTTGAAATATTTAGATATTTCAACATCAAAATATTAGAATTTTTAAGTCACCAATAAAATGGAATTGGCCTAAAGTTCATAAGGTACAGTGGACATAAAAAGAATTCCATCTGCGTCATCTAATGGTCCATAAATAGAGGCCAACTGAAAATATCAGCACTTTAAAATACAGTAATAAGTGCCAAAAAAAGAAAGAGAGAAAAAATGAAAAAGAAAAGAAGCCAAAGAATTCAGTGCTTCTATATGGTTGTGCAGCTTGGCGTTCTTGTGGAACTCCTAACAGTGGAAGAGAGAGAGTGTGTGTGTGTGTGTGTGTGTGTGTGTGTGTGTGTGTGTGTGTGTGTGTGTGTGTGTGTATGGGGAGTGTCTCTCACTTTTCTGCCTATGCTTGTGACCCTTTTCCTCCTACTGGGTTACCATGTCCAGCCCAGCCTTGATGATGAGGACGTGCCTAGTCTTATAGTAACTTGTTATGCTGTGTTCGGTAGATATTCCTGGGAGACCTGCTCTTTCCTGAAGGGAAACAGAGAAGGAGAGAGAGAAGGTGGGGGTAGGAGCCAGGGAGGATTGTAAGGAGGAGAACCTCCAATGGGAAATAGGAAAGAAAAGAGCCAATGTCTATAATAGATAAGTAGTGACTATAGAACAGAAGTGGTTTATACAGTGTGACTCCATTTTCACAACAATATGGGAAAAGCAGAATAAAGGTGAGAAATGAATATGATATCTTTATATGAAGAAAGTATCCTCTATCTTGATTGAGTCATGTGTCAAATTTTTGTCACTGTGACAAACAGTGATAGTTAGCTTCAATTGTCAAAATCATACAACCTTCAAAGATAATCTCAATGCGTGGTTATCATGGCCAGGAGCCATGTCTATGGGTGATTATTCTGATTGCATAAACTGAGGTGGTGTACTGGCCCATTGTCCCTTCCTCAGTGATTACGAGAACATTCAGCCCCTCGCCTAGAGCTTCAAAAGTATCCTCTCTCATCATCCCATGCATCAGCAGGCCAGAAAAAATCTGCCAGCAGACCCTGGCCTGACTTGACTCTGCCTGACAGGCAGGCTGTAACAGAAGCAGACAAAATGGCTCCAGACAAGGTAGGAAGAAACTCCCACTGTGTGTGGTATCATCCCTGAAGCCAGGGATTCTGAACTGTGTAAGGGGAAAGAAGGCAAGAAGAACACAGAGCAGCATACATTCACACACACAAATAAAATAATATTAATATTAATAATAATAATAATAAAGTAATAAAATAGCTCTTTAAAACTTAAAAAGATTCCTGGATATGAAGATACTCTTATATGAGAAATGACAATTAGGTTGTTTTATTTATTTGTTTGTTTGTTTGTTTGTTTATTTACTCTACATCCCAATCACAGCTTTCCATCCCGCCTCTCCTAGTTCTTCCCTCTCTCTTCCCCTCCCCCATAGTTCTATTTCTCCCATCCAACCACTGGAGCATTTCTTACAGTGGAGCAAACAAATTTATCCCATACAATGGTAGACTACAACCTGAACCTCTGAGCTGAAATTAACCCTTTCCCCAGTTTTGTCAGGGTGTTTTATACAACACTGGGTTATAAAACTAAAATACAACAACTCTAGAAAACAACTTTGAAAGAATTGTTTATTTTGGTTTGTGGTTTTAAAGATTTGAATCTTTATAGATTTTCAGTCAAAAGCTACTTGGCCCCATGGCAAAGAGCGCCAGGACAGAGGTGCACTTACATGTGTGTCTGCCTGTGTAGAGACTGGAAGATAGTTGTGTGCTATGCCTTTTATGTAAGAGACTGAATACTTTCTATAACAAAAGAAGAAAGATTAATGTCTATCAAACACTAAACTAAAATAAATTTCAGAATTATGCATTCAGTTGACCTTTTTAAATTTATTTTTTAATATAATATTTCATATGTATTCTTGGAGAGTTTTCATAATATTATTCTTTACAAGATAGAGTCATTCAACTGTTTAGCATGATCTTTCAAGTACTAAATGTTTTGATTTCTTTCTTCATCAGTAAACTCCAGGCTTACTGAGAGATTAGGTAGAGAACAATAAAGAAAATTATTCAAATTCAATCTTTGACTTCCATATGCACATACATAGCAAGTGAATCCATACTCGTATATGCAAAGACATAGTTACAAAACACACAAAACTGTAATATTCAACTTGACTAAAAAAAAAAAAAAACCCATAAATACTATCTTAGATTAAATTTTATCCCAAATTCTACAAACCATCAAAGATCTTTACTTTGTTCTCAAGACTATAAATCTGCCGGCAATAGTGGCGCACGCCTTTAATCCCAGCACTTGGGAGGCAGAGGCAGGTGGATTTCTGAGTTCGAGGCCAGCCTGGTCTACAGAGTGAGTTCCATGACAGCCAGGGCTACACAGAGAAACCCTGTCTCGAAAAACCAAAAAAAATAAAAAAAATAAAATAAATAAAATAAAATAAAATAAAATAAAATAAATTTCTTTACCTAGGTTGCAGTAAAAAGGGCCAATTTCAAGTCAGTGACCTGGATGAAGTCTTCAAAACACACAACGGGTGGCTCACACATGCCTATAACCCTAATTCCAGTGGAACAACACCCTCTTCTAGCCTCTGAAGGCATATGCAGAAACATGGCAGACACACACACACAAATAAAATAATAATAATAATAAATAATAATATTAAAATAGTTCTTTAAAACTTAAAAAGATTCCTGGATATGAAGATACTCTTATATGAGAAATGACAATTAAGTTGTTTTATTTATTTATTTATTTATTTATTTATTTATTTATTTATTTATTTACTTTACATCCTAATGACAGCTTCCCCTCCCTCCTCTCCTTCTATTTCTTCCCTCTCCCTTCCCCTCCCTCATAGTTCTATTTCTTAAGCCAGCCATTGGATAATTTCCCATGGGCTCCCTCCTTCACTTCCTTGTGTTAGTCAGTCATTTGATCTTAGAACTTGCATCGGGTTCGACTACATTGCAACGCCTAGTGTGACAACCATTAGCAGTACAACTTGAGACTCTCTTTCATTGCCAGGAAGGCGGCAGCGACCCTGAGTTGAATGACACAAATTCATGAATTGCTATTATTTACCAATAGCTGGCATTTATCATCTTAGAGTACACATGGCTACACTGAGCACTTACAATCTAATTGCTGGCAACTTCATAATGACCCTTGGAAAAACCTAGAAATTGACACCACCAAGACCCTTCTCCCACCTGACCACGGGAGCATTCCTTACAGTGGAACAAATCTATTCTATACCCCATCATCCAGAGAAACACCAATTGACTACAAACCACCACATAGTGAGGGGGAAAACACACTCTATAAATAAAGGAAGAAGAGTGGCTAACATACTAAGAGCTTGTACTGTACGTTCCAACCACAGTAGAAACTTCTTGGGAATTAGCTCAGTTGATCCCCATTAACTGCTGCCTTGAAGGAGGAACTGTTGTCTTCTATTTACACAGCAAGGAAATTGAATCCCAGAAAGTAAGTCTAAAACCAGGATCCAAATTGGGACTCCCAAACCCTTTAGCCCTTCTTCATAAACTCCTAAGCATATTTTCATCCATTCAGAACACATATTTTCCTACCACAAAGAGCAGTCCTATATAATAGACTATCTTCAATTTATTTCTACTTAAGGAAAAATACTGAATATGTTTCCTAAATTAACATTCAAGCCAAGCTGTCACCCCGAGGGAATGGAGTCAAATAAGTAGTACAAAAGAACAATGTCCCGTAGGGTGTGAAAGTTCAATTATCTTTGTTCATACACAAGTTTGTCCATAGGCAGTATTGCTCTGGAATAAAAAAAGCAGAGCACAGCTATCCAACAATTACCCTTTATTTATTTGCTACCATGACTCATGGGATGTTGAGATGCCATTTCAAGCCCTTTGCCTTCTGCATAAAAGCTATAGTATCTATATTCCATTTACAGCTAGATATATTTTATTTTCAAAGCACAAAGATGTGCATGGGTAATTTCCCATCATGAACAGCTACACTGAAGAATGGTTATAAAATTTAAGTCCTCTATTTGAGGAAAGAGAGGTATATCGTTTTCTAATATTAGACCTTATCACTTTGTCAATTGAATGTTATGGATGATAGTGTAATATTTTCAGCTTAATCTCTTCTTTGCCCAAGGCTACAGAAAACATCAGTTTAAATATTAAGAACTTCTCTACATTTTAATAGTTTACAATAGCTAATAGTTTACAATACATTATAAAGCCATGTAACTTTTTAAATTTGAGAGCAATTGTTAATTATGAAACCACAAATATTTGTGTTAAGTAAAAGAAGTTACAAGGAAAGCCTATTATTTAAATGATTGACAGCCATAAATATTGCTTGGTAAACAAATTATTTCATTCTCAATTTACATAAACTAGAAAATGTAGCCTTGGTTTATGAATATTTTGTCAATATTTCAAAATAGATTTTAATGAGTCTTAATCAAAGAAATTTATGTGCTGAATTGTTAAATAATTTTTAATTTTATTTTTAAATTTTTTTGTATCTCTGGTGTATCTTTTTGCCTAAAACAAATGTCTCATTCCGAACTCATGATCTTCAGTTTAATTACAAGTATTCAGTTTTAGTCAGTGCTGCCTAATTGCCCAAATTCTCTTGATAATGCTCGCCTTGTTTCAGATATTTTACTAAAATTGACTTTGTGTATTATTCATTTCTTTACTATGACCTTCATCTTTAAATCATGCTAAATATTAGAAATATATTTCATTACATAGAATCATGGAATCTTGACTTTGTTAAAATTACTTTTTCTTATATAGGCATGCGTTTCTGTTTGTTTGTTTCTATGTCACTGATTTCAGCCCTGAGTTTGATTATTTCTTCCCATCTGCTTTTTCGGGTATTATCTCCTCTTGCTTTTCTGGAGCTTTCAAATATGTATGTAAGTTATTAGTATGAGATTTTGTAGACATGTTTTATTATAGAAATATTTCTATCATTTTACAAGTCAGGCAGTAAAGCAGTCTGCTGGCTCTTCCACACAATTATTCATCAAATCTGTGTCAACGATGCACAATTACAATCCCATAGGTGGGCCTCCATGATTCCACAGTACCACGGGCAGCTACTGCATAGACACACCTATATATTTCACTGCACCCAGGCCCATTCTATCTTCAATTCCTTTCCACTGTACCCAGGGGACATTGGTGATCGTTTATCCTGAATCTGACTACTACTTACTGCCTCCACAGCCAACAACTGGGTCTAAAACACTAAGATGTCTCTTCTGAATTATGATAATAACTTCCTAGCTGCACTTAGGTTCAATATAGTCTCAGCATAGGCTGGTCCAAAGACTACAGACAATTTTGTAAATCCAGAGCGCATGTGGAAAAACTCTTGTTTCAGAAGAGACCCAATATGGCCCCATCTGTTCTGCTCCCTGTTTCATCTATGATATTCTTTCAAGTACCTGCTATACATATCCCTCATTGTAGATAAGCTGCACTGGCCTCCTTGCTGCTATTCCTCTGACACCTGAGCTTTCTCCCTGCCTTCAGCATATCCCCTCTTGCTAGAATGTGTTTCTCCCAGATAGTCACATGACTAACACCTTCACTTCAAATCTTTGCTGTAATATTGCCTTTTCACTGAATATCCAATCTAAAATTGCAAGCTTGAAGTAATTCTAATCCTTTTCATCCTGTTCTCTTTATTTTTCCAAAGCACTTAATGTAGCCTGACTTATACTTCTATATGGCAAGTGCTCTTTATTTTATTCAGAGACTTAAAATGATGTAAGAAAATAGAGGTTACTCATTTCCCCCATGAAAATTTATTGACTAAAAAGATGGATCTTCTGTCACTCACAGTATTTCATTGCAGCTGCTCAAACATATACATGGATGCTACTTCAACTGTACCCTTCTGCTGAGTAAATAAAAAAGGGAAGAAATAAAAACAACCAGACATCCTACATGCTTGTTTAATTAGTTGGTGCAAGTGTTGCTGTTAATTTCCCTTCTTGCTGCCCAAAAGTACTACTTCAAACCATGTAAATAATTCCCATTCCATTTTCTATCATGTCCTATCTCTATAGCAGAGTTCATTATCCCTATGTATACTATACTGGAAGATGTTCACCAATAAGGCAAACAGGAAAAAAATGTTCTCCACAAAACACATACAAAGTAATGATGTTCAAATATTGAAATAATTTGCAAAAGACAAAAGTATGTTATTGAATTGATTCTTAATTTTCTCTTGTTTCTTGAGACAGGGTCTCTCTGGATAACCTTGGTTGTCCTGAAACTCACTCTGTAGACCAGGCTGACCTGGAACTCACAGAGATCTATTTGCCTCTACCACCCAGTTGGGACTGAAGATGTGCAATCCATGCCTAGGTAATTTCTTTAATATTTTATCTAAAACTGAAGTGTTCCTAATTACTATACATAAATTTTTGTAGGGTCTTAAAGAATATGAAACTATGAACTCTCAAAATATTAACAGCATTATTTTTTAAATTATTTGGTTAAATTGTATACATCTCAGGGGTAAGTGACACTTCATAAAACTAAAATAAATTAATACTAAAACAACTATTGAGAAAAGCTGGTCATTTACTCCCTCAAGACAACATGCAACAAAACTTTGTCTCACACAAAAAATTTACAATAACTATAAGTTAGTAATAATTTGTAATGAAAGTAGCATTTACTACCTAAAGTTCTGTCTTTAATATATAAAATATTATAAAGTACTCAAATGAACCTCATTCTCTATTTCCACCAGCTTATTTACTTTTAAAGATATGCTGCTTTTAATTTTATGTGTATGAACGTTAGTACATGCATGTAAATGTACTATGTGTGTGCCTGGCACCCATGAAGGCCAGGAGAGAGCATCAGGTCTCCTGGAACTGGAGTTAATGGACACTTATGAGCTACCATGAAAGTTCTCCACTTTGGAAGAGCCATAAATGGCTTTAACTGCTTCACAATCTCTCTAGTCCCTGAAGCAGCCTTTTATAACTTACTTTGGAAATTAAAATGTTTTGTTTTACCACACAATTAATTACAAGATGTATACCCACATGATAATTGAAACAACTGTCAAAAATGCCAATGTTCAAATATTTGTTGAATAGGAATAAACTAGGGAAAAGTATAAATTTCACAATTGACTGCACACAGTTTCATGTGTCATTATTTGTTCCATCTGATAATTTACTTCTCTAAACAATTTATCCTATTAAATTATAAAAATCAAGAAGTGTAATAGCTATATTGCAACTCTGCTCTAATGTTTATTTCTGTACAATATTCAGGAAAGGATGTTTTATTTGACTTCTTCTGTTTCATCTTTAAGTATGTAGTCACAAAAAAATAAGACAAAAATTGATCAAAATAAAGTTTGGTTTTAGGAAAAGCCACAATTAAGTTTGCCAACAATTATTGCTTCTTTAGAAGTAGACATTTCAGAGACACCCATGTGCCCAGCTCTGGGGCCCAGTGTTGGGTGCCATTACAATGAGTGAATATGTACTGGAAAGATAGGAAGAAACAGTAAAAAAGAGATGGGAGAAAAAACAAAGCCATGTGATTTGTGCACTCTGGAGTGAGGTGAAACTGCAAACATAATGATGATGAGGCACAGGTGGATTAGAGGAGACTGTGCAACCACCTCGGGCCATGATGATATCTGGGCTTGGGCTGCCACTAAAGGCTATGCCTGAGTCTGAGGCCCTCCCACAGCTAGGTCTTTGCTGATGGCTGTGGCCCATGTTGCCACCAAAGGCCATCTGGATTTCAGTGGTCTAGGCTGCTGTCTGAGACCATGTTGATGTCTGGAGCTAGTACTGATGCTGGGGGCCAAACTTATCTGAGTGGCCTGTGCTGTCACCTGAGGCCATGGTGACATCTGGTTCCATGTTGCTGCTGGAAGCCATGTCTGGATCCATGGTCCTATCACAGCCAGGGTTTGTGTTGATATCCAAGTCTTTGTTACTACCAAAGGCTCTGTGGACATTCCTGGTTTGAGCTGCCTCTTAAGGCCATGTTGATATACAAGCACTGCACTGAGCTGGCCTCACCCCTCATCAGCTGTATCACTCTGGAGAGGGACCCACACCAGGCCTGGGCAGCACAGTAGAGATGGTTTTGGTTGCATGAGCATGGGAGAACTGCCCGGAGGGCAGGTGAGCAGGAGATCTGGCCCTGCCCCTTCCCTGGGCAAAATGGGGGAGCTGGTCCTGGTGAAATTGTTGCAGAAGAGCTGGTGCCCAAATAAACTCAGCTTCCATCCAGGCCCAGACTCAGGGGTCTGACCTGGCCCATCCTAACATCCACCCCATCTATGCACTGCTGGAGCATGTGAAGGGATCCATCTTGCTGATCTAAAGCATCAGGATCTCCATGACTCAGGGCAACAACAGGATATCCAAGAGGAGTCTCACTGTGGATACAGTATTGATAGTGCAGCAGAAGCCAGAGGCCTGAAAGCAGACCAATAACCCATCGCAACGGACGTTTGCAAGTGAAGGTGTTTGAGCCAAAGGGTGTGCTGTGTGACATACTGTGATACGCCACAGCTTACATGCTTTGGTTTGGTCTGGGGGGGTTATAAGGGTGGAGGGCAGATATGAAGGGATGTGGAGATAAGTGAGATTGAGGTACATGATGTGATATTCACAAAGAATCAATAAAAATTTTTTTAAAGAAGTATACACTTCTAGGACAAATAAGCTACACTTTAAAAGCAGATAAGACTTGTTCATTTGTTGTCATTGAACTATCACAAAACCTAATATTTAAAAATATGTAATAGACATAATAATATGAAGACCATATACTTCATCTCTACTTTATAAAGATTACTGTGCTTTATATATTTACTAATTTGTGCATTTAATTACCCCTGTAATACCTAATAGAGTAATCAAGAAGTACTTGATTCACATTGACAATGAGAGCCACATGGTAGACATTCAGTATTTCTATGTTCATACAATGCATGTTGGAAACTGGAAGATACACTCTCTTACTGTCTAGGATGAAGATGAGAGTTTCCCACCACAGAAGATCTATAACCCAGAGGAAACAGCAGAAGGCCTGGGCTCTGAGTATCAGCACTGGAAGGTTGGAAAGCACATGCAGACAGAGCAGCTGGTGCTCAGTGTGATACTGGTCTGTTAGTCATCTCCATCACTATCCGCTGACAGCATAGGTATGGGAATGTGTTTATTTGTGAGGCTGAACTTGAGAAAATATGTTATGCTAAATTAATTTGGTAGTAGAGAAATAGGGAACAGTAAATGAAAAGCTCAGAGACAGAGGCAAGGATGACATGGCTGCCATCTTTAGTATGTGCACAACTAAGATTTTTATAGGAAAGAGAAAGAGTTTCAATTATTTTCATGAGAATTTTCAAATTCATGAAACTAAGGTGGTATTTGTACATATTCTCTAGTTATGTAGATGTATATCCATGATATATTCATAAATAGTGCAACAAAACAAAGGCCCTGGTAAAGAAAAAATAAAAGGAAACTTAAGCCATGCAATCATCAGGGAGCTGTACACAGTTCCCAACCAAAGAATCATTTCATGTCTACCACACTTCCCTTTTAAAATCATGACAACACTCTGTGAGAAGAAAGTGACCAAGTGACAAGTCACCCAAATGATGGTGGGACTGTAACCTGGTTGTGCTACACAGAAAAGCAACTTTAATAAGTACCTAGTAATAGGATGGAGCATCTTTTCAAATACGCCCAAGAATAGTGTAGCTGGGTACTGAGGAACAATAAGATTATTTTCATGAATTTGAGAAGGGACCAAGCTAATCTTCTCTATATTGTTCCAATTTTAATATATTTGCTCCAGAAGTGAGCAAGAGGTTTGGAATTTTCAGATACGTTTGATTCTCACAATTTACCTGAATCAAACACATCCTATTTTAAAGAATGCAGATATAATTAATTGACACTCCTTTAAGAATATGCATAATGCTAGCAAGTTGGATAGTCCTAAAGTAGGTACACATTTAATAACTACATTTTGAAATATAAAATTTTCTTCATGATAATCTTTGGGTTACATTAGTTTAAAAATAAGTTCATGAGTATAAAAAGAAGTAGTGTATTAGAAGTGGCAAAAGTCATCAGTAAAGCTAATTTTTACGCCTAGACATCAAAGAGGAGCATGTGCAAGACACAGGGACATGCTAATTCTGTAATCTGTATTTCTGTATATTCATTTTCTGCATATTACAAAAAAAATTGTACTAATTTAATCGTCATGATCAAGAAATTTGTTTTTCTGGGAGCATATTGAATTTGAGGACAGCCTTTAATTTAGTCACACAATCTGAATTATGTAAGAAACTCGCAACCTCCAATTAAGTAAAAAATAAAAATAGCATTCAGCTGATGGTCTTAGGCTCATACAGTAAAAAAAAAAAAAAAACAAAACAAAAAAACACAAGTACCTAGTAAGCCAGTCAATGTGCATATTTTATCAGACCAACTGAAAGCTGGTAAAATTCATGAGGCACGGTGGTCTTCCTGCCTTACCACCCAGTCCTGGAAACAGGATCCCATAGCCAGATTTTTTTTCTTTTTACATTTTTTAAAAGCGTTCTGAGATTATGATATAATTATGACATTTCTCCTTCCCTTTCCTCCCTTCGGACCTTCCCATATACCTATCGTTGCTTTCTCTAAGCCTCTGTTTTCATTGTTACTGCATGAATATCACATATATTCACTTATATTCCTAACTATCTCCTGCTCAGTCTGTACAATGTTACCTCTGCATATGTTTTCAGGGCTGACAGTTTGGTATTGGATAAATAATGAGAAACCTCCAGCTTTTTACATAACTTCTGAGAATCAGACCCAGGTGTTTATGCTTGCACAGTGAGCGTTAGTTACAGACCTCCAAAGCCCCAAAATTTTACTTTTTTGGAATTTCCAAAGGAGTTTTCAGTGTAAACATGACATTAAAATTATGGATTTTCACTGTTGATAATGTTTTGTGCAAAACAAGTTTATTTCCAGCTGAAAAGTAATTAAAAATCTTTTAACTTTTTACCTAAAATATAAATTGACCTATTTTTCCATAATTAATAACAACCTCCTGACACATATTTAAAAAAAAAAAACAATTTTTAATGTTTTAGGGATAAAGGATAGTTGGATAAAAACAATTGCCTGGATAGCTACCATATGAGCTAACCAACTTTACCAGCAGGAAAAAGTGTAATCTATATGTGGTGCCATCAACAGAGAAACTACGGAGTAATCATCTTAATTTATGATTGATAAGTTAAGACACACAATAGCATAACAAAAATCTCAAGCAAGCGATAAAAGTAACAGGGGGCTGGAGAGATGGCTCAATGGTTAAAAGCACTGGCTGCTCTTCCTGAGGGCCTGAGTTCAATTCCCAGCAACCACATGGTAGCTCACAACCATCTGTAATGGGATTCAATGCCCTCTTCTGGTGTGTCTGAAGACAGTGACATATAAAATAAATAAATCTAAAAATTTTTTAAAGATAAATAATTTAAATATTGGGTACAATTTAAATTCCTCATACTCTTGGTTCTCAGTGAGTCCTCAAGAGACACAGTAAAAATGTCAGTGTAGGGAAGAAGAAAAAGGTAAAGGATGAGAAAGAGAAGAGCAAGAGAGAAGGGGGCCTGGGAATCTTTTGTTTCCTTGGAAACCTTCCTATGCTAAGTACCACACATCGTTTCACTTATTCCTACAGGACATTTAATTACACTTGCTGGATCTCTGCACTGAGTGCTACAGTCAAGAGCAGTGATCTCTCAAGGCTACATTTTCTCTAACCCTAAGCTTTAGATCAAATACGTCATAGTGTTAAATATATCATTATTCATGGGGAAAATCCCATGAGGTCTCAACCCTACACAAAGAAAGGCAACTAAAGAATGCTGAAAGCGGGAGAAATAGTCTTTTTCAAGGAAGAGCATAACAGTTGGTTATCCGATACTAAATGGTCAGCGCTGGAAATGTATGTAGAGTAACATTATACAGACTGAGCAGGTTATATTTAGAAATATATGTGTGCATATAAATATACATATATGCATGAAGTAATAATTATTGGAAAAAAGAGGCCACGAATTTGAAAGATACCAGGAGGAATATATCAGAGAGCTTGAAGAAAGGAAAGGGAAAGGAGAAATGTTGTAATTATACTATAATCTCAAAATTAAAAATCAAAAAATATCATCACTTGACTAAACTTTCCCAGTCTGCCCAGATCTAATGGCTATTCAGGCCCTGGCCACTGAGCCTAAACTTCTTCCTCCCGGCTCTTTTGTCAAAAGGTAAAACCGTTGCCTACACTTCTGTTTTTCCCCTAATACTGAAGGTTTTGTAGTCTCCAGACTATATTAACCTCAAGTCTACTCTCCACTCATCAACTAGCTCCAAGTGCACAAATCCTAGCACAAACAGTATGAAAATCCAAGATAATATGGCTTCACTCAAAGTTACAAGTTTCATAATAATGGACAAATAATTCAAAAGGATGATTAAAATTATGTTCAAACCAGAAGGAGAGGGGAGGGGGAGGAGGGGGAGGAGGGGGAGGAGGGGAAGGAGGGGGAGGAGGGGGAAGGGACCTGAGTGAAACAAGGAAGTCAATACAAGATGAGAAAACATAATCAAATTCCTGAATAAAAGCAAATTAAAATGACACTAGGAATGAAATTTTTAATGAGTCAAAGAAAGACCTCAGCAGAAAGCCTCACTAAGATCATATGGACAACAGGATATCAACTGTCCGCCTCCACATACAAATCCCCAAAGGGAGTGGAGTTACTCAGCATGAGAGGACAATTTTCATTCCCAGAAGACACTGGTTATTAAACAAAAATCACAGTACGTGGTACAGGATCCTGGTAAGTTACTGGGGAGAACTCAGAGTCTCCAAAACAGCCCAGACTATTCTATTACCCTTAGTTACTCACCACAGGTATACGGTAAGGTTTCACAGGTGAAGACATTTTAGACCAGAGGACAGAAAGGTATCCGTCTCAAACTGACTAGGAGGCTTCCCTGCTGGCTAGCTTTCATAGTACAGGAAGGTAGCTTACAGGCATCTTGGGGAGCACCTGGCCTTGAATGCAGCAAGACAAGATGCAACTCCTGGAGGAACTGAGGTAGGGTAATAGTCTACTGCTTTCTGACTGGATTTGAGGCCTGCTTCACAGAGTAGCAGGGCTTTCCTGAGGCAAATAACTGGATTCCAATTGGATTTAAGGCCACAAGAGGAAACTTCATCCCTAGAACTGTAATACTGGTCAACGACTCCTGGCTGGAGATGCCAGAGGCCCTCGGACAGAACTGTGGTCAGTTTTACCTTCTAAAGGCCGATGTTTCTGCAATATAGACCTGGGCTGCTCTCAACCTTGGTCAGGAAAGCTTCCTTGTACAATGGAGAGCTGTCAATGGAGAGAGACATGTGTATTCTCAGAGTACTGAGAATAGAGGACCAGTCCTCAGTCTTAAATAGCACATTTGTGAAGAGGAAATGGAAAAATTCATAGTCGTAGGACTGGGAGGATTGCTGTGAAGTGCTGTCTTCTGGATAACTTGGGACTATGACAGTCATGAACACACACATGCTGTGATTACATGCATAAAGTCTTCATAAGACCAAGGCTGTCACCACCCGGTGCTCCTGGGGACTGGACCACCAACCAAAGTATACACATGGAGGGACCCATGGTTCGGGCCACAGATGTGGCAGAGGAGGATCTTGTTGGCCATCAGGGGGAGGAGAGGCCCTTGGGCCTGGGGGTGTTAGATGCCCCAGTAAAGGTGAATGCCAGGGAGGGAAGACAGGAGTAGGTGGGTGAATATCCTCATGGATGCGGGGTAAGGGGGAGGGGATAGAGGGTTTCCAAAGGGGAAACCTGGAAAGGGGAAAACATTTGAAATGTAAATAAAGTATAAAAAATTAAAAATAAATAAAACAAACAAACAAAAGACTAAGGCTGCGAAATTGAAGGCACAAATAGATGAGGCCACATGCCCTGAGGAAGGGCAGACTGTGAGCAAAGGAGGATCTCTGCTGTTGTTGTTACTTCATTGTTCTTTTATGATATAAAAAAGAAGATATAATTATAGATTATAATTACAATATCTGTCCCTTCCTCTTCTTCCCTCTAAACTCCCATTTGCCCTTCCCTGCCCTCCTTATGTTGCATGACTTCTCTTTTCATTCACTTTTATTGCATATATAGGTGTATATATCTATATTCCTAAATATAACCCACTCAGTCATGTGTGAGTGTGTGTGTGAGTGTGCGTGTGTGTGTGTGCGTGTGTGTGTGTGCATGCATGCGTGTGTGTATGTGAGCATGTGTGTGTATGTGTGATTGTGCGTGTGTGTACGTGCATGTGTGTGTGTGTGCGCACGTGTTTGTGCACGTGTTTGTGCGCGTGTGTGTGCATGTGTGTGTGTATGTGCGTGTGTGCGCGTGTGTGTGCGTGTGTGTGTGTATGTGTGTGTGTATGTGCATATGTGTGCGTGTGTTTGTGCGTGTGTGTGTTTTCAGCGTTGAGATATGGAAGTTGGTAGGGTCCCATGGTCCAGTGGATGACCAGCTCAGAACTTCGACATACTGGATTAAAAAGAAACCCAAAAGGTCATGATGGAAAGATATGGGGGACTCAGATGGGGAAATAAGGAGAGTAGATAAAACATTTCATCATATACATGTTTGAATTACAAATAAACAAAAAATTTAAATTATATCATCATTCAAATATCCTTTCTACATATTTTTCTTCACTGACACTCATTTTTATTTTACCCGCTTTGTATTTATTTTTTATTTTATTTTATTTTTATTTTTTTGATACTTTATTTACATTTCAAATGTTTTCCCCTTTCCAGGTTTCCCCTTTGGAAACCCTCTATCCCCTCTCCCTCCCCCTGCCTCTATGAGGGTGCTCTCCCACCCATCCACCCACTCCTGTCTACCCTCCCTAGCATTCCCCTATACTGGGGCATCAAACACTCTCAGGCCCAAGGACCTCTCCTCCCACTGATGGCCAACAAGGCCCTCCTCTGCCACATATGTGACCAGCACCATGGGTCCCTCCATGTGTATTCTTTGGTTGGTTTACCTGCTTTTTAAAATAGGATATTTGGGCTACAAAAATAGCTCGGTAGTTAAGAGCAATGGCTGCTCTTCCATAGGACCCAGCTTCAGTTCCCAATGTCCACATGGAAAGTCATAACAGCTACAACTGCAGTCCCAGATCTGAGGCCCACTAAGGACTCTGCAAGCATTGAATATAATTGTGTGTATAGACATATACAGGCAAAACTACCCATACACATAAAATAAATGAATCTTTTTTAAAATTGGATGCTTAATTTTGAAAAACTCCAGTATTTTAAAAAATACAAGAATGACCCTTAATTTAAAAAAAAAAAAAAAAAAACGGGGGGGTACAAGAAATTTAATAAGGCAAGAGAATGAAATAACAAAAAATATGCAAGAGATTCTGTTGTAAATGTCATTAACTACTCAGATTATACAATATTGTTCATTTTCAAAGTCATATATGACATTGGGAACTTTCCACAATGCAGAAGTAGCTACTTTAGGTATATTAGAAATGTTTTAATATATTTGAAGGTGAAGAGAATGGAGAATAGTGCATCAGGGAGAAAACAATCTATTTCTTAGTCTTATCACCCCATTGTTTACATGGAACACAAATTCTAATGTGTCCTTTAATGAAAATAGCACCAAGTTTCATTCTACAAATGATACTGAAATTTCTGATAGATTTACGTTGTAGAACTAAATGTCACCACTGTGCTGGAGCAGAGACTGAAAAGGTGACAAGAAGAGCTATGGGAGCTGCTTTTTTCAGGACGTGACATATTCTGTCCATTTCCCTATTGCTGCAAGAGTCTCACTACACCTCAGTGCATACATAAATAAAACATTTATTTTACCAATTTTCAAAATATGTTTAAAGCAGGTATAGTCATCATCAAAAGCCAAAGGGTCACACATTCATAGTCATTCAGGACTGTCTTGCTTTATTCATGAGCATGTACAGACCATGCAAATGAGGCACAGTGTTTGTGCTGTGACAAGGGCAGTGTGCCTCTTTGTAGACAGCCCTGACCCTCTATGCATAGTCAACATGAGAATATCAGCTTGTCCCCTTCAGGGTACAAAATACTCCAAGCGTGACTGTCCCAAGAAACAGTGATTGACATCCCAAGCCATTGCACAGAACCCTTGCAGCAATATTATTTGGTTATTAATTTGATTTATTATGAGAAAAATACAACTGAGATGAACTCCAGTAATTATTTGGAAAAAGTAGAGTTGGCCCTGAAGCTGATTCTAGCCTAATATGCTACACATGGTATACTCGAGTAGAAGATTCTAGCACCAATGTGAATTTTACACAGAATAAACCCATGACTCTTCTAGCATTGGGCTTATAGAATTACCTATATAAAGCCTGGGACATGAGATTTAGAATAATCATGAATGTGATCAAAGAATCCAGCCCATTATAGAAGACATGAACAAACATCTCAGTGAACCTAGAGAGGCTAGGAGAAAATTCCTGAGCAAAGTCCAAGAAAGTACTAGTATGTGCCTAATGGAATGACAAAGAAAATTCAGAATATGAAAATTGAATACAGTAAAGAGATAGAAATACTGAAGAAAGCATATGCTGAAATGAACAGGGAATTGAAAAAAATTCCATTAGAAAACTCATGGAAAAATTTTATCAGTAGAACAAACCAAGTAGAAGATAAAATATCAAGACTCAAAGTAGAGGAACTGCATGGCTTAACAAAGAATATTTAAGATATGAGGGTAAATAAACTAAAGGGATATATGCAGGCACTTTGTGATACCACAAAAAATGACATTTATGAATTATGGGCAAAGAAGAAGGAGAATTCCAAGCCAATGGCTTAGACTAGACCTTCAACAGGGATATCAAGGAACTTTCCCAACTGAAGGAAAACACAAAGGAAGTACTCACAATACCAAATAGACAGGGCCCGAAAGAAACCCCCCCTGGGCATATTATAGTTGAGACACTAAATACACAGAACTAAGAGATGGTATTAAAAGAAACAAGAGAAAAAATTCACAAGTCACATATAAAGGAAAACACATTAGAGTAACAGCTGATTGCTCAATAGACACTAACAGGCAGAAGAGTCTCGAGCAATGTACTCCAAGCCCTAAGTTGTCACGGATGCCAACCCAACCTATTTCACTCTGGTAAACTATCAGTCACAGTTGAAGGAAAGAAAAACTTCCCATGATACAAACAGACTAAAAGAATTCATGCCTCTAAAACCAATTTTACAGAGAACACTGAGAATAATACTTTGGACTGAGGACATGAATAAGCATGGTCGAGAGGCTACAGATAGAAAACAAACGAAGCTATAAACACCGAATCAGAAAATAGGATAAGTACATAAACAGCAAGATATGACCACCTAATGGCCTCAATTCCTCACAGGTTAGTTGACCAGATTAACAAACAAAACTGAGGTCTGGAAAGAATTGCGTTGGAAGTTGCACGAATCTGTAGATTGCTTTTAATAAGGTGGCCATTTTTATTATATTAATCCTGCCAGTTCATGAGCATAGGAGATCTTTCCATTTTCTGATGTCTTCAATTTCATTCTGCAAAGATGTGAAGTTCTTGTTCTAGAGGTCTTTTACTTGCTTGGTTAGAGTTACACCAAGATATTTTATATTATTTGTGGCTTTTGTCAAGGGTATTTCCCTAATTTCTTTTGCAGCCCGATTATCATTGGTATATAGGAGGGCTACTGATTTTTTTTTATTAAATTTTGTATCCAGCCATTTTGCTAAAAGTGTGTATCAGCTGTAGAATTTCCCTAGTATAATTTTTGGGATCATTTATATATACTATTGTATCATCTGTGAATAGCAACATTTTGACTCCTCCCTTTCCTAAAGCAATGAAAAATCCCAGGAATATATGTGAGTGATCCTAGCTAAGACTCCTAGCAATGGAGTATGTAGAGCCTAAACTGGCTATCTCCTATAATCAGGCATGACTTCCAATGAAGGGATTGGGTCAGTAACCCAGGCATAAAACCTCCAGTTACAATTTGCCCTGCCTACAAGATGTGCACAGGCAAACAAGGAGCAGAAATGAGGGAATGGCCAACCAATGACTGGTCCATCTTGAGACCCATACCATGAGAGGGAACCCACCCCTAACATGTTGGTGGTATTCTGCTATACTTGCAGACAGAAGCCTAGCATAACCTTCATCAGAGAAATTTCACATAGCAACTGATGAAAACAGATGCCCAAACATCAGGCAGAGCTTGGGTAATCCTGAAGAAGAGAGCGAGGAAGGATTGTAAGAGCCAAGGGGTTAAAGGCACCACAAGAAAACCTACAGAATCAACTAATATTGGCCAATAGGGGATCACAGGGACTGAAACACCAACCAGAGAGCATAAATGGGATTAACCTAGGTCCTCAGCATATGTGTAACAGTTGTGTTGCTTGGTCTTCAGATGGAACTCCTAACAATAGAAGTAGGAACTGCCTCTGACTCTGTTTCCTGCCTTTGGGACCCTTTCCCCTTTCCTGGATCACCTTGTCCAGCCTTTATAGAAGAGGAGGTGACAAGTTGTACTGCAACTTGGTATGCCAATGCTGGTTGGTATCCATGGGAGGCTTCTCCTTTTCTGAAGAGAAAGGGAAGAAGACGACTTGGGAGCAAAGGGAGGTAGATGGATGGGAAGGATTGGGAGGAGAAGAGGGAGAGGAAACTCAGTTGTGATGTAGACTAAATAGATAAATTAATTAATTATTTAAACAGGAGAGAGAATAAACACCTTCTTTTGACTTCCACAGACAGCAGCCACACATATGTTGCACATACATGCAAGCAAACCACTCATACACATAAATTTGTGAAAAAAGTTAAAAACCCATTTTTTGCTGAATACAAAATTTATTTCATTATTTTGTTGACAAAATAAGAAAAATGGTGCCTTCAAAATACACACCAACTTAAAATAAAATGATTTTTAAAAAAAATTTATTCCAGCAAATGGGACCAGGATATCACCATCCTTATATCTGACAAAAAACAGACTTCAAACTAAAACTAATCAGAAGAAATAGATAAAGACTTTATTCTGATCTAAGAGAAAATTAATGAACATGACATTACAAGCTTACACCTTCATGCATAAAAATCTCACACACCCAAATAAAGAATGTTCTACTGCATTTTAAGACACAGATTAACCCCAAGTTCATTATTGATATCAATACTCCACTTTCTCCAATACACAGATTACCTCGACAAAATTAAACATGAAAATACATCAGATATCTACTGAATATTGTGCCCAAACAACAAAGGATACACATTCTACTCAACAGCCCAGATAAAATCCTTCAAAACATACCATATTCTGGGACACAAAATAACGCTCAACAAATACAAAAGAAAATGAAATAACTCTATGGATCCTTTCTGACTATAATGCACTAAGGTATAAAATCAACAGCCAAGGAATTTCTAGTAGATTAAAGAATACATTACTGAATGATGGGTTAAGGAAGAAATTAAAATACTCCTGAAACTAAACAAAAATGAAATCACAACACAGCAAAATTTCTAAGGTAAAATGAGTACATGTAACTACTGCTTTCCAGTATTTGACAGAGACAATATCTTCAATGAATAGCACTGGGAAAAATGAATTTCCACATGTAGACAAATGATGTGCACATGTTTTTGCACATCTATCCACCTGTGCAAAAACAAACTATGATAAAGGATTAGTAACCAGAATATATAAAGAACTTAAAACATAACCAAGCAACAAAACACACGGAGCAATTAACAAATTAGATAGATATGTGTTAAGTGCATTCTCAAGGGAGCAACATTAGAATGGCTAGAAATATCTTTACGAGTCTTCAACATCTTCAACAATTAGAGGAATGAATATTAAAAACTACTTTGAGATATCATCTTACCTCAGTCAGAATGACCAAGCTGAAGAAAACACCCGACAACAGATGGGTGAAGGGGACCCTCACTCACCACTGGTGGGGTTGTGAACTGGTGCAGCCACCACAAAAAGCAGTTGGGAGAAGTTTCAAGAGCTAAAAGCAGCCCTGCTGCATGGTCAAGCTATACCGCTCCTAGGTACGTGCCCAAAGGAGTCAACAGCTTACTCTCTAAAGACAACCTGTTCAGCCAAGTTCATTGCTCCTGTATTAACAATATCTAGGAAAATAAAACAACCTAAAGGTCCTTCAACTGATGGATGGATGATTAAAATGTCTTAGTTAGTGTTTTACTGCTGTGAACAGTCACCATGACCAAGGCAACTCATATAACAATAGCATTTAATTGGAGCTGGCTTACAGGTTCAGAGGTTCGGTCCATAATCCTCAAGGGGGAACATGACAGCATCCAGCCAGACATGGGACTGGAGGAGCTGAGAGTTCCACTTCTTGTTCCAAAGGCAGCTAGAAGCGTATTGGTTTCCCAGCAGCTAGGATGAGGGTATTAAAGCCCAAGCCCACAGTGACACACCTATTCCAACAAGTCCACACCTCCTAATAATGCTACTCCCTGGGCCAAGCATATACAAACCATCACAATGTGGTACATTTACACAATGGAATTTTCTTCAGCTACAAGAAAGTGAAATAATAAAATTTTCAGGAAAACAGATGGGAACTGGAAAAGATCTTGCTGAGTGAGGTAGCCCAGACCCAAAAAGAAAATACTGCATGTTCTCTCTTATTATGTATCCTGACTTCGATGTGTACATTTTACTTTACTATCTAAAATTACCAAAGCCAGGAAATCATAAAGGATCATAGGTGAGAAAGGGTAAATCTATTGAATATGATAGTAGGATGCAGTTGCTAGGAAGGGGTAAAGAGAAAAATGAGGGAGCTTTAACCAGGAAGAAAGGGCAATACAGGGAGACAGAAAGAGAAGAAAGATACACTAAGAATGTCTTAAAAAGCCATAACTATATTAGATCATAATCTTACTTAAATATTTAAGTAAATATATGTGTGTATATATATTTATATATATATGTGTATATATAAAAATATGTGCATATACACATATATAATTTGTATATATATACATATATATACAATATATGCATACATTTATATATACATACATAATACATTTATATTTATAAAGACATGTATATACAAATATATAATATATTTATATATACTTCATATATATGTATATATATAAAACCAGCATATTCGTATATGTGTTTAATCCAAGTACTCAAGAGGTAGAAGCAAAAGTATCTCTGTGAGTTTAAGGCCAGCTTTGCTACATCTTACCAGTGAATTCCAAGCCTACCAGGATGACAGTAAAAATACTGTCTTAAAAAACGAAGGGGAGGGGGCGGAGGGGATGGGGAGGAAAAATATATGCATGTGTGCACATTCATATAGGTAGTTCCAGCACATAAAATGATGGTGTCCCCAAAAGAGCCATGAACCTCTAGTGCTAGGGATGGGAAACTTCCTTCATGTTATTGGTCAGATTGATATAAAAATCTCCCAAAGCAGTATGAATTATTGCTATTCCTTTCAGTGTACTTCTGGAACTTGAAGGTCAGGCCCTATTACCACAAACACCACATACTCAGACTCACAGCTTGAAGGAATGGGGCTGGAACTGGTCTGGAAGGACTGGATCTTGGCACTAGGAGGTTGTATTCGAACTCCCACGGGAGAGGCAGTAGTTGGAAATGCAAAAGCCGAAGAGCCATATCAGTGACCACAATGGCAGACTTCACAGGCTGTGGGTGGCACTTTTATCCTGGACGTAATCATAGCTATCTATTCTGGCCTTAAGGCACTCAATGAGAGATAAACCATGCTTAGTACTATAAACCTAACCAGCTAACCATGGCTAGGGAGGAGAACCTACTACTGTCATTTTGTTAAACCAATGTATTTTCTACCTATGTTCTGAACACTCATCCTTGTTGAAGAAGCGTCTTTTGCAATATATCAAAGCTATTACAGAGATCCACAACTGATCAGAATAAAAAGAATAAGTGGCTATAGAGTGCCCAGCCCCAGTTGATGGGTCACTAGACTAGCTGGAACCCATACCCAACACTGCCTGAGTGACCAAGAACTTGAGACTAGAGAGCCCAGAAACAGAATAAAAACAATACTATTGGCTTTTTTTAAAGGTAACAATAAAATGACTCCTAATGATATTCTGTTCTACTCATTGATCAGTGCCTTGCTAAGCCATCATCAGAGAAGCTTTCTCCTGTAGTAGACAGGAACAAATACAGAGACCCACAACCAGGCAATATACTGAGATTGAAAGACTGTGAAACACTCAATCCTAAATGGAATGTCTTCTTCATCAGACTCTTCCCTCAGAGCTCAGGAAACCGTGCAGAAAAGAAGGAAAAAAAAATGTCAGAGTCAGAGCAGATAAAGGACACCAGGAAAAAAAGACCCTATAATTCCACAAGATCTACACTAATATGAATCAGAGAGATTGAGGCAGCATGCACAGAGCCCAGACAGGGTCCTAGAGCTGAAAATAGTCTCTGCAGGACTAGGCACCTTCTCTGGCCAAACAAGGCAGCCCAGCTAGAACAAAGCATTCCACAGACAGGCAACAGCTTTAAGGATACCCCCGACCCCCACTCCAGTTGTTCGGGACCCACCTGAAGACCAAGCTGCACATTTGTTACATATGTGCATGTTAGGTTTCTCAGGAAACTTTGAATAGTTCTACCTCAAGATCCAGCTATACTACTCCTAACCATACACCCAAAAGATCTCCAGCATCCCACTTGCTCAACTAGGTTCATAGCAGTTTTATTCATAATAGCTAGAAACTAGAAACAACCTTGATGTCCCTCAACTGAAGAATGGATAAAAAAAAAATGTACAACTACACGATGGAATACTATTCAGCTATTAAATACAAAGACATAATGAATTTTCAGGCAAATGAATGGAACTTGAGAATATCATCCTGAGTGAGGCAACCCAGTCACAAAAGGACATGCATGGTATATATTCGCTTATAAGCGGATATTAACCATAAAGTACAGGATATCAACACTACACTCCACAGACACAAAGAAGCTAAACAAGAAGGAAGGATGCTTGAATCCCACTTAGAAGAGGGAATAAAATAGTTGTGAGTAGAAGCTGGAGGGAGGGAACCAGGTGAGAGAGGAAATGAGGAGGGAAACGGGGATTCAGGATCAAGTGTGGGGAGAGACAGGAGTGAGGGCCAGAGGGCCATGAGAATGAATGGAAATCTGCAGTGGGGGATCTCAAGGACATGCTAGAGACCTGGGATGTGAAAGGCTCTGTAGGTAAACTTAGCTGACACTCACAGCAGAGGGGATATGGAACCCGAAGAGGCCACCTCCTGTAGCCAGGCAGGAACCACAGTGGAGGGATAGTGACAGCAACCCACTCACACAACTTTCAGCCCGAAATTTATCCTGCCTACAAAAAACTACTCTTAAAGGTAGGCTGAATGCTGAACAGTAGATAGCGAACAAAAAAGGTAGTTTTGGAAATTCCTTGTCTCATAGTGTCATGTCAGAGCTCTTTTCCTTTAAAAAAAATTATTTTATTTACTTTATGTATTTTTCTTCTCTTTTTAAAAACAGGGCTTTTGCATATATATTATGGCTCCCAGTTTAGTGTTTTTATGAGATTCCTGAGTATGTGAACAAATGAATCTCTGATTCCTGTGTCTTTACTTGGTCCAATTCCTATGTGTTATTTTCTATTTCATTTTATTTTACTTTATCTTACTATTTTATTTTTATTTCTTAGAAAACCTGTTTGTTTTCTATTGAGAGACAGAAAAGGGGTGGGTCTTGATGAGAAGGAAGGTGGGGACAACCTGGAAGGAGTAGAGGAGAAGAAAAACATAATCAGAATATTATGTGTGAGAAAAGAGCTAATTTCAATAAAAGGAAAAATAAAAAGAGGAACTCAAACATAAAAAAAGAAAATTTAACATAAAATTATCAAATCAACATTCAGGAGCTGAGAGCCAATCTCTTAAATCTCTGTCAAGCAGATAACTTCCACATGAAATGCAGTGGATCGTTTTAAATAAAGATATTCATTTTTCAGTAACTAATTGGCAAAGTGGCCTGCTCAATTATGATGTAGTAAATGTGGTTTTTCATCTTATTTTGGGCATACATATTTAAGGCACATTTATGAAATTATGGACCAAGTCAAGTTCATTTAATTAAGGGCTGGTATCCTTGAAAGTTCTGTTCCAATAAAAGCATATGGGGAAATTCCTTCTAAATCTATATTGTCTTCTGATTCTGAAATGATGCCTGACGGTGGAGCTTGTGATAATTGATTACAGCAAATCTTTCCATAATACCTTTTTACTACTACTTTTATGATTAATCTTAAAGTTGTTAATAACAGCGCATGAAACTCACTAAACAGAAAGACAAGAAGACTATAGAACAATAAAGAACCTTGAACCACAAGTGATGATCCCAGACCTTCATATACATTTTGCTACTGACGTGGTCAACACCCAACCTTTGGCCATTTCAGCAGAACTTTGCAGCAGTTCAGCACACCTTAATGGTCAACACATTCTAGGTTCTACAATCATTTGATCTCTGTTGATTTATTTAGAAATATGTTATTAATGAAAGTCTGTTAAATTACTTTTGAAGGAAAAAATATGAAGTGCCTATGTGACAGCAACTAATGGCACTATTGTCTGCAGTTAATACCACTGAGGAGGAGTGGGCAGATTTATCCGGACCTTCCCTGTTCTGTCAGAACATGGCCACCTGGTCTGAAAGGATGAACTTTAAGGTTAAAAGATGAGAATTCATAAGTAATTCTCCCCATGTAAACCTTTTCCTTGACATTCATATATGTATTTCAAGATTTTTCCCAACTTTGGCCTTACCTTCTCAAGCATATGACTGACAACCAGAAACTTGACCTTACCTTCTCAAGCATGTGACTGACGACCAGTAACTCCCTATTTAGCTTGGACTTTTCTACTTCCCTCTCACTCCAGAAATACATTCTCTATATCACAATGCTCTCATTATCATGAGAAATAATCATATCATTTTCACTGGACAGCTGAGACTTTCTAAATTTCCCAGTTCGAATCACAAATCTTTGTTTAAATTGAATGTCAATGACTTTCTCCCCACAATGTCTCATAAGTAAATTCCATAACAGAAATAAAGCTATATTCTAAAACCTCCCCAAGACATAGTTGAGTTGAGGATTTGTCTGTTGCTATGTATTATAATGCTAAACACTGGCCCCCAAGATGTGGTTGCCCCCAACAAGACAATCCTCATGTACACCAAGTGATGCTATGTAACCTTACCCCCCAAGTTATCCCTGATTGGTCAATAATGATACCTACGGCTTATAGCTGGGCAGAAGGGAAGTATGTGGGGGTTTGGTTCCTGGGGATTGGGGTCTGGGGAAGAGAGCTTGAAGAGGAGAGGAGAGGGTAAAAGAAGAAAGACAACACCATGGGATAAGTGGACTGTGATATCTTGGAGTTACTGACAGGGAAATAGGCAAAATTGCATAGAAGGTAGATAGCGCCCGGCTCTACAGCTTTTAAGGCTTACTATAAACATAAAGGTTTTGTGTCTTTTATTTGGGAACTAAGTGATATAAGATTCGGTAGAAATTCCCAATTAATATTTACCACAATATAGTTGAACCAATGTCTTAGAATCTAACATTTCAAATTTTCTGAAGAAAAGACTCATCAATTCATAATGAGCTACATTTTAACTGAAGTTGAATTTTACTCTGATTTAGCGTACTTACTTTATTTACTAAGTATAATTTTAAATCAGCTTTGTGATTTAGTTATGCACATAAACAATGCAAATTATTATCATGCATTGACAATTAATACATCTATCACAGGAAAACTAACAGAACCTATATCTCATGTAGAGCAGAGCTCTAAATTGGTTTTAAAAGCCAGGTAAACTAATTTTTTCCATTTTAATCATAGGCATAATAGGTAATGCTTTATAAGAAAAAATAAGCTACCTTATTACAGTAATAAGAAATTTTACAGAAAACAAACTAAAATAAAAAGACCATCTAACCTTCAGTGTGCCTAACAATCTCATAATTGATTAACATGCTGTTTGATTTAGGAATGAATTCTCAGGTTAGTTGAACCTTAAACAGCAACGATATCGCCTACGTTATAATTTACCACTCTTGGATACACTCAATATATCGAACCTGTGTTCTCATGAAAAACACGTGAGGTTTCCAGAAGAAAACTCCAGATAAATATTTCTTCAATTCATATGTTTAAAAATAAATTTATCCAGGTAAAAGTCACAGAGATTTTATGTTACCTTTCCCTGCCCCACGGGATCTAGTAAATATAAGTTTACACTGGGATAAAATGAAGGGTGAGTATCATGGGAATCTGAAGTACTGTGGAACGGTATACATTCCTGCGGATTATTTCAATAACAACATTTTCTCCTGTCATATTCAATATTCACTCAAGAAGCCTCCATACATAATTTATAGTGGCTAGAGAAACAAACTTCACTTTATAGCAGAGTGATACACAATTACAAAGAAATCAGCCTAGCCAAGTTTACCAACATTGCTATCACAAGTAAATGGCTTAAATGGGCTGGTCATTAGTGTCAGAACTCAAATCCATCTACCTTGAAAAGCAGCTGCATTCCGAGATATTAGCAGCTTTAATGTTGAGCTGGATGTCTGTAGCACCTGCTGCAAATCTTGCCGAGCTGCAATCTGGTACCTCTCCTCCATCTTCCTGGTACAGCAAGTTGGGTTTTTGGATAGGCAAACCTGAAGATCAGGCCCTGAAAAACCAATGATATTTTCCACAATGACTCTCGGTCCATTTAAGAAACATGACAGGTTACAGGGCAAATGCTATGACTAACCCTGCATGCTAGAGTTTTGCGTGCAGTGTGAGAAACTGATTAAGTGCATTTGTTATCAGAAAACTTACCTATCAAACACTATTATCACATAGAGTCCAGTATTCTTGGAATGCCAAGAGACTCACATCATGCTGTTCCATAAAGGTATTCCTCTTTGCACTAAATATTTAAGCAAAGTGTTGATAGTTTGGGCTACCTGGATTTATATAACGCTCCCTGCAAGTTTGTTAGAACTGCCTAAGACTGGTTTTCTTTTGGACCCATGGAGCTTCAGAGCTCCCACATTAGCTCATCGTTAACTAATGCTATCACCGAAATGAACAAGCTAAAATATGCTCACGTGTATCCACATACACACAGATCACTGGGCCAGTGTAACAGCCGCCTTTCAAGCTCTTCCTGACATCCACAGAGAGTCTGAAGGCTCTTTAACTAAAGTTATTCTCAAAAAAGTGAGAACATGTAATGTCACTCTGTTCTTTCTGCTAGTATGGGATACCAACAACTCTAACAAGGTTGGCTTTAGCTTGCTGAAGTTAAACAACAAACAGTAACTGAGCATTTTACAAAGCAAAGGAGCATCAAATATTTACGGACATAACAGTAGGTAAAAGATTGACATTCTTCCAAATCTTAACTCAAAGTGATATACAAGCAAATTCTATTTCAAAGAGTAAAATTGATTGAATGAAAACAAAGCTATCTTCTCAGGTTCGTTCCTAAGTGGAAAAATCGGGGGATTGGCATTCAGAAGAGTACAATGATATATAGGAAAGAGAAACTGCTAATATTGAAGCATACAAACCTGTGGAGTTTAAGAATAACTAGGAAGGATTTTAAAATAACAATGGTAGACAATCATCGCAAACATGACTCCAGAAGGCAACACTGTTTTCTAGCTCAAATTAACATGCATGGCATAGAAATATGCCCTGAACAATATAACAATCTACCACCTCTGAAACTATAAGCAAACTCCCAATTAAATGTTTGTCTGTTTTGTTTTTATAAAACCTACCTCGGTCACAGTGACTCCTCAGAGGAGTCGAACAGTGACTAAAACACCACTTTCTCTGCTTCACCCTTCACCTATGCATTGCCAGGACCATAAGCTATTGTGATCCTCCCTTCAGAGTCTGCTCTTGTTCATTTCCTCATGTGCACCAGGTTCCTCCTTCCTCCCTCTGTCTAAGGCATTCTCCCCTACTCTTGCAGGAAGCACGCACCTCCCTCTGGTTCATTCCCGACATAGTTCTTTAGGTCTGTGCTTATCTTTCCAGAAGATATCTCACAGCCTCCCAGACAGCTCAAGTCCTTATAGCGTAGATCTATAAGGGGACATTATCTCTCCACTACAGTTACCATGTTTAAAATTCTATATTCTTTGATGTGATTCCTAATTAATTAGCTCTTCCACTAATACTGGAAAGCCCCAAGTAGGAAATGTTCCATTTATTTATTGTCATAGTTACACAGGGCATGCCTAGTACATCATAAACAGTCAATAATATTATGTATTATATCCTTTAATTATAGCAACTTTATGATATATATATATATATATATATATATATATATATATATATATCATAACTGTCAAATTTAATGTTCTAAGAAACAGGGTTTAAAAGAGGCCTCAGACTTCATTGAAGCTGAGGATGTAGCTCAGTGGTAGAGTGTTTGCCTGGTACATGCAGGGCCCTTGTTCAATCTCCAGCACATCAGAAAAAAACAGTTCCTTTCTATTAGTTGGGTAGGTTAGCACACTCCTGTCTCGGGAGGAAGAAACAGGGGAAACCAAATGCGAAGTCAGCCTGGGTTACACAATGTGTGCCAGGTTAGCCTGGGATGCATGAGAAAAGGCTATCTCAGAAAAGGAAAGGAAGGGAGGTGGGGCACACAATTATCCAGTGTCACACACGGAGGACAAAAATGTAGAGCTGATTCCCAAATCATAATCACCACCATTATTCTACCAAGAGGAAAGCAAGGCTTAGACCTATAATCGGCTGGTTTATGTATATAACTGGCCATTTCCTCTCCCTACTTAGAAAGGAGGCATCTGTTTGGAACACTGCAAGATAACAAATTTAAGGTTAGGAACTATCAAATGAGATTTACTCAAAATAAAACAGTCTAAAATATAGCTACAGAGCACTCATTTGCCTCTTTGCCCAATTTTAAATGATGGAAACTACAATTAGAAAGATGCTGCAAACTGTTCCCACTGCTATTGTAAGCACATAGCCAAGAATACAATGCACTCAGAACTCAGAGTAAGTGGGGAGCGTTCCATCTCTTGGAGGAAAAGCAGACCTTGGGAACAAGAGTCTGTACTGAGGGAAGCTTTCATTTACAATCTTGAAATTTTATAATGGCCACGCAAAACTCAATTGAAAAGCTATCTGAAATACAACACCACAGTTCAGAGGTCAGCTCATTTTCATCACTGCCGCCGACAAGGCTTGTTTAAGTGACTTAAAGTTGAAGTGCTAGTGCAGGCAAAAACAGAGGTGGCTTAAAAAGAACCTGCCCTTCCTTCTCCTGTTCATACAACAACAGAGAGGATTCTTAAATAAAGGACGTCCCGAGGGAACGCATGGAAGACCGTGCGTTCACTGTTCACAGTGAAAGTACGGAGGGCTTGGTAAGACGCTTGCTGATAAAAAGACCACACTGCAGTTCTTGGGCAGTAAATAAAGCAGGCATCAGAAGAAAGCAAAGCCAGAGAGAACACAAACATACACTACAAATAACAGGAGGTTTCTTTTTTTTTCTTTCTTTCTTTTTTTTTTTATTTGTCTTTTTAAGATATCAAAGCCAGGCTTCAAGGAACATGGCATAATCCCAACCCACTCCGAAATGGCAAGACAGCCCAGGCTCCAGAGCAGGCGTCCTGTTCCTGAACAACAAATCCAAACTCTGCAGGGAAAGCTAACAAGAAACCACTATTAAAAATAAAACAGTAAGCACTTCACAGGAGGAATCGGCAGCTAAGATAGCTGGACTTTCCTAGGTTCTTATCCAGGAGCAGCCGGGTTTGTTAATTCCTGTTTGTTCCCAACATAAAATACTCACAGCCACCAGTCTGCTTAAGTGTTTGTTGAATGTGTTAAAAGAGAAACACTGGAAGGCATTCTGCTATGACAGTGATGGTAATTGTGTGTCTTTGCACTATTTCTATATCCTCACATATAACCAGACAGAACCAGAAAAGTTTCTTTAAAAAAATCAAAAAGCAAATAAAACACAAAAAGAGCTAACAAACTAAAACCTCACAATACACATAGAATACATTATCTCCAAAGCTTTCGGCTATAGACAAGAACGTGAAAACTAACATGCAGAAGACCTGCTCTTTGCAGCATCAGCATCTAGGAGGGAACAGGCAGCAAAGGACATGGCTCACAGAGGAAAGAACATAACTCACCGCAATAGCAGACACAGGAAAATACAACCGACCAACTCAGGCATGTGCATGGCAGCCTCCTCATGGAAGGCAGGACTGAACAGAGCAGTCGAGGCCCCATAGTCCCCAACAGGGCTCTTTCTGAGGGCAGAACTTACTTGGTAGTGAAGTCTTTGGAGGTAGACTCAAAATGTAAGTGAGCCAGGAGACGTAGAAAGATGGTTAGGCAGCTTTGCAACATGGAGCCAGCCCACCAAGCTAACAATGCTCTAGAAGGTGACCTGTGTAGATGATAATGTCCTATCACAGTGTGAAAATGTTGGACAGCCTAATTACCAAGGTAAGAAAATAAGTCAACTAAGGACATGCAGAAAAAGAACAACAAAAAGCACATTATTGAGCTTGCTTGTTTGCTTGCTTTTACTTTCTTTCTTCGTCTTCTTCCATTTTGACTTTTTTTTTTTTCCAAGACAGGGTTTCTCTGTGTAGCCCTGGCTGTCCTGGAAATCACTTTGTAGACCAGGCTGGCCTCGAACTCAGAAATCCACCGGCCTCTGCCTCCCAAGTGCTGGGATTAAAGCTATTTTGACTTTTGAGACAAGTTCTCACCACAGACTTCCTAGATATCCTATCCTAGATAGGATTCTCTGTGTAGACTAGACTGGTCTCACACTCATGGCAATCCTCCTGTTTCTGTCTAGCAATTCTAGTGTTACTGACTTAGTTCACCACCATGCCATCTCAAGCAGCCATACTCTTAAATTCTACCCAAGAACAATAGAAAAGGAAATTCTTTAAAATTAGAAAAGCTATTTTGACCCTGTCTTAAAACAAATGTTAAACAAACCAAGAACAATGAGGAACAGAAAATATTAATGCCAAATCTCGTACACACTGACTATAGTAAAAAGGAGCAATGGAGAAGAGAGTGCCCACAAACAACACACTGAAGAAAGGGCTGCCTCACAGAGTCAGATCAGAGTTAGCCATGTCATTTCAGAACCTACTCAAAGACAATGAATGCTGAACCATACAGAAGAATGACAGAGCACCTCACAGTCAAGGTGACAGTGCTCAGGAAAGAGATGGAGATGAGAAACAGCTTCTGTGTGAAGACTGCACTGGAAGAAACGCAGAGCTGGTGACACATAGGTGTGCTGTGAGTAGAACAACAATCGTGAAAACTAGAAAGGAATGAAAGAGCCTGAAATTCAGTGACAACAAAATTAAAGGGAGGTCTGATTCCTCCAGGAGACAAGGAGTGGTCTGACTACTGGCTTAAATGGGCATTTGTGAAATATTCAAATTCTATCTTTAGTTCTACTCGGTATTCTTGGAAATTTTTATATGGAAGAGATAGAAATGTAATAAAAACAAGATTAAATCAAACTCTGTAATCTGGAACTTGAAGTATAAATAAAAACCATCAAGAATTTTACCATTAAGAGGTATATTTCCTAATGTTTTAGGAAAGGAAGTCATGATTCAGCGTAGAGTAAAGGCATCCCCAGTGCCCAGGTCATGGCCATGAAATGACAATTCTCTCAAGGGGAAATCCAGCCGCTTTAAGAAATGGCGTGGGGCTTAGAGAGATGGCTCCCCTACTAAGAATGAATGCTGTACTTGTAGAGAATCTGAGCTTGGTGGCATGGGGCTTAGAGAGATGGCTCCCCTACTAAGAATGAATGCTGTACTTGTAGAGAATCTGAGCTTGGTTCCCAGCACCCAGGACTAGAGATTCACAGTCTCCTGTAACTCTAGCTCCAGAAGACATGATGCCTTCCTCTGGCCTCCATAGGCCTCTGCATTTTCATGCACATAGTGACTTTTGAGACAGGATTTCACCCATTCAGACAGACACACACACACACACACACACACACACACAGACAAATATACACACAAACACACACATATTAAACTAAAATAAAACTTTAGAATAAGTAAATGGTTTGGAACATGAAATATATAAGACAATAGCTGCTAAAACATATTCATCTGCTAGTAGAGAAGTCCTCTCAGGATCTCTCGTCCTAGGAGAGTAATCTGGAACTAGGTTAGTCCGGTAGAACTTCCATAATCAAATACCACGGGCCTGTGACTTACTGGGTAGAAATGATTTGTCTCACAGTTGAGAGAAGAAATCCAAGATCCAGCTGCAAACAGACCGGTCTCTCCCTGGCAAGCAGATGGCATCATCTCTCTGTACCCATTAATCATGCTCATCCTAAAGTCTGTTTCTCTTTTCAATGGGACCTCAGTCAGGTGGAATAGGGCCCTGCCTGAGACCTTAATTACCTCCTGAAAGTCAAAATCTCCAAACATAGCCACTTCAGGGCCAGAGCTTTGGCATGACTTTTGCAGAGATGTATTCAGTGTATGGTGGAAGAAGACTTCCAGAAGGTATCTAGCAATCAAGCATGAGAAGATATGATTTTCTAATGAAAAATCATGAGTTTCATAAAATCAAAGGCCTTAAAGAATTTGCAATCCCCGTGTTTTATTTTTAAAAGTTCTTTCATAAAATACATCCCAACCACAGTTTCCCCTCTCTCCACTCCTCTGAGCTCTCCACCACCCCATTTTCCCCCAGATTCACTCCCCTTCTGTTTCTTCAGAAAATAGCAGGCCTCCAAGACACGACAGCCAAATAGGACAAGAGAAGATAAAATAAGACAAGGTGAAAGCCCCGATATTGATGCTGAACAAGCAACAGAAGAGGAGGAAAGGAGTCTCAAGAGCAGGCAAAAGGGTCAGAGATATACCTGGTCTCACTGTTAGGAGTCTCATAAGAACACCAAGCTAACAGCCATGACATACACACAGAAGACCTGATACAGACCTATGAAGGCTCTATGCTTGCTGCTTCCATCTCTGTGAGCCCTACTTATTTTGTTTGGTGGGCTATGTTCTATTGGTATCCTCCATTCCTTCTGAATCCTACAATCTTTCCTCCTTCTCTTCTGTGGGGTACCTCAAGAGGGCCCAGTGGAGACCTCCAATTTAGACTCTCTTTGCACAATGTCTGGCTGTAGGTCTCTGCACCTGCTCCTATCTCCTGCCAGAGAAAGCCTCTCTGATGAAGACGGGACAAGGCACCCATCTATGAATATAACAGAATATCATTAGGAATCATTTCATTGATTTTTTTTTTAACCAAAACTGTTTAATTTTATCCTAGGTGTCTAGGGTATCCATCTCTAGTTTCTGGCTATGTAGGCAGTGCTGGGCATGGGCTCCCTCTCTTGGCATGGGCCTCAAGTTAAATCAAACATTGGTGGCCACTCCCATGAGCTCTGTGCCACATCTGCAGGCAGGACAGGGTTTTGTGGCTGGGATGGAGTTCTGGTTTCCCCTTCCATAGCCTCCAGAGTATCTTCTTGTGATAAGAAGACTAGAACTTAGGGGTGAAGGTTCTAAGCACATACCAGCTAACCTCTCTATGTTCAGTGAGCTGAATGGAAGTTGTCCTCAGCAATAAGGTCCCACTTTCAGATTTCAGAAGCAACCTTCTGTCCCAGTATCAGCTTGGGTTGTTTAGCAATCTCCATGGGATTTCATTGAATAACAACTCAACCAAATGCAACCCAGTCCCACTACCGGAAGCCTTGCCTGGCTACAAAAGATGGCCAGTTCAGACTTCATATCCCCCCAAGGAGTCCTCACTAGGGTCATCCTCATAGATTCCAAGAAGTTTTCACTGCACTATGTTTTCATGCTGCCCCCCAAGTAACCTCCAACTCCATCTGTCTCTCAACACACTGTTCCCTCCATCTGTCCACCCTCACTTCCAGCCCACCTCCACTCTCCCATCCCTCACCTTATGCTGCCTCCAATAATCATTGTTTGAGTGTTTTAAAGTACAATTTTATCATACTTAGTGTAGAGAATTCACAACTGGAAACTGATTGCTGAGCAGGAAGATTGTATACCTTGCCTTTCAGAAATGACTTGTGTCAGAGTATTCAAATGGCAGATGAAGGAAGTCTTTCTTAACAATAAGTCGGTAGAATAGCACCATTTACCAAACCCAAATGCATGAATAGACTGGTGTTAAGCAACAAATAGCTGCTCCAACAAAAGCAAGAGAAAAGGTAATGAACAGAAAGCCTCTCTACAGCCTTGTCAAGTACCAAAGCAATGCCTCACCAAGAGATCCAACCTGAATTTAATCTCATCTCTGAATCCAGCTGCCAAAGTACAGCAAACATGAAAGACCAAGGAACCCTTTTATCCCGCACCCTTGGTATGCAATCAGCAATATATAGATTGTGGAAAACTCTAAAAGCCAAGTGGCCCAGATTCTCAACAGATATGTAAGCCAAAGAACAAGACAGAAGGAAAAGTAATATATCAAAGAAGTCATAGAAGACGAAAAAGTTCCAGGGAGCTGTGGCTTAGCAACGTGTTTATAGATAATCATACTGTGACAAGACAGCAGAGAATTCTGCGGTTGGGGCTGGACTCTTGGGAAGGCTTGAGGTGATGACAAATTTCAAATTCTTACCCAAAATGGTGTTAAAGAGCGTTCATCCGACATCTCATTGAATAACACGTGTTCCGTGTGACTCTTCTGTCTGCGCTTTTTTGTAATGCATTTTGTCTAAGGGCTGCTGGTGGAAAATACACACTATCTTTTGATTTCAAATGAATACCTTGCTAATAAATCTATGAGATTTTCATAATTAGCTGATGCTTTACTGTTAGTGAATATTGGAAATATCCTCAGTACCAAGACACTAAGAAAAGCTAGTTGACAGACAGGGGATGGTACATGGTATATCAAATGCTAATTCCCTCCTCCTACCCTTCAAGAACATCTTGAAGTTTAGAAACTGACAGGAACCTGTTAGATGCTATCATACAGAGTTTCACTGAATCAAACATAACCTTCTATCAAGGTAGGTTTAAAAATACTTTAGGTTGTAAGAGTAGCAAAGTTTCTAAAGGTGTCATACAGTCTACTAAGAGCAAACCAGTTCTGTCTCCTGGCATCCATTAAAGGCCTGTCTCACTAGAATACACATAATTTTGATGAGGTCTATGTCCTCATGAGGAAAATTGACTAGCTTAAACATAGTATCATATTCTGTCAGTGCGATGATTATTTCAGAAATAGCCAATCACAAAAATGAAATGTACTAAAGTCTTCGCCAGGGCCCCTGGAGAGCAAAGCATTCACTTTTGCAGGACCTAAGTGCAAAGGTACAAATGTCTCACATCTTTAGAACCATGGCTATTTTTCAAGTCACCATAAGAAGGGCATCTATCGCATTCTCCTGTCACCTGTAACATTATGATAGCTAGCTAATGCACAAGTAAAGGCAGGACATTCCATTTCATTTTCTCCTATTTCAGAACTTTAAAGTAACTTTACACAAAACAGAAGGATAACACAATTCCCTGGGTTCCCAAGTCCCCTGTCCCAAAGTAGAGACAAATTATGTCTCTACCATGTGAGACATTTACTACAACTAGCCATATCTATTGAATATGTGTATGAATTAATTCTAGACAAAGTGAATCAATTAAAACCACAGAAATGAGGAGAAAGGGAAAGGCCCTAGGAAGGAGGCAACATCTGAAGACAAGGAAAACATTAGGTTACATTGCCGTCTTAGGCTTTGGATCTGACCACATTCTAAGTATAAGCTGACTAAATACAAGTGGATTCTCAATCTTTCTGGAAGCTAGAGAAGAGGGGGTCGACATCTGAGAAGTAAGCAATGGACCAGGACCAGGAACTGAACAGCAGAAACTCTGAGTTCAGTGTGCAGTACTGCTCAGTTGGCCACCGCCTGACCCGCACCTCACATGAGTGGAGAAGATCTCACCAAGCCCACTAGGAAGAATTAAATGGAAGGGTGGTCGTCACCCAAGAAAGGGGAATTGCCATTTTCACTCAAGGTCACATCAGTCACATTCAAGCAGCTTATAGTTTTCAGACATCTTTATGGATCTTGGCTACCTTTTTATTTCATAGACAGTCACATTGCATTTAAGATCCTGGAAGTTCACCTCCACTCACTGAAAGCTACTTTACTAAAGCCTGTTTAATTATGTAATAAGCATCTCTTCTCATTTCTCTCTATATTATCTCTGTGTGTGCTTATGTATGCATGCATGTGTGTGTACACTTACATATTTGTGTGTATATGTTTATGTGTGCCTGAATGTGCATGTGTGCTTGTCTATGTGCAGGTTCATGTATGTGTGTGTGCATGCGTGTGTGCATGTGTGTTGTGTGATTATGTGCATTATTTGGTCCTATTTCCTCCTAAGACTAAGGTTTCCACCCCAGGATGCAGATGGTCATCTATTCCAAGCTTTGTTTTACTCTGTGCTTTTTGCTACAAGCATATTGTAAGCAACTGAAATGAAGCCCACCGTGGAAGGTTTTCAGTAGAATATTAATAAATTTCTTCCATTTCTTTCTTGCACATACAGTGTTTTGTAATAAATTTAAGAAGACACTGTCTTACCTCAAAATTAATGAGAGAGCTTCAAAACATTCTATCTAGGAAGAACATATTGCTGAGGACATCAAAAACTGGCTCAATAAACTATACGAAATAGTATTTACGGTTATTGTTTTTACGTTTTTACAAATATTCTTATTAAAGTGTCACTATAATTTATGGATTCTTTTATTACTTTATACAATATTTTCATTGTTTCATAAAACTATGTACAGATATCACTCATAAAAAATGAAAACTCTTAAAATAATATTAAGTATTTCAGATATTATGGTTTCGCAGTCCCATATTCAATGAAAATTAATGGTGAGGACTCAGAAAACTAAAGCAAATAAAGTCAATATAATGCTCCCAGATGGGATAGTAACAATGTCCTTTATATACATAAATGGCATCACTGCATCTCCCATAGAAAATGTGCTCATAGTTTTTATCCTAGAGATGGTCAATTAATGTTCCCATAAAAATCACAAACTTAAATTCTTATTCATATAATTAATAATAGGCACTTCTGATATGAAAGGGTAAGTTCTCAGCTTATGAAGCAGAGGAAAGGCATGCTAAGGATGCTTCTTTGAACTTTAGGTGATGAATTTCCAGCCAACAGTCAACACTCAACACTCAACATTCTATTGATGTTAACCAATGCTGGAGATAAAAGGTGCCTTCTTCCCAGACCCCCACACCACAACAGTAGTAGCTGTAGCAACATAATCTGGTACTTGTTGGAAAAATAAGAAATTACAATACCATTCCTTCTATTTAAAAGGGCCCAAAGTTTTCTCCTATTTACATATGTAAATTACACACCAGCTTGATTTGCGAGTTGTAGGCCAATGACTTGTACCCCTTCTCAAAGGGGGTGGATGGCCTTTCTTGTACAAGTCTGCCCTGCACAAGCTTCATCATGCAGAAATTTGTCAACTCCTTTAGCATTCATTGCTATTCCACTGTATTTTTCCACAATTACACACAAATGTATAATTTATATTTTTAAAATTATTTTATCATAACTTGGGAAAGAAAAAATGTAAGTTACTTTATTTTCCTTATTGTGTCTTTGTGGTTATACAAGCATACCTGCCTGCTTACTTATGCCAGGAGGATTAGAGGGCACTTGCCACACAGTAAATAATTATCACAAAAGACCATTACCTTTCAAAGTAGTTGTGAGACATTCTCTAAACCCTTACAGAACTTTAAATACCCAACACATACAAGGAAATAGCAAGCAGATAATTTGAATAGAGGCTAAGAGATAAAAGTGGATGGTTCTAAAATCCTTAAAAATATGTGTTCCTACTCATGTGTCCCTGGGTCCATACTCACTGGGTGAGGGTGGAAACAAGGACACTTCAGAATGATTGGCAGGAATACGCTCAGGGAAGGGTACCTCTATTTGATAAAGTGAGATCCTAAGATCATTTCCAAGACTTCTCTTATATTTTCTACTTGTCTATGATACCATAAGATGCATTGTAAATTTATCCACACACTTTTGAAGTGGAGGAATCTTTTTATTTATTACATTCAATGACATTTCACAAAGCACTACTAGAGAAAGAGAAAGCAAGTCGCACGGAGATGTAAATACTGTCATTATGCTGCTTTGCTTAGCCTAAGATGGCAAAGGGTTGTGAGGTCAAGAGTAGTAAAATCAGAGAGTCCCTGTTCCTCAAGTTAGGAATCAGGCAGGAGAACTAACTTACTCCTGAAGCTCTGAGCATCACAGCAATGGTTCCACCAAAAACAAGGGAAACATCTATAAGCAACTATAAAAAAAAAAAAATGGCTATAATTTAACTAAACTAATATGGCAGCATGGGAAATGCATAAGGTACAGAATAATGAAAAGAAATCCACATGTATATACTTCAGGAGGACAGGAAGGTAACAAAATGAGTTTTAGGATCATATCTGACTCAGACGCAGGATACTCAGCATCATATCCAACTAACAACTGAAAGTCCATGGATTAGGAGATACAAGTGAAGCAAGAAGCCTGGGACTATCACCACAGCATGGATCCTCCACACTTAGGATAAACCTGGAACTGTAAGCATCAAAGTCCTTCAGAGGCTCATAAAGAAGGAAAAGCATTTGACCACGCATTCTCTCACTTTCTGCTTGGATGACCGTAAGACCCACAGTAACATTTTCCTAGGCTCCGTGGCTCAGAAGCCCTAAAATCCGAGCTTTATTTACTATAAACAGTCACAGACTACATATATCCTGATAAAAGCCTATAGCAGGCATCATGAGGATCTACTGCTATATTTAAAAGGTTTAATGCATCATTTCTTCCTTTATAACAAAATAGCTCAACTTCAGCTTTAGTGACTTATTGCATGCATCCCTTTTACCCAAGACATCAAAAGCCAACTTTTTCTCTCCTTAAAGCACAGCGCCAGCTTACAGTTCATCCCATTACATAATCACCTCTCTTCTCTCCCTGCCTGCCTCCCCTCCATCCCACTGTTTTCCTTTGTCCACCCCCAACCCCATCCTAAGTCTTCCCCACAACCACACTAAGCTGACTGTACTCTTTGTAGTGGCCAGTAAGAAACTCAGAACTGAAGTCTTCAGCCCAGCTCACAGCAGCGGATATGGCATTCTGGAGCTAACTAAAGATTATTTCCCCTGCTCCCATATTTCACATTATTGTTTTATTCTTTGCTTACTACTATTATTCTCAGATGACATGAACTTCTGTATATTGATTTTTTAAAAAAATACAAAAATATCTAAAAATACAAATATATGCGTAGAGTCAACAATCTACACTTAACATCTGGAATTAAATTTCTTTATCCCTTCTGGCTTATAAAAGTTGGTAAATCATGCACAGTAAGTGGAAGGGCCCACAGTGTAAGCCTTTGATTACATTGATTAGGTAGAGAGAAGCCCATGTCACATACACAAGCAAGTACAACAGGCATATAACCAAGGTACCATCGCAGTCATAAATTCAAGGAAAGGCTGTTGCTCTTGTGTGGGGCAATGATCTGTGACAGGCAATCTGGTACCCGATTGAGCACAGGCATAAAATCTGGGCGACCCAGTGGAACAATCCGCAAGGGACTGGAAGACGTTTAGAGGCGTGACCACACAGCTCCAAGCCATCCCCATGTTAATGAGACACCTAGAGGCTTAGCCACGTCCCTTCCCAGTTACTATATCTGCCTCGCATCTCCCAGAGGCCAGGAGGTACAATTCCATCCACGCCAATCCACACAATGAAAATAAACATCTTAGAATTATGGGCTGTCTCTTCTCTGGACCCACCGTGGGAAGCGAGGGATCTGGTTCTTGATTAAGGAGCCGCATCTAATCTCTTGCCACCCATTCACCCAAGCCTAAGCAGCTAGCCCGGCGCCCCAAGCCACCGAAACCTGGTCTCAGTGGGAATCCCAGCTGGGCTCTGGCCAGCCTGTCTGTGGCACCCTGTGGCAACTGCGGTGCCCTGGGCTAGAGCATTCACGGAGTATGGCTGCCGTGCATTCCCCGAGAATGGCCCCCTCCCTCACCCATGGGCAGGGCCCGCAAAGGCTTCCCACAGTCCCCACCTGCCCATCGGACTGTGTGGGAAGATGCATGGCCACTTCTTGCGTATCTCCTGTCCCACCCAGAGCCACAGTACCTGGAACAGACACATGGGGCTTCTTTCCACCGTGCCAGGTTTGTTCCCACACTCACGTTTTCTCTAAGTTCAGCTAGCTGTACAGCCTGACAATTGGATGGAAACTCCTTATCCAGTACCTACTGTAAGAAATCACACTGTCATTTGGAGCCTCTTAAACCTGTTTTCAATTGACTCCTTTTGAACTGTATTAACACCATTCTATTCTCAGACCTAGAAAGGATGTCAAACAGACACCCTACAGGCAAAAACAAATCATTTAAAAAGCAAATCTGATGGTGTCACCATGATGGAAGATGTCTCCTGGGCAAGCAAGAGTCCCTGTTTGATTGCTGCCTGCCTCATCCAGCTCTTAGCCTGTTCTCACCAGACCATGGCCTTCACCCATGTGGTCAACAAGTGTGCACTGTGCAAAGGTAACAGTGGTGAGAATTGCAAACCAGACTACAGAGTCCTTTCTAAAGAACTCAACCTTGTGGAAGTCATCTCAATGCCACACCTTCATTTCACTTGTGAGTTAACCCAAACATTAAGCGTTAGTTGTGCCATGGTTTGTAAATGCCTATACCTAGTAACTGATTCCTACTTGCTAACTCAAGAAATATTTAGCCATATCCAATTACCTTAACCTCTTTATGACGTACACACTCAGCAAGTCTCAAAATTCTTCCCTCTTTTCACACCCACAGATGTGTCAATCTTTGTCTCTGTTCGCTCACCCTCCCACCCTCTGCCCAAATACATGTGTGCAGGACACACTTATGCAGGAGCCTCAAAATTAGGATCTGGGATGTTGTTGTACCTTCTTTCCTGCAGAGGACATCTAGTCCTTAAAGTGTATTCATCTTGACAATCATATATGAAACTTCCTTCTCCCTGAGAAATCCCAACAATCTGTATTCTAAATATCTCCATCTGATTAATTCACTTTTTAAAAGATTCATTTATTTATTTATTTTATGTATGTGAGTACACTGTCACTCTCTTTAGACATACCAGAGGAGTGTATCAAACCCCATTACAGATGGTTGTGAGCCACCATTTGGTTGCATATCTCTAATTGGTGAGATGGAGAGAGAGAGAGAGAGAGAGAGAGAGAGAGATAAATGGATGGATTGATGGGTGGGTGGATGGATGGAGGTAGGTAGGTGATAGAGGATAGACAGACAGACATGTGTATCGGATAGTAAAATGAGATACATATATGGCAGAAGGTGAGATAAGTCAGAAAGCTTTTTCCCTGTGCAAATAACTTGTTTTCTCAATAACAAATATCCTAAATATCTCTCTTAGCAGCTCTTTGTATAAGAAGCATGCAGAGTGTGCAGCACTTGCCGAGCAGCAGAGAGAAAAGCATGAGTCAGAGCAGAGCTTGGCTTCTGCTGTTCATCCTTTTCAAAGTCAACATAACCAGAATTCTCAGAAATGTCATCTTATGGAGTACCAATTTGATGTCCCTCTATCTGGGGAGGAACAGTGGCCCCAGAGCATAAGTGATCCTCCACTAACCCTTCTCAGGAGCTGCTACATCTTCCTCTCACCTGTACTCAATTACAGAGTAATTTCCTGCTCTTCATTCTGATTAATAAGTCAAACGAATTCATCAAATATTGATTAAGCACCTGTTCCATACAAGACATTGTGTAGTTATTAAGGTTAACAAGAAGGATAAAATATAATTTTCCCTCCAGGGCTCAGATGATGAAGAGACACATTTATAAAAACTTAATGTAATAAAATGTCATAAAAGATGCACCAAGTTTTCTGGGAACATCAAGAAGAGAAACTATCTTCTTGGAGAAATCAAGAGTAATGGTCAGAGAATTTTTTTTTTTTTTTTTTTTGGTTTTTTGGTTTTTATTTGTTGTAGTTTTTTTTTTTTTTTTGTGAAAGCCACTTGAATAGTTTCTTTGAATAAACACTAAAATATTTATATAAGGTAGAAAACATTGTTACTCAATAAATGAGAAATTGGTTTCATTGTGCTTAAACTGCTCTCAATCCATAAAACTGATGTATACCAGAACAAACTTGGTAAGACAGGGTTAGTGAGTGAGGGGAAGGAGAGCATCTTCCATAAGAAGAGCAAACAGACGAGGGTAAGATGAACTACTGGGTCTATGCAGGTCTGCATGCCAGAGGATATTGTTGGAACTGTGAATATTGGGGGGTGAGGGGGTCCACAACAGGATTCTGGAAGGAGACTGGAAATTCAAGCGTCCTAGTTAGGGTTTCTGTTACCATCATGAAACAGTAACATGTTGGGGCAGAGTTTATTCTGCTTACACTTCCACACTATAGTCCTTCACTTAAAGGAGATAGGACAGGGACACAAAGACAGCAGAAACTTGAAGGCAGAAGCTGATGCAGAGGCCATGGAGAAGGGCTGCTTAGGGATTGCTCCATCTGATTTGCTCAGCCTGCTTTCTTACAGTACCGAGGACCACCAACTCAGGGAAGGCCCTGCCACATCAATGTCCTACGGAGGCATTTTCTCAATTGAGATTCCCTTCACTCCAATAAATCTAGCTTGTTTCAAGATGATATAAAACTAGCCAGCACAATTGACTGTGTCAGCCTGACACAGTAACAAATCACTGTTAAGTTGCAACCTTTCCTTTCTTATATACCCCCAAGACCACATATTAATATCAACATTACAGTATAAAACATTTTATAAATTTAAAAGTTCCACAGTCTTACAAGTTCAAATACTTTAAAACTTTAGTCTCAAAAAAAAAAAAAAAAATTCAGTCTCTGTACTCTGGGCTCCTATAAAATAAGCTGAATACTTCTTTTACTTCAAGAGGAAAAATCAGGACACAGTCACAATCTTAACAAAGTAAAACCAAACTCCAACTGTGTCAATAATTCAGTGTCCAAGGTCTTGGATCCACTGGCTGTCTTCTGGGCTCCTCCAAAGGACATGGGTACCTCTCAGGCTCCTTTTCCTGTCACCCCTACAGATCGTCTACAAAGCTCAAGCCAGCTTCAGTCTATGGCTGTTGCTGTTCTTGGCAGGAGTGCCAAGGTGCTGGCACCTTCATGATGATTACGTCTCTGCTGTAGCTGAACTGCTCTTTCATCAGGATCCTTTCCTGTGCTCTCTTCATGGTACCACACCTCAACTTCTTTGTATAACCCATTAGATACTGAGTCTTCAATTGCTACTGAGGCTTCACATTCACCGATGGCCTTTCCTGGCCTCTCAGTGCCAAGCCTCAGCTGCTCTCCATGACCTGTTCACGGCTTCAAAACCAGCACCATCTAAATGACTCTTATACTACCAAATTGTGCTGCCAGCATGAAATACAACCTTGGAAGCTTCTGGAACAAGCTACTGTGCCCTGATTCTGAGGAAAACTTCTTAGAATATGCTTTTTCTTTTTAATCAATTTATTTTTTATATCCTGACCATAATTTCCCCTCCCTTTGCTCTTCCTAGTACTTCCCCACAACTTCCCTTCTTCATCTTGCCTGCCCACATCCATTCCTCCTGTTTCTCTTCAGAAAAGAGCAGCCCTCCCATGAATATCAAGCAGCTATGGCATATCAGGTTCCAGTAAGACTGAGCGCCTCCCCTCCTCTTAATGCTAGATGAGGCAACCTAGAGGAGAAAAGGATTTCCTGGAATAGTTTACCTCAACATGTTGATCTCTTCTGAATCCCCTGACTGAACTGACAATGTCAATTTCTCACTTCAGCGTTGATGGTCTCGTTAGCCACAAGCAACTCTTCCACCCCAACTGACCATAACCACAGACTCTTAATTCTAATAGCAAATGGCTACTAGTCTTTAAACGGACCTCTGAGATTTCACAAGCCAGTCCTGCACTGCCCTTAACATTCTTGATTTTCCAAGTTCTTACAGAACAACTCACTGATCTCCCAACACTCGATGGCTTTTATAGCCTAAAGTTCTAACATCCTTCCACAATCCTCCCCCAAAATAACATGTTCAGGTCTGTCACAGCAATACCCTACACCTGGTACCAATTTCTGTCCCAGTTAGAATTTGTATAGCTGTGGTAAAACACCCTTAACCAAAAACAAGCTAAGAAGGATAGGGATTTTTTGGCTTATACTTTTGCATTGTAGTCCATCACTGAAAGAAGTCAGGGACAGGAACTCAAAGGAATCTGGAGGTAGAAGCTGATATAGAGCTATGACAGTGTCCTGCTTACTAGCTCAGTTCTTTTGGCTTATTCAACCTGCTTTCTTAAAGCACCTAGCACCACCAGCCCAGGGATGGCCCTCTCCCATTAATTACTAAGGGGTTGCCCAAGTGCAATCTAATGAAGGCATTTCCTCAGTTGAGACTCCCTCCTCTCCAATGACTCTAGCTTGTGTCAAGGAGACATAAAAGTAGCCAGCATGGCAATCATGGTAAGCAATCTGAATAAGATGTCAGTCACTGGGACCAGGCTCCTGCCCCCAATTCCAGCACACTCTAGCTGTTTAAGTTCAGGACAAACCAGTTAAAAGGACCAGTGAGTTAGCCCCTGCCAGCTGAAATGTCGAATTCTCTAGTCTCAGCTCCCAAGACCCATTGACCATAGCTACTCCTGTTTCCCTGCACCTCAGCACCTGCCCCATGACAAGGCCCCTGCCCCTGATTCCAGCAGACTCCAGCTGTTCAGGTGCAGGTGAAAGCAGTCAAAAAGATAGGAGAATGAGCCCCTGCCAGCTGACCTGCAGCACTCCACTCTTAACCCAACTGCTCAGGTGCAGGCCACATGAGTCAGAGGAACAGAAACCACCTGCTGCACCAAAGGCCAAACAAGTAGCCAGAAGTCAAGGACACAACCTGGTAAAAGACTCCTTAGTGGGTCAGAGGTCAAGCAAACTGCCAGAAATCAAGACCACAAAGCACAGAAGACAAAAGAGGAAACAGAAACTGAGGAACAAAACACCCATACAACAAACACAAACTCAGAAACCAGCACTGAAGTATATAATCATCCAAAACTCAGATGCCTAAACACCAGTGTGCAAGCACCGTCAACAACAAGCAGGCATCATGGCACCACCAGAGCCCTGATAGGCTATGACAGCAAGACCTGAATATTCTAATGCAGCTGAAGAACAAGAAAACACCCTTAAAACTAACTATAAAAATTACAGTGATTGTCTTAGTCAGGATTTTGATTCCTGCACGAACATCATGACCAAGATGCAAGTTGGGGAGGAAAGGGTTTATTGAGCTTACACTTCCATGCTGCTGTTCGTCACCAAAGGAAGTCAGGACTGGAACTCAAGCACGTCAGGAAGCGGGAGCTGATGCAGAGGCCATGGAGGGAACTTACTGGCTTGCTTCCTTCCCCTGGCTTGCTCAGCTTGCTCTCTTATAGAGCCCAAGACTACCAGCCCACAGGTGGTACCACTCACAAGGGGCCCTCCCCCCCTTGATCACTAATTGAGAAAATGCCTTACGGCTGGATCTCATGGAGGCATTTTCTCAACTGAAACTCCTTTCTCTGTGATAACTTCAGCATGTGTCAAGTTGACACACAAAACCAGCCCGTACAGTGATCTTCAAGGAGAAAATGAAAATCTCTTAAAGAAATTGAGGAAAAGACACACACACACACAAAAAAAAAACTGGAGGAAATCAATAAATCCCTTAAGGAATGCCAAGAAAGCCAAGACAAAATGTACCAACGGTGAAGGAAACATTTCAAGACCTGAAAATTGAAATAGAAGCAATAAAGAAAACATAAGCAGGAAATATTGGAAATGGGAAATTGAGGCAAGTTAACAGGAACAGCAGATGCAAGAATCACCAACAGAATAGAAGAGATGGAAAGAAGAATCTCAGGGGTTGAAGGTACGATAGAAGAAATAGATTCATAGGTCGACCATGCTAAAATCCACAGAGCCAAAGAAGCTAATCAACAAAGGAGGGCTGGAGGAGAGGAAGAGAAACATTACTCTCACAAAGAAAGGCGACAGAATAGACACTGTAAGTGGATGGGAAGTAGAGTCCGGGTGGAGATGAGTGAGGTGTTTATAAAAAGATAAAGATATATTTGTTGTATGGGGAGGGTAAGGTGTGGGGGAAGGGTGTGCAGGCCCAAGCCCAGGCGTCCCTTCCCCTTGAGGGACCAGACACACGCGAAGGTATAGTATAGAATAGAGTTTATTCAGGGCATGGGGAAGGAAGCTAAGAGGGTAGTAGAGGCAGAGAAAGGCAGAGAGAGGGAGAGAGTAGAGAAGTGGAGAGGTGGAGGCTGGCCATGACCACGTGGAGGGGAGGGGAAGGGAATGGGGAGAGGTAAAAGATAAGAGATGTAAGAGAGGGGCCAGAGAAAGAGAGAGAGGAGGGGCAAGGAGCCCCTTTTATAGTGGGCTAGGCCCACCTGGCTGTTGCCAGGCAACTGTGGGGCGGAGCATACCTGGCTGTTGCCAGGCAACTGTGGGGTGGAGTTTAGACAGAATGCTAACAATGAGGGTTGAGGATGTGAACAAGAGGGATAAGTTGCTGGAAGGTTGTAAGGAGAGAGGCCTAGGAGAGAAAACTGGGGAGATGGCGTCTCTGCTAGAGCTGTTTATCAGCTAGAGGAGTTCCCTGGTAGAATTTTTGGGGTCACTTTTGTATGCTATCATGTCATCTGCAAATATCAATACTTTGACTTCTTTCTTTCCTAGAGCAATGGAAAATCCCAAGAATCTACAAGGGTTACCCTAGCTAAGACTCCTAGCAGCATGGGACAAGGAGCCTGAACTGGCTATCTCCGGTAACTAGGAAACACTTCCAATAGAGGGATTGGGACATCAACCCAGCCACAAAACCCTGGCCTAAAATTTGTCCTGCCTACAAGAGGTAAAAGGGTAAAGATGGAGCAGAAATTGAAAGAGTGGCCAGCCAATGTCTGGTCCAGTTTGAGATCCACGCTATGTGTGGGAGCCCACCCCTGACACCGCCAGTAGGACCAGGAACCAGAGACTGTAAAGTCGAGACCTGGGATAGAAACAAACACAATGGGAAAAAATAAAAGGAAAGGAAATGATTCCTAAAGATATTCTAGGTAGATTAGTGCCTGGCCCAATTGTCATCAGAGAGGCTTTACCAGCAACTGATGGAAAGAGATGCAGAGGCCCACAGCCAATCATTATGTAGAGCTCGGGAAATCCCTTGGAAGAAAGGGAAGGATTGTAGGAAGGATTGTAGGAACCAGAGGGGTCAAGAACACTACAAGAAACCCCTCAGAACCAACCAGCCTGAACCTGGAGGGGCTCACAGAGACTGAACCAGCAACCATGAAGCCTGCATGGGACTGACCTCGGCCCTCTGCACGTATGTCACAATTGTGTAGTTTGGTCTTCTCGTGGGACTCCTAACAGTGGGAGCAGGAGCTGTCTCTGACTCTGTTGTCTGCCTTTGTTACCCTTTCCCCCTACTGGGTCACCTTGTCCAGCCTTAACAGAAGTCCTAGTCTTCCTGCAATGTGATACGCTGAGGCTGGTTGATATCCATCAAGGCCAGCTCTTTTCTGAGGAGAAACGGAGGAGAGGATGGAGATGGGGGATAATGGGAGGTACTGGGAAGAGGCAAGGGAGGGTAAACTTTAAATCAGGATGTAAAATAAATAAAATTCAAGGAAAAAAAGGTGTTAATCACCATCCTCCTTCATGATTCTAGAGGGTCTTCTGGGAAGGCAGTTAGCTAGGCTGTAAGAGCAAAATGCTGAGCTTGCTGATTTTCACCAAATTTGACAGTGGGCCTAAGCCATCCTGCTCTGCCCTGGAATGACAACATTCCTCTGCTTGGTTCAACCACAACACAGAAGAAAAGCCTTCACAAAGGAAAATTAGGCTATTCTGTTATACAGACAGGCAGTGAAACTATGTGGTGCCCATGGTGGTTTATCCCTTCAATAGGCAAGTGAGAAAAAAAGCAACCTAGAACTGTAAAAGACAAACTGTAAAGAAGAGCAGGAATTACGGACAGCTCCAAAAGCAGATGTGGGAACTTAAGCTTTCACGGAAACGCTGGGGAATGCTGATGGCTGCTTTCAGCCACCTTGCAAACACCTCTGGATTGGTACTGATACCTGGCACATATTTCCTGGGACCACCTACTCTCCATATTTAACCTATACTTGTAGCTGGTGATAATTACGGAAACTTTTATAAAGAATCGGCTTCCTGAAAATGTTTAATTTGGAAACAAGAGAACAACTTTAGTTCCTTCTTTTGTTAGAAGCTGCACCGCTCTATTCTGACGGGTATATAAGGCTAACCTGCAGTAGGAAAAGTAAACCTTAATCCATGTAGAGGGATTAGTCCTATGGGCTGGGCTCTGAAGTCAACAAAAAGAAGAAATCGAGAGGTGCACCAGTGTCCATTTCTCTGTGGATCCCAACTGCAGACCCAAGGAGATCAACTGCCTCAGGTTCCTGCTTCCACGACCTCCCTTCTATGACAGACGATACTTCAAACTATAAGACAAAGTAAATTCACCCTTCCTTAAGGTGATTTTGTCCCAACAACAAGTAACTAATACTGAACATCTTAGTCAGGGTTTCTATTGCTGTGATGAAACACCATGATCAAAGCAACTTGGGGAGGAGAAAGGGTTTATTCAACTTACACTTCCACATCACTGCTAGTTCCTGGAAGTCAGAGCAGAACTCAAGCACAGCAGGAACATGGAGGCAGGAGCTGATGCAGAAGTCATAGAGGGATGGTGCTTACTAGCCTGCTCTGCTTGTTTTCTTATACAATCCAGGACAACCAACACAGGGACAGCACCACCTACAGTGGACTTGGGACCCCCCAGCACCATCAACACAGTTCTCAAAGCAACCAGAGAAGAAAAGAAACCTGTATATACTAGTGTGTGTATGTATGTATATATGTACACATGTATGTATATATGTATGTATGTATGTATATGTAGAAGAAATCAAAACATCTCAGAGACATCGAGTCATTTGCTAAATGTCACACATCTACTAAATGGAATGGTGAAACTAAGCCATTTCAAAACTGTAAATTCATTTTTCTGCACTATGTGACAAATTGTGATAATATGTCTGGGTTTTCCATTTATTTATCACAAAGCAACATTTTAGTGCTTTGTCAGACTTATTTTTTTCTCATTATGACTACAAGACATTTGTATACATGAATTAAATGCTAAATATTTAATGACCTGAAGCTTTATTGCACCAGTGAACTTCCAGAGAGGAAAAAGCAAACTTAGCTTTGTCTTTTCAAACTAAAGCGCTTAGCTGCTTGGGCACAGACCCACGTAGGCACACCTGATACACAGCACCTAAAAAAGCTCATCGATTGCTCTGATGTCGATTTCATTGCCTGTGAGGCTCATGGTGTTCGTTCTATTTCCTTTACCTTTTAAGTTGATCAAAACCTTTTTTTTTGAAAAAACAAAAAATGAGTTTTGTTGGGTTTTTTCCTCATGTTTTTAAGATCCAGAGTAAACTGTGTTCCAACCCTGGGAAGAATGGACTATTAATCTCTCCTTTTATTGACCTACTTCAGTTTCAGCTCATTAAACACAGACATCTCAATGATCAAAAGAAAACGAGCCAAATGGAACTTGGTCTAACCTGACCGAATAACAGAGCTACTCAAAAAGCAAATAAATCTGAACTGGTAACTTAACATTGACAGTCTTCCACATAAAGAATCTCTCTGCGATGAACAGGACACTCCAGTGTAATTTTTTTTTCCTGTATTTCATTTGATCAATGCAGGCACAGTCTTGTTGTATTTTCATGTCAACTCTCTTCTCGGATTTCATCCTTTCCTAATGTGGAAAAGGAAAAGGCAGAAGAGTAGGAGTTCTAAGAACGCAGCTGCAGAGGTCAATTATATTGCCTATTCAGAATTAGGAAAACTAAATTTTACTACAACATTGAAGGAAAAGAAATAGTAATTCAAATTCCTTATCCTGATGAATAATAGATATTTAATCACGGGGAGCTAGAGAGATGGTTCAGAGCATTGACTGCTTTTCCAGAGGTCCTGAATTCAATTCCCAGTAACCACATGGTGGCTCACAACCATCTGTAATGGGATCTGATGCCCTCTTATGAAGACAGCTATAGTGTACTCATATAAATAAAATAAATAAATCTTTAAAAAATGTAATCGTGTACTAAGGAACTCTTAATAACTTTTAGATCATGACTATTTTTAAATATATTTAAGTGAAGAGCTGAGTCATATCAAAATATCCATGTGCATTTCATTAGCACAAAGATAAATTATTCTTCTCTTTAGAAAAATTTCATCATGCTTCTTATGTCCAAAACAAATCATGACATTACTTCATACAGGCAGAAATAATTTCCCAAATTTTCACTGAAAAGAGGTCATAAGGAAGTGATACATCTGTGTGTCTATCAGTCAACAGATTAATGGAAAAACCTGTGGTATGGGTATGCAATGGGATGGGACCTGTCTTTAAAGAATAAGACACTGTCGTCATTTGCAACCATATGGAGGATTGTTGAGGATGCCATTTTGAATTTAAAAAGGCAAGGGGCAAAGAGTGGAAAACTACTTAGATTTTATAATAACAGAGATTAAAGGAGTGGACACCACAGGCTCAACTAGTCCAGGATCTGATCAAGGGATACAAATTTATAGTTAAAAAGAATTAAGTTCGAGAGATCTGTTGTACAAGGAACTAATAAGTACATGATGGTACACTCAACCCTCAGAAAGGACCAAACTGGATTATAGCATCACACTCAACCCTCAGGAAGGACCAACCTGGATTGTGAGTGTTTCTGCCACCAAGAAGGATCCATCATGAGATGATATGTATGTTATTTAGCTAGACTTAGTCATATCAAACATGAACACATTGTGTATATACAAGTTATATTTCAATATATAGTGAAAATTATGTTGTAAATAATAAATATAAATAATTTCATATCACTAATTTAAAATACCTGATTTAAAAAAAAAAAAAAAAAAAAAAGACTAAGAAGGTAGTTTTAAAGTTGCCTGAAATGGAAATACTTTACAGACTGATACTTATCCTAATACAACACAAAATGGTTTGTGATTTACTAGCAGTTATTTATTTTCTCCTCTAAGTCTGAGGTCACTCTGCTTTTTCCACCTGCTGTTCTAAACACCACATCAGTGTCTGCATTGACTACTTTTCTCATTGGGACCACATGCCTGACAGGTGAGATTTAAGGAAGAAGTGACTTCTTTGGGCTCATAGTTTGAGGTGCAGTTCATCGTGACTAGGAAGGCATTGTCACAGCTGCTCGGTCACATTGCATCTGCAATGAGGAAGCAGAGAGATGGATGCTAGTGCCTCACCTGTCTTCTTTTCATTCAGTCCAGAAGGCCAAAGCATGTAATATCTGAGGTAGGTCTCACACCTCAATTAACCCAATCTAGACATACTGAGAGATGTGTCTCCTAGGTGACCCTAAATCCTGTCAGTTTAACAATCAATATTACTGACACAGCACCCTTCAGCAAACAGCTCTTCACCATGCAGGAGTTATTCTGTAGCTGAGCAATGGGGTTGGCAATGTTTCTCTCAGCATGGAACTAACAAGAATGAAAGAAGAAAGGGGGGTTCAGTTCACAGTTCCTTGCTAGTCATTTCTTCATGGGAGAAATTCTATTTGATCCATTCTTTTTCCATTCTCTTAACAAGACAATAAAGTCCTTCTGAGCAGATGCCCTGGCCTAACAACAATGGTGGTTGTGTAAACGAACCCTAAATGTTAAATACTTTTCCTTTCCCTGCAGAACAGAAATGGCAGAGAAAACTCTCTTCCAGACCTTCATCTAGGTAACTATGTGCTCCATTTCAAAGCTGTTAGAGAAAATAGGTAAAAATTTCGTTAAGTTTAAAATTTGTGGGGTTGGGTCGCTTTACAGAATCTGTGGCAAAGTCACACAAGAAAATGTTATCTCCAAGGAAACAATTTACTCAACAACACAGCCAAGCATAGGACAGAACATATCTAAACAACAACAACAACTTTACCACTGTATTGACTACATTCTTCCTCCTAACCAGGATTAGTCAATAGAAATTGCAACTAAGCATGTTAGGTAAATATTAATTAAAAATTAATTTATTCATCAAAATTTCATATAAATGCTGACCTGACAAAAATCAATTACAGATTCTTTTCTCCCATAGGGTGTCAGTATGCTAAAGAACAGAAGAACATTTAACATGCATCTCTGTGCTATAAATAACGCTCTGTCTCCAAGGGATTCAGTGCCCTCTTCTGGCTGCCTCAGGCACAGGTGCAAATATAAGAGTGCACACACACACACACACACACACACACACACACACACACACATAAATGTCTCTTTTAAAAACAAGAATTGGAGAGGGAACACTCCTGTATCTAGATGACAACAACCAAGTATAAAGTTCAGAGTTCCCAAAGAGCTGCCATATCAGAGGCCTAGGAATTCCTTTGGTTGTGGCTGTTGTTGTTGTTGTTGAATGCTTTTCTACGACTTATTTATTTGATGTTGTAGTGGCTGTCAACTTGACAATATCTGGAGTGAATTACAATCCAGAATTAGAAGGCTCACCTGTGATCTAGATCTTGAGTCTGGAAGACACAAGTTTCAGGTGTGGTGGTGCGCACACCTCTGCTCTGGGCCACACCTGCTGTTGGAGATCTACATAAGGACATTGGAAGGAGGAAGATTCACTCTTCTTTGCCTGCGTGCCTTATGGGACTAAGCGACTGCTAGATCCTCAGGTTTTCATTCACAGCTACTGCTGACCTTTGTTGGGGAGTTTGACTACAGACTGTAAGTCATTAACAAATTCCCTTACTATATAGAGACTATCTACAAGTTCTGTGACTCTGGAGAAGCCTGACTAATACAATGGATCATGCTGCCTTACATGGCAAAACAGATTTTAAAATGTGGAAATTTAGAATTTTATTTATTTGTACTGAAGACAGAACCCAGGGGCTCAACAAGGCTATACAACTGACTCTGAATTGACATTGATCCCAGGAGATCCCAAGAAACATTGTAGTCCTCCAGTTAAAGTAGGGGCTTTTGGAGGACAGGTGATTAATGGAGTTTTGACTGATGTCCGCTTCACAATAGGTCCAGTAGGTCCCCGAACAAATCCTGTGGTCATTTCCCCAGTTCCAGAATGTATAATTGGGAAAAATATACTTAGAAATTGGAAGAATTCTCACATTGGTTCCCTGACATGTGGAGTGAGGACTATTATGGTTGGAAAGGCTTAATGGAAGTCATTAGAGTTGCCTCTGCCAAAGAAAATAGTGAATGAAAAACAGTACCGTATTCCTGGAGGAACTGCAGAAATTACTGCCACTATCAAGGAGTTGAGAGATGCAGGGTTGGTGGTTCCCACCACATCTCCCTTTAACTCTCCTATCTGGCCAGTGCAGAAGACAGATGGATCATGGAGAATGACAGCTGACTATCAAAACCTAAATCAAGTAGCAACTCCGATTGCAGCTGCTGTACCAGATGTAGTTTCGTTACTTGAGCAAATTAACACATCTCCTGGTACCTGGTATGAAGCTATTGATCTAGCAAATGCCTTCTTCTCAGTACCTGTCCATAAGGACCACCAGAAGCAATTTGCTTTCAGTTGGCAAGGCCAGCGGTATACCTTTACAGTTTTGCCTCATGGATATATTAACTCTCCTGCCCTGCGTCATAACTTAGTTAGAAGGGATCTTGATCATTAGTCTCTTCCACAAATATCACATTGGTGCACTATATTGATGACATTATGCTGATTGGACCAAGTGAGCAGGAAGTAGCAACCACTTTGGACTCATTGGTAACGCATATGCATATCAGAGGATGGGAAATAAATTCAACCAAAATTCAAGGACCATCTACTTCAGTGAAATTCTTAGGAGTCCAGTGGTGTGGGGCTTGTAGAGATATTCCTTCTAAGATGAAAGATAAATTATTGCACCTGGCCCCTCCCACCACCAATAAAGAAGCACAGTGTTTAGTGGGTCTATTTGGATTCTGGAGACAGCATATTCCTCACTTGGGTGTGTTACTCAGGCCCATTTACCAAGTGACTCGGAAAGCTGCTAGCTTTGTGTGGGGTCTGGAACAGGAGAAGGCTCTTCAACAGGTCCAGGCTGCTGTGCAGGCTGCTGTACCACTTGGACCATATGATCCAGCAGACCCGATGGTACTTGAGGTGTCAGTGGCAGATAGAGATACTGTTTGGAGCCTCTGGCAGGCTCCTGTAGGTGAATCACAGAAGAGACCTTGGGATTTTGGAGCAAATCTCTACCATCATCTGCAGACAACTATTCTCCCTTTGAAAAACAGCTCTTGGCCTGCTATTGGGCCTTAATGAAAACTGAACTTTTGACAATAGGACACCTAGTTACCATGCTACCTGAACTGCCCATCATGAGCTGGGTGTTATCAGACCCTCCAAGTCATAAAGTAGGACGTGCACAGTGGCAGTCTATTATCAAGTGGAAGTGGTACATCTGTGATCCAACCCGAGCAGGTCCTGAAGGCACAAGCAAGTTACATGAAGAAGTTGCTCAAATGCCTATAGTTTCTACTCCTGTAACAATGCCATCTGCTGCCAAGTATGTGCCTATAGCCTCATGGGGTGTTCCCTATGGTTGACTGACTGAAGAAGAGAAGACTAGGACCTGGTTTACTGATGGCTCTGCATGTTATGCAGGCACCACCCCAAAGTGGACAGTTGCAGCATTATAACCCCTTTCTGGGACAACCCTGAAAGATACAGGTGAAGGAAAATCTTCACAGTGGGCAGAACTTCGAGTAATACACATGGTATTACAGTTTGTTTGGAAGAAGAAATGGCCAGATGTACGATTGTTCACTGACTCATGGGCTGTAGCCAATGGATTGGCTGGATGGTCAGGGACTTGGAAAGATCACGATTGGAAAATTGGTGAGAAAGACATCTGGGGAAGAAGTATGTGGATAGATCTCTCCAAATGGGCAAAGGATGTGAAGATATT
>CM052708.1:8788176-8798888 GCA_028551405.1 Uromys caudimaculatus
GTTTGTTTGGAAGAAGAAATGGCCAGATGTACGATTGTTCACTGACTCATGGGCTGTAGCCAATGGATTGGCTGGATGGTCAGGGACTTGGAAAGATCACGATTGGAAAATTGGTGAGAAAGACATCTGGGGAAGAAGTATGTGGATAGATCTCTCCAAATGGGCAAAGGATGTGAAGATATTTGTGTCCCATGTAAATATTCACCAAAAGGTGACTTCAGCCGAGGAGGAGTTCAGTAATCAAGTGGATAAGATGGTCTATTCTGTGGACAGTCAGCCTCTTTCCTCAGCCATCCCTGTCATTGCCCAGTGGGCACACAAACAAAGCGGCCATGGTAGCCAAGATGGAGGTTATGCTTGGGCTCAACAACATCAGCTTTCACTCACCAAGGCTGACCTGGCTACAGCTGCTGCTGAATGCCAGATCTGCCAACAGCAGAGACCAACACTGAGCCCCAGATATGGCACCATTCCTCGAGGTGACCAGCCAGCAACCTGGTGGCAGGTTGACTACATTGGACCACTTCCTCCGTGGAAAGGACAACGTTTTGTTCTTACTGGGGTAGGTACTTATTATGGTTATGGATTTGCCTTTCCCGCACGTAATGCTTCTGCCGAAACCACCATCCATGGACTCAAAATGCCATATCCCTCGTCATGGTATTCCACATACTATTGCTTCTGACCAAGGAACTCATTTCACAGCCAGAGAAGTGCGACAATGGGCCCACAATAATGAAATTCACTGGTCTTACCATGTTCCCCATCATCCTGAAGCAGCTGGTCTGATAGAAAGATGGAATGGCCTTTTGAAGACACAGTTACAGCATAAATTAGGTGGCAGCAGCATGGAGGGTTGGGGCAGAGTTCTTCAGGAGGCAGTATATGCTTTGAATCAGCGTCCAATATATGCTACAGTTTCTCCCATAGCCAGGATCCATGGGTACAGGAATCAAGGGGTGGAAAAGGGAATAGTTCCACTCACTATCACTCCTTGTGACCCTCTATGAAAATTTTTGCTTCCTGTCCTCACAACTCTAGGTTCTGCTGGCCTAGAAGTTTTGGTTCCAGAGGGGGGGGTGCTCCTACCAGGAGCTACAACAAACATTTCATTGAACTGGAAGGTCAGACTTCCCCCTGGTCATTTTGGGCTTCTAATATCCTTAAACCAACAGGCTAAGGAAGGAATAACAGTGTTAGGAGGGGTGATAGATCCAGATTACCTGGGGAAATTGGATTGCCTCTCCACAATGGAGGTAAGAAGGATTATGTCTGGAGTGCAGGAGATCCCTTAGGGCACCTGTTACTACTACCATGTCCTGTGATTAAAGTCAATGGGAAACTACAACAGCCTAATTCAAGCAGGATGACAAAGGATGCAGACCCATCAGGAATGAAGGTATGGGTCACTCCTCCAGGAAAGGAGCCAAGACCTGCTGAGGTGCTTGCAGAGGGTGGAGGAAATACAGAATGGGTAGTAGAGGAAGGTAGTTATAAATACCAGCTAAGACCATGTAACCAGATGTAGAAATGAGGATTATAAAGTAATATGAATGCTTCAGTTGTATTTTGTAAAGAACATATTTGTCTTCCAATTTCTTTAACATCAGTTGGTATTTAAGTTGAGATACTAAAGGAATGTTCCCAAGGGACAATGCCCCATTGTAAGTTTATAAATGTGTTTGTGATAGTATGAGGAATAGTTATATTATGTTAAGCGTATTTATAACCCTGTTATTGTTTCATGTGGATATGAGGTATTATTTGTGTCAAGTTGACAAGGGGTGGATTGTAGTGGCTATTTCTGATTGTCAACTTGACTATATCTGGAGTGAATTACAATCCAGAATTAGAAGGCTCACCTGTGATCTAGATCTTGAGTCTGGAAGACACAAGTTTCAGGTGTGGTGGTGCTCACACCTCTGATCTGGGCCACACCTGCTGCTGGAGATCTACATAAGGACATTGAAAGGAAGAAGATTCAATCTTCTTTGCCTGCGCGCCTTGTGGAACTGAGCAACTGCTGATCCTCGGATTTTCATTCACAGCTACTGATGACCATTGTTAGGGAGTTTGACTACAGACTGTAAGTCATTAACAAATTCCCTTACTATATAGAGACTACCTATAAGTTCTGTGACTCTAGAGAACCCTGACTAATACAGATGTATATGGATGTTTTGTCTACATGAACATCTATGAACCAGAAGAAGGTATCAGGTCCCATAGGACTACAGTTACAGACAGTTGTAAACTGCCATGTGGGTGCTGGGAATAGAACTCAGAACCTCTGGAGGAGTGGCCTGTACTCTCAACCACTGAACCATCTCTCCAATCCCTGGACCTAGGGATTTCTAAAACTCTACAACTTGCAGATATTAGTTAGGCTTGTGGGGTATGCAAAACATCATGTTGGAAATAGCTGAAACTACATTTCTTGGAGCTTATTTAAAGCAACTATGTGTCTAAACCTTTCAGGTACACCTTGCTGGGCTTCCCTGTAATGTTGCTACTCTTCTGTGAAGAAGTAAATGGAGATGAGTGCCCATCTCAGAACCTCGTATTCAATATAAAACTCACAGCATATAGGTAGCAGGGTCGTAGATACTTAGTATTCAAGACTTCCTTCTATCATTTAAGAATCAGAGAGATTGAAAAGGTATACCTACATGCTTCTTTCAGCTTAACTAGACAAAACGTTGCAACCCTCATTTTGTGCCAAGCCCTGGTCTATGCACCAGACAGCATTCAAAACACAAGGTACAAGTCAGGTCCAATCGAGTCTATGACTTCCTGGACCCCAAGCCAGAAGCAAATGTGAGACAAGTGTTCAAATTTCAATACAGCACCTACTGTACATTAAAATAGGCACAGGATCCTTCTGAATGTGGACTCTTGTGTGACAGTGTAGACTGGCCACAGACTTATGGCACTGGCCCCAATAGATATGTTTTCTGTTTTCATTGTGCAAACTCATGATGAAAACTACAGAGTTGAAAGAAAAGGAGTGTGTTGTAAGTGCCATATAACAAAAGGCACCCTACAGTAAGACCTGTTCCATGTTGATTCAAGCTGAAATTTGAAGAATGAAAATAAGTCAGTTATTCATTATCTCCCTCTCCCCCTCCCTTCACCTATGTTAGTTCCCATTCAAACTAACTACTATTGTGACTTAGCTGAAGAGATTCATGACCAAAGTCACAGGTATCTAGTTATAAATGTAGATAATCTATATTATACACTTACAATGGGGCAACAAACCCACATTCCAGAAATTCTTAATTAGCTCCAAACAAGCAGATGTAACACAGGATGTGAACATATATATGCCCCTTAAGCTTCCAAATCACAGCCATCCTGAAGCCATCTATGGGGGGGGGGTTGTGTGGGGAGTGGCTGGGCCTTGGTCTCTCTACCTTGGTTTGTGAAGTATGTTGTCTGTAGTCTTTCCACAATCACCTAAACTGTCTCAAAAGAGGCTCAAGTCAACTGGGCTACAGTGAAGCCTGCACTGGAGCCCCTTCAATCAGAAACCCAAGTAAATCTCTAGTCTTTGCAACTTGGTTGTCTCAGGTATTTTAATTTTTTGTAGTCATGAAAAGCTGACTAACACCTTCTACAAATTTTGCTACAATGTGTATATGTAGGATAGATAAGCACCCATTAAAATTAGTTACATAATAACTATCTTATAGCTGGTTTTAAATAAATCCCTTAACCATCCTCTAAGAGAAGGATTGTGTATGTGAATAAATCATTATCTTCCCTCCCCAATGAGTAAAATAAAATAAAGGACCTTTTAAAGATGCTCCCACTAACAGTCCTTCCCTGAACAAAATAAACAAGAGCAAAGGGCACCTTGACTACTACTTAGGAAATAAAACCAGAACACAGGCAAATCTGTAATTCTAATCACATTTGCGCCTTCTCTCCTTTTTACATTTCTCATCCAAACATTCTTAGGAGCTCAATGGGCTTAGAGGAATTGGAGCAGTGTGGAGAACAAAGGTGGAGGGAATTTGGGGGACAGCTTAAAAGGCTGTCCACGCCATTTTAATAATTTCAAACTCAGATACGATCTTCCAGAAGATATAATCATCACAAGTATAGGAAGGAATTGCAAAACGTTATTCTATCTTCTTTATATTAAAAAAATAAAAAGAATTTGAGCTAGACACCTAAGGAATTGTTGACTGTGGGCAAGAAATTAATAAAATAGCTAAACTTCTAAGAAAAACAAACACTAAATTAAATGTATTAGTTTTACCCAATGAAGGACTATGTATTAAATAAGTGCATGAATTTTTTAAAAACGCACTATTTGTATTCTCACGTTAAAGGGACTACTTATATATTAAGTATATACTGTTCTGAGTCTGGTGTGATTATAGAAAACTAGGTAGCTACTTATTGATTTTTATCATGCTAATTATTATAAATATAGGTATGAAATATAATGGCATTATGTAAATACAAGAATAAAGAAAATATTTATTAAGCATAAGTTATATTCAACTTATGAGACTGGGATGGGAAACCGAGAATGAGACTTTTTTTTTTTAAGCAGGGAAAAAAAGATGAATCAATGTCAAAACATTTTAAGGTTTTGCTGAATTATTCAAATCAATGAATGACACAATCAAATTTCAGTATTATATCAGATTTGTACATGAGTGATTCTATTGGGTTAGTCAAAATCAGCATAATTCTTTTATATGACTTTTCTTAATGAAAATATCCAAGGAATTTAGCACTTCTTTCAGGAAAACTTCTTTCAGACCACTGGTGTCTGTAAGAATGCCCGGCTGCTTTAGTGGGCGCTACCCTGATTTTTCATTACCCAAAGCCTCTGATAAGAAAGGTGCTTTCGATAGGCCAACCACCTAGAATGACTCTTTAAAAACGGTGCATGCTCCCCTGGCACTTAGGTTGTGCTATCTGTACCAGAGGCAAACAATGACAACTATTTGCTTTCCTGGAGGGTAGAGCTTATATCATAGTAAAAGGCTATCTCAAGTGATCAGTGCTCTAGAATGTTCCTCTTCAAGGGAGATGGCATACACACGGTTCTAGGAATGAAACTCAACACCTTTCTGGACTGTGTTGTCTTCAGCAGGTGCTTAAACACTGAGGTGAGAGAAGGCATTGGAATCAAAGCCTTCCTGAGGAACTGTCAACTACTGCCAAAGCGACAGCCTACAGGAGACACGGTCTCATAATGTACATGGGACTTTCATAGCTCAATACCCACTGCACGCAAAACAGTTTCATAAGCAGTTAAACGAGATGTATTTCTTTATGAAAGAATACAGTGAAATAAGTACAGGTTTTTGGTTTGTGTGTGTTTGTGTTTTGGTTTGGTTTTGAAGAGACAAGAATTGCCCTAAGCTGGAAGTACGAACAATGTGTGTCAAGTATGGGAGGAGTGTCTAAGGTGATGAGTCGGTATTCCAATAAATATTGGTGTATTTAAAAGTGGTCATGTAAGTGCCGGCTGGTGGGCTTTATGTGCCCAGACACTAGGGAAGGATGATAAGAAATGAGCTAACTAGCAGAAAAGCAATCAAGTAAATGTGCTACCACTGGGGAGTGCTAACGGCAAGCCTCCTCGCCTTGGAAAAAGGATGTATTTGGTACTCAGGCATCCTTTGCAAATTCTTTGTTCATCAGGCAACCTCCTCAAATCCATCCCTCTCTGTTGATTTCAACAACAGCTAGCGGTACTCCACGATCATCTAACTTAGCTCCAGACACTGTCTTGGCTTTCAACACAACATCTTCTCTTCCAGATAGAACGTTCTCCCACCAGCAGCTAAGAAACTGAGTGTTAGGATTGGGCACAGGAGATGAATGCAGGCAAAGGGGCTTATAGGACGCATGGTCTCTAGCTGCCACATTCATTGGATCGTTCCCTGTGAGTCTACGGTTTACTTCTTCCATGCTCGGTGCCACCAAAACGCAGGGTTCAATCGCCTGTTGCCCTGTCGTTTTTCAGGCTTGAAACTACTTATGGGTCTGGGACACACACTAAGAGGCTCGAATTTCTGTGGGAAGGCTTGGTGCCAGGGTGCAGAGGGGCAACCAAAGGTCATCTCTGAGTGCACTGGGTCGAGCGCTCATTACAGATAACATCGGCACCTTGTCCAGCAAAGGAATATAAAAAGGATTGTTATTTCACCATCAAACTTGCGGCAACCTACACAATTCCTGAGGATGAAAGGAAACAGTGAAACCAGGACCCCTGGTGGTATTCCCTGTGGGAACAGATCCTGGAGTTGCTACACGGCAACAACCCCCCAGTTCCCCTTACTAGTCCTTCAAATACATCACTGGAGAGCAAGGAAGAACCGGCAGGAAACAAATGCTCCAGAGCTCTGGGGAACCCTAGATACAGTTAAGGAGCCCCTTGAAGCTGCCCTACTCCCGTGAGCACACCAAGCATCCCCACAGGTCTCACTCACCCCGATTTACCTACTGGGGCCAGAGAACCCGAGAGGTCGTCGTCTCAACAAGGACCATCTCTGGATAGCCCGGAGAGCCTAGTCGCAAGCCCAGCGGTCCCCGGCTGGAGCCCCGCACATTGCCGGGCCAACCAGCCGCTCTTACCTGCCCGCGGCGCCTCCGGCAGCCCCTTGACAGCTCCCCCAAGCCGCCACTGGAAAAGTTTCTGAACTTCTTCGCAGCTCTCCACGCCCTCGCTTCGGGTGGATCCAAGGAGAGCCAGGAGAAGGAGACAGCGCCAGCCCAGACGCCAGGTGCGAGCATCCATCCTCGGTGTTCGGGTCGCGCCCTCCCCGCTGTGGTCCCCACTCTCCTGAGCACCCAGCATCTGCGGCGCTGGAGGACGATGCGTGGCCGAGTCTGGCGGGGGTTCGATGAGCAGGCGGCCAGGAGAAGATCGCAAACGGACCACGGCTTCACTTTCAAGCGCTCTGCTTTCTCTCCTGAAGCCCTGAGGCTGAGATGCTGGACTTCTCATGCCTTGCATCGCTGGGGTCCCTCTCGGACCCGGGCGAGTTGGCGCTGCGCAAGCCGAACACAAGCCGTGGAGAAGCGAAGAAACGGCGAGCATCCGGCACCGGCCTCTATCACTGCAGCCGCCTAGGGCTCAGCTCACAGCCACTATCCTTGGCTGTGCCAGCCTGCGGAGCTCCAGAGCACCACTCGGCCGCCCCGCGAACAGGCCACGCCCCTAGCCACACCCCCAGCAGGCCTCCGGCTCCGCCCAAGCCCAGATCCTGCGGAGCACAGCAAGCGACCTCAGAGAAGAGCCAAATTAATGAAAGGAAACTAGTCTACCTCACACACCCCCTTCCCCCGGTTCATTTCGGAAAGCATTCACCTGCTGAAACGACAGTGTGTATAAAGAAGATCAGAGAAAGCAGGAGATGAGAAACACGAACTGGAAATAAGGTGAAACATTTCTCTACAAATCAAGGTCCTTTATGCATAGGAATCTGTATCCAAATTTCATGAAATGGACCTCGGCAAATGCGAATGGCAAAAGCTGGGTTTTGAGAGATCTAATAGCAGTTTAGGTTTCAAAGCAGCCTGAAGAAGTTGTTTGCAAATTCTTTATGCTTTTATTTATTTATTTATTTATTTATTTATTTATTTATTTATTTATTTATTTATTTTTATTTTAAGCGTTTTATGTTTTTAGGGCTAGGAGATTTTTCTGTAACCTGATTTTTTTTCTAAAAGAATTTAGAATTCAGAGTCTCAATGGGAAGTTATCACAGTCTTTATATCTCGCTGTTCTGTTTGTTCTCTTTAACATCAATGTTATACCTTCCTGAGCTTTGACATATTTGAGAATTTGTTTTTAATATTTCTCAGAGAGTAACTAAGACAAACGTGCTCAAGGGAGTTTCTCCCCAGGAAAACAGAAACAACGAACTTACGGGGCAATTAGAAGCTGAAAAAGAAATTTGGCCAGTTAAGAGTTTGCAAAAGGAAAGCATGAGAAACAGTGATGCAAAAGGTAGCCTGCAGTTAAGCCTGCGTGAGTGATGAAGTCCTGGAGAGAGGACTTCTCAGCACGAAGAAGCTGTTGAAAGGCATTAGCGGAAGGGACTCTAACTATCTTAACCACTTTAAGAGAATTTCGTCTTAAGCTGAACCCTTGCCAAGACTCATGATGAATAATTTCCAGTCTTAGCTAAGTGTCCTGGGGTTTTCTAACGGCCATTTGATATCAAAGGCAGCACTTTCAGAAAGAGATCACTTGCTATGGCTGGGACATTATTTCAGAGTGAAATATTACCCACTTGGCTTTTGACATCCATTCCCCGAATACTACATTTTTTTTTTCTTAGAAGTTTTCTTAGTAAACGAGAATTGAGAACATTAGCCGCTTTCAATTCTAGACCTTCAAACAAGGTTTTACGTATGTATCCTAGAAAAAAAAAATGTTCATGAGTCTTCTGCTGTGATGCGCCATCACAGACAGGCTTTTCAGAGGTCAGCTGTATCCATGTGAATGAACAAGAGCAGCTGTGCTCCTCTTACGGATTAATAAAATTCTTACGTGCTAAACAATACTCTAAATGCTGTATGGATTTCCCTTCACTCAGTCCTTAAAATAACCCTATAACCGTGTTACTACCAGTACTGGTTTTCTAGGAAGTAGACGGGGATAGACATGTAAGATGGTTTTCCCAAGGCCACAGGCAGGGGGAAACCAGGAGTCAAATCAGGATGTCAAAATCCAGGATAGGATTTCCTTAGCCATTTCACGTGTCACCTAAACACCTACTCAGTTACATTGAGGAAGACGAAAGACTTTATTAGTTCATCGGAATTTTTTTTTTTTTTTTTTTTTTTTTTTTTTGGTTTTTCGAGACAGGGTTTCTCTGTGTAGCCCTGGCTGTCCTGGAACTCACTCTGTAGACCAGGCTGGCCTTGAACTCAGAAATCTGCCTGTCTCTGCCTCCCAAGTGCTGGGATTAAAGGCGTGCGCCACCACTGCCCGGCTTCATCGGACTTTTTAAAACTAGAAAATATATACATATTTCTTCTAGAGTCCCTCATATGTTAATACAAAACTAACTTCTAAGTTCCCCCCAACTTCCTTATTCTCACTAGAATCTCTGCTTGCTAGAGCTGGTCATCATAGACCATTATAATTAAAAGGAGTCGTACTTTCCAGCCTGATCCCTTTAACTGTGATCTGTAAAATACTTTCTCTAGAAGAAAAATCATAAACACAACTGAGACATATTGATGGTTTGAGTAGCAAATATTGATTGGACAATGTGATATAAGGAGCTCTACTAAGCTTAACTAGGCTTAAAGAAACCCACAAGCAAGTTCTCAGCGTTTTATTCTTTCTTTCAACAAAACATATGGGAAAGTATATGCAGAAATTGAATAGGTTCTAATGAGAAAATAAGTATACTTAGCCAACATAAATGGTCCACATTTATGAGTAAATGACACCTTTTGCTGATACCTTTGTCCCCTCCGATTGCCACAGTGAATAAAATAACAATTGGCTTAGAAGGCTGCTTTTCCTCACAATATTCTTATGCCACACAAACAAATAGCCCAGTTTCTGACCTGAGAACATTGAAAACAAGACCCTGTCTTCCAAGCAGAATACAGTACCACCAAGCCTTTTATGTATACAATCTTAGAGCAATCCGCAGACCCAGGACTAAAACTTGTGTTTGGCTCAATTTACTCATAGGTACTATAAATGAAGCAAGGGAGAATTTCAATACTTTGATATTTATAATGCCTCATTTTTGAAAGCTACTCAATCAGCACTTAATGAATGTCTTTTGCATAATAGGCCCTGTGGTTTGCTTTCAAATATCAATAGGAAAAAAATCTTTAAAAGACCATCATTTAAAATACACATTAATAATCTTCTAAATGTGAAGCTTTCCTAGTATTTCTCAGTAACAGTTTATGGTTTGTCAACACAAGATCTTGTAAAGAAGAATAAACAATTTCCAACACAGTGTAAGAGTCATGTGGTGTTGGTGTGATGCTTGCAGAGTCTTCAACCTGAATATGTCTTTAGGTCAAAATATACTACTGAATAGCCCACACTCTGTACCGGTTAGTTTTAACTGTTAACATGAGACAACAAAAAGTCACCAGAAACAGAAGTCATAATTGAGGAACTGTCCAGATCTGACTGACCTCTAGGTACACTTGTGAGTACTAGTCCGCACCGTTAATTAGTCCAGGCCATTGTGGGCATCACTGTTCCCTATACAGGAGATTCTGTAAGAGTAAAGGAAGCCAGATGAGTACTGAGCAGCAAGCGAGTGTCCACAGGTTTACTCCCTCTCTACTCTTGGCCATGGCTTTAAGCTCTTGCCTTGACTTGCCTGCTAGAATGAATTATAGCCCGGAATAGTGAGCCAAATAAGCCCTTCCTTCCCCAGGTTGCCTTTTGTTAGACATTTTATAACAGCAGCAGTTTTCTTTATAACATAAAGAAAACTAAAACACGCAAACACAAACAAGCAAAACGGACAAACAAAAACTAAAGTATGCTCAGTATCTGCTTAGGGTAGCCTCTGTACCCATGAAATAGTAATAGCAAACACTGATTAAGGGCCTATAACAAACATTTCAACAAGTCCATGACAGCAGTTATTACTCTACAGACCAAAAATGAAATGAAGGAAGAAAGGAAGGAAGGAAGGAAGGAAGGAAGGAAGGAAGGAAGGAAGGAAGGAAGGAAGGAAGGAAGG
>CM052708.1:8798988-8916967 GCA_028551405.1 Uromys caudimaculatus
AACCAAGCCAGTCAGGGAAATTTCTCTGTTCCATAACAACAGCCCTCTTCTTCTGCTGCTGTCGAGCTAGACAGGGAACTTGCTGTTCCTTGTACTCGCCTCATGCGAGCAGAAACCTGATGCTTCTTACCTCTGTGATTATCTAGATGTAACTCTTTCCTATGATGTTCCTGGAGCCTAAAGAGTGTCTAGCTGTGGTCCAACAGCACCCCACTTCGTTACGGATGGCCATGGCAATGTATCCCCCAATACTACTTTCATTAAACTTCTGGTGATGAGAATTATAATCACATTCTTATCATATTTAAGCCATACAAGTCCCCAAAGCTTAGCATAAGTTCTCATGGTGTTACCAGAAGTGGCCGCTCACCCAGGAAGAAAGATTTCTTTTGACTGATCCATTATCAGTTGGACCAATTATTTTATTTTATTTCTCCTTGGAATTTTTTTGTCATTATTTTATTTATTCACTTGGCATTCTGATCACTGCCACTCCCATCATTTCCTCCCCCTGAACCCCTCCCTTTCACCTCTGAGAGGGTGGACACCCCCCCCCATATCTCCCTTCTCTAGTACATCAGGTCTCATGGGGCTAGACACATCCTCTCCCACTGACGTCAGCCAAGGCAGCCCAGATAGAAGAACATATCCCAAGAGCAGGCAATAGCTTTGGGGATAGTCCACACTCCAGTTGTACTTGACTCACATGACTGAGCTACACATCTGCTACATATGTACGTCCAGCCCGGGTATGTTCTTTGGTTGGTGGTTCAGTCTCAGAGTGCCCAAAGGGTCCAGGTCAGTTGACTCTGTTGGTCTTCTTGTGGAGTTCCTATCCTCTTCAGGGCCCTCAATCCTTCTCCCAACTCTTTCATCAGAGTCCCTAAGTTCCATCCACTGTTTGGAAGTGGGTCTCTGCATCCATCTGAGTCAGATGCTGGATGGAGCTTCTCAGAGGAGAGACTTGCTGGGCACTTGTTTGCAAGCATAACAGTATCATTAATACTGTCAGGAATTCATGCTTTTCCATGGGATGAGTCTCTAGTTGGACCAGTTATTGGTTGGCCATTCCCTCAGTCTCTGCTCCATAATCCATCCCTGTATTTCCTTGACAGGATAAATTTTGGATCAAAAGTTTTGTGGATGGGATGGTGTCCCTATCGTTCCACTGGGGTTCCTGCCTAGCTATAGGAGGTGATCTCTTTATGTTTTACATCCACAATGTTAGGAGTCACAGCTAAAAGCACCCCCATTGATTCTTGGGAGCTTCCCCTAATCTGGTCTCTGGCACATCCTGGAGATACACCCCTCACTCCCCACCCCATCAGGTGCAGATTTTCATTCATTCTCATGGCCATCTGACCATTTCTCCTGTCCCTCCCCACACCTGATCCTGAATCCCCCTATTCCCCTCCTTATCCCCACTCCCACTCAGGTCCCTCCCTCCATCCACCTCCTATGATTATTTTATTCCCCCTTCTAAGTGTGATTTAAGCATCCTTGTTTGGACCTTCCTTCTTGTTTAGCTTTTATGGGGTCTATGGAGTATAGAATTGGTATCTTGTATTTTGGGTCTGGGTTACCTTGCTCAGGATGATATTCTTAAATTCCATCCAGTTGCCAGGAATATTCATGATGTCTTTGTTTTTGATAGCTGGACAATATTCCATTGTGTAGATGTACCACATTTTCTTCATCCATTCTTCAGTTGAGGGACATATGAGTTGTTTCCAGTTTCCGGCTATTACAAATAAAGCTGCAATGAGCAAAGTTGAGCAAGTGTCTTTGTGAGATGTTGGAGTATCTTTTGGGTATATGCTGAGTGGTGGTATAGCTGGGTCTTGAGGTAGAACTAGTCCTAGTTTTTTGAGCAGCCATCACATTGATTTCCAAAGTGGTTTGTACAATTTTGCAGTTCCACCAACAATTACATCCTTGCCAGCATGTGCTATTACTGAATTTTTTATCACAGCCATTCTGACAGGTGTAAGACGGAATCTCAGAGTCGTTTGGGTTTATATTTCCCTGATGAATAAGGATGTTGAACATGTTGTTATGTGCTTGTTGGCCATTTGGGACTCCTTTGTTGAGAATTCTCTGTTTAGCTCTGTAGCCCTTTTTAAAAAATTGGTTGTTTGGATTATTGGTGTCTAATTTCTTGAGTTCTTTATAAATTTTGGATATTAGCCCTCTGTCAGATGTAGCCTCGGTGAAGATTCTTTTCCAGTCTGTAGGCTGCTGTTTTGTCCTATTGACAGTGTCTTCTGCCTTACAGAAACTTTGCAATTTCATGAGGTTCCGTTTTTCAACTGTTGATCTTAGAGCCTGAGCCATTGGTGATCTGTTCAGAAGTTATCTCCTGTACCAATGAGTTCAAGGCTATTCCCCACATTCTGCTCTATTAGATTGATGTATCCAGTTTTAGGTTGAGGACTTTGATCCACTTGGACTTGGGCTTTTCTTTTTTTATTTCTTCCTGGAAATCAATGACCCAGGGATCATTGAGTAGAGAGTTGTTCAGTTTGCATGGCAGTAGGTTTTCTGATGTTTCTGTTGCTGTTGAAGTCCAGCTTTAATCCATGGTGGTCTCATAAGATACAAGGCGTTATTTCAATTTTCTTGTATTCTTTGAGGCTTGCTTTGTAACTAACCATATGGCCAGCTTTGGAGAAGGATGCAAGGGGTGCTGAGAAGGTATATTCTTTTGTCTTTGAGTGAAATATTCTGTCGATGTCTGTTAGGTCATTTGAGTCATAACATCTGCTAGCTCCATTATTCCTCTGTTTAGTTTTTGTCTGAGTGACCTGTCAATGGGTGAGAGTGGGTTGTAGAAGTCTCCCACTATTAATGTGTAGTGTTTGATGTATGATTTGAGCTTTAGTAATGTTTCTTGTATAAATTTGGGTGCCCTTGTGTTTGGGGTGTAGATGTTCAGAATTGTGATATTATCTTGGTAGATTTTTTTTTCTTTTGATGGTTATGAACTGTCCTTTCCTGTCTCTTTTGATTAATTTTGTTTGAAAGTCTATTTTATTAGATATTAGAATGGATACTCCAGCTTGCTTCTTGGGTCCATTTGCTTGGAAAACCTTTTTCTAGACCTTTACTTTGAAGTTATGTCTATCTTTATTACTGAGGTGTGTTTCTTGTATGCAGCAGAATGATTAATCCTGTTCTCACATCCATTTTGTTAGCTCGTGTATTTTCTTTCTTCTCTTTTTTTGGGGGGTCGGGGTGGGGGTGAGGGTGGGAGTGGGGATTGAGTTCCTTGATGTTGAGAGACTTTTTTTTTTCCAAGACAGGGTTTCTCTGTGTAGCCCTGGCTGTCCTGGAACTCACTCTGTAGACCAGGCTGGCCTTGAACTCAGAAATCCACCTGCCTCTGCCTCCCGAGTGCTGGGATTAAAGGCATGCGCCACCTTTGCCCGGCGATGTTGAGAGATATTAATGACCAGTGATTGTTAATTCCTGTTATTTTGATGTTAGTGGTGTGTGTGTGTGTGTGTGTGTGTGTGTGTGTGTGTGTGTGTGTGTGATAGAGAGAGAGAGAGAGAGAGAGAGAGAGAGAGAGAGAGAGAGAGAGAGAGAGAAATTCTATTTTTTTTTGGAAGGTATGGAATTACTTATTTCCTGTGTTTTCTTGGATGTAGCTCTCCTCCTTGGGTTGGAGTTGCAAGACATCTATCTGTTCAGGCCCTTCAAACTTTTAGAATCTCTGTTGAGAAATTGGGTGTAATTCTGATAGATCTGCCTTTGTATGTTACCTGGCCTTTTCCCTTGCTGCTTTTAATATTCTTTGTTCTGCAAATTTTGTGTTTTGACTATTATGTGGTGGGAGGATTTTCCTTTCTGGTTCAATCTAATCGGTGTTCTATAAGCTTCTTGTATGGTTGTAGGCATATCTTTCTTCAGGTTGGGAAAGCGTTCCTCTATGATTTTGTTGAAAATGCTTTTCTTTTCCTTGGAGCTGGGACTCTTCACCTTCTTCTATTCCTGTTGTTCTTAGATTAGGTCTTTTCACGGTATCTCAGATTTCCTGAATGTTTATGTCAGAAATTTTTTAGATTTAACAGTTTCTCTGACTGATGTATCAATTTCTTCTTTTGTATGTTCTATGCCTGAGGTTCTCTCTTCCATCTGTATTCTGTTGGTGATGGTTGCATCTGTTGTTCCTGTTCTCTTGCCTACAGTTTTCTGTCTCCAGGATTCCCTCGGTTTGTAGTTTTTTTATTGCTTCTATTTCCACTTTCAGGTTTTGCACAGTTTTATTTGTATCTTTCACCTGTTTAATTGCATTTTCCAGTATATATTTAAGGAATTTATTTGTTTCTTCTTTAAAGACCTCTATGTGTTTGATTTTATTTTCTTGTATTTCTTTAAGTGATCTACTCATTTCCACTTTAATGGCCTCTATCATCTTTATTAGACTGGATTTAAGGTCATTTTCTTCTGCTTCCATTGTGTTAGGATATCCTAGGGCTTGCTGTAGTAGGGTCGCTGTACTCTGAATGTGTTGTCTGGCTTTTGTTGATTGTGTTCTTTTGACAGGCTTTAACCATGTGAATGGATTTGGTCCCTGGATGGTCCTGTTGTAGTAGATATTGGGAGGAAGCTTAACCTCTATGTTCCTGGTGTGGCAGGCCTCTGATGTGTATCTTTGGATTGTGTGGTTCCAATCAGCAGATCTGTATGGTTCAGCATTTACAGGTCTAAGGAAGGTCAGCAGAGAAGTGTCTGGAGATTGGAGGTCCACTGGAGACTGCTGGGAGCATCTGGGTATGCCCCAGAGAACTCAGCAAGCAGGGAAGGTCCAGTTGGACCAATTCTATCCAATCCTATTATTCTTCTGACTTCACCTCTCCACCTGTATTTATTGAATAAATTTTTATTTATTCAATGTTATTGAATAATTATTCAATCATTGAATATCTTTCAGTTCTTGTAGCAAAACCATGTCATAACAGAAATGAATACTGTATGAATTTCTTTCACTCTCAGTTCTACATTTGACACTAACAGTTATAAAGCCTATTTCTTAGTTTTTACACAAAGCAATTCACACCTGAGATTCAATACCCTGATTATTGCAATTGTTTCCAATTTTTAAAAAATTTTTAAATTAACAAATAAATTTGTTTGTTATCATCATCAGCTAAAATGTTCTTCTTAAATTGACTGTTTTTCTGAAATTAATCTAAGGAAAAATAGTTAATAGTTTATACTGTTTGGACTGATTGTGAAATATAAGAAATAAGGGACCACAAAGTTTTATCTCCCAGATAACAAGGTCTAGGAGATCAGCTGACTCTGCTCTATCCACCTTTATTCTTTGACAGGGTCTGGGGAGATTTATTGAACAGAGTAAGTTTTTATATGTCAAATTCTATGCATCTTACATTTTTTTGAAGGTGGTTATTTGGTTTCTATTGGCCTTTACTTGGGTTTTTTTTATTATTTAAGTAGCAGCCCACCTTTTATATTTAACATAATCTTTAGATTTGTTTAAATGAGGGGGAAATCACTATTTGATGAAATAGTTTCAATAAACACTTTCTTCTGTTTTGTATTTATTCATTGTTTCTTTTATTTTTTAATTTATCTTTAATATGTTTTTACTATCCTTAATTAGTCTTAGCTAATCATATTCATGGGTCACTGTATCATCTTGTACTTAACTTTCAGTAAATTTTTCTATTTCACTTCTTTTCATTTATATTTAATTTATATTTATGTAAGTATATGATTTTATTTATAATAATATAAATATAATTAAATACAATATAGTTGGAAGTAATTACATATAAGGTTTATAAAAATATAAAATTTATATATTTATATTTCATTTATATTTAGAGGGAAATTATAAAATAGGTACCTTAAAATGTTAATAACAATGCTAAATTAATCAAGAGATTTAGTATTGTGAATTATTTTCTTGTTTGTGTTCTCACATATGACATAATAACTCAGATATTAATATGTTCAGGTAAAATTAATGTTAATACTAGGTATAAAATATACTCCAGAGTAATTGCTCATTATCTGTACTACTTTGGAAAGTATTTAAGAACACTCTGATACCTATTTTCATTACTGCAGGCAATGAGGCAGAAATACAATGCTCAGGCATTGCTGATGGTGTTAACTAGGGTAATATATGTAAGAAGCATATGCAACTCTTTGTTCACGGACTCACTCAGTAAATAGACATTATTCTTCCCATTGGAAAAAATATGACACCAATCCAGGCTTATAAGTAACATCCTAAATATAAATAAGATAATAAACTCTCTCTCCTCTTAAAGACAGAAACAGGCAGATATCTGTAAAAATAACTAACTTAATAAATAAACTATTTTTTAAAAGTAATAGATTTCCTTTAATTTTTTGGCATATATGCAGTTGTCAGATAAATTGTTTTGAATAACATAAAAAATTGAGCATACCAACTAAGTTCAATGTTGATACAAAGCAATCTTTTTAGTTATTTATTCACTCTGCTCAAGGTTATAAGCTAAAAGTGACTTGTAAAAGGAAGAGTCATTCCTTTCCTCTCCAAACATAATGAACACTTGGAGCAATATCTGGAGACTAATTATCAGCAGCTTTTTAAAATGCAACACATCGACAGCCTAGTAATGATTAAGCCTCATAATTGATAATTATCTCTGATTAAAGAAAAGGAAGTTCTTCCAGAGGCTTCACTGCTATATACCATAGTCATAATTGGTTGATAATTGCCTATGTAAAGATTCTTTTCATCATATGTTTAATCTTTACTATATATAAATAAGGTCCATGTAGCACTCTTATTAACCATATGAAAAACGTGATATTACTTTACAAGTGTCTTTGAACATTAGTATTCAGCCTGGTTTTTTATATTTGCATATGAAAAGGTACAAGCAGTTCATGCTCCTAAGCTAAGAAGAGAAATCTCTTGCTCTGGCCACTTTTGAATTCTGTTCTTGATCCAAATTTTGTGAGAAGAGAGAACAGACCTCTCTCTGAGATGTGTCAGAGACTCCACAACACTGCCAACACTTGGCCCCGTGGACAATGACACGCCCCTTCTTCCTTCTTCCACCTGAGCTCTGAAGAGCATCCCAGCCTTTCATGACTCTCCTTTTCCTGCCGTCATCTCCACAATCCCATGACTATTCTGCTACTGTCCATAATCAGTAGTAGTTTAAGACTCTGGCCAGCAGTTTCTTGGGTCTGCTGAGCCTGACACTTTGAACTTCCTGTTTCCCAGATCACCTCCTTGCTTCAGTGCTCTTGACAGCTCTAGTTCTCCAAGCTCTCGGGTCAGACGTCCTTTACTGTTTTGCCTGTGTTCTCTTTTCTGGAGCATCTGAATTTCCTAGATCTTCTTCTTCCTCTACAAAGTATTAATTGGGGTGCTACTGAGTTGAATGCTGTCCCTCAAAATCATGTTCACCGTTGAATTTGAATCTTGATGCTTTTGGAAACTGTGTCATTGCAGGTGCGTTTATTAAAGACATCCAGTTGACATCACTTGGACTTAGGATGAGCTGTAGCAACTGACAAGAAAGAATGAGGGAGCAGGGAAGACGATAGGAAGGCAAAGGCAAAGGTGGGTGATTCCACTCAAACCAGGATTGGCAAGGGTTCCTGAGGGTTGCGTGCAGCCAGGAGGGAGAGATGGAATGCACCCGACTCCAGCGAGATCCAGACTGCTTGACACCTGTACCATTTCTATGCCATGCCACAAGGGTTCTGCGCAACAGCCGGAAACAACTGCTGGGGGTCTTGTTCTTTTCGCCCTTACCTGTAGGCTCTGCACTGAGTGCTGACACATATCTGCCTCCACAGCTGCCTTCTCACCCACCACTGCTGCTTTTTTAATGTCAGTATCCTGCCATCATCTCAAACTTAAAAAAGAAAAGGCTCCATCAGTCAACCTTTGGAGTGTTGGGATTACTGATATAAATCACTATTTAGGCATATGAACTCTGTAAAATATTTATAGTCTAGTTCATACCCTCTCGCCAGTTTATTAATTTGCTAATTTGACAAACACAATCTGAGCTTTTTTCCTTTTCATTAATCAAAACATCCTTACTAGCCTAGCGTGTTTTTTACCCTCTCTCCTTTTGTAACTGTGGGTGATAGAAGCTATGGCTCAATTGACGGTTTGTCCATCTGTCCTTTATATTCATTGTTTCCATTCCGACTTCTCTACTGTTTCTCATCAGCTGTTAGCTCCATCAGCTCCCAGACAGGGCTGTGAACCTTAATTTCCCTCTCTGGTCTAAGTCATAGCAATTGGCCCTGGTCGCACCTTAGCCTGTTTCTTTGTGGCTCTTCTCTGCTTTGTCCAGTGTTGGAATGCCAATTCCTGGGCCTAATGCAAAACTGTACTCTTTATTTTGGAGATTCATGCTAATTCCTTTAAAAGACTTATAAAAGCTCAACATTTAAATTTAGTGAGCTTTTATTATTTTGATGTAAACCCACTTTTCTCATTTTATCTTCTCTAAAATACGCCTTGGCTAGTTATATTTTCAAACAGCAGTTAAGCCTGAAATTCCCCCCTCCCCTGTCTCAGTGCTGACTCATCAATAAGGCTTCTTATCATTTTCCATCTCAAGCATATTATTTTGTCAGTTATGATTAACGGATTAATAATGTATTGTTGCTTAGGTTATCACAGCATTAGGTTTTGTTTCCCTAAGAAACTCTTTAAACTTCTCTCAAAATACAGAAAATAATCCACTTACACCTCTAGTAAATGTATTGAATGAATGCTTGAAAGATTTGCTGTTGTGCCTTGAAAGGATTAGCAATGATCCTAAGAGACTAGGGCACATACCTCCTGCTTAGAAAGTGAGTTAATAGAGCTGGTGCTGGTGGCGCACGCCTTTAGTCCCAGCACTCAGGAGGCAGACTCAGGCGGATCTCTGAGTTTCCAGGCCAGCCTGGTCTACAGAGCGAGTTGAGGACAGGTAAGGAAAGTGAATTAATAGATGGGCTGGCAAAGGAACTTGCCACACAGCCTGGAGCTTCATGTCAAAGTAGGGGAGAACGAACCCCACAAGGTTGGACTCGGACCTCCATCCACCCACACATATCATGTACATAAATACACACAAAATAATAATAATAAATAATGCTAGAAACATTCTTTATTTTAAAAAAGAGAAAGTAAATGAATGGAGATGAGCGTTCGCAATTCCTCTAGGCTCCGTCCAACAATTACGTAGCAACAGCTTGCCTCTCTGCCTGCCTGGTATGAGCCAGGAGCCAGGTAGATAAGAAAATTGCTAGTTACCTCTCCTCTCCTCCCCTTCCCTCCCCTCCCCTCCCCTCTCCTCTCCTCTCCTCTCCCCTCTCCCCTCCTCCTCTCCTCCCCTCCCCTCCCCTCTCCTCTCCTCACCTCTCTCCTCCCACCTTCCCTCCCTTCCCCTGCCCTCCCCTGCCTTCCCTTCTTCTCCTCTCCCCTCTCCTCCCCTCCTCTCTCCTCTCCCCTGCCCTTCCCTGCCTTTCCCTCCCCTCCCATCTTCTTTTCTCCCCTCCCCTCCCCTCCCCCCCTCTCCCTACCTTCCTCCTTCCCTCGCTCTCTCTTCTCTCCATTCCCCACCTGCTCTAAGCTGGTCACTTCCTCTTATCCTCTTCTCTCTTTTTGTTCTTCTCTGTCCCCCTCCTTTCTCTGCTTCTACCTCTTTTCCAGGTGCCCTTCCCATCCCCCCAATGAGCCTTCTTCATACTAGGTCTGTTGCACAGCTGATTCCTCAGAGGGGAGCACCGTGGCTGGGCCAGCTGAGGTGCTCCCTCCCACAGCATCATACTTTCTGTTTTATAAAACACAGCAATGAGTCCACATACTTCTCCCCATGTGGTTTGAATGCATCTGTGAAGGATGGCTGATGATAACTTTAAGATGGTAAGTATCTTATTTGATTCCCAGAACTTGAAAGTAAATAAACTTTCCAATTTTAAATTACACTGTCTACTAGTCTAATAGCCATCGAGTAATATTACAAAATTTGAACAATAATCTCAGAAAATAATTTATTAAGGTGCAATTTAAAATGAAAGCCATACCAATACACATTACCCAGTCTTAGCTATAAGTCACTATATTCACATGGACAAATATCTATCAAATATTATGTGTACTATGCAAATCAAAATATTGATCACTGGATCCATCACATATTAGCCATGGAAATCAAATACAGGATGATCTCTTGCTCTTTATGAAGAAGAAAACATAGTCTTCAGAGAAATACCTATAAGCGGGCGTTCTGACCATCTACTTTATTTTTTTAATCTAAGTGTAAGCACAAGAGATAATGTGAGAAACCTCACCAACAGTGCAGCGACATGCTTTTAGAGTGTGCCTTAGCATTCCTTGATTAACTTGTGCTGCTCTTAGAAGGAAAAACAAGTTTTAGATTACAAACCATGATTCCAAACGTATTCCCTGCTCTCTAGATCCCTTGTTCTTGCTTCTCAGATGCCTCGTAGACACGAACTAGTGAAAGAAAGAAGCGTCTGCAAGCTCTGCTCACATTTGAACACAGTGAGCACTGAAACACTGACCTCCCTCTCAACCCCCCAGGATACCCAAAATCACCTCAATGACTCACTTGAATGCCAAACATGCCAGGCTCCATGCCAAGTTTAGAACTAGAAATGAGGAGGTGAATCCATACAGCGGCTGCCTTGAAAATGTACAACTCAGACGGTCAGACCAGCACATAAACAAGTAAGTACCATAGAGGGACGAGTTTGCCCTGTTCCGAGTACACAGAGAAAGTGACAATGGCTTCCAGGCAGGATGCAGAAGAAGCAGGCTGTTTCCTTACATTAGTGCTCAACACGCATCCTTAATATTGCAAAGTGCAATCTAATCAAACAAAATTAAACATGAGCCATAAACATCTTACTCTAAGGCATGGAGATAAGAGGGAGCGTTGGAAGGCAGTGTCTGGGAAGCCCCGTTAAGCACTCACGGCGTCTGGGAAGCCCCGTTATGCACTCACGGCACTTACAGAAACAGTCTGCATACCACATCCACAGTATGATGGAAAGGAATGCAGTCAGTTAAACGTATGCTTTACAAGCTCAAAAACTCTCCAGGAATGTTGGATGGGAAGTCGCCGAGTAAGAATGTGCAGGGCATAGAGAAGCGGCTGCACTAAGCTTTCCATAGGGAAAGGAAAGATGAAAATATACTAATTAGTGATCTATGCTACTAACTAGTGATTTATGTCTATTACCTCCTTATTCTGGTTTCAGCTATCTTCCAAGTTTACGTTTGTAATCTGGAAAGAAATAGTACAAATCAAAGCCCTCACTGTCCTTCCAAGGAAAATCTACACCCCTTAATATCAGAGAAAGAAATGGAAGCACACAAAAGAGTAACTACTCCAACACCAGAGGGCCAGCACCTCCTCACCTCCAGCCCTGGAGATTCTCCGCTATTTCATCGGAGTTTAAGGATGAACATTTTGTAGCTCAGTACATTTTTATTAAATATGAATCTTTATATCCAACTTAATTAACGTGCTTTAATGCAACCCCAGGAACCTGTCAGTAAGGCAGTACTGATGTGGAGGTGTACTATGTTGCTCAGATGAAGTCCCCATCTGCCTTCTCGATTGAGGTTTCTTCTGCTCCAAAATGTCCCCTGCACCGACCCTCCTGGCCTCAGCCTACCCTCTGCCCTACCAGCTGCCCTCTGGTCACGTGGCTGACAGAGTTGGGTAGGCAGCAGACAGGCAGCAAAACAAAGCCAGTCTGAACAGCTAATGTGGGACTGTGAACAATAAATCTAAATAACTAGTTAAAACAGCAAAAGGACCAGAGGGCAAATGTTCTGGACATTTGGTGGTGGTGGTGGTGGGGTATTTGTATGCTAATTTACATAATTCTGTAAGTAAAATACTTTTACTGTTATTTTATTATTATACAACAGAGAATCCTCCTAATGTCCCTCAAAGTGCATTTTTGTGTTAAACGTCTTAGAAAAAGTAATTCACTTTTAATTATATTACCTTAGATAAAAGTCAGGTCATGATGGGGGAGAAATAACAGCTGTGTAGAACAGCGGGCTTTCGAGATGTCCCTACAGTTTTGGCACCTGCAACTCTGAAGCAGCCATGCCCCACTCAGACCTTCTAGACTTTATAGAGGAGCTTAGCTAAATGATTTCTTGGGCTGCTATGAAAATATGCAATATCGAGGGGAGAGAGATATGCTTAAATTCTCTTGAAAAACAAAAAGCATAAAAAGCTTAATTGTTCAAAACAAAGGCACTTATTTTCTCTAATTAAGATTTATTTGAAATAATCATATGCATAATTAGTTTTTAGTCTTCCTATCCCACATATTCACATAGCACAAGATAGACAGCTTTAGTAATGAAAAGCAAGTCCAGGCTGAGGATTTGGGCAAGTAAGGAATGAACACTCTTGCACAAAAAGCAAACATGAGTCATCTTGTGTTACATATTAACACTACTAAAACCAGCAGTGGCCTTTTAGAAAGCAGTGTGCAGTCCATACGTTCTAGCAGTGTTGATGCACATTTTCCTATTATATCCACATTATGGCCCATAACAAGATAATTACAATCCCTGCTACACACATGAAATCAAGGCACAGAGAGGTTCAGTGCCTTGCCTAAGATCACAGAGCTAGTTAGCGGCAGAACTAGATTAGGGACAAAGATATATCTGCTTTGCCTGTATTCTTAACTACATTCATTCTGCCAATGACATAGCATTGCCTAGCCTTCCATATTGGGGTCTCTCTGAGCTGAGCCTCCATCCTACCGCACCAGAACTGTTTCTGATGTTTCTTCTATTTTTATTTTATTTATTGTGTGATGGTAGTGCTGTGTGTGGTGGTGGTGGTAGTGGTGGTGGTGGTGGTGGTGGTGGTGGTGGTGGTGGTGGTTTGTGTGTGTGTGCATTCTTCAAGAACCATCTACATTGTATTTCAAGACAGGGAATCTCAGTAGCCTACAATTCCTGCATAGCTGAATTGGCCTAGCTAGGCTCAAGAATCTGCAGCACAAGGGTCTTCCTGCATTATTTTTTGTTTGCTTTAGTTTGAGTATTCAAGAAGTTTCTATGTAGATTTTCATGGCGGATTAAGGTCCTCATGACTGTGTGGTAAGCACACTATTAACTGAATAATTTCCCTAGAGCAACTGCTCCATTTTACAGGCACTTCACAGAAAACAAATAGTATCCTTTCCCCATCTTTGTGCTTTTTCCAAAGATGTTCATCTCAGACCCTTAGTCTCAAGGGTCTTAAATAATATCAGTTTGCCTTTACGGATGCCGTGATCCCTTCCTTAATTTCCTAAGATGCATTTGTTCTTCTTGTGTGGCATTTATCACATCATTACTGAGGATTATAGATCACATGTCTTTATTTATCACCTCTCATAAAGTGAACTCTTTGTTCATGGAATGAGTCAATCAAGAGTTCATTGCATACCCTCAAAGCATTTACATGCGGGGATGTGGTTCATTCAGAATATTGTTTGTTCTCTGATAAACGGGAAGTTTCAGGACTGGGGATGTAGCTCAGTTGACCGTTGTCTTGCCTAACTCACAGGAGGTCATTTGTTCAATCCCAGTAACACATAAACCAGGCATGAGGGCAAATGTCTCTAATCTCAGCTCCTGGGAGGCAAAGGCAGGAATATCAGAGGTTCAAAGGCACCCTTAGCTACTAGACAAGTCCATGTCAGCATGAGCTACAGAAAATCCTGTCTTAGAAAAAAAAAGTTAAACAAATGTTCTGTTTAAAGCTTATAATATGTTATATAAGATACAGGAAATTCTCAAGAGTGGAAACATACAAGTATCATGCATGTATACATACATACACACACCTCAAGAAACCATGAAGAGAGAAAGCTGAGATGATCATATTTTGGTTTGCTGTTACTAAAATATGAAGTGCAGAGTCACCTCAGGCCATCGAGTTCTTTATTGTATATTTCTGATTTATAATATTTAGTGCTGTGGACAAAATAGTGCATGTAATGATTCTAAATTTTCATCAAAAAGAAGTCATTGTAACACTGCTACTGCCATTTCCTTTTCTGGTTAATCCTGAAAATGCAAGATAAAGATGGTAGTGGTAGCATCGCAAAAATATCTGTCTAAACATGAATTAATTTGAGAGTTCAGACTGTTTTATCAGCAGATTTCACTAGAAACAGAAACTTGGGGGTCAAATGAACTTGGAATGTGCTCACAGAATCATCTGCCTCACAGGCCATGGAGTTTCACACAAGGAGCTCTGCGGTGTAGGGGCTGTGACAAAATGGAAAACAAACAAACAGAAACCACTTTTAGTCTCCATCAGTGCCTGCCCTTTGTTTCCTACTCACAACAAGTCAGCTTAATCTCAAACTCCTGCCTGCCTGCCTACCCACTTCTCTAGAAACCCCGAACATATTCTACTCAGCTATCTACTGTGCAAATGATTACAGCTCGTCATGAGGAAACAGACGCCGCTCATCAGCAAGTGTGGACAGACCAGCAGTCACCTTACTGTCTCATGGCACTGGTGATGTCTACTTCTCAATATGTGTGTGTGTCTCCCACTGCCCGGCAGCCTCCCGTCTTTATGGTTTCACTTTCTTGGACTTCAGTAACCTGAGATTACCTATGGTCCTAAAGCCGCAAGTACATAACAGTATAGAAATCAACAATTCATAAAGCTAAGCAACATGTTTGCCTAGTAGCGTGATGAAACCTCATCATCCAGGCTGTGAATCACCCTTTTATCCAGCATATCACACTTTACCTGCCCAACTGTCACACGATGACCCTGCCAGTCATCAGATCTACTGCTTGTTGAATCTGTACTGTGCTCACATAATGTAGTTTACTTAATAATGGTCCCAAGCTCAGAATAAAGACACGGCAACTGGGATATGATACAGAGAACCCACAGAGTGCTCCTCTTGGGTGAAATGATGTGTTCTGAATGTAAGAGGGAACGGAAGAACGTTATACGCTAAGGGCCTGAAGTCTTTGGTAAGAACAAATGGACACAGAAATCACAGAAACGGCACATGAATTTTTATGGTCGGGTTTCTAAAATACTTCAAACTGAAAATATGACAGCTGCCATGGAGCCGCCTGATGTGTTTAGTGAAGATACAACAAACAGTACCTAAATGATTTGGAACTAACTGTGGCTTCCGGAGTCGATGTGTGTGTGTGTGTGTGTGTGTGTGTGTGTGTGTGTGTGTGTGTGTGTGTGTGTGTGTGTGTAATACATCTCCCTGGAGAAGGGGACCTGCCCTCTCACCAGTTCACCCTTCAGAGACTTTCTGGGATTACCACTTCATGAATCTTCCTTTGTGCAACTGCATCCAGTCTTCCCGGACCTGTACTCCACTCTGCACAGAGGGCTCTGTGAACTGCCCGTGAATATTGTCCTTTCAATCAATAAGGGTGTTTAAACACAAGATCAAACTATCTGATAAAAATGAGTTAAAAGATCTCAAGCGTCTACTCACCGTTGAATGTAGAAATATAGTCTACCTGTTAATATTTCAGAGGAATAGTTAAGACAGAAACACAACACATTATTACCATACAACTACTTCACCTTCTGTTATTCTCTATATTCTTCATGATATTTTTTTAGTTCCTCATTTATTGCAAAATTTTACTGTCCAAAAGCATACCTAGGAGCTGCGGTTAGACATGGTAAATGATTACCAATTGGGAACCCAAATACTGATGATTACTTAAATATTTTTCTTTTTCCTAGCACTTTTTTTTTTTTTTTACAAGAATTGTCACTGGCTTCTGTCTTTATTTCTTTGTCATCTGCAGATCTTTATTCCTGAATTAGACAATCGCAGATGGTGAAGATTATTTTTCCAGATGTTCCAAATTCCGTTTTAAATGTGAAAGCCAGTTTACACCCAAGAAAATATTAAACCTGCTTAACTAGCTTCAGAAAATTTTAATCCTAATAACTGTTGGTCTATGCCCTCATGATACAGAACTAGTTTTCTCCCTGGTTACTTTACTCTCTGTTGCTTTAATAAAACATACTGTCCAGAAGCAACCAAGAAGGACAGGGTTTATTCATCTTACTCCTCCATATCATGGTCTATCACTGAGAGAAGTCAGAGCAGAGCCAACACAGGGACCAGGAGGCAGGAACTAATGCAGAGGCCATGGAGGACTGGGCTTACTGGCTTGCTCCATGTGAAATGCTCAGTTGCTTTCTTCTCTTTTTTATTCAATTTAATTTTTTCTTTACTTATTCATTTTACATCCCACTCACTGCCCCCTCCCAGTCACCCCTCCCACACTCCTTCCCCATTCCCCCATCTCTTCTCCTCTGAGCTGGTGGGGACCCCTGGTTATCCCCCCACCCTGGCACTTCAAGTCTCTGTGAGGCTACATGCTTCCTCTCCCACTGAGGTCAGACGAGGTGGCCCAGCTAGAAGAACATATCCCACTTACAGTTTGCTATCTTATACACACCCTAGGCACATGGTGGACTGGGCCCTCCCCCATCCGTTATCAATAGAGAAAATGCCCCACAGACCTGCCCACAGACACCTATGGAGGTAAGTCCTAACTGGGGCTCTGTCTTCCCAGGTAACTTCAGCTTGAGCCAAGATGACACAAATAAAACCCAAGACTCTACTCTACTTTTTAAGGGCATCATTTTCCTGTTATTGCAGCATCACAAGCATAACCCCACGTAGTCCATAGTAATGCTGCCGAAATACTGTACAGATACAGTCTGTATGAAGTAGCTACATTCTGAAGGGTGTTTGGTTGGTTGGTTGGTTGGTTAGATGCTATATAATAAACAATAATTGGCACAAGATAGAGAGAGAGAGAGAGAGAGAGAGAGAGAGAGAGAGAGAGAGAGAATGAATCATGTGCTTCCTGTGAAACTGGAGTTTTAAAATGCTGTAAACAGCCAGGAGCCTTGGAATCTGCTCTTCCTGAGCACCTCCCTTGTGAAGCATTCAGAAGCTCCAACCCCATTTGGAGAAAATCTGGCCCAGAGCATTCTACTAAGTTGTCTGTGATCATTAAAAAAAAGGCACTTTCCAACAATATATCTCATTCTGAAACAAAATAAATCAGGAAAGGTCTAGCATAAGTCAGTTATTTTGTCAAGTATTCTAAAACTGAAAAGAGGGACTTCTGGTACTTTTGTGGACCTACTCATTGAACGAAAACATGTGCAGAATGGTGAATGTTTTGTTTACCTTATAGCATTTATCTAGTGTTGCCCATGTACATGTATGTGTACGTGTCAGTGTCTATGTATATGTATATAGTATGTGTGTATATATGTATGGTGCATGTATGTTTATATATGTTTAAATGCCACGTCTGTGCCAGTGACGGTGCAGAGACCGGAGAAAGTCATTGGATCCCTAGTAGCTGGCAGACAGCGTGAGACCTGGGACAGAACTCGGGTCCTCTCTTAACCACTGAGGTATTTCTCCAGATCCTACCATAGCCATTTTAAATGTCCCTACACCTCATTATCTGTGCATAATAATTTTCAGTGTTTCCAGACATTACATGATGCACAAGGCTCACAGGATGAATCAGTGGTAGAGCCAGGGCTCAAACACATGGAGTTAATCTGCTGTTGGGGCTAGACTTTTTAAACCCACATCCTAATAGCTGCCCATAATGAGGAGGGGGTGAACACTGAGGCTCGCAGACTTTACACCAAATAAAACAACACAAGCGCTAAATCTGTACATAGGGGAAAGGAGAATCTGAACTAGAAGTCAAACATTAAAAAGAAAAACTGTCTTGTGTGTCAAAAATACTAAGGGATACTCTAGGCTCTAGAGTGATCCAAGAACTCTTTAATAATACAAGTCCTAACAATGCCAAGACAACAATATTATGATGCTGCTAGCTAGGCTACGTACTTGAATCGTACCTTATCAAAATTGTTAACTAAGTCTTCTGGATCACTTCTCTGTATGAAAGGACTCCAGATTCAGGAAGAAAACTACAAGATTTCATTTACCAATGTGACATTCTGCCAATAAGTCATAGATCCCATATAATCCGAGTAAAAGGATTGCCTTTCACTGTTTGAGGTCTGGGCTCATGGGTACTAGCCACTAAAGTCCTGTAATGTCCCCAGTCCAAAGTGCGTGTGCTGTGAACACAAAATGTTTATGGAATGCTGGAGATAAAGGAGAGGGGGCATTGGAGGAGGGAGAAAGAGGAGAGGAAAAGACACAGACAGACATACACACGACACACAGACACATGCACAGAGAGAGCACCAATTGGCTGAAACCATGAAAACAGAATGTGAATGTTGATCCCTTGTTTCTCTTTATTCTTTTTAACATGGCTCCTAAGAATGCTTACTGGAAGTGGGCTGACATCGCATCTCTGTTAGAATATTTGAGATCTTTCCGTCCACTTAATGGATTACTAACAGAAACTCACGATCTATCACACAGTCTGAAGTTAGGAGAATTGAAAAACTTTTCTTTTAAGTTCATATGGGATAAACATTTCAGTCTGGTGACATGTACCCTATTTGCATCTGTGTTTTCAAATGCAGTTTGAATGGATAAAAGCGAGTCATCCTACTTCATTGCCAAACTGAGACCGCTGCAATGCACGGGAGCCACCAACTGTTCAAAGGTGGCAGTGCCTAGCTCGCTGGGTCTTTTACAGAAAGAGGAATGTGGAAGTGGGTCAGTTATTTCATGGGGTGAATGCTGTGGCAAGAAACATGTGTATGATTTCTGTCTCAAATAATGATGGCTGGCATTGAGGATAAATGGCTTAGGCTGTATTTCAGTAGGTTTTATTTAGAAAATAGTTTAAAATATTTCTTGATAAAAGAACACTGGTAAAAAATATTTAAAAAAAAAACTTCACAAGCTAAAATATTTGTAATTAATACCAAATCATTTATATTTATGCTACATAAAAATTTTAATTGGCAGGAATTTGAAAATGACAACCATTAGGTCATAATAAGAAGTAAAGCATACTGTCAATTTGAGAAGTTTTTGAAAACACTTTGATATCTTCAGACATTACTCTGTGGGGTCCTTTGCACCAACTGCTGTGGTAAATGATTCTGAGTACTGCCCAAGGCTGCTACTTTGTGGACAATGGAGTCTCCTCAGCTGATATAAGATGGGTCCTCACTAAATTGGTAGACATGTTTTCAGACTTGGCCAAAAAGAAAAAAGAAAGAAAAACTACATTCACATCTTCTTCTCAGAGCTGAACGAAAAAAAAAGAAACAGGTAAAATAATCCACATAGCAAACAAACTTTAGCTTTCAAATGTTGAACATTAGTGCATCATTTCTAATTTATTTAATTTATTTCATGCTGTTTAAAAGCCAAGCAAAGAAGTCACTGTAAAGTTGGAAAATTTTCTTCAAAGCAAGCCCAGCAGTTACTTTTACTTTTGTCTGTAACAACTGTGGCAAAAGACAACCCAAAACGCTCTAGTATCATGCAAATAAAAAGAATTACCAAACACTAATTTTATTTGTTTTAATAAAAACGAACTTTCAAAATGCGTGACTTATGAAAGAAGTGTTTGACTTACTGTCATAGGAAAACATCAAAATGACACAAGACACATTCGTGCTAGGGAAGGCATTAGAAGGAACACACTAGAAGAGAACCCTAACTGAGTAAACATGTGTGGGAGACAGACACTATCTCAGCTGTGATGGAATACTAGCAGCTGAGTGCAATATTTAAGGAAGTGTTCGTTCAGACCACAGTCTCAGTGATCCAAGAGCGTGGTACCAACATCCACTTAGATTTGTTAAGGATTTTCCAACGGTATCATAGCAGATGGTGCCTCGTGGTGTGAAAGAGACTCAGTGCTAGGATGCATGATCACTTCAACAGTGGAACAGCCATCTATTGTGGGAACTGGGTGTGGTGTTTCCATAGAAACAGTTGCAATACACTGCCATTGAGGTATATTCCCTGTCCAAAATGTTTAGAGCTCCGAAATGTGGCTACTTAAAGCATTTTCTCACTTGATAATTTTACAAAGAGAATTATTCTTTCAGAAATGCTAGTTTGTGTACAACCAATACATTTGAAATTTTGCAACATGCAAGGCTCCCATTAATCCAACTTCAAATGACGACTCATGGAATGTTAAAACATGCCTTGGAGTTGGAAGGTGACCGTGCTCTCCCGTTAGAGAACAGTTAGGAACATGCTTTCTCCTTTCTAGCAAAACCACAGGCTACTGGTTGAGGAAAGAATGCTACAAACAACCCAGGAAAGAAAACTACAGATAAAGTAAGCATGATTCAAAGAACTTTTAAAAAATTCTTATTAATCACTTTATTTGTTTACATTTCAAATGTTATCCCCCTTCCCAGTCTCTCCTTCTCGAACCCTCTACCCCATCACCATCCCCTTTGCCTCTAAGAGGGTGCTCCACTCCCAAACCACTTCTAGCATCTCCCTTCTCTACCCTTTGCCTCTATGAGGGTGCTCCCCCACACACACACACTCATCCATTCCCATCTCACTGCCCTAGCATTACCTTACTCTGAGGTATCAAGTCTCCACAGAACCAAGAACTTCCCCTCCTATTGATGCCAGATAAGGCAGTCCTCTGCTACATTTGTTGCAGGAGCCATGGGCAGCCCATGTATATAGCCTTTGGTTGGTGGTTTAGTCCCTGGGAGCTCTGATGGGTCTGATTGGTTGATACTGTTGTTCTTCCTATGGGGTTGCAGGGCCAAGAAGCTATCAAGTGGTTATTTCTTGCAGTGACCTGATGTAAATTTGGAACCATGCTCTTTTTTCTTTATGTTTTTTGGTCTGATCGGTTAATTGATACTTTTTGAAAATCATATGTTTTTATTAATATATTGGGAATTCCCAACAACACATTTTGATAATATTCTCCCATTTTCACTCCAACTATTTTCATATCTCCCCCCCCCCCACCTTCCTCCACTTCCTGGTCTTCTGTTCTTCTTCATGGGTTTTTGTTGTTTTGTTTTTAAATCTGTTTTTAATATTTATTTTATGTGTACAGTTGTCTTTTCTTCATGTATGTATGTGTCCCACATGAGGGTGTCAAAACCTCTCTAACTCGAGTTAGAGACAGTTGTGAGGTCCCATGTGGGTGCTAAGAATCAACCTAGATCCTCGCAAGAATAAGAAGTCTTAGCTGCTGAGCCACTCCTGCAGTTCCCGTTTTGTTATTGTTTAGAAGGCTACTTCACAGCAAATACCCCAACCCTCTGTATACATTGTGCTATCAGTCTTATTCCCAGGCAGAAATAAGGAGACACCAATGAACCACCACTTGGAACTAATGGAGCAGTTAAGACATGAAGATAATCTGCTATGATGAAATTTTAAGTCCAGCAGATTTAAAAAAAAAAAAAGTATATGCCTTGAACACAAGAGGATTTTACATACTAATCATTAAATGGAGTGTAGTTTGCAGACAGTCAAAAACCATTTACATGCAGCATGTTCAAAATAGTCCTACTTATTTGAATGTTAATGTGTTTGTTCTTTCTATGAAGGGAAATAATATGTGGTTAACATAATATTTAAGTATCTTACATCAATATAATATGTATCACAAGCAAAACCAAGATGCTGTTTTGTTTTTTGTGCTGTAGGTGTCACGTGGGTGGAAGAAGACTCAGCAGGTAGAGGTCTGGCCTCCTTGTTGACCTGACCTCCAGCTCCAGCCCCATGTGGTCAGAGGGGAGAACCAACCACTCCAAGTCCTCTGACTGTCACACCTTCTGTGATACACACACACACACACACACACACACACACACACACACACACACACCTGTATGTGAAAGAAATAAATGTAAAAAGGAATTAAACCATTAAGTAAAAAGGAATTAAATATAATAAAACTATTGAATGAGTATTATGTTAGGTATTATGTGGACATGACCCACAGTGAACGCAATTTTAAATGATTTAACTTTAGGAAACAATGTTTTATCTCTAAATTTACCTCTTTTTATTGTTAGTTCTTATATTAGTTTTTATACTTATATAATTTTCCAAATGGTGTTTCAAGAGACATCAAGTTATGTCAGCAATTAAACTTATTTAATTTCGTATTTGAAGGCACTTATTTTTATTTAAATGCATATTCTTACCAAATGATTCTTCTATATCATGGCTTTATATTTGTAAGTCCCTAAGTCTTGGATTAGATAAAGATTCAGCCAGAACAATCGACTTCCTACTTCTGCTTCAGGGATAAAATGTTGCTTCGAGATAACTGTATTTTAATTTGGTTAATAAACCAGCTGAACCTCAACTAATTAGTTACAGGGACTGCGATTATCTGTATATGTGTAAAGTTATATCTTTAAAAGTTACAGTATATTTAATGTAGAAAAATATTTTCATGCTTTCATATATATTGAGTTTTTGTACATAGCATAATAATTAAAAACAATGTCTGGTACTGTGTTAAGGATTTATGATTTGGTGATAGGAAATAATAATATTTTACTACTCATCAAGTAAATTCATGTGAAGTATATTCAAAACACTTGGTACTTCTGGAGATGAACAGAAATACTATTATACAAAATACTTTGTGCTCCTCCAAATCATGTTAGAATTCTCTCATTCTTCCTTTGGGGCCTCTATAGTAAAAGAATTCTCCCTAGAACATCAACAATGAAAACGGATAATATTTTGTATTATGTTTTACCTCAGCTAGAATTAGTTACTACAGCTATCTCCTCTGCCTAAATTTTCCTTTGTGACTGACACCATAATCAATCTCGTGATGGAGATGAAGATTTTTCCTATTTAGGTATATCCCAGAATTGGAATACATTATAATTACATACTCAAGAGAACTTAACTGAACACAGTTTTTTTTTTTTTTTTTTTTTTTTTTTTTTTTTTACATTTACATTATGGGCTCTGCCTTCAGGCAGTGACAGTAAAAAGTAATGAGATGGAGCCAAAGATTTTTGCAAACACTTCTTTCCGGCAAAGGAAATATGAGAGGTGGACCCAAAGGAAGGAAACACTGCAGACTTTGCATGTCAGATAGAAAGAAAATCATGTATTAAATGTGGAAAGGATGTGGTGGAAAGAGAGAGAGAGATGTTGTGTGCCAGGGAACAGGTTAGACCGATAACAAAAGGCCCAAGGGCAAACTAAAAAAAAATAATTGCTATTCTCCCATGTGTCTGTCCAGAAGGAGTCAAGTGACACAAGACAAGGAAAAACAGCATCACAAGGCACATTCATGCTCTCTGTGTGGACTCTTTGAAACTCAAGAGAGTTCCCTTAACTCTGTGTTCAACACAGGGTCAAAAACACTCTGTTTCCACTCAGAATTGAGGGAAGCAGCAGAGAGAAGAACACACCTGGTAAAACAAGATTGGGCAGCACCTGCACCACTCCCACTCCTACCACACTCTCAAGAAAGCAGTCTCACGTAGAAATAAGAGTTGGACGAATATTGTCTTTGTCGGGGCTGGCACCCACAATCGCTTAAGAAGCCTTATTCTTTCAAAAGTTATAAGTTACGTCCCCCTGGCCTGCTTGCTTCCTCTTCCTCTCGTCCTTCTTCCCACTTAATCCTTCCTGTCAGTGCTCCCCATTTTCTCTCATATCACCTGTTCCACTACCCCCTCTCCCCTCTCCCTCAAGATCAGTCTTCCCTCACTCACCAATGGTCCCTTTCTACATTTGGGATCTATAGGTACTCGGGGTTGAACACACAAATCAAAAGATCTGATACTAGGATCCAATGTGAGCGAGAACTAAGGACATCTGAGAAAGCCATGTGCAACTCTATTATTTCATAGACTAAATGTGTGTGCATGCGTGTGTGTGTGTGTGTGTGTGTGTGTGCGTGTGTGTGTGCGCGCGCACGCGCGTGCCATACATAGAGGATTATATTCCTCCCAGAAGCCAAAAGCTGACAAATGAAAGTCCCAGTGCCAGGCATGGGCCACCTCTCCTTGATTTGTTGGTCAAGAGTGTTCTGAAGATTCCCAAACCAATGCAGGCTGCTGTCGTTGCTCTTGGTTGTACACCAGACCTTGATGGTAAGACTGTTTTTGCTGAACACACCATATACTTTGATCACAGGTCACAGAGACAATCAAGTTGGTACTAACCAGGAAGGTTCTTCCTGGTGGTTGACATTCATATTACTGGAGGATCTATTTACGCTAATGGGGGAAGGCAAAACCAGCAGTCATACCCTGCTGTGACAATAACCTACAAGCATGGCACAATATGCCTATAGATACGATAGGGACACAAATATTAGGTATATTCTAGTTTCACTTTGTTGCTGTGACAAAGCATTCTGACAAAATGCAATTTAGGTGACAGTTTATTTCAGCTTCATTCCCAGGCCACAGTCTGTCACTGAAGGAAGTTGGGGCAAGAACAAAAGCAGAAATTATAGAGTAACACAGTTTATTATTGGTTAGCTTACTGGCTTATGCTCAGCTAGTTTCTAATATAGCCCAAGACCACGTGCCTAGGGATGGTACTGCCTACATTAATTAATGATCATGGCAATGCCCCCACAGACGTGCCCACATACCAGTTTTATAAGGACAACTCCTCAATCTATATTCTCTCTTTCCAGGTGACTCTAGATTATGTTAAAAAAAAAAAAAAAAAAACTAACCAAGAGAGAGGTAATTAACCAACCACTTTCTGATTGAATTTAAAGTCTACTCCAAAGAAAGATATCCATGCCTGCTGCTAATACTCTGGCCCCCAAAAGGCTGCATAGGCCCCAGGTCTAAACCTACTATTATTGTTTTGTTAATTGAACAGAATTTCAAACTGACTTTTAAATTCATATCTCTATACTCATAGGTTAGTGTAACATTCAGACTTCATTACAGAGTGTCTTTGTGCAGTGGATGGTAGTTAATGCAGAAAATCACAAGTACAGAGGACAAACATCTTTGAGGAGCTCAGCCACAAATGGTATGTGTACATCAACCTTCATCCACCCAAGGCTCGGGACCAGTCATAGATGAAGAAGTCAGAAACTTATAAAAAACAAAAACAGAGGTTTCAGATGACCAGACCAAAGAGTGTCTTCTGGACATGTCAGAACCACTGTATTTATGAACTCACAGAAACTATGACTGTCTGCTTAGGACCTACACAATATCAAGACAGCCAACTTTCTAGCATGGTTGAATTCAAGAGCCTCTACCCACACGTGGTGTGGGTTAGGATAAATGCGGAATAAGCAAAGTTGTGTTCAGGGAATGTGGTGTATGACACAACTTCAAGTAGCATTTTAAATCATTGATTAGGACTGGAGAGACGACTCAACACTTAAGAGTGCTTGCTACTCTTCCAAAGGACCAGAGTTCAGTTCCCATCACCCAAGTCAGGCATCTCACAACTGCCAATAACTCCAACTTCAAAGTCCAACCCCATCTTCTGGCTTGAGAGGAACCTACACAAACACATACTCCAGACTTCCTGAACAACAAGTTATATACAAACTTACCTGTTTTATAGACTACCCCACATCTCACACTATGACTGGGCTGTGAAGTAGATATCACCACGGAGTCATTTTGGTCTAGTTTTGGAATGCAATTTCTAAAGAACCTTTATAAGATTTCATGAGACAGGACATCAGATAGCTTCAGTAGTTGTCAAACCTCTAGCTTATTTCCCATTTCAGCTGCTCCTGCTCCAGGGATCACTGTTCAAAAGGACTCTTCTCACATGTGGATCATTGCCTTTGACTCCACTATGAAGGCAATTCATTTAATGGAGAGAGATTGCTCTAAAAAAGTCACCCACAGCAAGATGTCTCATTGTGCTGCACTCTCAGTCCTTAGAATCTGCCTTTGTTTCATTTCAGTCATAGGTGACTTATTATGTCATCCCAAAAGATAAAGATTGAGAAGGCTTACTTCCAGGGGATATGACCTGGATTTTTCAAGCATTACTTTTTTTTTGTTTTTTAACTTCTAACTGGCAACTGAATAGAGCAAACTCTCCTACAGAAACAATTCAGAAAGTTTGGAAGTAATAGTAAATAATTAGTAAAAAACTTCCTTCCAAGCCAGGCAGTGGTGGCGCACACCTTTAATCCCAGCACTTGAGAGGCAGAGGCAGGTGGATTTCTGAGTTCAAGGCCAGCCTGGTCTACAGAGTGAGTTCCAGGACACCCAGGGCTACACAGAGAAACCCTGTCTCGAAAAACCAAAATAAAAACCAAACAAACAAATAAACAAAAACACAAACTTCCTTCTATCAATAGCTAAAAATCTTTAGGTATCTGGATAAATATATGTGCCCTCCCATGTCTTCTCACCCAAATCTGAATTTCTTCTTTTTAATATTTTTCCTTTCCTATCAATTTTGGTTGGTGTTGCACAGTCTTTTTTTTTTTTTTTTTTTTTTCTTATTCTTTTTTTTTCTTTTTTTATTGGATATTTAATTTACATTTCAAATGTTATTCCCTTTCCCTCTCCCCCAGAAACCCCACCACCTGCTTCTATGAGGGTGTGCCCCCACCCACTTCCGCCTCCCTGCCTGGAATTCCCCTACACTGGGGCACCCAGCCTTCACAGGACCAAGGGCCTCCCCTCTCATTGATGCTAAATAAGGCCATCCTCTGCTACATATGCAGCTGGAGACATGGGCTTAGTCCCACTGGGGAGTCTTGTTGGTTGATATTGTTCTTCCTATGGAGTTGCAAACCCCTTCTGCTCCTTCAGTCTTTTCCCCAACTTCTTCATTTGGGGTCCTCATGCTCAGTCCAATGGTTGGCTGCGAGCATCCACATCTGTATTTATCTGGAGACAGCTATATCAGGCTCCTGACAGGAAGAACTTCTTAGCATCCGTAATAGTGTCTCTGTTTGGTGACTGTATATGGGATAGATCCCCAGGTGGGGCAGTCTCTGGATGGCCTTCCCTTCAGGCTCTGCTCCACTCTTTGTCTCCATATTTCCTCCTGTGGGTATTGTGTTACCATTCTAAGAAGGATCAAAGCACCCACAATTTGGTCTTCCTTCTTCTTGAACTTCAAGTGGTCTGTTAATTGTATCTTGGGTATTCCAAGCTTTTGGGCTAATATCCACTTATCAGTGAGTGCATCTTATGTGTGGTCTTTTGTGATTGGGCTACCTCACTCAGGATGATATTTTCTAGTTCCACCCATTTCCCTAAGAATTTCATGAATTCATTGTTTTTAGTAACAGTACTCCATTGTGTAAATGTACCACATTTTCTGTATCCATTTCTCTGTTGAAGGACATCTGGGTTCTTTCCAGCTTCTGGTTATTATAAATAAAGCTGCTATGAACATAGTGGAGCTTGTGTTCTTGTTATATGTTGGAGCGGCAACCAACGGATTGGGAAAACATCTTTACCAATCCTACATCCGACAGAGGGCTAATATCTAATATATACAAAGAACTCAAGAAATTAGACTCCAGATAATCAAATAACACTATTTAAAAATGGAGTACAGAGCTAAACAAAGAATTCTCAACTGAGGAAACTCAAATGGTTGGGAAGCATCTAAAGAAATGTTCAACATCCTTAGTCATCAGGGAAATGCAAATCAAAGCAACCCTGAGATTCAACCTCGCACCAATCAGAATGGCTAAGATCAAAAACTCAAGTGACAGCAGATGCTGGTGAGGATGTGGAGAAAGAGGCACACTCCTCCATTGCTGGTGGGATTGCAAGCTGGTACAACCACTCTGGAAATCAGGTTTGTGGTTCCTCAGAAAATTGGACATAGTATTACCTGAGGACCCAGCTATAGCACAATCAGTCTGAAAAGTGATGCCTGACTTGGCATGTGGTCATATCACTTAACAAAAGCTAACTGCGATATCCAGCATCTATCCGATGCCAGTACTTCCTTAGCTAGTGGTGGGATTTTATGTAGACTTCCATCCTCTGCTTTATGTTGGGATTCTGGCTGGCTGGAGTTTGCGGAGGTCTGTGTAGTTGCTGTCATAATCATTCAAAGTTCATATATGCAACTTACCAATTTTGTTTGGAAAACACTGCTTCCTTAATGTAGTCCACCACCTCTGGTTCTTAGAATTTTTCCACAGCCTCTTCCACAAAAATTCTTGAGCACTGGCGGAAGGGATATGAGACGTACATCACATTTATGGCTGAGAACTTCAGTCTCTTATTCAGGGCATTTTGACTAGATGAGGGTGTCCATGTTAATTGCCCTCCTCTGGAAGAAGATTCTCTGGTGAGGATGGAGAGATGTCATCTATAGATATAGCTATATATTACTAGGAGTCAATTTACTAAAGGTGTCCATTTAGCAAGTAATAGTATTTTGTTCTCCCTTAGAGTCTGTGAACTTTCTAGCCATAGGTTCTTGGTCTCTTCAGCAGTGCCAGGTATGTGTTTTTATGGAATATGCCTTAGATCCAATCAGAAAATGATTGGTTATTTCTATGACATTTGTGACATTATTGCATCAATAAGCAGGTCTTGTCAAGCCAGTCATTGTAGTTTGAAAGGTTCAGAGTTGGATAAGATAGATTATTTTTCTTTCCTAGTATCATGCATAGCACCTTCCAGTACCATGAAAATTAGCCAGTAGGTATAAAGCACCCATGTGAGCATCAGCTTGATTTCTCCATGCTCTGTGACTCCATAATATGCTATCTTCAGCAACAGGGTCTTACTGTCAAGTTCAGGAAGTATTCAAGAGTACCAGCAACACTCTGTGATGTTTGATGGTCTATGAGGCCATTGGCCAACAACTCAATAGAAGTATATACTCTGCAGTAGGAAGTGGAACTGTGGAACCAGAAAGTAGTACTGGAAAGGTCGAAGCAGATTCAAAAACCCTGGTAAATCTCATCATTGAAAACAGTAGGCATTGGGATCAGCTCCTGGCCAGACTAATGGCAACTGCATAAAAACCTAGCGTTCTCCATGTTAATGAGACATCTAATAGGCTCTGAGTGTTTAGCCAATGAGCTTCCTTTCCTAGTTATCCCTTCTTGCAAAAGGTATTTAATCCCCAATTCACACTGAGTAAGACATATGCATTTTCGTCCACCATGAATAAAACAATTTGGACAAGCAAGGACCATCTTCTTCAAGGATTGTCAAGGGGGAGGCCTTTGTTGTAAAGAGCCATGCCTAGATCTCCCATAGAAGGCCTCTCTTCTAGCTCCTTTGTACTTTTGGCACTCACATAGAGAAGTTGGATTCTGCCCTGTCTGGGGATTAGCAAGGGCCCCTGGACCCCCATTCTCAATTCCTTGAGCTTCCCAGTACCATCTGGGTACACAGGAATTTGACAACCTCAGCACCCGTCCCAGATCTTGCTGTTTCTCTTCCAGAAGAACATGGACTGGGACTCCTATCCTAGACTGCATTCTGCCTTCCCTGAGTGACATTCCTGCAGTGCCCCAGTTCCAAGGCAAGGCAGACACGCAGCATGTCACCCCTGTGTTTCACCTCCTCTGAGCAGCATATATGGGCAGCATTCTGACGCCCCAGCGGTAAGGTTTACAGCTTGAGGTTGGGATATTATTCCCCATTTTATCATAATTCCATTAAAACACACACACACACACACACACACACACACACACACACACTTGATATATATATACAATACGTTTCTGTCTTAGGTTTTCTACAAAACTGTAAAGAGACACCATGACCATGGCAACTTTATAATGAAAACATTTAATTAGGACTGACTTACGAATCAGAGATTCGGTCCATTATCCTCATGGCAAGAAGCAGGACAGAGGGGAGGCAGACATAGTGCTGCAGAAGGAGCTGAGACTCCTACATCCGGATCTGCAGGCAGAAGTGAACTAGCTTGACCTTCAGAGACCTCAAAGCCCACACCTAGTGACACAATTCCTTCAACAGAGGCACATCTACTCCAAGAAGGCCACACTTCCTAATAGTGCCACTCCCTGTGGACCAAACATTCAAACACATAATTCTATTGGGGCATTCCTATTCAACTCCCATGTTTCCATCTGGCTTTTTCAAAAGACCCTTAGCATTAGTTATTCCTCCTCACATTCTCTTCTCTACTCTTTGCCACCACCCCAATTTAACCCTCCCTGTTCCACTGTCCCTCTTTAACCCTCTACACTGCTGTCTTCTATCTTCCCTCCATCAAATGCTCCCACGTCTCATTGCCTCATACCAAATTTCTGACTTGTATGTATATGGAGCACATGCCTGAAGATTCAAAGCTAATATACACAAATAAGAAAATACGCAATGTTTGTTTTTCTGAGTTACCTCACTCAGAATGATTATTTCCAGCTCTATTTACCTGAAGATTTCATAATTTCACTTTTCTTAGCAGTTGGATAATATTGTGTAAATGTACCAAATTTTCATTATCTATTCACCAATTTATGAATGAGTAGGTTTTTTCTGTTTCCTGGCTACTGTGAATGAAACGACATGGACAAGCAAGTGTCATCTCAGTAGTAAGATACAAAGTGCTCTGGGTACATAAGCAAAAATATACAGCCGGATCATGTGATCGATCTATCTCTAGCATTTTAAGACATTTCACACTGACTCCCATAGTAGCTCTACCAGTTTGCACGAACTGTGAATAAAGGTTATACTTTGCCACTTCAACACCGTCATCGATTGTCATTTCTTTGGTGTTAGCCATTCTCCCTGGGGAAATATGAAATCTTGAAGTAGATTTAACTTGCACAGTACCCTTAGGATATTAAACATTAAAGAAAAATACTTTCAGCCATTTGTATTTCATCTTTTGAGAATTCTGTTTACTTACAATTTTTGAATCATTTTCATAATGGTTAGGTTTTTGGTTCTTTGTATGTACTTGATGCTAACTCTCTGACAGGTATACAGTCAGTAATGACGTTCCCATTCTATAGGACGACTCTTTGCTCAAATGATGCCCTGATGGTATAATTCTGGACATAAAAGGCCCTAAATATTCTATGAGAAAAATCCTACAGCTGAGACGCATATTCAGCACACTATCAGGCTACCCAGTGCCCTTTGTTGTACAGATTTCAGTTTAAAAATGTGGTCCAGTTTCTCTGTTGTTGGTCTTAATGCCCGGGCTACTGAGTTCTGTTCGGATAGTCCTTTCCTGTGTCTGTAAATACAAGAGTATTATCTTCCTTGCCTTCTCCTATTTCACATTCTGATGACAAGATCCTTGTTGCCGTCTGGAGTTGAGTCTTTGAAGGGTGAGAGAAGACTACACTTTCACTCTTCTGTATGTAGCTATCCTATTTCATCAGCCCCATTTGTTGAAAATGCTATCTTTTCTCTAGTGCTTATTTTTGCCTTTTTTTCTCTTTTGTCAAACACAGATGAACCTTGGGGTATGAACTTATGTGTCAGTCCTCCGTTCATCAATGTGTCTGTTTTGTACGCCCATACCATCCTGTTTTTATTTATGTCTACGTAGTACAACTTAAAATGAGGGATAATGATAATTCTAGCAATTCTGTTTTATTCAGAATTGTTTTGGATGCCATTTAGTGATAATTCTAGCAATTCTGTTTTTGTTTAGAATTATTTTGGATGCCACTGGGTATAAGTTTGCGTGTGGGTTTCCAAATAAAAGTCAGTATTTTTTGAATATCTGTGAGGAATTTAAAAATTTGATGGAAATAGCATTGCTTTTGTAAATTACTTTTGGTAGAATGGTCACCTTCATAATCTTATTCCTACAAGTCTATGCACATAGAAGGGCTTCTGGTGCCTGTTCTTCAATTTCAGTTGTCTCGTTGCTCTAGCTAAGACTTTAAAAGTACTCGATTGAACAGAATTAAAGAGAGTGGACATCCTTGCCTTGCTACTGATTTTAGGAGAAATGATTTGAATTTTTCTTCATTTAGGATGATGCTGTCTGTGGGTTGTCATAAATTGCTTTCATTATGTTTAGATATGTCCCTTATATCCCTAGCCTCTCCTGGGCTTTGTCAAACGCCTTTTTTTCATCATGTGGTTTTGTCTTTTAGTATCTTTTTGTAGTGGGATATCTTTCTCTCTAAATTGAGAAAAGTGTATGTACATAGTCTTGCATCTCTTGAATGAAGCCAGCTTGACTCTGGTAGATAATCTTTGATGCATTCTTGGTTTGGTTTGCATGCATTTTATTGAGTACTTTTGCACCTATATTCATAAGGGATTGAATTGATCTATGAGTCTTTGGTTTAGTGTCAGGGTAACAGTGGCTTCACAACACAAAATGAGCTGAGAAATGTTTCTAAGTTTCTGTTTTGAAAAAATTAAGGATTGACATTAGTTTTTCTTAAAGATTTGGTAGAATCATGTGATGATTCCTGGGCCTGGGCTTTCTTGGTGGAGGGCAATTTTAAATTACTGCTTTTTCTCATTGATTGTGACATGTATTTTTAAAATTTTGATTTAACTTTGGTAGGTCATATGTATTTAGAAATTCATCCATTTATTTAAAATTTTCAAGTATGGTAAAGTATGGATTTTTAAAGTAGGTCTTCATGAGTCTCTGAATTCTTCAGTCTACCTTTGATGTTTACCTTTTCAGCTTTGATTTTTATTAATTTTATCTTAGCTCTCTTTTGTTTGACTAACGGTTTATCAGTCCTGTTAGTTTATCCATTGTATCAACTCTTTGTTCCATTGGTCCTTGTCTTTTCTTGTTGCTCTAATTTATTAATTCAACCCTGACTTTTATTTTCTCTCTTCTTCTGGGCTTGGTTGATATTTTAATATGGCCTTCAGATACATCATAACAGTACTTCATCTCTCCAGTTTTTTCATGTAGGTACCGAGCACTATGAGCTGTCCTCTTAGACTCTCTTTTATTGTGTCCCATAGATTTTGGTATGTTGTTTTCATTTAATTCTAGAAAAGAATTAATTTCCTTCTTAGTCTCTCCCTTAACCCAGTTTTCCACAGCAGCATGTTATTTCACTTCCACGAGTTCGTGCTCTTTCTGATGCTTGTTTTTGATGTTTTATCCCTTTGTGGTCACGTAGAATGAGGGATGTGATTTCCATTTTCATGAATTTGCTGAGACTTTATGTCCCGATTGTGGTCAGTTTTGGAGAAAATCACATATTCCTCAAGTGTCTGAATGGTGTGGTGGTTTCAACAGGAAAGAGCCTCATAGGCGCCTATATCTGAATGCTTAGGCCTTGTTGGAGGAAGTTTGTAACTGAAGGTAGGATTTGAGGTTCCAAGGGCCCAAGCCTGGCCCAGTGGTTTTTTTCTTCCTGAGCCTCTGAGAGATCTGGATGAAGCTCAGCTATTCCTCCAGTACCATGTCTGCCTGTATACTGCCATGATGGCAATGGACTAAATCTCTGAAAATATAAGCAAGCTCCAATTTAAAATGCTTTCCTTTAAAAGAGCTGCCATGGTCATGGTGTTTCTTCACAGCAATTGAACAGTGACCAGGACAGGTGGCAGTGTATTATAGATGTCTACTAAGTCTACTTATTTCTCTATTTCGTTTTTGTCTTAATGGCCTACCCATTGGTGAGTGTATTGACATCTCTATCATGCTGGGTTCAATCTGTGATTTTTAGATTCTAACTATGCTTGTTTTATGTCTGTCTAGGTTTCTTTATGGAATTTCCTTTTCTATAGCTTCTGATTAGTTTTGTTTTTTAAATCGATTTTGTCAGATATTACAATAGGTGTAAACAATACACCTGCTTGTTTCTTTGTTGCATTTGCTTGGAATACTGTTACCTTTTACCTTAAGGGAGCATTGATAGTAAACTTTATGGAGGCAAAAATGGACCCTGCTTTCTAATCCAGTCTGTTTGCATCTTCTTGCTAGGGAAACTGGAACTGCTAATATTGGGAGTTGCTATTAAATAATGCTTACTAAATAAAGTTTACTACTCCCTCTTATTTTCTTAGACCTTTTAGTTCTGGAGTTAACCCATTCCATGTGGCCTCTTAGGCATAGTGAATCTTCTCTTCAGGCCACAGTAGCCCTTAGCCAGTAGTTCTCAACCAGTATAGGTTGCAGCTCCCTGGGGTGGGGCTCAAACAACCCTTTTAAAGGAAGGGATCACCTATGACCATTGGAAGGCATAGATATTTACATCATGATTTCATAATGGTAGCAAAATTAGTTATGAAAGTAGCAACAAAAATAGTCTTATGGTTGGGGGTCACCACAACATGAGGAACTGTCTTAAAGTCACAGCATTAGGAAGGTTGAGAACCAGTGGTCTAGACATTCTAGATTTATAAGCCAGCTCCCCTTCACTCCATAAGCTGGGGTATCTACTTGCGTATCTACGTCACTTTATATCCTTGACATGGAGAAACTTAACATAGCGATGATCTAGTTTGTGCTAGCATTAAGTGAATTTTTTGGTGCTTGACAAGATAGCTACCCTATCTATTAGAGTTTATGTTAGACAAATCCTATGTGAAGGAGGAAAGAATGAATAACTTGTAACACAATTACTCAAGCCACTGAAAAACTACTTTGCATATTTTAAACAGACACTCAAGTTTCTTGGTAACCACATTGCCATTGTGCTCCCTGATAGTTCTGCAGACCAGGTTGGCTATTTATTTTTTCTAAGAAACTATGTGTAGGGACAAGAACAGTTGTTAGGGGTATGCCTTTGTTTAAGGTCATTTCTCTATTCTCATTCTCTTATATGGAATACACACACACACACAGGATTAAATGCCATAACCAAGACAACTTAAAAAAATAAAGTGTTTTACTCTTTCAAAGGATTAGAGTCCAGTTGACAAAGGGATGCTGGCAGGAGTAGCTGAGAGCACACACTTGGACCCACTAACAAAGAAGGGATGCTTCCTCCAGCAAGATTACACCTCCCCAAACAGTCACTAATTAGAAATGAAGTATTCAAACATGACACACAGGGCCCAATTTCATTCAACCATCATTTAACACATAATTCTAGACCCAAGTTTTACAATCATTTCTTTTGGTCTTCTATGCCTAATCTCTTGGACACATGCAGGTACTTAAGGCAGCTTTCTTCATGCTGGACATAAAGCTACAGACGGCATGTTTTGGTATTAGAATTGGAAGAAACAAGGTGACAGGGAGAAGAGAAGCATAATATACCGAGAACTCTCAATATATTGCTACATATGTTGTCAGTGCATTCCTTGGGTGTGGGTCCATGAGATCCTTAAGTCTTTATTTAGCTTTTAGAGGAAGGTGACTTCAAGACAGAATAGACAACTTGGAAATGCCAGACTTAAAAATCGAGATTACTAGAAACTTTGAAATACTGATCAGGATTATGATCCTACAAATAGATAGCTCAGGTGTATATCCAGGTAGTACGAATTTGGCTTTTACTACTCATATCAAAATAGACTCTTTTTAAAAATATTTATTTTGGTTTGAGTTTTACATAGGAATATAAAATGTTCAAATGAAAATTAAAATTATTCTCAGTACTTTATAAGACTACCAATATTTAAAATTATATAACCCATATTAATAATTACTAGAAAAATCCTTAATGATACACATATCAACACGAACTGCAGATGCTATAGACAGAGAAGAGGAAGAGAAATAAAAAGAAAACGGTAAAGGAGAAACAGAGAGTGTACAATACAGACAATGAGAGGTAAAATTAGGAATATCTCAAATACATACTCCCAACAATAGTAGAAAGAAAAGGTCAGCTGTTCATTAACTTTTAAAAATTCACTTTATTCATTTTATCCTGTACGATCATTTACAGTGTTCAAACGTGCACAACAATTGCTTAACTCCAGTCAACCTTTACAAACACAAGTCGTCACTGGGTCAACATAAAAGATTCAAGCAATTTCAAAAGTGGAACATTTTGAAAGCATTTTGTTTGCTAAGACAAATATGCCTATGGTTAACTATTTAATAGGGATTGATTTCCTCAGACTTCTCCCAATTATTCGATGAGTTTAGGAAAGAATAGCGTCAGGAGCACTGCTCCAAGAGGGTTAATGTGTAGATATTAGTTATTAATATCAGAGTTGTCTTTAGCATCCCAGCAGCACGTGCTGTGGTTACCTAGCATTTTCTTCAATGAGAAAGGTTATAGTTGTTGTTGACAGCTGTCTGAGTAACCCTGTTGCAGAATGTTTGACTTGCTGCAGCATAACCTCATTGAGTTATCAAAGTATGATTCTTCCATTTTTCAGCTAGTTTCTTTTTGTTTTTCAAGGTTAATCAGTGCTTCCTTTTTCTAGACTCTATCATTACCCAGAACTGGATGTGTGTAGGAACCCTGTAATTTAAGGTCAAATTATATGGCTTCTAAATGTATTGCTGTCCCTTAATTTTTTTATAAACCAAATGAAATCAAAGTAATAGCCTTATCCAAAAATGAAAATTACTTGTGAATGGCATCCTTTTAAAGACAAACCTATGTTTAAAATGTTACAGTAGGTTTTAAAACATGAGCAAGACCGAATGTCTTTAAGATGAATAAAATGTTTAGGGTTTTTGATTTTCTAACATTTCATCATTTTAAAGCAGTTGAGCACTTCTACAACAGAAAGAGGTCCCCAGTCCTACATAAACAAGATCAGGACTGCACTGTAACAATAAGTCTTACCATCCATCCCTGAACGGATTCATTTGGTACTAACAGATTTTTTGCTTAACATTTTTGAAAAAAAAAATAAAGTATTAAGAAAGACTAACATACCAAGGTCAAATTATCAAAAATAAAACCCACCTAATTACTGTGATTGTATGCTAGCTACATTAGCCTGTTAACAAGGCAACTTCAATTACCTGCTATAATGTTCACCAAATGTATGTAGTATTTACCGTATTAGTCATTACTCTTCTCAACTCTAGTAGTACTTAAAGTCTTCTACTTACTTCATTAACATTGCATTATACTAATTCTGATTTCATGCATGAGACTTATCTCAAAATATCTCAAAGCATGCACAACTGTTAGCACAGAGTTTGCATTAGAGTTAGATCACGGCTGTCTGCTGGAAAACAGCAGTCTTGAGGTCATGGATTAACCACCTACTTAAAACATTTTTAAAGACATTGTTTGTGCATATGAATGCCTCTGTAATATGTATGTATGTATGTATGTGCAAGCCTGTGGCCAGGGCCAGAGGATATCAGCAGAGGGCACTGAATCCCCTGGGAGCTATGAATGGTTGTTAGCTACTGTGTGTATACTGGGAACTCAAATCTTGATCCACTTCTTAAAAAACCAGAAAAACTGGATTTAATTATGTTATTTTGTAGACAAGACTGTTCCTAGTTCCACAAATGGCCTTGACTTCAGTTATGTAGCCCAAGCTGCTCGCAAACTCACTCTCCCAAATGCTGGGATGGAAGTCGGTTCGCTGAGCTTAATCCTTGGTAGCTGCTTCTCACACTAGGCAAGTTTGCACTGTGCAGCCCCACTCAGCCATGCACACCACTCTTGCACAGCATGCAGAATTATGCAGAGTTTTTCTTTTAACCAGATGTCCCTTCACCACTACTGTATGTAGTTTTCGTTATCCTTTCTACTAAAATAAGCACTCTTCAATCTCTACAAGGGGAAAACAACAACAAACAAAACAGACAAAAAAAAAAAAAAAAAATCAGCCTGACACCGAAGAGTGGTATGGAACCCCCACAGTAAGAAAATCCAAGATTATACCAACCATGTAACACTTACATCAGCAATTCATTTAACAGATACTAAAGGCCTATTTTACAAACATTTTAAAGAAAACAAACTAAGATCTTTTGTTTTCAGGGACCTAGGTTTAATAGATCTTGAAGTCAGGACAAAGATACTTTGAAACTTACCTTTGACTATAGATTACTAGCTGCATAATTCCCAAGAGCCAAAATTAATACAGGATTGTGTTGTCAAGTTTAAAAACACAAATTATGTAAAAATCTTACTGCTGTTTAATTTAAAAGACTCACTTTGTCTTTTGTTTTATAAACTTAAGTGGTTTTCACCTAAATGGTTTCAAAGTATACTGCTTTATTAGTGGTTGCTCCTAAAACTGGGTGTCTGTGCAGTCCTAGCTGAGCACTCACTCTCCAGGCTGGCCTCGAACTCCGCTATCAGCTTGCCCCTGCCTCTCAAGTGCTGGGAGGCACTTTTAACACTGTTTACAGAGGGGAAGTTGCTTATTTATTTTTAAATTGCCTCCAAGGTCACACACCCGTTTGGAGGCATTCTTGACATTTTAAACTGCTGGTGGTCTCTTCATCCTCTGAAAAACAATCCTTTAATGTTTACACATGCTATTGGCTACCAGTGTTTCTATTTCATCACTTCCCTCTTCTGGAGACCTATTCATTGACTGGGGTGCCATTTTCTTTCTAGAATGCTTGTAAGAAATATTGTAAGCCCTTTTCATTTTAGCAAATCTTCCTTTTGCTCAATGGTAACTGTCTATTTAAAGTTTGTGTATAATTACTTTTTTTTTATATCCCTCTATGATGGTACTAAATACTAACAAAAAAAATTGTGGCTTTGCTCCCCTCTTCCCCTCCTTCAAATGGGGCTATGAAAAACTTTCTTGTCTTGGAGTCTAAATTCTCAGGAGTTACAAAGGCCTACCTGGGACTATGCCCACATTTAAAATCAGCATAATTCCAAGACAAGGATAAATGGCGGCTGTAGTACTAGGCAAATACCCAACCTACAAACCTGTCAAATGGCAAATGGGAATTAGGAAGCAAATGGAATCAAGGGTAACTGGCCATAAAGTATGTTGTGTCTGGGAGAACACAATTGTTATTACAAGGGTCCTTGAATGTGAAAGAGGGTAGAAGAGATATGTAAGGTTTCCAACTGCTATTACTGGATCTGAAGATGAAGCCAAGAAATGGAGTCTCTTTAGAGTGGAAGGCAAGGAGACTCCTACATCCAGAGCTTCAGACACTAATCTAGACACTGATACTGTCCCTCACCTGTCTCTTTTTTAGTAACCAAATCTTAATCTAGTAAGATCAAGACTTCTGTCCCAGACAGTAACACGGCTTTAAACCCGTTTGTGATAACCCACTTCAGGAACAATGTCAGACAGATAAAAGGGTCTAAACAGGTACTAAATGCTTTCTCTGAAACAGCTTATCTAGACAGGGTAGCTGACCAGAGAAAGCCTCTTCTAAGGACATTTGAGACCTACAAGCAACAGCCTTAGTCAGACTAAGGGTGGGCACATTCCTGCAGGCTGTGTGCTCAGCTGCACTCAAAATCACTACGTACATTCTTCCCTCCTCACTGACCCTCAGCAAAAAGGACAACTGCAGCCTAGTCCACAAAGAAGTTCATGACCCCATTTTCTAACTATGCAAGCAACTCTCTCTCAGTATCTGCACCTCTGCCAAAGTAGCTTTCTTTATTCAGTAGCTCCAGAAACAAATCATAAAGCACAGGCCTAAGATTCGAGAATTCCTGGTAGTTTTCAGTGAATCTGACCCTAGTTCTCATTAAATCTGGGCTAACATATATTTGTTACTAATGGGAGAAACAAGCCCTTAGCCAAGTAACTCAGAAGAGCAGTCTTCAAATTGGAGCTTACACATCACAGGGGCCCATGACCTACTACTAGAATAACTAGAGGTATGCATAGCTCTATTATTTTGTATCCACAACTTTGTATCCTGAGCAGATAACCCATGCTGCTTCTTCATCTTAAACCACACACACCTAACTCAAATAGCACTGGAATTACTGTACTGTTTGCTACTAGGTGCTAAAGTACTGAAACAATGTGTTTCTGGCTTGTTTGTGGGGAGAACTTCCCTAGAAAGACTTGTATTTTTTAGCACTGACACATCTAACCAATGGGAAAGAAAGGAAAACTACCTGATGATTTGTAGTTGTTTTGACACAGGGGCTCACAGAGATCTACAACTTCCCACGTAGCTGAGGCTGGCATGACCCAACTCCTGCTGCCATCTCCATGCTCTGGATGGTTAACTGGCTCGCATGCTCCAACCCCAAACTGAGGAGCTAAGAGCTGGATAGTCAGATTCTAAGAACATGGCTTTGGTAGGTTGATCATGTCCTAGTGGATGGCTCTACTCAGTGTAAGGGTAGCAGAAAATGCACTAGATAAACACGTTGAAGGCTTGGATCTGGGAGTAGGTAGGTGGTCAATGATCAAAGTGCATTGTATAAAACTGCCCACCCACCCACCCCCACCCCCACCCGACTCCAAACCATGTTCAGGCCCTAAAAGGTTTGAGAATTCACAAGCAGTCACTGAAATCATTCACCACAAAGCACCCAAGCAAGCTCAGCAACAAGTCAGCTAAGGACTTGAGGTTTCAGTCCCTGAGGACTCAGCTGTCCAGTAATTTTAAATGACCATTCTCTCATCTGTAGTCAACTCACTTTTAGTAGAGGATGTCAGTTTTCTTCCTAATGTAATCTAACTCTTCACTACCTTAAGTAGAGATGTGTCCATGTATCTCAAACAATTTGCTTCTGCTAAATTCTGTGTATTTAACTGTCCAGGCCCTTTTCATTCTAACAGCACTAACAAATGGGCATTTTGCTAACTTGCTAATGGCTTGCGCCTAGTTCTGTGTATCAGGTAGTTTTAAATGCCAGCACCAGGGAGCAGCTCTTCAGGCCACTAGGCTCACAGCCTACCTATTACCACCATAGATTAAAAGCAGGAGCATATCCAAGTTTTCAAAATGATTATCAAATGAGGTTTGGAAAGGTACTTCAGGGTCATTTCTAACATCTCAGGTGATATTAATTTATTTGAAAAAGGCCTTCCTTAGTAGAGATCTTCTAAGATACATAATGTGCCCAGACAGGTAAGTTATCATGAGACTGCCTGAAAAGGTAAGGCAGGGAGCAGAGAGGCAAACACTATGCATACACTACTGTGGTAAACAAGATACAAAGTATATCAAGAATCAGAACTCACAAACTGAAAGAAAATACTAGCATACTAGTGTGAACCTTAGCTACCACACAAAAATCCAAGGTATAGACTTTAAAGTTTGGGGCCAGTATTTAAAAAAATGTAAGGCTCAAATCAAAGTCTTGAGTGGTAGGATGGGAATCAAGTAGTCACTGCAACTGAGCAAAAAACCCAACACTATCTCAAGCTGTGCTACACAGAGTTCTATCTTATAGCTAGCCTCAAGAATAAGCCTAAGAAAGTAAATGCATATGGACTCTGCAAAGTGTGGCCGGTTAAAGACATGGCCTTGAGGTTCCTTAGCAGTGATGGTTCATGACTTTGGACAACTCAGGGCAATGATTATATTTGTCTTAACCCCTATGCATATATAAAAAACAAGACAGTCCTGAAAACACTGCTAATCATTCTTTTCACAAACACCCCAAATGATGCTCCTATAGTGGAATCCAGGAGCCTAGGAACATGCAGTGCCACTTTCAGTGTATGAACCTGGGCATTATGGTTAAGAACAGAACCAGAGCAGACTGCCTTAAGATGCCTTGGAGAACTCAAGTCTCTGCAAGACCTAGCCCCTCCTTAGAACTAAGTTCTAAGGACCCGTCTCAGTCAGGAGTGCACACCAACACCACTGAGACTCACGTTCAACACTTGACACAAGAGCCCATTGTGCATTCATGTTGCACTTACACACTTTCCCAATGCTACAGGAGCACTTTCCAGCACTCCGTGAGCCTCGAATTCTTAAGTCACGGGCATTTAGTACCTGGCTTTTTACTCTATCACGACTTAATGTAAATGCTATGCTATGTAGTGATCCTCGAGCGGCATACACTTGCTTCACCTGAGCAGTCTCCTCAAGCCTTAACCTCAGCACACCACTAATACAGGGTTCTAGTTGAAAGGGCTAAGTGGATAGACTCTTTGCACAAGGCTCTTGTGCCCATCATCTAGCCATTTGTTCCTGGAGACTTTCCTACCAAAGCACGTTAGGAACCCAAATCTAAGGCACAAGCACAATTTGTTGCTTTTCTAACCATTTGTAAAAGGCGCCCTAACTTGCCTTATTCTGAGGTTTGAAATCAGGGCACACTTAACCTTTCACAATGATCTCCTCTTACCTGTAAAATAAGACAAAATACAAACGTCATAGTTAAAAGAGAAGACTGGGCTCCCCATGCCCTCAACAACAAAAAATGTTTGGGCCATTTGCAGGAAAACAAAATACAAGATCACCAGTGCTACAAAGTAACTTTATTTCCAAATGCTCATTATATACATCGAGGTTTAAAATGAAGTATTTATTAGCACTAAACAATTGAAACAGTACTCCAAGTCTGTAACCATAATAAACCAGGTACCTCACAAGGCTCTGCCTGTTTTAGATTACGGGAAAAAATACTGAAACCCTTGTTAACAATCTTTCTATACTTTAAAATTCATAGCACACACTTCCTGAATAGATCCTGGATAACTAGCAATACATTATAAGTCATATACAAAAACAAACAGCACACCAATTCTGAGTGCAACAAAAAACAGTCTTGGCTATACAAGACAATCTGGAAAACTCCGAGGAGGCATGCTGCTCACTGTCAGTTAAACACCCAGAATGGCCCCTGCCCACCTGAGCTGTTTCCACTGGTTTCACAAGATCCACCTAGTACTTCTCTAAAGCCAGACAAACTACTGTTATCAGTTACAGAACAGAACCAGAGTATACATACAACACAGTTTGTGACACTGTTCTTGCTCCAGGCAGCTACAGGTTGCACTGTCAGGAATTATGCAGGACTGACTCTTCAAACCATGCACAGGGAAAAGCCAGCTGCTTCTGTGCTTAGGTGGACCTGTTAAAATGAACATCTTAAGGGCTTTTAGTAAAATCAACAGTTTATACAGTCTTAACACTTCCTTCTTAATTAATATATTAACTACCTTCATGTAACACAAGTCCCCCCTTTTCTGAAAAACCCTAAAGCAAATATATGCCTACGTCGTAAGATCAAAGTATAAGAGACCAAAGCTGTTTTGCCAACAGAATTTTAGAGAAGACAATCAACTAGTCCCCCTACCTGCTGAACCCAAGTGTGTGTATGTGTATTTCTGCTTGATGTCCTTAGTGTAGAAACAAGCTTAATAATTAATGGAGAAAAAGAAAATCTTAGGACAACTCTTCACTGCTAGGCCTCTAAGAAATACCTTCCTTACTAAAATTAAATTTCAATTTAAGTTCAAAACACTCTGGACACAATTACTACCACCAGCTCAGTATCCAAAGATCCTAATTAAGGCCCTATTCGAAGCAAGCACCTGGCAGGCTTCCTATGTTGAAAGATAAACAGAGTACTTAAATACAACGCTTGTGACAGATCCCACTCCCTTATAGAAAACACATGAATCATGCTGACATTATAGAACTTTATCACTTTTTAAAGGAATGTTTTTCATTAATCATCTAAAACAAGTTTTAATTCAAAAAGCTGAAGCACGGAGGTAAAAATGATTATGTTTCCATTTTACTAGTAACTGTACAGTTCTGGTCCCTTACAATCAAACCACACCTGTGAAATCCTTACCGGGCTGCTCAGGGCTCCATCAATAAGCTTCTTGCATTTCTTTTTAAAAAAGCAACATATTATGTAGGTGGAAACTACTAACAATCCTTTTCAAGGTGATGTAATGCCTAAGTATTATCAGCTTAAACCTAATAATTTTAATAGCTCATTCTTATTAACCTTACTGTTCTTTAGGTTCCACTCCAATGACATTTATTCACAGCCTGGAACCAACTGTGCTGCCCAAATGTAGAGAACTATATATACTATTATCCTGAACACTAACTGCAACTTTGAGAGCCTTCTCCAGACCTTAGCCCAGTGCTCCACAGCCCTGGGCTTCAGGGAAATGTCATGCATACCTGTCACCGCTTACCGTCAGTTTGCCATCTCTCCCTTTTGCGGGGTCACATGGTAAGAACAGTCTGAGGACAATTCTTTCTTAGGGGGTGTGCATACTAACAGTGGCTACCACCTGTTAACCGTTAAGAACTCATGCATTAGGAATAGTCTTACCAGAAAATACTCCATCCTAAAAGTCACGCTTTAATAAAAAACCCTCTTTACACATAGAGCCAAAGAAAGTTAACATTTTCTTAACTCATGTTAATTAAACAGCTGAATATGGGTTTCAGAGTAAAATAAATCTGGAATCACACCAGGTTCAAAAGGCACATTTTAACTTCGCCGTACTAGAATACCTAAGCCCTCACACAAAACTTCTTACTAAATCTGGCATGCAAACCCAAAAGTGAAATGATTCAGTAAAAAACAAAATTCAATTAAAAAAAAAAAAAAAAAAAGTCCTGCTTGACACCAATGAAAGCAATAGAAGTTACAGAAAAGCGTTCAGACACTCCGTTAGCTCTTGGACATTTTTTTACAGTGGAAATCGGCATCTTCAGCAATATTGTACTTTTCACATCTTCTGGTCACAATCCCCACCAAACTCAACAGGCCGGGACAAGTGCAATACCATACAGAAACACAGCATTGCGACAAATCCCAACCTGTGTAGAAAGGGGTTTGATTCTCCCTTACTTCTCTACAGACTTTTCACCACCACAGTCAGTTTTGCATGGATTTGCACAGCAGAATATTATACAGCTGGATGCAAACCTGCAAAACTAACCATAGAGCAGTGCTCAGTAACAGGACAGTTGGACAGGCGATGACGGGCCGAGGCTGGAGTCCCACAGCTGGCAGTACTTCAAGTGCTCGTAATGCAGTAGATAAGGACACACTACCTGCACTATAAGCACTTTAGTGCTACAGAAGCTGTCACATCAGACACACCAGGCAGATTCTACATCGACACAATAAAAATACAAAATTAGTTTTAAAAAAAAAAAAGTCACAACAACACTTGAAGTAAATAGCAGGCCACCATCAGTTTTGCATAGATTTGCACAACTACATTCTTCTTGTAGTGCAACTATGCAAAACTAACAGAGGGCTGCACACAGAACTATTGAGACCCCTACATGCTTGCTTGACTCGGATTGGATGAGGACATAACTTCTTATGCCAGAAGGAGCACTTAGGGCAGTAGATGCTAGTCTACTTCACTATCTGCACTAGATGCACCTTAGAACAAAAAGCACGCAGCACCAGCAGGCCCTCCCCGCACGCCGCGCCCACCGTGGCTCCGAGGCGGCTGTCAGCATAATGCTACAAGTGCCTTCACTGCAGTAGATGCACAGATCACTACCTGCACTGTAAGCACTTTGACATTATTCTGACTGGTCACAGCTTCAGCCCCATAAGGTGAGGGTCGCTTTATTCCTGCTAAATTTGAAATAAATAATTAGACAAAAAGGAACAGCCCAAAGCTCTAAATCCTGTGACAAACACCAATTTCAGCTCATACACAAACAAGAAAAAAAAAAAAAGGCCAATAGCTATAAGTTATAGACTGGACACATGTAAGCCTTAAAAAAAAACAGCATTCTTTAAAGAAATATACAACTCATACTAGAATGTTGGCATTTACACTAGGCTTTCCCAAAACCACACATTAAGGGACATGGACAAAATTATACCATACAAAATGAGAAATATTATCAGCAGTTTTACTTATTAGTACCTTTAGAAAGGTTCAGATGGACCCGGCAGCAATCCCCTTTCTTCTGTCCTCCAGATTGTCAGATACTTGACAAAATGATTAATATGATTATTGTTTAATCATTTTCAAGTTTATTAGTCATAAAACATAAATAATCTTAGTATCACCCCAAATTAGATAAACTCTGAATCCAACTTAAAGGGTCTACAACTATTTTGGAACAGTTTCCAAAACGCACTGTAGATTTACTACGTTAAGATCTGTCTCACCCATATTCAATTTTACAGAAATTTTGACAAAGTCCAAAATGTATTTTTTTTCATACCTTAAAAGACCATGCATGTTGTACAAGCTCAAAGACAAAAGTAAAAAACAAAGGTCTTCATAAAATAAGTTTAACTACAAAAATAGAATATACTCACCCACTCAGGCAAACTTCCTTCTCAGCAAGCATCCTTGGGCAATGCTTCGGGTGCTGCTAGGTCCACGTGTATGACTAGGGTTGGGGGTGGGGGTGAAGACAGAGAAAGGATAAGCACATTTGCTCAAAATTACTACCACTTTCTAAACCCTATTCAAACTTGCCATCCTCTAACCTACCTAAAGGGCAATTCTATCCATTAGAAAAGAGCAAGGACAACAGAGCAGGGCAACAATGTATTGGATGGGAAACCGTGTAACAAAATAAAGTTGAAAAATCACAAAGATTCGTATACGTGCATGAATTAATGTGCTCCAGAAATATTGTAATACGACCAGCATAAAGCCTGAACTCTGCCGTCCAGCTCAGGCTAGAGAAAAAGGGCAACCAAGAGGACTATTCTTCACCACCCCTCCCCCAATCAAGACCTCGTGGCTGCACGCCGGGATAAAGAGTTGTTTCCCCAACTGCTGTGATCCTCGTGGCATGTTGCTCATTTTCTTCTTTCTAGTCACATAAAAACCACGAGCCGGCAGCGCTCTCCAGTTTTCTCCCCTCTGCGCCAGCTTATCAAGAGAAAACCGGACGGGAACACCCGATCCTGCCAAGTGCCCGCCACGCTCATGGAGCCCGGGCCGGCAGCACATGTCGCACAAGGGGGCAGGCGGCCCTGCGGGTCCCTGCGCGGCCGCCAGGGGGCGGCAGGTCAGAGCCGGGCCGCGCCGGACGCGGCGATTCCCCCCCGCCCGTTTCTGGGCGGCTGCGCGGCGAGCGGCGGCGCCGAGGCCCTAGCGTAGCGAGGCTCCGGACACGCCGGCCGTCCTTTGTGTCCCGCGCGCCCCCCGGCCGGGCTCCGGGGAAGGGGGGGGGGGCGGCCAGGGGGCTCGCCGCACGCGGCCCGAGGCCTAAGCCGGGAACAATCGGCGGCGGCGCGCAGTCGCCGCCATGTCCCCCGCCCTCGGCGCGCGCAGCCCGCCCCGCAGGAACATGGCGGCGGGGCCGCCGCTCCTGCCGAGCCCGCCCGGCCCTCCCGCGCCGCGCTCGCAGCCAGCGCCCGTTCGGGCTCCGCGCCGTCCCGAAGGCGGGCTCGGCCATCCTGGGCCGCCCGCGGGCCGCTAAGTCGCCTCGCCCACGAGGGGAGCTGCCCACGCGGCCGCACACAAAGCCCACGCGGAGCGCGGGTGGCGCCCGGGCCCCGTCGCCCCGCAGCTCCTGCGTCCCGGCGCCCGCTCGGGCGCGCACAAAGTTTAGGGGACGCCGACTCCCGCCCACGCCGCGCCGCCCGCCCGCGCGCAGGTTCCTCGTGGGCGCGCCCCCTCCCGGCCCGCGGCCTGCCCCATGTGCCGCCGCCGCTTTGTTCTGGAGGCGCTTTAACTCTCGCCCCCGGGAGAAACTTTCCCCGCCCGGCGGCCGCGCGCCCCGCCCGGCTCCCTCTGCTCCCGGGACGGCCGCCGGCCTCGTGCGAAGCCTCCCGAGAGCCATTGTGTGCGCCGGGCAGGCCCTGCCGGGGTCCGGGCCGCCGCCCCCTCGGGCCCCCTCCGGCCCGCGTGCGCGCCAGGACGGCCGCCCCACGCCAGCGCCCAACGGCCCGAGACCCGGCCGTCCCGCCCGCCCGCCCGCCCCGCCGCCGCCGCTCCGCTTAGCGCACAACAGGTTTCCCTGAACCGGCGGCGGCGGGGCGGGCGCACTCACCGCAGCAGCCGCCACCATCTTCGCCAGCCTCCGCGCCACTCCGGCCCGAGGCCCCAGGCCGGGGGTGCGGCGTGGCCGGCCCGGCCCGCGCTCGGGGCTCCGTGGAGGGGCGCGGGCGGCGTGGGGACCATCCCCACCCCTCGGCCTCGCCGCAGGGCGCGAAGTGGCGCGAAGGCGCTGGTCGGGGCGGCGGCGGCGGCACCTCGAAGGACCATGTGGGTGAATGAAGGGCGGCGGCTCCCGCCTCAACGTAAATACGGACAAGCCCCACTCCCTCATTAGCATAAAAAACAAAGTACTTCCGACCTCCCCGTCCGCCCGCCAATCACCGTAGGCCCCGCCCACGGCGGCTCGTTCTTGGCGGCTGGGCGAGCGGGAGCCGGGGAGCCGCTGGTGGCGCCGCACCGCCTTCCCGGGCCGCGCGTCCCCCGGGGTCCGCCCACCGCCGCCCGCCGCCCTCCGCGCAGGGCTCCGGGCCCGGACACCTCGCGCCACGCCCCCGGCACGCCCTCCCGAGCCAGCCCCGCGCGTGCGGACCCCGCGCCGCACACCCTCCTGCGAGCGCACGCGGCTCAGGCTTCCCGCCAGCCGCGCTGGCCGGGGACTCGACGGAGGCGCGGGCTGACCGCAGCTTTCTCACTCTGCTCGCCCGGAGCGAGTGGAGCCGGTGATCCGGGGCCCACGCGAGTGCGAGACAAGTGAGATCCACTCGCCTACCGTCGCCCCCGCGCGATCTCCGCCGACCACGGATCCTGTGGGATCCAGCTCATCCAGGGACCGTCTCCTTAACCTAGCCGCATGCGACGGAGCGCGTGCTGGGCAGAGGTTTCGTGGCCAGTACCTGAGCTGCCTCTCTCGCCCAATGCACAGAGAGAGAACTCTTGGCTCTGAGGTAGAGAGAGCACACAGCTCGGAAAGAGCCTTGTAAACAACCACAGAGCCGAGATAAGCCCACTCCCTGCTCCACGCTGTGGTTCAGGAAATTACAGAATTCTCAGAAACCTTATTAAAAGAACTGAAAATTCATAACATCTACTACAAGCAGCAGTTTCAAACTGGTTGCGAATAATCCAGTTTGTAGTCTTTGGGAAGCAGTTGCCACTCTGTTTCGTCCTTTTTTACAAGGAAATTGTAAAAAGCGTATTACCGGAAGAAACATATAATGTCCAAATGTTACGGGTTTTGACATTCATTTCTTGGCACTTTTGCCATTTAGTATACTCCTGACTTATTTATCATGTGTCACTTAATTTTGGCTGACATTTTAAAATAATGGATTAATGTTTTGCTTCCACTACTTTTATTTCACTATTAAGAAACTTTTCTAGATACTTTTTTGCTTTGAAAATCAAAATGCATTAAGTTTCAAATATGTGGTCTTTCTGAAATACAGACGTTTATAAGTTGCTCGAAGGGGGTAATGAAAACCAATTTTATTAAGTCTCATTTCCATTCCTGTTAGCTGGCACTGACTAATTATGTCTCATTTTCCTTACAACTTTTATCTTCTGCTTTAAACTGGAGTGATTGTTGTGTGCGTTCATCACTCTGAATCATGGGAAATCCCACCTATAGACAAGTTTCTTGGCAGAAAAGTTACTTATTTCTTAGTTTCGTTCCAATTAAAATCAACACAGAAGCCGGGCAGTGGTGGCACACGCCTTTAATCCCAGCACTTGGGAGGCAGAGGCAGGTGGATTTCTTGAGTTCGAGGCCAGCCTGGTCTACAGAGTGAGTTCCAGGACAGCCAGGGCTACACAGAGAAACCCTGTCTCGAAAAACCAAAAAAAAAAAAAAAAAAAAAAAAAAATCAACACAGAAATAGTCCTATTTTAAGAATCTGTTTTAAGATATCTAACAGTATCTCTAGAGAGGAAATCTGACATGTAATCAGCTATTTTCTGTGGCTTTAGTAAGTAAGTATAAAGGATTTGGTTCTTAACACATATACAATTTTGTTTTTTACCGTAATCGGGATTTTGGAAGATGTAAATTCATTTAAACTTATTGACTTGGAAAGCCCAGAAAGTTTCAGAATTACTAGGTTGCACTTTATTTAAAAAATGTGCACTCATGCTTCCTTTCAAAATTAATAAAGCATATTAATTATAGTTAAAACAATTGAAAACCATTTTATACCAATGAATTTGAAACTTAGTCCCCCCGCCCCTGTGTGTGTGTGTGTGTGTGTGTGTGTGTGTGTGTGTGTGTGTGTGTGTGTGTTTGAAGCCATTACTAATTAGAAACATCCACATCCGCAGTTTCACGGTCCACAGCTAGGTGTATTTTATAGCTAAAGACAAATTTTGTGAACATGATTATGAGCATCACAAAAATGTCTGAACTGCTCTCAAATGCCGTCTGCAGCTAAAGAGTCTGCAAACAAAGCTGTATGACGTACCAAGGAGACACATGCCCTTCAAAGTTGTATAAAGTACAGTGTGGTTTTCACAGAATCCAGAGCCTCCGTAGAAAGGAGAAGCTCGGTTTAGCATCAGAGCAGAGCCATACTGCTTCCATGCTGAGCCACACGCTGTAGATGATTGCCTTCACCTCACACTCGTGGGGTTCTGCCTTACAGGATAGGGGTGATGAATTGAGGGAGGGCATCTACAAAGTCCTGGAATTGATTACTTACCCTTGTTACTGGGTGACTGTGACACTATCAGTTGACTAGTGTTCAGTTTTTGAAAGATAAATTCAGTTAAAATTTTCTCTATTTTTTTAGCATAATTAAAGGGTAGGTCTTAAGAAACTACCTGAGTGACTAACACAGTCCATCTCAGAGGGGAAGTTTTAGAATCTCTACCACATTTGACTCCTGGGTGTCATATGTTTCATTTAGTAATTCAAAGATAATCTATAAATTGACCACAGCAACTAAGTACATTTAATATTTTTGTAGATTCGCATTTTTATTGTCTTTTTTTTCTTGTAACCATTTATTATTTTCTCCACAGTATTTGGATTTAATGGGATATGGAAACTTAAATACCACTGTGAGTTTAGAAAATTAACTCATTGTAAGTTAAGCATGGGCTTGGATCTTCTTTGGTAATGTAGCAAGCTGCCCCTCAGTACAAATTAAAAGATGAGTTATAGGATTTTTTTTTAACAACATGTCAGTATGTTTGGAACTGCATAACCTAGTCTTAGCATATCGGTTGTGCTTAATCTTGACCATTTAATGACTCTTCTATCCACTCTCTCCATCATGTATAAATGCTCAAAGTTCTTGCTGTACTGGTCAGAGGTACAGCAAAGAGCCAGACAGAAATTAAGATTATTTTATTAAAATTATTTTTTTAAGGTTTATTAAAAATTAAGAACTGCAAAACATTGCTGGCTACCAAGACTCTCTGAAGAATGAGCTTAAGTTTTAGGTCTTCAGGCCACCCTCCGTTTTATTTGCTCCTTCTGATAGCTCTTTGAATAATTCTCCCAACGTGGGCTTATTTAAAACAGTGACATTCTGTGAGTCAGTGGATGACAATGCACATATAGAATAAATACAGGGATTATTCATTCTCCACAGGCAGTATCCCAGACATTATGTGGGTCTGTAGATTTGTAATGAATGGAAAGTCCTTTGATCATTTAAATGAAAAGTTCCATCTATGTCTTTGGAATTAAATTAGAAATCACGGAGGGAAAGATGAGTAAAAAGCCACTGGCAGGCACCTACCTTGTCTTCTTCCCATCCTTCCTCTTCTTGTTATATCTTTGTCCCTGTGGTACTCTGAAGAACTGGAGGAGGATAACTCTTGATGACTCAATTAAGACAACCAGTCATGCTGGGAACAACTGATCACAGCCCTGCAACAGCCACAAGCCTTAAAGATTGCCCAGGGCAATCATCTGCCAATATGTATAAAACCGTGAGGGTTTACAAAGAACACAAGAGAAAGGATAATTTCTATTAAACCTCTCAAGGCAACCTATCACGGTGGTACAGACTAGTAAAGGATTTCAGTCGTTCCACAAAATTCTTAGAAGGACATAGCAAATATCAAAATTACAAGTAGCTAATTTCAAACTTCTGAATCTCAACTCAGTGTTTCTCACCCTGACTTTTCTTTCATTACTCAAGGAGCCATTAAGTCATGCAAATATCTGGCTCATACCTGCAGACATTCTAATTTAGTTAGTCAGAAGAGTAACTGTTTTCCCCCCTTTGAATTCCCAGATCATGTTTCACGTTCATGTGAGATGGGCCGCCAGCTTTGTGACTTAGTCTATCACTAGATAAGCATGTCTGACTAATCTCACTGTGAGCTGGTGAATCTTGCTAGGAGCTGCTGTCTCCTCATCCCTGTTGTGTAGAGAACACACCTGAGAAGCCAGGAGGAAGTAATCTGGGCTATTCTAAGTCCCTCACAGGGATTAGGTGGGCAATCTAACCAAGTCAAAGGATTTGGAAACCACTTTACCAGCAGCACCACCAGTTTCTAAGGCACACTGGGAGGCAGCTGAACTGGCTGGCCTGACTGCTGTCCAGGCTTGCAAGGGGAACTGCAGCAGTGACTTAACCAGGTAATCTCCTACTCCATGGAGTTGTGCTGAGTTTGAAAAAACTCTTAGGAATGTACTTATTTGGATATATGGTAATGGGTTTTTTTTTCTCCAATCAGCTTTAAGGAAGGAGTGTATATGTAATCATCTAGACCACTTATAAAGTTTTGAAATTAACAAAAAACATCATGAGATAACTTCTAAGTGGCATTACTTTTTGTTGATTATATTCAAATCCCTCAGCATGTCTTAGGTTTTTCTCTATTGTGATGGTTTCACATATTGAATTTAACCCACCCCCTTTGATATCAGAGGAGACAAACTGATGTCATCTGCTGGGTTTTACCAGTTAATAGTTTCCCAAACAACCCAAGACTTGGATTAGGTAGTTGTTTTTTTTTTCTTTAAAACCGTTCAAAATAACAGATCTCATGGTTCTTATACTACCTTATAAAATTATTCTTAAGTATTAATTTTCATTCTTAGAGTTGAGTCTAATTCTTTGTGTGTATGTCAAGGGGGTACAAAATCAAGTTAATGTAAAATTGTTGTTAGTATCTGATCATTTGCCTGTTTTTATGCACTGTCAAAGATGGCAACCGTGTGTTCAGGTTGAAGATTTGTGGCAAATCAGCTGTTGTGTTTCTTTTTCTTTTCTTCTTCTTCTTCTTCTTCTTCTTCTTCTTCTTCTTCTTCTTCTTCTTCTTCTTCTTCTTCTTCTTCTTCTCCTCCTCCTCCTCCTCCTCCTCCTCCTCCTCCTCCTCCTCCTCCTCCTCCTCCTCCTCCTCCTCCTCCTTCTTTTAAGGTTAATTTATTCTTCTCACATACAATGCATCCTGCCCACAGCTTCCCCTCCCTCCAGTCCTCCCTTCCCCCACCCTCACACTCCCCTCTCTCTGGATCAACTTCCCCTACCTGTCAACCTCCAGAAAAGAGCAGCTGCTGTCTTTGTTTTTAAAGATGCTGCTGGGGGAAGAAAATCTGAGTGAGCTGGAAAGGAGAAATGAAGGGCAGATATGATATTAAAAAAAAAAAAAAAAAAAAAAAAAGACTAGATAATCTGGGCCAGCAATATGGTTCAGTGCATTAAAGGTGCTTGCTGACATCCAGAAGACCTGAGTTCGGTCCCTAGGACACACAAGATGGAAGGAGAGAAAGAAGAGAACCCACTCCTGTAAGTTGTCTTCTGAAGGTCACATGCACACACACTAGAAAAGTGTAATATACTCACAAAAGAATAGATAATCGGATAAACTCATTAAAATCTCTAAAGTAGTTACAGTTGTTCTTATTAAGTAAGTAGACCAAATCCAAGAGGGTACTTAAATCTTAATAACACTTGAGTACTCCTGACGTTGACTGAAACTCAACATAAAAAGAGGTGAGGACTGCTGATCTGGGCAGCAGGATGGGGATGGCCTATGTACAAAAGCCGAAGAAGGTAGAGTTGGAACTGTTCTGATTGACATGGAGCAGGCGGCTCCTTGGGTTTTAAGGTCCCCGTAATCACTTGGGATGCTATGAGTCGTGCACTTTGTATAAGACCATTCAGTTTCACAGCAGTAACAACAGCCAGGAGCAAGGTAACTGTGTAAAATCTTAAGGGAGACAGAAGCAGGGATGGATGGGGCACATGCTGAGGATAGCATGCTGAGGCAGCTGTAGGTAACCACCGACATGTGTCTGTCCTGTAGATGATTATACGTGGGCAAGTCAGTAGCATTTACAGCCTTGGGCAGAGTGGACAAATGAGCCAGGTAATATTTAAGGAGCTGCAGTTGCTGCATGTGAGTCAAGAGACTGGCTTTCACGGTATCAAGTTTTTAAGACAAGGTGAACCTCTGTCACCAAAGAGAATTCTCTTTTCAATATTCAGCTTGTAAGAAATGACTAGCATCGTCTACTATCCAAATGCACTATGTGGCTTAGATCTTTGTCAGACATCAACTACACAAGCCAGGTATCTCAATATCCACTTCATGAAAAGCTGATGCTTAATTTTGCTTGTGCTCATGGGCCATGTTAAAGCCTATTGCATGTTCACCTAAAATAATTATGAGAGAGTATAAAGTCAGAAACAATTAAGTTTACCAAGACATGTGAAAGTTCTAGCTACAGAATCACTAGTGCCCATGTAAAACTTGACCCTTAGAGTTGACTTCAGTGTCTTGTAGCCAACCTGAAAAGGGTTATAGATTTTCTTTGGTCTTATATTCACTCAGCTAGTATATTATACAACACAAGGTGCTAGGAATGAAAAGAGTCTGGGATGAAGAGGTGAGACCTACTCTGGAATGTGACAAAGTTACTCTCTGACTTGAATTATGAAATCAGAATCATCGAGCTGTGACCAAGGAATGAAATGTTGACAGTGGCTTGGGGGTGTAGTCAGAGCAGCAGGGAGCCAGAGACATACACATAGTGGAGGCTAATCAATGAATCAGGTAGTCCTGGGTTCAGAGGGGCAGGAAGTGAGGGGGAGGGATGACATGAGTGGCTGGTACAGGGCTTAGGGAGCCATGGTTTCCTGGGATACCTAACACCTTGCTGACTCCTGTGTGGAACATCTGTCCTACAAAACACAGAGCACTCCCTTCTTCAAGAGAGTCGCCATGGTATCAGACACTTTGTCACAAGTGTGCAAGTGGAAGAGTTCAGCCATCCATAGGTGGGTTCACCAATTTCTAGGGAATCATACACAGTATCAAATCTCTGTCACAAAACCAGTGTGAGATGGGAATGGGGTTTCTGACACCACTGGAATTTCAAAAGAACTTTAGGAGATTTGCAGTGGATGATACCATGACCCTTGACCAATTAAATATTCGCATCCATTCAGTCATGGATATGTTTGGGAAGCTCGACCAGTCATCTGGAAGGATGATTTCACAGATTGCCAGTGTAATACCTAGAGTGTCAAGTTGGGCTCTTAGGGAGCAGAGAACATGTATTAGAGTAAGACAAAAGCCCCAATAAAAACACGTGAGAACTGCATCCAGGAAAAAACCGAAACATCATAGCATCTATCATAGCCATGTGGTAAAACAAAGAAAAGCAAAATTCTGCTCCACATAGAGAGTCTTAAATATGTCCTTTTCAGGGAATGCTCCACCTCTGCCAGTCCCGAATCCATAAAGGAGAAGGGTAAGAAAGGCTGAGTGGGGGTGCTAAGAATGAGGGGGCATTCTGAGATGAAGCAGGAATAGCAGTACCCTTGCAGGACTCCTGCTCAGCTCTCCTTTCCTGCTGTAAAGGGAAGAGCCTCCAAAGCGCCTGCTATGCTCAGACAAGATTAAATGCTACATTTTAGCAAAGTAGTACTTTGTAGCTGTACTATCATATTTTCTATATCTTTATAACATTCCAGCAATATTGGCTAAACTAGAGTCAATGATTTTGAGCCTCAAAGCACTTCCTAGATTTTTCATTCTCACTTTCACTTAGGAATTTCCTGTGGTTTTCTAACTTGTAAACTGCCAAGCAAGGTAACAGAGTATTACTGATTTTACATAGGATAGCTAAGTGTAACAAATAAGAATAACTCTATCAAGGAAAAAGCCAGTAATTTACAATGTTAACATTTCCAACTCTCCATACCACCTTTGGTAAATATTTATATTATAATTTTTAATAATATTTTTTATTATCGTTTACCTTGCTGAGGAATTGACCGTTTTTAAAATGCTAGGCAAATGCTCTATACTGAGTTACACCTTCAGCTAAAAGACATAATAGCAATGCATTCACTTGAACAAACAAATTTCCCTTTCTACAGTTCTAAACAGATTTAATAATAACAAGGTTGTCATTGTTTTGGTTGCTAGCAGAAAGAAAAGACAAGAATTATTCTCATATTGTCATTTCTAGACAAGTTGAAATTGCAGCATAGATTAATCTTTTTTAAAAGATACTCACATCTTAATTTTTTTCAGATAATCCATAACATACCTGACATTTTCAGACCCCCTGATGGAAATGACTAGACATGTCAGACCTGTGTTTAAGCTAAGAACGGAACACAGACCCTTACAGATGGGCATCGAAGCTGGCTGACGTAACTTTGCAATCATAGGTAAGTTTCTATTTCTCAATTTCCTCATCTCTACACTCAGAACATTCACAATTTCTATCTTGTCAGGTTGCTTTTAAAATCAGCTGAAATAATAGATGTAAAACAGTTGAGGGTCATAAGGACCAGGACTAAATAAATACTGTCATTAATAGAGTTCGGTGCACCATGATAAGATTATTTACCAATATTTAAAGACATTTTCTGTTGGACATATATTAAATCACACTGAGTCACAGTCTCACACTTGTCATTTTCTAGGAGTGGAATATAATTTTAGAAACCGCGGTGCTAGTGTCATCATAAAGCTATCTGTTTTACTGTCGGCACTTATTAAGTACCCCACTTTTTTGAATCTTGTCAGCCTACCAATACCAACACGCAGGCTCACAGCAGATGCAGAGCGGAGCACGTGTTTCTACAGTGAAGGAACAATGCGTTCGATCCTAACTCTAATGTAGTCTGAAGAGGAAGGAAAGACAAACAACAAACAAAACTATCTCCTTTCAAAGTCTTTTCCTCGGCTTACAGTTCATAAGAACCACGGTTAAACTGTAAATTTTCTTCTAAAGTGGTCGATCTGCTCCGATTTGAATTTAGTTCTATCCTCCTTTGGAACGTGATAGAACCTATTTAGTTTTCCTTTCCCTCCTCTTTGGCCAATTCCAATAGTTCCACAATGAATGAATAAATGGCTGAATTCAGTTATTCATTTAACAAGTAATCATTGAGTGGCTACAAAAATTACAACACAGACAGCTTGTTTTCAAGGAGAACTATCCATGGAATGGACCTGTGTGCTAGCATTGTATGGGGGGACAGCCGGCACAATGTCTCGCAGTTAGGAGATGCGGCAGACAGAGTTTCTTTGTGCGTGTCTATACATTTTAAAAATGAACATACAGAAAGTGACTCTACCCTGGTCTGTGTCATTCAGGGTTGTTTGTATAGAGCTGAGGTGGGGAGAGCTGCCAGCATCTGTGGGTGGGACAGCAAGGAAAACAGGGAAGAAGGCAGGGAGGACCGACTTTGCTCCCCTGTCTGTTTGCCAGTTAATTTTCTTTCATCCATCGCTTAGGGCTTTCTTGCTAAGCCTTTTCTCATAACCTCTCATAACCTCAAAAACTACAGACAAGTGTTATTTTCCCTGTTCTTTGTAAGATATTTTAAAATCGGGAACATTTCCCTTTTTTTCTTCTTTTATTTTCAACACTTAAACATTTGACTGAATTTATCCTCTGACTCTTCCTTCTGTTTATTTCTTCAACCACTCAGCGAGGGCAGCCATGTTCTCTCGGATCATTCATATCTGGCTCTTTGACATCTTGCTTTTGTAATTCCAATTTTGTTCTGTTCAAAGTCATTTCTCCCCAAGACCATTCACACCAGCCTCTCTCTCTGCCATTTGACAGAGAGATAAGGACACCAAGAGAAACACAACAGAGAGCAGACTTTTAAATGTTAAGTTAAATCTTCCTAAAGTGAGTTTTTCTAGGTGTGTTTATCTGCATGAAAGTGGAGAAAAGCCAAGCCCCCTGAGACTCTCACCTCATTCCTGGAAATGCTAATTTTTTCTTACTCCTAAAAGCTATGGAGAAAAGTGGAAACACATCAGTTAATTGTCAAAAGTTGCATATTGTGTTGTTGGTATTGGCCGTGACCTCCGATTTTCCAGGGCAGTATGTTATGTAGTGAGACAATCCTAATAGGACCCAGGACTCTGGATCAATGGAAATCTTTAACTATGCCTCCTTGTGTTAGTAGACGCTGTGATTAAGTATTTTTAGAAATCTAGCTTTTTTTTTTAAACAACCAGAAATCTTTTACTAGTCTTCTGAGCCACACTGTGCACATAACTAGGTGTCTTTGAAAGTCGTTCCTGCATACCAGTAGTAAGCGAGCCATCAACCACAGTGTCAACACATTTTTCAAGGAAGCTTTGGAAAAAGTCAGTTTTATGATTACCTTTAGAGACTAACATGCGAGGAAACATAATTCTTCTCTACAATGCCACAACTGTAGCAGTCAAGACAGTCGAGGGGAGGCTTTGGCAGATGCCTTATTATTAGGATTAAGGGTTAATTCCTTGAATAATTCCTTGAATAGATTAGCACAGAACTATGTCTACCAAGGAGTGAGCATTCAGATATTACGCTAAAAATTAACAGTGAAAACAAATACGCAGGCAAATCAAACACTTGTAGTTTACTTTTACCCAGAAAATCTTAACATACAGATCTGTATATTTTGGACATACTTGTTAGATTAAGAAAAGTAAAGGACAATAAATGATCCTTAAGAATAAACCATGCTTAGATATGCAAGGATTTCATACGACTCAAAACAGTTCAACTACTGAGAATAAAGTAATCTAAGAAGGTAATGATGGCTCACTTGTAAAAGAAATGCAATTTTAGAATTTTTTTTTTTTTTTTTTTTTTAGATTTAAAGTGCAATTCATAAATTTGAAAACCAAAAGAGAATGTATAAGCCCAGAGAGTTTAAGACATGTTTTGGAATTCCAGAATATATCTTACAGATGAATGGCTTTTCAATAGCCCAGACTTTATCTCCCACCCAACAGAGATTTTACTGTATGTGTTACACTGACCTGGCCCAAGAAGGAAGGTTCCCCATCTTTAATTTATGGAATTTGGGGAAAACATCAGGAAAGGAAAGACTTCAGGCTAACTCTAACTTACTGCAGAATTGCAGAGCCAGTGGCTTGTGGGTTATAGCTACCTAGATGCCCATTAATAAAGGTGTGACTCTAGCTGCACCATTAGAACAACTTTTTTGGCAGGGTCTAAAACAGGATCAACGCTCCTCTAGAAATTATATATAGCAAGCTCTTTTCCATTGGAAACTTGTATTTTAACAAGCGGGCCAAAAATACACATAAGTACAGCATGTGCACAAGCATGCACACACCCATACCCACACAGACAAACACACACAGAGAGACAAGACACACACACACACACACACACACACACACACACACACACACACACACTCACACTCACACAGGCTCACACACATGATGGATAGAGGGAGGAGCTTGACATACTCGTTATGAAATTGAAAGAAGAAAAACAAAAGAAGAGTAACTCGTGAAAAACTTTGTTTCGGAGGCTGCACTGATGCTCAGTAGTTAAGAGGACTAGCTGCACTTTCAGAGGACCCGGATGTGGTTCCCATCACTCACATGGGCTCACAAACATCTAGAACTCCAGTTTGAGGCAATCTGATACCTTGTCTAGCCTGTGCTGGTAACAAGCGTGCTTAGCGTGCATATGTGTGAACAAAGGCGAAACCAATCATGCACATCAAATTAAAATGAATGAATCTTTAAAGAAAAACCATGACTTTCTGAAAGGGGACACAGAGAGGGGAGGGGGAAGGAACAAACCTTGTGTGTGTATATGGCATACCGATTTTGTGTTTGAAATTTTCAGTAAGAAGAAACATAGCTCTAATCTTGTCACCCTAGACACATAGACTTTTATATTTAAGCCAAAATATTACATATACAACTCAGCTGTTTAAAAAACTATGGCTCATGAAGAATGCCAATATTGCAGATTTTTCTCTCAGCTAAAATGACAGTGTCAGTTTATTAACATTGCACTCTTTATTGCCTTTTAAATACATGGTGAAATAAAATGAGAAATGAGTTAGTTCAAATATATGAAGTTTTTTGCACTTAATCAAAAACTTCTTTTCTGATAAAGATACTCACTCAAGGCCCCAGAATATTCATTAACACTTGTAGGCTTCCTTCCTTCCAGTATGTTCTGTCCCAACACCCTAACATTTTTGTTCCCATCTTTCAGTGTATGTAGTGTGCTCTGTGTGTGTGTGTGGGGGGGGGAGCTGCCAAATGTCAGCTCTATGTGTTTCCAAACCAGTTTGTGCTAGTTACTACTGTGATTATTTAATTGTGTTAAGTAGTATGTTGAAAACTCCACACAAACACCATCACTTTAAAAATGCTGTTAAGATTGATGCATATGTAAAATCTTTTACATGTAAAATATTATAAAGAAAACAGAATTCAAATCTGCTGAGATTCTCCTGTGCTTTAGATGATACTTTCTAGTTTTCTCTTTCCTTTTCCGTAAGCAATGATCAGGAGTCTCAGAGGCCACATTAGCCCTCTATGAGGGGCATGATCAAATGACAAAATCCTAATCACTGGAACCACTCATGAAGGACCATGCTCAGCTCTACATCAACAAAACGGAGGAAGAGTCCAACAGGTGTGGTTGGTGCTGAATTTGACTGTCATGCTTCCCTAATTAGGATTCAAGGTAGCCACGCTGCATCTGTCCTGATACACATACTAGCTGCATCATTTATTGATTTACCCAGGACGATGTGTATGAAGATTAATTCCAAATGTATAGTATGAAGCACCGAGAACCATGGTATTTAGCAAAGTTATTGGTAACGACTGAGATATCTCAGTAGTTACAATGATTTGTCTATAAAGCAGTGGTTTTTGTTAGGTAAGAAGCGATAGGGACGAACTTGGGGGTGTCCAAGAGCTGTGGGCAGGGATCCATGTTGTGTGGATAACATGTTTACAGTAGTGTAGCCCACCTTGCTCTCTGAACAGATCACCTCGGTGTGCAGCTTACAATGAAAAGATACAACTGAAGACAATTTAATTATTTCAAAGCGATGAAATGTATTTCATTTTAAGAATTTATTCACACATATGTCAGTTGTATTGTTTTGTGTATAAATTGCCAATTTCTGGTTGGTGTATGTGTGCATATATGCACATATGGGTTTGAGACAGCCTCACAATCCCAGGCAGTTCATGGACTAGCTATGTAACCAAGGATGACCTTGAACATCTAACCCTCATGCCTCCACCTCCTCTGTGCCAACTTGACCAGTTTGCTGTGGTGGTGGAATGGAATCAGGGCTTTATTCATAGTAGGTGAGGATTGGTTCCAACGACCTACAGGCCAAACCCGGCCCAAACTACTTATTTTAAAAATCAGAGTTTGAAAGGACTTTAACATTTCTTTGATGGAAGAAATAAAGCTTGAGGATAATAAACTCTGGATCCCTACTGGAAGTGGTAGCTCTCATTTTATAGTTGAGGAAGCTGAGACATGCAGAGTTGACTAGTTTCTCTGAGATCACACACTTGCTCATGACTCACTCTTGAGCTGACAGTCTACTGACAGTGTGCTCCTATCCCCAGCTGGAGTGGACCATTCGTTGTTGGGGCTGCTGTTGGGACCATGGATTCTTCTTACTCCTGGTACCATTGTAACCTTAAGAGAGCAGTGATCTGAGAGCAGCACTCAGCAGTGTTAGCTTTGACAGCCCAAGGCATGAAGATGGCTGTCTCCTAGTCACTGTCTCATCACAGACTGAGCAGATAAAGCCGGAGAAAAACTCTTGGCTGAAGCTTCTGGAACAGTAATTCAGCTGCACCAAGGATAATGATTTGCCTTGCTTCTTTATTATTGATGGAAAACACAAAGGGAAGTTAGTAATGCTATCTCACCTTTAAAGTCTGTACACCCTTAAATTTACTGGCATGTCAGGAGAGTTCCTCTTCTGGTCTATGAGAGTCCAGACTTCATGCCAAAGAAGGTAAGACCCAATTCTTGCATTTAGGCAGAGATAAGAGATCACATTTTCTAAAAGTTGTCTGATTCCCTCCCCAGGCATAAAACCATACCCAGCACAGGTCACAAGCAGGATGCTTCACCCTTCCTCTCTAGGTTATTTTCATGTCAGCATTATGTATATATGTATGTATGTATGTATGTATGTATGTATGTGTGTGTGTGTATGTATTCTCTCTTAAGCATTCATTTACAAATATAACATTTAGCAGGTTTAGTTCTAGCTATGTATTAGTAGCAGTTACTTTCATCAAATTTTTTCATTTATTTTTGAGACTGTAATTTAAATACAACATTTTGCCATTACTTTTTTAAAAAGAGAAACGGAAGCTCAAAGAAGTTGGAGAATTATTCTTCATCCCAGCTCCATAGAATGAATAAACCAGGAGTCAACCCCACATCTGCTGGGTACCATTAAGTCAGATGGTATGAATCATTTTTGCGAAGTCAATTTACACACAGAAATGTCAAGGAGAGCACACGTTTCGCCTCAGCAGTGGCCAGTTGTGTCAAGAGCTCTCTAGTCTGTTTTTTCCCAGTCAACACACGGAGAGTTGCTGAGATGTTCTAGGAAGCCCTTTTGTTCTTCCACTCTCCCGACCCAGGCGGCATATTGCTCTGACAAACAGTACTGTGCCTCAAATGACCAACTTGCCTTGGAGGGTTGGGCAACAACTTCGTTCTGCCACCCACCTCCCTGAGAGATGCTTTTCTTGCAGTCATCATCCTCTTAAGCTCAGCTTGAGAGAGGCCTCTGGAAAGAACCTTTCCTTAGACTTGTCTCCATATTGATAGGCAGCATGTATACCTACACTTCTGAAGAAGTCAGGTCTCAAGAGTTTGGTCCTCACTTGGGTGGTATTGGGAGGTGGGGAAACCTTTAAGAGTTGGGGAGGGGAACCAATGCAAGGTCAACAAAACTGAGGAAGAGTCCAACAGGTGTTGGTTGGTACTGAATTTGACTGTCATGCTTCCCTAATTAGGATTCAAGGTCACTGGATCTCTCCCCTCTGGGATGATAAGCATAGTTAGTAGTTCTTATGTAGTCCAGACTGGCCTCCAACTCTCCCTTTATGGCTATCAAAGTGACTGAGAACAATATGGCTCATTGAAGCTACGGCCCTTCCATGTTAATGTGTAGAGTGGCTGGGGCAAAAATGAGAAAAGTTAGCAAAACCGGGCAATTGAGACTTAATTAGGCATTTTCTAAGTCTCTCTGTGAGATTAAACCATCCTTTTCAAAAGACAATAAGCAATGAGGACATGGGAGTACTGGCATTTGTTTTTATGAGATGAGCCAAATTAAAACTTTAAAGCATAGATATCTAGACTATAGATATGCTCACAAATTCTCAGGACTCTGCATACTAGTGACTTCAAACATTTAATCTCCACACCCTTGAATTTTTATAACAAATATAGCTTCGCAAATAATACGGAAAGTTGTAAAATTCTCGAAACCTTGGATGTATTAACTTTTATTTTAAAGGGAAATAGAACTTAGTGAGGTTCACCACTCTCGAAGGTCCAGAGGAGGAACTTGTGGAGCATTCAGCTCAGGAAGTCTGTTGTAGAAGTCTTCCAGGAGATGAGAGATGAGGTCTCCATAGGAACAGGCAGGTGAGTTCACTCAGTAGTCCAGAGAAAGACAACAGAAACTCCAGGTCTGAGCGTGTATGTTCCGAGAGCTAAAATCATAAGAAAGACACTAGCAGCATTCTTTTTCTTGTATCTAGGGTAAGCACCATTGAGTAAGAAACTCCTAGAAGGTAAAAGGAAGACAAATTATGCTAATTAGAAAGTTATGGGAGGACCACAAGGGGAGGCATACGATTCTATTTGCATGCTGTGCCAGGTGGATGGAGAACAGAAAAGAGAGGAATAACAAAACGAAGCTATAGGAGACATTCAAAGAAACGATCAGCAACCTAAGACAGCGAGAATGGATCCAGTGGAGAGGAAGGGATGAAGGAAGCAAATGATGAATTGAAAACCCGGGGGCCTGCGTGTGAAATGCATTGGTCCCAGCAGGCTCTTCAGATACATCCTGAGTTTTGTAGACCTTAGCCCCAGAGGACCATGGGGATTAAGGTGCCTGGGCCACTGATCCAGAGAAGTGAGTATCACAGCAATGGATGAGAATAGCTTCCAGCCTGTCTTCACTCTCATCCCACTTGAAGGAAATAACCCAGGAATCACACAGAGCACCCCATGTGGACAGGCTAAGCTTCCCGTCAATGGGATTGCACGCAAAGAAAAGGACTCTACTGCCAGCATATCAAGAGCTGTAAACAAGCTGTGTGCATCAACGTATGGGGTTACATGTTAAGTGTTTTAAATGTGCAGAATTACAGCTGTCCACTCGTAGATCCTGTCCGGTGTGACTTCCACTTACTAAAAGGGTTCTGAATTGTCTACATTTTAGGTTTTGGGTTTGGTGCACTGTTTTATGTGAAATTGTGTCAGCCACAGGGTAGATGATCAACAGATTCATGTTGGAGGTGTGTGGAGGAATGTGAAAACTGAATTCTAACATTTTTAAAGGAAAAATGTAAACATGTTCATATTTAAGGTTTTTTTTCAAGGTCAGGTTTGAGATCGAGGGAGGTGAAGAAGATGCCCATTCTAAAAAAAAAAAAAAAGGATGCTATACAGAGTTTTTCCAACTCTCCAGACCCATTTCTGACACAGGTGTGCATATCCGTTCTCAACTTAATCATGTCTCTTTTTAAAGTAAGATGTGCTTAAGTTATACTGAAATCTATTGCCCTACATTCTCTTCTGTATTCTAATCTGATTCTGATACATTTAGATAAATTACATTAGAATTAGTCTCTCTCTGGGTTTACTCTGAACATCAACACACTCATTTTTACGTTTGGTTATTGGTTGGGAAAATATAAGAAGCGGGTGAACAGATGCTTTGAAAAATCAATCAAAAACTGCTACCTCTTTGTTAAAGATTCATGTGGCTACATTTACTTTTCTTATGTTTTGTTGTAAAAAATGGTATATATAAAACTAAAATAACAAAATGTGTGACAAAAAAAGGAAAAAAAAAAGACAAATAGAACAAACCAAAGGAAAATTCAGTCAGTGACAAGAAAAGCCCTGAACTATGAACTGCTCTCCAGTCTGAGAAACTAAAACTCACAGGTACTTTGAAGCCACCTCATGCACACCCTTCCACCTAATTGCCACACCCCAAGAAGCAAGAAGTTCTCTTTTCTTTTTATTTGGTGGTAAGCATTGTTTGATTTTATATATATGTGTGTGTGTATATATATATACATATATATATACATATATATATATACACATATACACACACACACACACACACAAACCCTTCCTGCGTGCTTGTATATGTGTATGTTGTATATACATACATACATGTGTGCATGTATGTATGCAAGTACACTTGTACACATGAATATATGGAGCCCAGAGGCTGATGGTGGGTGCATTTCTTGGTTGTTTCTACACTTTATATTTTGAAATAAGGAAGCTTGTTAAGTCTTAAGCTTACCATTTTGGCTAGACTAGAGTCCCTGGGATCTGCCTGCTTCCATCCCCCAGTGTTGATGTACAGACAACAACCATATCTAACTTTTATGTGGGGGCTGGAGAGCTGAACTTTAGTCCTTGGGCTTGCAGAGCAAACACTTTATCCACTGAGCTGTGGCTCCAGCCGTTACATTCTTTTTGGTTTTATATATATTCACAAATATAGCTCTGTTTCAGAAAGCATTCCAATATATAAATATGGCACAATTTACTTATCTGCAGAACACTGGAATTCGAATTATATGCAGCTTTTAGGTCATTGCTGCTTCTATCTTGCTAGGCCTCCTGATGCAGAGGTAGAGTAGACATATTTTAAACACTATTCAGTAAAGTCAGATTTGCTTTCCTCAAAGGTTTAAGCAGCCTCCATGGCTGTTAGCTGTGTGGATGTTTAAATTCAGTTTCTCAAGATGACAAAGACACTCTTTGATTTATCTATATCCCAAATTACTGCCAAAAAGATACCAATGTGTGTAAAAATAATTTTAAAGTTTATTTCCATTAAATCTTACAAGTTTTGCATGAAAAGAGAGCCAGGTAGCACACACTGTTCTGTTTATATTAATCTGAACTGCTGCTTACATGAAAAGTTAAGCAGCAGCTTTGAAAAGCAAAGAAAAATGCTGTTTGTTTTCCTTAATTCAGGCTCTACCATAGTGTCCTAGCTCCAAAGGTAAATTCCTATAACGGATGCTAAACTGTGCAGCTAACAACATGCCCTAAAATTTTGTCTTTGTTTTGCAGTAATTTTATTTGAGCAAAATTGAAGGGGACTATTTGCTTTTTGAAAAATCTTTTTATTTATCTATTGTTTATCATAAGGCTGTTAAACATTTTTTAAATTTTAATTCTCTGTTATCTTTGATAGTTTGCAATTCAAGAAGCAAAAATGTGTTTTATAACTTAAACACTAATCTCTATTTCTTCATTGTGTTATAGTACATAAATGTAATAATTTTAGAGATCTTAAAATATTAGTTGCTTGCTTGCCACATTTAAAGTGGATATATTACTTTAGAAGGTCTGATTTTTTTTTCTCTATAAATGTTTGTGCTTTCAACCCTTCAGTATTTTCAGCAATACAGCATGTTGATTTTAATCCCCAAGCTAATAAAACTGGGTGAGTCTAAAAATTGGACAACCTACAAGAAAAGAACAATGAAAATATTTTGTATGATCAAGTTAAAATCAACAGGTTATATCTGATTATATTGTTGATGTCTGTCATACATAAATAATGCTCTTTCTACAAATATAATGTAATAAATTAAATTATTTCACAGAAATAAAAACTAAATTGTAATCCATTAATTAGCTATGAAAATTATGTAACCAACTCAACCATTCTTCCCAAATATTTTCTACAAATCTAAATGACACCAAATTTTTATATAGTAGAAGTTTGCATGGAATGCTGTTAACCATCAAAATGGTAAAATTTTTGAATTTAGTAACTTATACTAAGTTATTCAATAAGTGTTATGTCAGTTACTCAGTTTTGGTCTTTGCTAAGAGTCCAATGGCATGGAACTAGAATCTTGATGTTTGACAGTATTATGACTGCATTCTTTTGTAGCGGGACCCAGGCATATGGTACAACACTGAATTAAGACACAGGATCCTGTTTAACAACTGGGCTACTAACGGAAAAGTTGAATTTGCTACCGGTTTTCTTGTATGTGCGCATCCTGTGCTTAGCTACAGACGCACAGCTCGGCCGAGCTATCTAATGGTACAGCAGTGAATTGGTGGCTTTAATAGTTGAGGAAGGGTGAAGCATGTTGTATGGGTTTAATACAATTTCAGTCTAAATGTTTTCTTTTTCTTTTGAATAGAGTTGTAAAAAAAAGCCTTTAAAGTTACATTTCCTCCTGATCTGAAGTAGCATGACCGTTCACATACAAATCTCCCTGTATTTCCTTATCTACACCACTCACAATGATGAATAAAATATTTACATTAATGATTTTAAACATGCAGATGATAATAGAGTGGACACTCACAAGTAAAACTGAGAACAATATTAGTTACCAAAAAGCACATCTAACATACTCAAAAAATTATTGTATCTTTCTATTTTTATGTATGATAATTGTAAAGTCGAGGTTTTTCATATGTAAAAAAGAATTTACATCTTTCAAGTAATGTTAATAAGGATGGATGCTAACTGAACATTTTGTTTGTCCAGCGTAACAAGAACAGATCTACTTAAACAAATTATGATGGTGAATTCTAGAGATTATAAAAGATTAATATTTTAGTTGCTAGTTATGCTTGACTAATGGCTTAGAATGTGGTCACATTGGCTCAGCTTCAATATTCAGGGTGCTTTAGAAACTCACATATACTGCAAAGAGTTGAGGGACTTTAGAGAATATTTGTCTTTTGCAAATGTTTTATCTGAAAATAACAAAAAAGGTTCTCCTGTAAAACCCTACACAGAGCTATTCACTATGAGAAAACACTCACTGATTCTTCAAAAATCTAAGTTTGCAGTGGTAAAAAACTTGCAAAACATTTTTAAAATGGTTTGAAAAGGAGATATTAGTATGTTAATGTTTCTTAGTGTGAAAATATGTGTCGGTCTGCAATTGGCAATGGGCAGATCTATCTTGTGGGGGATACGGTGGGCAGGCAGCATTTGCTGGCACTGAAGAGCTGTCATGAGGACAACTTACTTGGAGGTTCCTCTAAACAAAATTTTGCTTTCAGATGTTTTCTGTTTGTCCTGTAAACAGGTACAGCTAGCTTGTGGTCACACAGAATGACCTTTATTCGATGAAATGCATTTTCATGTTTAATATTCCCTCCCCAGAGTTTCTTTAGTTCCACTATTTAGGTTTAAATCTCATCTCCATATCTCACAAAGCATTTACATCCTGAGAAAAGTGCCCCAGGAGACTGGCCTTCACATTTTAATCAGAATAGTCTTCAAATATAATTTTATCTTAAAATCAATTCTTAAAATAGTTTCCACGTTAAATGCCTCCCTTACGCAGATTGCCCAGGTTTTGTTTTAAAGCTATTTCTTCCCCCAAAAGGTTTAGAACACTTAGTTTGGCTGCACAGAATATTGCCAATACTGTAAACTGCTTCAAGTATACCGATTTGACAGAGAAGTCACGTGGGGGAGAACTGAGAGCATGCTCTGGTTCCTTTTCATATAAAGATCCACAGGCGGTGAGATCAACGAAGATCCTAAATCTAAACATCCTTAAACTCATTCGCTGTTGTCCATCTGTCACCCAAAGGCTTGAGTTATCCTGACCCGTCCTTGCTTCTTTCTAAAACTGTTCGCTGCAGATGCAGGCAGGCAGCAAGTTTTGGTTCCGCTGACAGCCCTTTGCGTGTCTACCCTCTGCTGGTGGCACTTAGTAACGGTGGCAGGACTGCACAGAACCAGAAAGGGGCACACACGCGGCACACCCAGCCTGGAAAACGAGTTTCTTGGCAATTCAAATTGTACTGCTTCATGAATACCACCCCCCCATTCACAATTTAAAAAAAAAAATCAACGGCCACAGTGGATGATGATAGTTTGTTCGGAAAATATATAAATGGATTTGGAAAGCATAGAAGGAATCTCTGAGTTGTTCAAAAAAAGAGACTGTATCGTTCTACCTGCCTATTTTGTGCCGAAACGGATTTTTGTGAGCTTGTTTTAGGGTGCAGTGCTCTTACATTCAGCCCGAGGTGCCGAGAACACAGCTGGAGCAGCACACCATCAGGACTGAGGATTTAACTAAGTGCAAAGCTGCATGACTGATTACCTGCATAGCATTAACAGTTATTGAAATCAGGGACAGTGTCCTCGGGTCTGAAACACTACCAAGCATATTAAAACACGGCACTGTTAGGAAATTTATCTGGTATACACTAATAGTTCTTCTTAGTATTTATATATGTTAAACATTAAAATAAAAACTGTAACGACATTTAAAGTAAATAATAAAAATGGTTTTTAATTTTTAAAAATTTAGTGAAGGGTTTTCAAGGATTGACGATATTCACGGCTAGATGTGGTAAGTTTCTAGAGCAGCCACTAGTTTTGTGTGTGTGTGTGTGTGTGAGTGTGTGTGTGTGTGTGTGAGTGTGAGTGTGTTTGTATGTGTGTGAATGTGTGTGTGTGTGTGTGTGTGTGAGAGAGAGAGAGAGAGAGAGAGAGAGACAGACAGAGAGAGACAGAGAGAGACAGAGAGAGAGAGAGAGAGACAGAGACAGACAGAGACAGAGAGAGAGAGAGAGGCTGCTACAAGAATTGGGGTTTCTGTAGACTCACTGCAGAGAGAAAAAGTATACTGTGTAAGTAAATTACAAAGTTGAACAGATCTATAGAGTCCATTCCGATTAACTGATGAATTCATTTGTACATCGAAATGTATTTCTATGTAATGACAACTCTAGTCATGGTCAATGTCAGGGTGTGTATTATATAGTATTACTCATATATTTCTAAAATTTTTAAATTAAATACTGCGATGTTCAGTATGTAAAACATGATTAATCTATTAATAATCACGGTAGGTCTTTTTTAAAAGAATAGATTTTCATACAATATATTCTGATCATAGTTTCCCCTTCCCCAACTCCACCTAACTTCTCCCACTCCCCCCCCAGATCCACACCCGTTTTTCTCTTTTTTTAGAAAACAGACAACTAAAAAAACACACAAAACAAAACAAATCAACCAATCAAACCCGAATAGGGCACAACAAGCAAGCCAGCAAGCAAGCAAACAAACAAAAACAAACAGGAATAAAAAGAGCAAAGGAAAAAACATAAGAAACATATAAACGCAGAGACACAGATTTGCATACATAGAAATCCCGTAAAGCACAGAATATATAAGCAAAACATTGGTAAGGTAAGAATATGACCAGTCAGAGCCTTGTAAGACAAACACAAACAAACATACAAACAAAACCAAAAACAAACAAAAAAACCTCCGAAAAAACCCCATTGAGTTCATTTGTGTGGGCTACCTACTGCTGGCCATGGGGTCTATCACTGGGCAAGTCTCAATGTTGTCTGACCAGTCTCTTTGAGTAGAGGGTTATAAACTATTAATTAGTAGAGACTAAGCTGTTGTCACAGCATAGCTTGTGAGGCGTTATGACACAGTAGATGACATTTTTATAAAACGCAACCCTAAAACTGAAAGCATTTTACAGTGATTATGTCAATATCTTCTGAGCAATATATGTGAATACAATTTCACTATATTTGCTTTTATCTTTTTTCCTATTCCTTTTTTCCCCACTGTATAAAACAGATTCTCAATGAAAGTGCTTTCTCTAGAATGAAATTTAGGACTTAGAATTCTTTTTTTTTTTTTAAAACAGACATTTCAAAGATGTACTTGCTTGTGTTCTGTGCCAATCAATTATTCATTTGTTGCCTCTTAGCCTCAAATTGGCTCTTCAACACCTGTTCTGATAGCCCATGATAAACATTTTAAATATATTTTCTTTTCATGCACATGATGTGAATTCAGTTGGTAAATGGAAAGGAGTAACTTTACTTGATTCTTGTCCGTATAAAATTTCCTGTTCTTACTTTTACCTTGCAGTCATTCTGTGGAGTGGGTCTGTGGAGACGCTAGGTGCTGATCATGAGCTACCGACCGAGTGCTGCTGCTAGGAAACCGTGAGCCTCTGGCAGGAATCTAGTGGCTATCTTCTGGTGGTCCTCACCCATTTTCCTACTCTTTAAGCACTCTGTTGCTGTCTATTGCTCCATATCCCAAGCGTTTTACTAGCCCAGTCACGTAGCAAACTTCTCTGCCATCTAGTGGGCTATAGTAATACCTTCTCAATTAGCCTTGAAAGAAACCCCACTCCCACACCAAATACCCCAGTTTATCCTTCTGTGAGCCATAGTCCTTTAATCATAAGGTAGCTAGCTTTTTCGTTATGTTTCTATAGTTACTCCTATCATAATTTAATAATACTTTATTCTAAACTTCCCTTGTGTAAATTACTGTCACTTTCATCTTCTGATTGAACCCAGACTGATACACTGGCAATAAAGTATTGCATTATCAGATCAAAACAGAAACCTATGATGGACACATGGCACTAATCTATGGGGATAGCAATAAATCATTAGGAGTTTCCAGACACTCTCCACAGCAAAGCCCAACACACACGAGTATTTGGGCAACACACATTCGACGTGGTGGATTAATGAAAGGAGAAAACCGTCTGTAGCTGCAGACCCAAGACAGCCAGAGCCACCTCTGACCTCTTTAGTCAGCTGTCCATGCCCCTCATGGACATACACACAATTAAAAACAAAATAAACCTTTAAAAACAAAATAAATATATAGCATATGGAATGAAGATTATTGGGAATATCGGCTGCCAGGCCTGAGACCCCAGGTTGATCTCCAAGACCCACATGATGGAAGAAGAGGTTTGACTCCTGCAAGGAGTTTGACTTCTGTGTGTGCACTGTGGCATACTCTCCTTGAGTGTATGAGAGCATGCACACGCCCCCCCCCACATGCACACACACACTAATAAAAGTATTTTCAAGAAAGTTATGAATTATTTCAAAGTCATAAGTATTACTTCAGAGAAAAATTTAGAAATTCAAGACATTTGTTTTTTATCAGCAGGTCATCAATTGGCAAGAGTTTAGGGAAACTGGTTATTTTCATATTTCTTTCCAAATTAAATACTAAGCTTCATCTCCTAAAATAAAGTTTATTAGAAAGGAAAATTTCTTCAATAAATGTAATCTTTAGAAATTACATATAACCCATAACTATTTCCTGGGCACTCTGGGATGGCCGGAAGCTCTTCCCACTTGGTGACAGATTAGCGGGGCACACAGTGCCTGATCTGTGTTTGATCAGGAAGCTGAATTCAGACTGTGTAAGTGCCCGAGAGAAGGATGCAGTTTTGGCCTCTTGTAGTTTAGGGGAAAGCCACTTCTGCTTCAGGAGGTTATTATTATTTATTTTGAGAAGTATTTTCTAGCTTTCCTATAATATTTATTGCATATAATAAACATAATAATAAATTGAATAACCAATAGTAGGATGACTTAAGAACATGGTCACAAGTGATCTGATAACCGTTTTCAGAGAAGACATGGCCATAATCCTTTGTCTTGAATCTGGACATACTATGACTGTGTTAAGCAATAGTGTAATGGATGCAGAGACATGTGCTTTCCTAACCGAGGTCCTAAGAGGTCCTATAGCTTCTGCACTGGGGCTAGAGGGCTACTTTCAGAACTCTGACCTAATATATAAGAACTCCAAATTAGCTCAAATACACGGAGAGGCTCTGAAAAACACCTTTACCAAAGCCTCAGATAGGCTCCAGGCTTCAAGTTTCCCCAGACCAGACATCAGATACATAAAGAATACACAAAATGATTCTAGCTTCCAGCTGTTTGTGTTACCTCTCACCCTTCAATTATTTGCAGCCAAGATTTCCAAGTATTGTGAAGAAGAACAAGAAGGAAAAAACCCCACATTTAATCTGTATTCTTTCTAAACGTTTGAGCAATGGGTATGTGAGAATTCAGAGGCAATTTATTGGTTTGCAAATGTATCTGGGACAGCATTTGATATTGGGTATTATAACAAAGCCTGAACAGTTTTTGTCATAGAAGAAAGATGCTTAGCAATAGTCAAGTACAGAAATGACAAGTAAGGAAAATGCCCCAGAAAGTTATAGCTAAAGGGGTTCTCGGGTGGAAGAAGTTGGTAACGTTGCTTCCTGAAACTGTGGAAATCCATGATCTAACTAAGGAGGTTCCCAGGCAATGAATTGGAGGAACCATCTTATTTCTTTATCTCTGCTAACAATATAAGAGAAGATATATAATACCTTTTCATTTCCTACAGAATGTACAAGAAAGCTAGAGGGCTCAGAATGGCATTCCCAAGGAGCAAAGGGCCGTGTAAGAAAAGGATTGGTGGAAAATGAATCTCAGGATATTGTCAGTCAAGTGTGGCTGTCAGAGTAAAGATGCAGGAAAGTGAGGATGTGGGAACTCCAGGAAGTCCATCTTTGTTTCTTCCATTTGCTCTGCCCATTCAATGAGGTAAAGACTGATAAATATACCTGTATCAGCCAATGATAGTTATGCTTTATAGCAATTATTTAATAATTGTGTGATACATTTAGGAAAAAGTAGATACTAAACATTCAAGATAGTGCTGGGACAAAGTGTCTCATCTTTGATTATTCTTTTTCTAAAAGTTAAAATATATAGTTAAAACCAAAGCCATGTCAAGTAAATATGTCAAGTAAAAGGGACTTATGAACCTGCAAGGCAATGCTGGCCTCAGCAGTTTCGAGATTTAAAATATAGTGAGTGTTTCCAGTCACATCAGGGAAATCATTTCATTGTCTGATGTAGAAGTACACATTTCAAGTCATTAGGTCTTTGGTGAAAAGTTCTCAGTAAATAGTTTTGTCAAGTAGTAACAGATAAACTGCTTAATAACATTGTAACTCGATCACTCCCAGATATAACATTAGTGTTAATAAAATAACACATTTTCTATATTACACATTAGTAAAGAGTTCTTAAATAGACAATTCATGTTAGAAATTAAGTAATTGAACACTGAAGATAAAACCCGCTGCACTTATATTAAGTTATTTATCTTTTGCCTTACACAAAGAGAAAGTGTGGTAGGTGTCCCATCCATGGTGGTCTTTGGATAAAATGAACCGTGGTCAGTCATCACAGTAAACATCTTACGAATGACACATTGAAACATGAATTAAACATGAAAAGATTGATACCTTGTGGAAATACTTATAGCCATGTGATCTAGTGACTCCAAGCTCAGCCTGGGGACACACAGAAAGTTTCAGTAGAGAGTCTGCATTTATAATTAGTTTACATTTTGCAAATCAAGTTTAATCACTAAGGGATGAAAAAGGCATAGCATTATCTCTGCACTTCTTTCCAATGGACATGTTTGTAAGGGAGTACCTGATATACGGGAGACAAGTAGCTCTGCTACTGTAAATGAGGCAGCAGAAGCATGCTTGTTCTAAGGATAATTCTGTGTTTGAGATGCAAAGAGATGCAGACTTTTATTTTCCATGTGTAAAAAAAAAAAAAAAAAAAGAAACCAAAAATCCCCAAAACAAAAAACCTTACCACTAATCCTGACACAACCACCATTCTTGTAAAGATATATGAAAACGAACTGAATATTTTAAAGGAAAAGCCCTAAAAATTTTATATCTAAAAGGAAAAGAATGGAAATCACATGACAGGAGGAAGAGAACATTAACAAAAATATAATGGTGTGCCCAAGGCTTCTCTTTGCCCCATTGAATAGGAGTTTAGCAGAGAAGATAGATACACAATAAATACAAAATAAATACAAAAAGTGTGACATTGTACTTTCCTATAGCCGCTGTGTCAATGTAGCAAAGTGCTACAGACTCAGCAGCTTAAAAGGAAACTTGATCTAATACTTTGGCAGTCCAGAAATGGCAGGTCAGGAATTTCTTGCTTTTTGAATTTCTCTGCTTCTTTGTTTCATTTTCCCAATTTTCTAACTTCCTTGTCTACTTTTAATATATTCCTTGGTAGGACTGTGTCTTAAAGGAATAGGAGCATCTTTAGATTATAACTCCTGTGGATGGTGGATATATGTGTTGTGCATAGAGACACTCCAAGCATAGCACTAGATCTCTGAGGGCAGCATCTGGAGGTACTGATGTTGTCCTCTCAAGGCCAATCTCACTTTTAATTTTTTTTGAGACAGCTGCAATAATTACTTTCTCATTATTTGTGTTATCATAGGTGGTATTCAAAGTATTGACATTTTGCATGCTGAAACATGCATAGGAGAACATTCAGAAAAAATTCAGTTTTTGCTTTCCTTCCTTGTCCAGCCATCATAGTCTTGGAGTTAGGCTGGTATCCTCGGCCATTTTCATTTAATAAAAAAAAGTTAAGTATGATGCTTTTACTCTCCATTATTCTTGAAATAATATCCTACACATGTACATTTGTTTCTGTAGTAAATTTCAATTATTAAAAATAAATTACATATTTGTGTATAGAGCTTCAAGGAATTAAACTTGGGTTATCAGGGCTTGATGGCAAGCCCTTTTCCCGATGAGCCATTTCTGCCTACCTCATCTAGAAAGCTACTTAGTTTCCCATATAAATAAATCCTGCTGATCTGACTTCCTACAACCTGTAGGCATGCTGAGATATGCTGAGGTCTTAAGATAAGCTTTGAGCCCACTTAACTAAAATCTTTACTCTACAAAAATACTGCTAGCATACAATAGAACCCTATTTTCTCGGATTTGGCATATCACTTGTTTTAATTCCCTAATTCAAGATCAAGAATCAAATCCCATCACATGACTATTGCAAATCCCCTCACACCTAATTCTTCAAGGTCTCAAGCCCTCCTTTCCCCTCCGTTCATTGGTCACGATTTGCTTTCAGCAACATGTGGCAGAAATTCAACATTGATTTTCTTTTCTATCCAGATGCTCAGATCTCCCTAAAAACTTTGCACCTTCCCAGTCCCCCAACCTCAGTGAATTGCTTTTCTCTTCTTGGTTGCAAGATGGCAGCCTCACCTTCAATCTTGTGATCTACGTATCGTGACAGAGAAGGGTTATTTGCCACATCACTTATGTTAAAAGTCACAAATCTCCCATTGAACTTTGCATCTTCCTGGCAAGAGCTGGGTACATGGGTGTACTGTACCCAGAAAATAAAATAAGGTTCTGTTAATAAAGAGGAAAGAAAAGGCACTGGACAGGTACCAGTAATGGCTGCCACAGTGTGCAACTCTTCTAACTTAAATGACCTAAGTTCTTCCACAGCAAACACTGCATCGTGCTCAGACCCTATGAAGATACCGCTATGCTGTAGGACAGCTCAGCTTCTCACAGACTTGCTGACTTCCAGGTAACATTCATCCCTGGGCTGTGGTTTGGGTGTGTTGTCTTCCCACAGAAGGGATTTTATGTTGAGAAGTTGATGCTCAGTGTAGGGTTGGTAAAGGTGCCGTTTTAGAGGTCTCATAGGACCCAACTAGGTCATTGAGAAGGCAGCCCTCAGGAGACATCAGCACAATCGGTGCAGTTGGGACTGCTCATCCTTGCAGGGAGATTGTTAAGGTAGAACAAGCCCAACTATTTCAGGACTCAGGACTCCTGCCACACCTCATACTCACTTCTTTCTCTTTTTCCTCTCTCTTTCACTACCAACATCTGCTAGGAGACCACAATCAGCGCTGAACCAAAGCTAAGGTGATGAGCTCTAAACCCTCTACCCTGTAACCTAACTAAAACCCTTCTCTCTATAAACAACTCAGTCTCAACTGTTTGATTATACATAACAAGATATAATATTATATCCCCAGTTCACACAACAGGGATACCTTATATAATACAGAATTTCTTAGCTTGAGATGGTAACAAAATAATTCACATGGTGCTTGATACAAAAATCATAGGTTAGTATGAATGAAAGAAATATTTATATTTTACATGTACATTATCCAGACTATGTTCTGCATTTGTATTTCTGTGATCTTCAGGAAGTCAGTTTAAACATCATTGTCACTTCTACATTGAATAAAACTCTAAAACACAGAGGATTAAAAAACATCAAATGAATGAAGAAATAAATGAAGTAAAAGAAATGAGTAGGGGAAGCTGGAAGGAAGAAAAGGGAGCGTATAAATGCATGCAGAGATTTTGTTAATCTGAAGGCAGAGTGGAGCCAACCAAGATACGCCAGTGTGTGTAAACACTGACACAGAATCCTTGAGCTCTGAGGTTTTGATGACTGAAGCTGGTTTTAATATCTTAAAACTTGAACATAAAATACAGTTGCAAAAAGGTAAATAGAAAGTTAAAAGGAAATTTAGAGCAGAGGTATGTAAATTGTTCAAGGATATTTTCCTCTCAATGCTAGTCACAAATACCAATATGTAAACAATACTAATTATAAATTCCAATGTTAATGAAATGTGTCAAAATATTTATTTTTATTTTATTAGGTTAGTTCCTTGACCATCTCATCTTATCTGTCTATCTTTCTATCTATCTCTATATCTATCTTCTATCTATCTATCCTCTACCTACCTACCTATCTATCTATCTATCTATCTATCTATCTATCTATCTATCTATCTATCTATCTATCCATCTATCTATCATATGGTGGTTACTCACTTCCCCTACTGTCTCTTATCTCTCTTCCATTTTTATCACCTTTCCTGTCTCTTTCCCTTTTGTGACTTTTGCTTTTGTTTTGTGAACCATTTAGTTTAACCCAGGCCATCTGTGAGAACATGGGGTTGGAAGTGTCTATTTGAGGCCGGTGTGATTTGTGGAAGAAAAGTATCCTTGAATCAATTGATGCCTTTAAGAAAAAAATACAAGCAAGCAAACAAAGGAAAACAAATCCCAGTGAGCTGAACTCTGCCTCCCAAATTCTGGGCATTAAAGATATTCACCCCCACACCCAGCCAGGTTCATTTTTAAAGTCAAGCTCCTCTTACTCTGTTAAAAACCAAAACCACTATATTTTTATTTTATATATACGAGTGTTTTGCTTGCATGTGTGTCTTGCTCAAAGAGGCCAGAAAAAGGGTTAGATCCCTGAAACTGGAGTTATACCTGGTTGTCAGCCACGTGGGTGCTAGGAACTGAATCTGGATTCTTTGAAAGAACAGCAGGTACTCTGAACCCCTGAGCCATTTATTTAGCCCCTTTCTTTATCTTTCATGAAACATTTTTATTTTTAGATTATAATCCAGCAATGAAACTCATCTTGTGCTACTTGGAGGTAGGTCACTATAGGTCAGCAGTATCTGGATACTGTATATAAAATACAGCTATCCATATTTCAGGAGGGATGAACACATGCAACAGTAAAAAGGGGAAAATTGTCATCTTTCTTAATTACCCATATCAATGATAAGTCTTAAGATTGAACCACATCTGTGTCCACTTTAGGCCACAAAACAAATTCTTGTGAAAAAACAAACAAACAAACAAACAAACAAACAAACAAAATAGTTTCAAGGCTTATGACCTTGCTGGCTTACACCTGTGAAGTACAAGTGTCAGATACGGCTTTACTCTTTACTGTAACAATGTCAAAATGCTCTATGGAGAGATTAATCCTCATAACCTCAATTTGGGAGACAGCAAGTGTTTCCTTTACCTTCTGGAGTGATAAATTGACTCATTCATGGATCTTGGCTCATATCCAATTAGTAGAGCTACAGTGCAGAGGGGAAGAAAGTGCTTCCACTCCTTGGTGTGACTTAGAATTCTACTCTGAAAGCTGGCCATCGTGCAACTGGTAAATTACTCCTCAATTCCTGAAATTCATTCTCAACAGACACTTTCCTGTTGGTACATTTCAAAGTGTATACTGTGAAGGGAACGGATGTTTCCCCGCCTTGCATTTCCTCTAGTTGAAGTAGGATGAGGGTTGTCATGCCTTTCTGCACGTTCTGTAAAAGTTATACATTGTCATGTGATGAAAGAAAACATAAGAAATAAAAAGATGTGCTAGGTGTTCAGTGAGAGTAAGATTTCAGCTTTTTGGATGCATGTGATTATTTATTAATTTAAAAATTGCAATTGGATGTGTTCTTTCCCTGTTCTCTGAAGTAACTGACATTGTTTGCCCTTTCCTCTAAAATGTCCCCTGCAATTTATGTTTAAGGACCACAACGTATGTGTGTGTTTGACTCTCTTACACTGTGTCATAATCGTTAATACTTTTAGCCAAATTAGTTAAACAATACTCTTGGAGGGTCCTCAAGATGGCTCAGGAGATAAAGCTGTTTGCTATGCAAGAAGGACAACTTGAGTTGGATCCCTGAAACGCACAGTGGATGGACAAAGACTGTCTGTCCTCTGACCTCTGCATGGTCGCTGTCATGGGCATGCCGTACTCATTATAAACACATACATAAACAATAAAAGAAATAAAGACATCACATGAGCTGTCAATATTTTTAAAGTTCTCTGTATACAAAGAACATTGTTCCATGCTGGAAAAAAAAAACCATTTATTTGTTACGGATAAAATTCCAGTTTTTAAAAAATGTTTGTTTATTTTGAACACTCTGTCCAGCAGAGCTTTCTGTGATGATGGAAGTGGTCTATATTACACTGTGTGGTATGGAAGCCACTAATGTTACGTGGCTCAGAAGGGGAAACATAGATGGAATCCAAGTCAGTGCTTATTACAGTGCTAAATATGTCTAGAAGCACCCCACAGTGGGTGGCTCAACTTACGTATCTGGCAAACTTGGAGATTAATCTCTAATGCCTTATACACATCTCTGTCTAGCTATTGAATCTCTGATCATTTGAGATAAAATCATAGCTCAAAAAATATGATATGCAATATACAGAAAGCTTGTGCTTCCTTTGTCAATATCTGATAAAATATTTTATATCCCTTTATCTCCTTTTGCCACTACTGAAAATGGATCCTATGATCTCATATATGCCAGACCAGTGTTTTGCCAGTGGGCTCCATTTCCAGCCTGAACAGTCCTGAGCTCTGAGTGTAAGATATTGTGAGTATTTGTATAAGTAGGCCTTCATTATATTTATTGATGTCAGATTCTGGAGAGTTTACATAGCTTACAAGAAACTGAAGCAATATAATAAAACCGAACAAATGGATCAGAGAATCTGATGAATTTCTGGCTATACAAACTTTGTGTTTATTCAAATCTGCTTGATAAAATTTAACTAATGCAAACTTTGTGTGATCTCACAAGTTGTTCGATGGCTCTTTGGAAGATAATTGACATGTGCTGGAGTCTAGAGTGACAGTCGGGCAGATGAGCCCTGAATCATCTCTGAAGATGACTCGTTGTACTGAAGGATGGTTCACAGACTGCAACAGGAAGCTGCAGGCAACTGTGCAGCTAGGTGGGTACTTCTCCAGGTTTCCTGTTACAAGAATAACTGGTTTTCATTCCCCTCCAGGCACAGAAAACAAAATTACTCTGAAGATCACACAGAAGAAGCTATATATTTAAAACACACATGACATTCTTGAGACAGGATTTTTAATTTTTTAAAATGCTTTCATTAACTTCAAAAATTTCACAGAAGAAACTCTTTATTTAAACCAAATGTGACTTAATGGGGACTTAGGATTTTCTATTTTATTTTATTTTTAAGCTCTTATTTGTGCATATTAATATTATATAATGATGGGTTTCCTTAACACGTTTTTATACCCATACACAATGTATCTCAGTCATAGTCTTCTTTTTTTTTTTTTTTTTTTTTTTTTTTTTTGGTTTTTTCGAGACAGGGTTTCTCTGTGTAGCCCTGGCTGTCCTGGAACTCACTCTGTAGAGCAGGCTGGCCTCGAACTCAGAAATCCGCCTGCCTCTGCCTCCCAAGTGCTGGAATTAAAGGCGTGTGCCACCACCGCCCGGCTAGTCATAGTCTTCTTACCCTCATTTTTCTTGCTTTTCCTCCACACATACAAATCCCCTTTCCGTTCCCAAACTGTTTGTTTATACATTCACGCGTGTGTGTAAAACTCGCATTATGGTCTTTTACCAAGGGAATGGGTGGAAGTTTTGTGTACTAGAGCATGGGTGTTTTAACAGTGAATTTCTCACTGAAGAAATCATCTCTCCTTTCTGCATCCATTATCAACTGTATATAAATCCACCGATGGGGATGGGTGGGTGTGGTTGGTGCTCATGAGCCCCTCCCCTTTCATGACAAGGAAGTGACAGACCCAGACTTGTGCAAGAAGCCACAGCCAACTGCTAAGGGTTCAAGAGTTCACAGGCCATGTGATTCCCAGAGGGCTGTGCTGTGCCTCTCCTCAGCCTTCCTGCAGCTGTTCCATTTATTCTGCGCCTCCTTCTGAGGTGTTCCCCAAATCCCGGAGGGGTAACATGCATTTCGTATTTATGGTTGAGTCATCTAGTCTTTGTAGAATTATCTCTAGGAAACTGTTGCAATAGCAGGAGTTAGAAAACCAAACAAAAAACTCATAAAAATCAAGAGCAGTCAAAGGTACTACAAAATGCTGGGACCCAAGGTTCTTCTAAATGACTGCCCATGTCTTAGGATCTGAGATATCTACAGAAACTTGCCAACAGAAGGACTATATCTTCATTGTTACTTCCTTTCTATTTTTTAAGACATTACTGTAGTTGTGGATACTGTTTTCTAGGTGCTTGATCAAAAGAATACAATTGTCTTATTCGTCAACACAGTAATGTCTGTATATATAGTGACAGACATAGACATAAAACTTAAGTGGTGAGATGTAATATTATTATATTATATTGATATCCTGTACTTTGTTCTCAAATAAGTGCTGGGTTTTCCTATATCCACTCCAGCCCATTTTAGCTACAGAATAAAGACGCAGAGACCTGGTATTTTTATTAACTAGCTGCAAGCTGGGCAGGTTCTGAGCTGTTCTAATCCTCTAAGGCTGCCTATTTCCCAGTCACATGGTCCTTAACCTTCAGTCTGAGTCTTGCCCTGGCTCACTTTGGTCCATGTGTGTCTCATGGAGACTCCTTTGGTGACCTGCTTTTCTCTCTCTCTTCTTTCTTTGGGACCCTCTGACTTGGATCTAAAGTCCTGCCCTATTCTCTTCTACCCACCTAATTGGTTGATCAGTGCTTTATTAAGCAATCAGAGGTGATGGAAAACAGTTTTTACATAGTATTGAGACTGGAGATGCTTGACTGCACATTCTATTGTCTGCAACCAGATGTCTGGGCATAGAAATCAGCATCTGAATACACAGTGCACAGACCCATCCTCCAGCAGTGAGACAACCATTGCATGCTTATATTGATAGTGTCTTCAGGCCATGATTTCTTTCTTTCTTTGCTTAGAATGAATCTTAGTGGTAGATATTACAAATACAGGATACTTAAAAGAAAGATTAAAAACCTAACAGAATAAAATGTGTTTTGAGATTCAGCTTTTCATAATCTTATATTTTATTATCACTTTACACTTTTGGAATTTAGATTATTAGAATGTGTCCATTAGCTAATTTTTATTGCAAGATCCTCAGTATATATAGAAGTGTAATTATTATTATTATTATTATTTTGGTTTTTCGAGACAAAGTTTCTCTGTATAGCCCTGGCTGTCCTGGAACTCACTCTGTAGACCAGGCTGGTCTCAAACTCAGAAATCCACCTGCCTCTGCCTCCCAAGTGCTGGGATTAAAGTCGTGTGCCACCACTGCCCAGCAGAAGTGTAATTATTTATATCAAAATTATGTAGTCTTATAAGGAAAAGAGATTGCATAATCAAGGAAACAGAAATCAAAACCCATCTACTGGCAATAATACCCTAAAAATAGATGCAAAAGGAATTCAGTGAAGAATAGATTATTTTTTTTACATGGGGCTGTAAATATATATATATATATATACTGTAACATATATACTGTAACATATATATATATATATAATTTTTTCATGATAAAGAGTTTTAAAAATTAAAATATATACTTTGTACTGTTGGGCTGTTTGTCTGCCTTGCCGCTGGGTTACCCGAGCCCCGCAGGCAGACTGCTCAGGGGAGGCAGAACACAGTTTCTGTGACAGGGGCCCCATCTTTCCCTGGGTGAGAACCAGCGAGGTCTGGGACGGTTCTCAGTTTCCTATGTATCCAGACACTGCTAGGTTACCACAGAGAGTTGGGAACGAGGCCCGCGAGTCTGTGCTTCCTCTACATGCCAGGCATGAAGGGGATGGTTGAGCCTGGGACTGGGTGGAGGCGGGGAGAAATCCAGGTTAGTTCTGATTGAGTGCTGAGAGTATAGGTGTGGCTCTTTATTACGGTGGCCTCCACAATGGCGATCCTTGATGAAGGAGATGGTCCTGGCTTGTGAGAGGGAATGCTCAGGAAGGGAAGCTCACTAGCTAAATACTCGGGGTCTATCTAGATACCTCATTAGCACAGAGAACTCCAGATTTTTAAAAAAGATTTATTTATTTAATGTATATGAGTACACGGTTACTCCCTTCAGACCCACCAGAAGAGGGCATTGCATCCCATTGGAAATGGCTGTGAACTACCACGTGGTTGCTAGGAATTGAACTCAGGACTTCTGGAAGAGCAGTAAGTACTCTTAACCGCTGATCCATCTCTCTAGTCCGAATTCCAGATTTTTATGCTACCTGACTGATTGTCATGGTCCTCCCAGTGGGCTTTCATGGTTATGTGTTCCAGATCAGGTAGTTTGTCAGGGAGTTGGCCTCACACCTACTGTTCTCGTTTCTGAGATTTCCTGGGGTTTAGGCTGGCTCAACCTTACCAGTTCTTCTGTCTGGTGGCACCGTCCATTTGCCCCACATTGTACTATCTCAAAACTGATTCAAACTCTGTAATTGATTTCAATTATAAACCTAAAACATAAGGGAAGATTCTTGTGTTCTTTTAAAGAATTGTATTATTTTTATTTCTCCTTTAAACTTGTCCTATGTGTATACAAAATGTTTTGATAATATCATCCTGTGAGTACTCCCACTATCTCTCCCAGCTTCCTCTAGGATTGCTCACAGCATTTCCCTCTCAACTTCCTGTCCTCTTTTGCACAACCCAAGGAATATAATTAGCACGGTCTATATGCCTATGAATGTGTGTTATCTCCTAGGGCATGAACAATCTAGCAGTGGCCACATTCCCAAGAACAAATGACTTTCTCTCCCTCAGCAATCATCAACCTTCAATAGTTAATCGGCAGTGCCCTGACTAGTTTGATCTTGTTCAGGTCTTGTGCATGTAATCACTGTTGATGTGAATTATTGTGTGCAATAACCATGTCATATCCAGAAAAAGTCCCAATGCAGTTCTCCTCTGCATCCTTCAGGTCTTTCCCTTTCAAGACCCCTAAGACCTTGAGCCTAATGTAGGCGCCATTGATATAGATGATCCATTTATGGCACTGAAAACTGACAGTAACTTAATCTCTGCACTTGGACCAGTTATGAACCTCTGCATTATCTGCTACCCATCTCATTAACTACTACACACTTTTTCTTTGACCAACTTTCAAAGCAGTGCAAATCAAGGGATATAATGGTAAATATTTAGAAAGTCGTTGAACAACATGACTATTTAGCAAAATATAACAGTAAGTACCGTCACAGCGTACTTACTTCTGATCTGAGATGTAAGATATGCCCACAGTTTTAGGAGTGGTTTGATAACTTGTGTCAAGCAACTGTTTTCTGAATGGATTTGAGGCTTGCTCCACAGGAGAAATCCTGTTGTGGATAGCCCTGGTGTTGCTTGTATTTTGATGTTAATTCCACTTTCCCAGGAGGGGCTGTGGACGAGGAGTGAATCATGTACACAGGTGACTTCTTATGAACTTTCTCCCCATCTTAACTTGTAAAATAAAGGCTAGAGATGGTGATTGGGCAGTGGAAGGGAAGATGGGGCTGAAAAGTTTGGGGGAGAATGAGGAGAAAGAGAGAAGGAAGATGGAGGAAGAGGAAGATCATCCAGACTCCATGTGGCTTTAAATAGCCACAGGTGGCTGTGAATGTCATAAAAGGATAGAATAACTGGGATAACTTGTCTAATCTAGGTGGGCAGCCTGTATCATTACCAATCGGCTCTGAAATTACTGTGTGGGCATCTTGTGAATTGAGAATTTATTGATATGTAAATCTGACTGATAAATTATAAACTTCTAAAGTTTTGATTTACTGGGTTAAGGGGATTTGTGACAACTAGCCACGGGGGCGGGGGGGGGAGGGCTAGTTAGCTGAGAAGAGACAAGTGGCTCTGAGGCAGGTGAACTGGAGCCGGGAAGACCACAGGACAGAGGCTAGCCTTGAGGCGGTGAGACTGTGGGCAGAGAGAAGCTGGGTATAGCTCGGGATGGTGCCTTTTTATTTTTTAATATTTCCCGCAACAGAATCCTATGCCTGGTTCTATAAACATGGTCAAAACATTACATTCTTCATTTAGGTAAATAGTTTTGAGCTATGATACAAAAGTGTGATTAAAACTAAAATGAGACAAACGGGACTTTTTCCAAGATTGAGGTCTCTTGAACCTTTAAGGATCCTGCAAGGTATGCAAAGGTAAAGCCACAGGTTGGAACAAGTAACTTAAAATGATTTGTTTAATGAAGACATATATGCAAAATATTTTATGAATTGTTAAAATCCATTAAGAAACCCTCTAAAAATTTAATGAATAGGAGATTTGAACAGATTCCTCATTAAAAAAAGACATAGAAAGATAAAATAAGCACACTAAAAAAATACTTACCATCATTATTTTTGTTAAAAGATTCTATTTATTTATTTATTTTTTATATATTACGAGTACACTGTAGCTGTCTTCAAACACACCAGAAGAGGGAAGATGGCATCAGCTCTCATTATTGATGGTTGTGAGCCACCATGTGGTTGCTGGGAATTGAACTCAGGACCTTTGGAAGAGCAGTCAGTGCTCTTAACCGCTGAACCATCTCTCCAGCCCACCATCATTATTGATGAGAGAAATGAAAATGGATAAATTAGAAATGTCTGTATTGCTCTGAGAACTCCTGACATTAAAATGAATGATCACACCAGGTTTTGATGAGGATGAGGACCCAGAATGCCCTTACCCTGCTTACAGAAATGAAGATGGTACCACCACTCAAACCTTATTTGGGCAGTTGCTGAACTACCTAGTCAGATGCTTCATGTATTCTAGTCATTTAAATTTTAAATAGTTCTGCGAATGAAAGCATCAAAGACTGTCACACTGGTGTTTGAAACAAATTTATTTGTAATATTCAGAATTGAAAATGGCTCAGCATTCATCAGTAGGAGAACGCATAAACAGTTCAGTGTGAAAAAAGTGTGTGCATTTGTGGTTGTACACCGCACCACACAGGAATAACACTTAAGCATGAACAATCTCAAAATAATTTGATGAAAGAAGTAACATATCAATAAAATACTTATTTTATGTTTATCTATAGATAGTGGTTTTTTGGTAATATAAATATATGAAATACACAGCTCTAATATTTGCGACCAAATCTCCAGGGACAGAAATCATGTCATGTCTTTCCTGAATAAAGAAGGATGTAGGAAGATTTTGTGAGGGAGAGATTACAAAAGGCCACCAGGAAAATCTAGACATCACGTTTACATTAATTACTTTGCTTGCGGTAGTGAGTCTGCTGACTTGACCATCAAAGCTTTCATACTACACACACAAAAAAACAAATGCAGTTTATTTTGTATTGATTTTCCTTCTATAAAATTCCTTCAAAAATATTTAAAAATCATGCCTTAGGAGCTCAAACCACTCAAAGATTATTTTCAGTCTCATAAACAACACTGTGTAAGCTCTGAAATTATACCTCAAAGAAGAAAAGGGTCACTTTCCCAAGGAGTGATCTTTGGAATTAAGGAGATAAAGATGTGAACCACATGATGTTGTCTTGCTGTCTCTGTAAGGGACGTGAGTCTGTAGTTGCTAAAAGGACATCTTGGATATCCAAGGAGATTTACCCTTTGCTTTGTTCTTTAATCTAATCTTCCTGCTATGCTGTCCTGTGTTAATTAAGGGCTAAATGCATCTTCTCTCCCATAACCTCTGATTCGCTTTCTACTGTTGTTGCTGGATTTTCTCCTTTTCCCATGTTAAACTTTCTAACCATTCTCTGATTCTAAGCTGTGTATCTTCAGTGGCCTCTAAGAATAAAACATAAGATTCTTTGCTCCTTTATTCTGACTTGCTAGTGTTGACAGCTGCCCCTTGAAATGCAAAGAAAACATTACGCACCTTGTCATGGTTTTTATTAGTGTGGTTTGATCAAAAGGAAACTCATAAAACCGTATAAAGCGTATTTTAGTGTGTAGGAAATGTCAAGTTTCTGTTGAAAATATGAAGTTGATTTCCCTGTCTTCAGAAATATATGTCAGAAAAATACGTTAACATCCTGAAGATTCATAGCAGCTAGTTTTCCTTGCCATCAGTTTTCTTTGTGCAGTGTACAGAAATGTTTAGTGTTCATAATCTAATATTATTAGAGATTCAAATACACACATTTTTAAAGTGAGAGAATTTTAAAAAGTAATTTATTAACGTCCAAATTATTATAGTTGGACTGATCAACTGTTTGTCTATATTCTTGCTTCGGGGCACCCTCCTAATTCAGAAGACACACCAATTTACACCACTACCATTTATTTTCCAGACAAGAATGCGGGATTGACATAATTTTATTGGTGTCTTTAGGGTGCCCAGTATATATCTTCAAATAACGGATATTCCATAGATGTTAGTTCAACCTGTAAATGAATTTTCCAAGTGCCAGCCATCAAGATTTGGTTGGAATATTTATTAGCTCTAGTTAGAGTTAAATTAGGGAATCTACGATGTTTATGTATAACAAGTGAGATGAAATTTCCAGGTATGAAGCTATCATCATTTGTTTCTATATCTTGAAATCAACATTTATTTCAAGGAGAAAATCACAACAACGAACTACTAGTAGGAGACAGAGTCGGAGCGAGTCAGTAGCAGTCAGCGTTGTCTCGAATTCACCTTGTTTAAGATTTGTTTTTTATATATACTTTAAAGTCATATACCTCCATCTACTATGTGAGATTCTTGAGCTGGACACATACGTGGTAGATATTACACATTTGTAATCTAGCAGTTGGAAAGGGGAAGCAGGAATACCTGTCAGGAGATAACCTGTCTCAAAAATCAGCCAACCAACCAACAAACCAAACATGTTTTGTGGATGTGTGGACACACTTTCCATTATATGAATGTCTCAGCACCAGCACATTTTGGAGTTGGCCTTGGGAACACTTAGCTTTACTGTAGTTTAGAACTGGCTTCATTTATACTTGATTCCAACATCCAGAGAACAGGTACAGGAAAGCCATATATAGATGAATAATTTAAGAGAATCAGCTTCTGGGCTATCAAGACATGGCATTCTTTCCTAAAATTAGTCTGTTGGAAAACCTGTCTGAGTTCACAGTAAAACTCTTTCTCTACACAGAAGTATAGCAAGCTCTCCCCAGGCCATGTTGAACTGCAGAGTCATGCTTGCAGGCATAGCCTACAGGGAGTTTGTCAACAAATGGAAAGCTTCTATTACACAAACAACAGTCAGTCACTCTGTGGTGTTGCTCATTTTTGGAGGGAAGGGAGGAGTTTGAAGAAACATCACATGAAAACTGGTTGATACTGTGATACATATATTCAGAAATGTTATACAGTAAGACAGTGACAACATTTAACAGTTTTTTCCTTGTTATTTTTTTCTTTTGAGAAATAGGTGGTTTTTCAGGAAACATCTCTTATCTGTACAACTGGGGAGTATTTTTGAGACACTGACTTCTTGAAAACCTTCATATTTATTAAGCTTTTTGAGGTTAATCATGAAGACTTATTTTTCAGTGAATTGTTATTCTCCTCTTATTTCACACTGTTTTCCAGCTATAATTTTAGAATATAGACCTTTGTCTTTTATACATAGGCACACTATTGCAAGCTATTTTGATAAGTCAGACTTCTTTATATGGTTATATGAATTTAGAATGATTTTCCTAGGGCCAACACCATGTCCCAACAGGCAAAGGCACTCGTGAAAGAGCCTGATGAGCTTTGCTCCTGGAACACATGGTCGGAGGCAAGAACTGACTCGAGAGAGCCGACATTTGACATCCACACCATGGTATATGTACAGTCCCACACACATACACATGCTATATGCACATACACTGACAGTGACAAATACCATATTCACATAAACAAATAAAATGATGGTCTTAATGCCTTGGTTTTACAGTAGATCATAGGAATGGTTCCATCAACTAAATCATGTGAGTTAAATACCAAGTTCTCAGTTTTATGGAAACATATTTAAAGTTTGCAGTAATACAGAAGTGCTTCATGCATCAAGTAATTCACGATAATTATTTATGGAGAAAGAAGGAGCTTAACAACAGCTTTATTTTTACAATCTTCTCTGCACCTTTTTAGCTAAAAAAATTCTTTATGTAAGAGTAACAATACTCAATAGGTATGTTTTCTTAAAAACCAATTTTCTTATTAGAAGTTGAATATGAAACTGATTGGACAAAATTCTTTTGCACTTCAGGTAGTTTCCTGTATACTCTTTAAAAACAAAGTAGGAATATAATTTGATAGAGATCTCAAACAGCTTAAAAACCTAAACTTTGAATGAGGATGTGGTATGCTATTTTTACATGTATGTATGTGTATGCACATGTTCACGTGCTTGCAGATGTGTGTGTACGCACATGGCATGCCCATGGAGAACAGAGTCCTTTTTGGCTACCATTTCTCAGGTGCCAGTACCGTCCACCTTATTTTCTGAGACAGAGTCTCTCATTGGTTTGGAACTCAGGGAGTTTGTTAGGTGACTGGCCAGTAAGCTTGTCTCTACCTCCTTAGCATGGGGTTACAAGTATGCACAATGACATTCAACTTTTCTCTCTTGGGTCTGGGGATGGGTCAGGTCCTCCATGCACAAGACTAGGAATTGATCAATTGAGATATTTTCCAAGATCTACTTTATGATTTTGACCTCTCACAAATAGTTTTAAAAGTTAGTAAAATTAGAATGAAAAAAACCCCTCTGTCTTTATTTGTGTAAAATTTTGAAGTGTTTTCAGCTGTTAAGTAAAAAATTACTGTAGAATTCATGCTGTCTCCCAAAATATGAAGTAATTAAAAAAAAGACACCTAGTCCCATCTCTCTCACGGAAAAGATGCTTTCTCAGTTCAATTTTATTATGATTTGTAATGATTTGTTGTTTTGATCACCTTGTCAATATCATGCAAATATTAAGATTATACACACATGTTAATTACAGATAAATTTGATATAATCAACAAAATGCCTTCATGATTTTGAATTTTCAAATATAATACAATATATAGCACTACATTACAGTGCAAAAATGGAATAGAAATACAGCAAAGACAGAAATGATGTAAAATTCCTAAATGATAAATATGAACTTTTCTGGTTAATGGTATGGTGATAACATACATCACTAAGATACTTAGTTGTCATGTGATACATGTAAAACAATGATTTAATGTTGTAATTTTAAGAAATTAAGAAAGTAAGATCTCCCCTGTGTATACTAAGGTTCAGTTTACCACAAACCATGAGGAATAGCCATGTGCTTTCTGTACAATAGGATACTCTCAATTAATTACCTTGGAGGAATTAATTTCTTAATTTTGTACTGCTTGGAGTAAAGGTTATGCTTTTAAATTTTTAAGAGAAAAGAAACAGCTAAATATAAACTCTTATTTTGTTTTTATTTATAGGTTCAAAGCATAAATTTATAGGTTCAAAGCATACCCCATGTTGTTCTGTAAAAATATAAACAATAAACTGTAAATTAAAATATTGTTAAATCATCAAACACAAAACATTTCAGTGTCTTATGTAATAAATTTTTCAAGGTATTAGCATTTTGTTTTTATTTTTTGTTTGTGAAATAAAAAAGGAAATATTTTGTTTCTCACTTTTAACTAAGCATTTTAAAAAAAAATGATACATGTAAATGTCACTTTTATATCCTCAGATGAAGTGATGAGATGATAGCCATACACATACACAGCTTGGGGTGAGCCTAGAGCATTTCCTTCTCTGTTCTAACTATCCTAGGCCTGGAAGCTTCCAGCTGACTGATTCAGTACAGCTTTTCTTGGCTTCTGACTGAATTGCTCTGACTGGCCTCAAACTAACTTTAGCAATGTGTTAATCTTCTTGCTCCTTCTAATTCTCTGGCTAGTTCTGTCTACACCTGCATCTAACTTGTTCTCTCTGTAACCTGTCTCTGTAGAACTGCCCTGGTAAACCTACCATACACATACACCATGTCACACACTGTTTTTCTGTCTTTTTGCTCTTACATAGTCTCTCGACCTCCATTATTTTCATGCGAGTTGGACCTATCCTATTTCTGACTTATTTGGTCAAATTCTTCTCTGATTCATCACTTTATCTGCACTTCAATTAGACATGACTTTCAAACATGGCTACTTCTTTCTGCAAACTAACTTTACCTACATTGTTGAGGATTAAAGGAGTGTACTAAAGGCTTGTCTGTACTCCAGCCAGATCATACTGTAATCCAGGACATGTCTGCATTCGGGCTGGATCATATCTCTGGATGTGATTCCTTGCCAAAGTAGCCATGTCACTGGAATAAAATTCATCTACAGATACATAGGAAGCCTCAGTAGTCCTCAGATGAAAGAACAGCATAGAGGACAATGACATAAGGTTTTATCTTGTTTGCCAATAAAATTTCCACATAAATGGTGTTAACATCAGATACAACAATAGCAATGACAAAATTTTACAAAATGTGACACAAGACACCTGAATTAAACCTACCTGGAATACAGGAACCTTGATGATGATTTCCTTTCTCAGTAAATCCAATCCTTCCCTCAAGTGTGACTCATTGTCTTGTCACTGATGAACAAGTGACTAAGAACTTAAAATGAGAGAAGTGTTCAGACTAGATGACTTGCACATGGCAGAGCTCGAAGTTTTAAGTTTGGCTCTAAGAATTTATTTTTCAATACTTTCTGAGGCTATATCATTTTTTCCTTCACTTTTTCCCTTCCCAGCTTTTTTATGTACCACACCCATGACTCTATTTCAAATTTTTGGTCTCTTTGTCTTTAGTTGTTGTCTTAGTCAGGGTTTCTATTCCTGCGCAAACATCATGACCAAGAAGCAAGTTGGGGAGGAAAGGATTTATTCAGCTTACACTTCCACATTGCTGTTCATCACTAAAGGAAGTCAGGACTGGAACTCATGCAGGGCAGGAAGCAAGAGCTGATGCAGAGGCCATGGAGGGATGTTACTTACTGGCTTGCTTGCTTCCCCTGACTTTCTCAGCTGGCTTTCTTATAGAGCCCAAGACTACCAGCCCAGGGATGGCACCACCCACAAGGGGCCCTCCACCCTTGATCACTAGTTGAGAAAATGCCTTACAGCTGGGTCTCATGGAGGCATTTTCTAAACTGAAACTCCTTTCTCTGTGATAACTCCAGCTTGTGTCAAGTTGACACACAAAACCAGTCAGTACAATTGACTCCTTGTCAGTTTGACACACAAACACATCATCAATAATCCTCAACCCTTACTTCCTTATTCATCCCCAAGATCTAAATAACTTTAAAAGTCCCACAGTCTTGCATATTAAAAGTTCAATACCTTTAAAATATTCAATATCTTTTAATATTCAAGGTCTTTTAAAATTCAAAGTCTCTTAACTGTTGGCTCCACTAAAATACCTTCTTTCTTCAAGAGGGAAAATATCAGGGCACTGTCACAATCAAAAGCAAAAATCAAACTCCCACCATCTAGTGTCTGAGATCCACTCAACATCTTCTGGATTCCTCCAAGGGCTTGGGTCACTTCTCCAGCTCTGACCTTTGTAGCACACACCTTGTCTTCTAGGCTCCAGATGCCTGTACTCTATTGTTGATTCTGCTCTTTGTGGTCATCCCATGGTACTGGCATCTCCAAAACACTGCTATCTTCCACTGTAACTAAGCTTCACCAACAACATCTCATAGGCTCTCTTCATGGTGCCAAGCCTCACCTCCTTTGCATGACCCCTTCAGTCCTGGGCCATCAATTTCAACTGAGGGTGCACTTTCACCAATGGCCTTCCACGACCTTTCACAATGCCCAGGCCTCAACTGCTCTTCATAACCCCTTCATGCCTTCAAAACCAGTACCACTTGGGTGACTCTTACACATTACCAAGTCCAGCCACAGCACAAGGTACAACCTTGGCTATCTCTGGAACACAGCCTCTGTGCTCTCAAAAAAAAACACTTCCCAGAATATTTTACCTCAGTGATGCTGGTCTCTTCTTAATCACTGCAAATTTCTTAGCTCCAGCTAACTAGCATTAATAGTCCTAGTAACGCAATGGTTTTGCTCTAGTAGTTCTGGTATCTTGTTAATCACAGTTGATTATTCAGCCCCTAGCTAACCAAAATCACAGAACTTTCACAATCAAAATAGCAATGGCCCTGGTAAGAGGATTTAGTCTTCCCTCTGAAATTTCACAAGCCAGACCTCCATCTTCTGCACTGTACTCAACATTATCTTCCAAGCTCCTACACAACATTCCACAGTGCTCTTAACATCAAATAGATCTTCTAGCCCAAAGTTTCAAAGTCCTTCCACAGTTCTCCCCAAAACATGGTCAGATTGTCACAGGAATACCCCACTATGCTGGTACCAATTTGTCTTAGGAATTCTATCCATACGCAAACATCATGACCAAGAAGCAAGTTGGGGAGGAAAGGGTTTATTCAGCTTACACTTCTGCATTGCTGTTTATCACTAAAGGAAGTCAGGACTGGAACTCAAGCAGGTCAGGAAGCAGGAACTCATGCAGAGGCCATGGAGGGATGTTTCTTACTAGCTTGCTTCCTTTGGCTTGCTCAGCTGGCTTTCATATAGAGCCCAAGACTACCAGCCCACAAATGATACCACCCACAAGGGGCCCTCCCACCTTGATCACTAATTGAGAAAATGCCTTATAGATGGATCTTATGGAGGCATTTTCTCAACTGAAACTCCTTTCTCTGTGATAACTCCAGCTTGTGTCAAGTTGACACACAAAACCAGCCAGTACAGTTGTTTTCACATATATTTGTGTGTATATGTATGTATACACCTATATTCCCCCCTAAATATATAAATACAATCTGATCAGTCTGTATAACAGTATTTGCATGCATATGTTTTTCAATTGATACCATTGGTATCACTTGGTGTGGTGTTCCTTGGGAAGACCACTCTCCTGCTCTGAGTGTTCCTCAGTTCTTTGTAGTTCTTTGTATAGGGCTGAGGCCTTCTAAGCATCCCTCCTCATCTCACTTTCTATGGTAGTTATTTTTACAGGGGCTATATAACCCATTTTTTTTTTCTGTTCAGCTCCTGAATAAAAGGCACTGAAACCTAGTAGTTTGTTTACAAGCAGCCTGCCCTACACTGCGTAGGTTCTGAGTTATTCTAACCCGGCTAGAAATTAATAATCAAATAGCTGCACCATCACTTGCCAACTTGTGTATCCTCAGGGAGAGCTTCTCTTAGTCACATGCTCATGGTTCATCCTGTTTCATTGTGACTTTCTTCTACCTCCTCTGTCCTTCTTTTCATGGTCCCGACCTGCGACCTCCTACTTGATCTCTAGTTCAGCTTTTTTCTCTCTCCTGTCCATCACAGGCTCTTTTATTAACCAATCAGGAACTATTAGGGAACATTTTTCATAGCACATTGGTTAATACAGTATCCCAAGATCAGACCGCAGTCTGAACAGGGGCACAGAACTCAGCTTCTGAATACACAGTGCCCAAGACTAACACCAACAACTTTCCACATTAATATGTCTATCATTGTTGTCCTTGTTCAGGCAGTTATGTTGGAGACACTGCTTCATGGGTGTAGCCCCTCACAGAAAACTCTCTGCTCCTTTGGTTCTTGTGATGATCCCATGCCTTCCACAAGGGTCCCTCAGCCTTAGGTGCAGGGATTGCGTTCTAGATGTACCACTTTTTAAATTCTTAACTGATAAGTTATATTGTCTTTCAAACCAAGGCCTCAGAAACCCACACATCTTGCTTATAGGTTCTATCTATCTCCATCTTCTGTCTCCAATGCTTTATTTGAGGGATATTCTCAAGCATATGGCTCAGCTCTCCATCTACCCCCATCGACCTGGGTATTTTTGTGGTGTCTGAATGAAAACGAAGATATGACCACTCTAAGGTATAATTGAGGAGAAGGTTTTTATTGTAGATAGGAGGTAAAGAGCAGCCATTGGCATCTAGAGAGTTCAGATTGAACCAGACCATGAGGGGGGTGGGGAGCAGAAAAAGAAGGGAAGAGGAGAGAAGGCAAGAAGACCAAGAGAGGAGCCAAGGAACAAGAGACCTAGAGGCCAAGAGGCCAAGAGAGTGCATGGCAGAAATGGCTGGATTATATATGAGTCAGAAACTGGGGGAAGCCAAGCTTAGCCCTTGGTAGGGAGAGGAAAATGTGTAGAGTCAAAATAAGTCTAGAAGGTCCCTAAGCAAACAACAAATTTTGCTGTGATAATATCACAATTTATCACTTCTTGTTTTATTTCTGTTTGTTAGTTTGTTTTTAAGCTTATATTATTCATTAGAATTGGATTGCTAGGGCATTGAGGCAGGAGTGGGTGGGAGAAGGAACCCCTTCATAGAAGGAGGAGGTGTGGGGGAGGGGATAGGGAGTTAACTGGGAAGGGGGATAACATTTACAATTAAAAAAATAAACATGTATGTTCGTCCCCCAAAAATAACAAAATAAAAGCACTTAAAAGATAAACCTATGGCAATCTAAATGTACATTAGGAATGAACTGTTTTGAGCTCTGCTATCCAGTGACACAGAAGAGACACTTCCTATCTGCCTGGGATCATGAAATCTGCCAGAAAGAGTCTAAGGTTTTTATTTGTTTGTTTGTGTTTTTCCTCATGAACCCTATGGGTTTCCACACATCTGCCCCATCTTTTCAGTCCTTGACAGTCAGAAGCATAAAGGTCTTGACAATTCCCAATTCGGTTTTAGTTTGGGGTTTGTTTTGGTAGGGAGTCTTTTCTCATAGCCCTGGCTCTCCTCTACTGGCCTCAACGTTGCAGTGATTCCCCTGTCTCAGTCTCCTGAGGGTTGGAATTACATATATGTCCACCAAGTCAGATTCTATGTTTAACCAGGGAAAGCATGCTATCCCTATGTTGTTACTATATTCATTTGTTTATTTTGGCTTTCACCCTGAACATAAGGTCCAGGTTCTTTTATGGTACTTTCACTACTTAAATATCTTCATATCATCAAATAGAATTACATTAGGGTTTATGAAAAATGTAGATTATTTCCATAATATTGTGCCTCAAAAGTCTCATATTCCCTCAAAGATAATTTAAAAAACAACAAAGACTGATTGAATATATCAGCTTGATATCCAGGTTTGAGAGAACCATTACCAACAGGTTATTTGCTTTGTTGTTCACTCAACAATGGAAGCTGAAATGTTTTAAGATGATGTTTAACAGATACTACAAACAAGGCAACTCTCATAAGGACAACATTTAAAGGGGCTGGCTTACATGTTCAGAGTTTCAGTCCACTATCATCAAGATGGGAGCACTGCAACATCCAGACCGGCGTGATGCAGGCAGAGTTGAGAGTTCTACATCTCCATCTGAAGGCTGCTAGCAGAACACTGGCTTCCGGGCAGCTAGGTTGAAAGTCTTAAAACCCACACCCATAGTGACATATCTACTCCAAAAAGACCACACCTTCCAATAGTGCCACTCCCCAGGCTGAGCATATACAAACCATCATAGAGAGGGAGAGCTGATGAGGTACATTCTCAGCTTGGGGACAGCCAGACTGCAGAGTAGATTCCTTCTTGCCCAGACTTTAGTTTTTGACTATCCTCCAGTATTTTGGATGAGGCTTGCTCACAGTGGGAGAACAGCTTGTTTTACTTAATGTACCAATTCTAATAGAAGATAAAGTGGGAAATTGCCTCCAACATATTGGTACAGGGGAAATTTTCCTGAACAGAACACCAATGGCTCAGGCTCTAAGATCAACAATTGATAAATGGGACCTCATGAAACTGAAAAGCTTTTATAAGGCAAAGGACACTGGCAATAGAACAAAATGACAACCTACAGATTGGAAAAAGATCTTTACTAACTCTACATCTGACAGAGAGCTAATATCCAAAATATATAAAAAATTCAAGAAGTTAGACTCCAACAAACCAAATAACCAAATTAAAAAAATAAATGGGGTGTAGAGCTAAACAGGTAATTCTCACAGAGGGATCTTGAATGTCCAAGAAGGATTTAAAGAAATGTTCAACATCCTTAGTCATCAGGGAAATACACATCAAAATGACCCTGAGATTCCACCTTATACCAATCAGAATGGCTAAGATAAAAAACTCAGGAGATAGCACATGCTGGAGAGGATGTGGAGAAATGGGGACACTCCTCCATTGCTGGTGGGATTGCAAGCTGGTACAACCACTCTGGAAATGAATCTGGCAGTTCCTCAGAAAATGGAAATAATACTACCTGGCAACCCAGCTATACTTTTACTGCCTCTGGGCATATACCCAGAAGATGCTCCACAATATCACAAGGACGTGTGTTCCTCTATGTTCATAGCAGACCTATTCGTAATAACTAGAAATTGGAAACAACCCAGATGTCCCTCAACCAAAGAATGGATACAGAAAATATGGTTATTTACACAATTGAATACTATTCATCTATTAAAAACAAGGACATCATTTCTGCAGGCAAATGGATGGAACTAGAAAATGTCATCCTGAACTAGGTAACCCAGACTCAAAAGGGCATACATGGTATGTACTCACTGATAAGTGGATTATTAGCCAAAAGTACACCCATGATACACTCCACAGACCATAAGAAGTTAAACAAGAAGAAAGGACCAAGTGAGGATGCTTGAATCTCATGTAGAAGGGGAAATAAAATGATGGGGGGCAGAGGGCAGGAGGGACCTGTGTGAGAGAGATGGGGGGAGAGGAAAAGCTATGTAGTATCAGATACTGGGGGTGGGAGACAGGAGAGAAGCCCAGAGAGCCAGGAGAATGAATGGAAATGTGCAGCTGCCAGGGGTAAGGGGTGGGGGAAACCTCTAGAAAGTCCTAGAGATCTGGGATGGGGAACGCTCCCAGGGCTCAATGTAGATGACCTTAGCTGACTACCCAGCAGTGAGGATATGGAACCTGAATAGACCATCGCCTGTAGTTAGACAAGGCCCCTAGTTGAGGGATGGAGACACCAACCCACCTATCTTAGTCAGGGTTTCTATTCCTGCGCAGACATCATAACTAAGAAGCAAGTTGGGAGGAAAGGATTTATTCAGCTTACACATCCACATTGCTGTTTATCACCAAAGGAAGTCAGGACTGGAACTCAAGCAGGTCAGGAAGCAGGAGCTGATGCAGAGGCCATGTAGGGATATTTCTTACTGGTTTGCTTCCCCTGGCTTGCTAGCAGGCTTTCTTTTAGAGCCCAAGACTACCAGCCCATAGATGGTACCACCCACAAGGGGCCCTCCCCCCTTGATCACTAATTGAGAAAATGCCTTACAGCTGGATCTCATGGAGGCATTTCCTCAACTGAAACTCCTTTCTCTGTGATAACTCCAGCTTGTGTCAAGTTGACACAAAACAGCCAGTACACCACCATTAAAATTTTCGACCCCAAATTTCTAAAAGAAATGCAGGGACAAAAATGGAGCAAAGACTAAACAAATGGCTGACCGGTGACTGGCCCAACTTGGGATCCATCCCATGGGCAGGTACCAACCCTGACACTATTACTGATTCCATGTTGTGCTTGCAGACAGGAGCCTAGCTTGGCTGTCCTCTGAGAGACTCTACCTGCAGCTTACTAAGACAGATGCAGATACTTACAGCCAACCATTGAAGCACTGGTCTGAGGTCAGGGGTGAACCCTATGGATTAGGGAAAGGATTGAAGGAGCTGAAAGGGATGTCAACCCCAGAGGAAAACCAAGTGTCAACTAACCTGGACCCCTCAGAGCTCCCGGAGACTAAACCACCAGACAAAGAGCATATATGGGCTGGTTCTAGGCCCAGGCACATATGTAGCAGAGGACTGTCTTGTCTGGGTTCAGTGGAAGAGGATGCCTTTAAGTCTTGTAGAGACTTAATTTCCCAGGGAGGGGGGAATGCCCCTGGGACAGCCTCTCAGAGGCAAAGGGGAGGGAGCATGGGGGAAGAACTTTGAGAGGGGACCAAGAAGGGAGGGGAAGCAACATTTGGGATGTAAGAAATAAAATAATTAATAATAAAATATAAACTACTGCAAGGATGGCAGCCTAAGGGATGACCAACTAGAAAATTAAGAGGAAGACACACCTGAAGTCATTCTATAATTACCTTTTCAAGCCATTAATAAGCAGTTTGCTTACAATACTGGCAACAATGAGAAAAGTCTACCTTGAAAGATTTTTCATTTTCATTTTTTAAATGACCTCTTCTCTCAGAATCATTTGGTGTTGAAGTAACTGTCGATCTGAAGTATGGTTGTGAACTCTGTTGCTCCCTGAAGGATAGTTGTTTGCAGTGTGCAGTTGCCTATGGGTTCATCCTAAAATAAGAGTTGCTGAAGAGAAAGAACAACCTCTAGTTTTCGGTGTTCAAAGTGACCTTTTCAGTGACCCTGAGGAGTTTGCGAACTCCTTTGGCAATAGTTTCAAGCTAGCAACTCAATTTCATTACAAATTAAATCACATTAATTCAATTCCTTTCTTATCCACCATCACTTTTTTAAAAAGAAGAACCTAAAATTGAACAAAAATGTATGTCTTCCGGTTTTATGATGTGCACACATAACTTTTCCTAAGACCCTTTACCTCATTCCTCTGTAGACTTCCTGCTGTGAGTCATCCTTACCTGTAAGCTTTCTTAATGCTCCTTCCTCCTCACGTTCTCCGAGTTCAATAGTGAGAAGCTGATGCCTATTTCTTCTTGCTGACATCCCTTTTAATTCCCCATTGTCGTCAGGTTAACACCCGAATTCATTACTTCACAAGACTATTTAAATAATTTCTTACTTGTGTTTCTGGCCTCTCTAGTGTCTTCTACGTGTTATCCTCCTTTACTCGGCTCATTTTAATACGCAAGATACGCCAACATTTCTCCACATGCAGCCCAATTACATTCAAATTCTGTATAGTGACATTTCCATTCCACCCTAGAGCTCCAGCTCCACTCCCTCACTAGTCCCCTGCGATGGTGACACTGTGGCAGGGCCAGGCTGGGAGGTTGGCAAGCACATTTTAACAAAGTTCTGGTTTCAACAATGTAGTGGTTTAGTGTGGTCAAGTATAGAAGGCTTCTCAAAAGCAGACATCTGTGACTGTTAGAACTTTCTCAATGCGACAGACAGCTTTTTCTTGGAACATTAGTTCACTTTATTTCCTCCATGGGTCTTTTTAAGTCACTCTTTGCCCCTTTTCCCTCCTGTATCATTCCATTGTAGAATATTTGTTTATGATAACCAGGACCACGTTTATTAACTAAGGGTAACTGTACCCCACAGCACACCATGGTATCTTTAGCAGCGTCATTATAAGATATTTTAGTAGTCATAAACAGAAGGCTGCTGTTGCTACTCAATGAATAGAGGCCGGGATGCTGTTATCTAAACACAGGAGATGGTCAGCAAAATGCACACTTTTCTAGACCCAAATATCAATTGTACCAAGTCGTCTATGTCTATAAGCTTTCCTTTCAATGGTGTGATAAAATTAATGAAGTCACCTTTACTTTTTGCATAAAAGAACCAGAATGTGATATGTTGAGTAATAACATCTAAAAGATAAGAGATACTAAGTTCCTGGAACTAAAGAATATTGCCTTATTTGGCAAAAAAGAGACTTCACAGATGTAATCAAAGGCCTGCAGGCTAAGATGTCATCTTAAATTCTCCAGGAAGAGCCTCAGTCCAATAATTGTCCTACCAGGACATACAGAGGAAAGACTCAGAGAGGAGATACCCAGAAAAAGCAGAGACAAAAATACAGACTGGAGCCATCCAGCCACAGTGAGTCACAGAACAGAAGGAAACTGAAGTGATATGGCCACGCTCCGGGGAAGAGGAAGATTGCTCCCGTCACCACAGATTGTGAGGTATGGAGAGGAAGGGTCTTCCCTAGAGCCTTTAGAGGGAATTCAGCCTTTGGGTGTCTTGACTTTAGATCTCTGTGTTCAGAACTGTGTGAAAGGACATTTCTGTTCTTTTCAAGCTATCAAGTTAGTGTGATGCAGCAATGGAGGAGCCAGGGAACTGATGCCCATGTTAGTGCAGAGTCCCAGTCAAGCCCTTTAACAAATGTTTTGTATATATGAGGAAAACTGCCTTGCTCCTTTGTAGAAGTTTGATGATGCCTCCTTGTAAAACTTAAATTGGTGTTCCTATACCTTTTGATGTCATATATTGTGAAACTACTGAACAAAGCATGCTCCTATTGGCTCGAGCAGTCATAAAGTTATTTTAAATACATTACATATAAATAGTCTGTAACGGACACTTAAAATGCCCTATTAAACATATTCCCAATAAAATACAATGTTGCAGTTTAGAAACTGGTTCAGGATTACATAGCTGGGAGCAACATCAGCTTTAATCTCTAGATGGCACCATGTTATAAAGAATCAGACCGGGAGCTGATTACAATTTTCATAAAACACGCTGGCAACAAAGAACTCTTGCTTGCAAAAAAAGATTTCTGAGAATTAGGTACACTTGTGCTGAAAGTTTTATTTCACTAAATTTGGGTAGGTGTCTAATTTTCACATGCCTGTAAGATAGAGGAATCAATGGAGAAACAGTGTCCAAGACATTCTTGCTCATAGTGAAGAGTGCATCAGCCAAGTTTATCTTTGAATTATTGTGCATATAAGTTGTTAGAGAACATAAAAAAAATTAATGTGCAGTCCTCAGTGTTTGCCAGCAAGACTGCACATGTAACTTATGACTTTGCGTTTGGTAATCTACTATTCACCTCCTTCAAATAGAAGCAAGACGGCAAATTTCTTCTGAATCTTCATTAATAAAATTCCAATACTATTCTCAGCAGAGAAGAAACAAAACTGATCAACGTGTCATCTCTTCCTTAATTTACATTTTTATTTTTTAAACAGTCTCGTCCTCTTTTATCTGTTTGTCTTGTGTCTCCAGTGATCTGGCTCCAGGACCTGAAATTTTCTTTTTAGGTCTCCAAGAACTTAGTAATTAGATTGCTTTCTCTCTGCCAATGTAGCAAACTCAATTTGCCAGCCAATAATCTGCCTGCCCTCCTTCTCCATTTTCACACCTTTTTAAATCTCTCCTGATAAACATTTTCAGACCGTTTTGAATTTTCATTATTTGCCTGTAGATTTTATCTTCTTCTTGTATGTGCAGCCGAGGTTCCTATGTGGTTACCTTTATGTATATGGTGGCATGTACACAAAATTCGGAATGATGTGAAGAAGATTAACACAGCCCCTGAACAAGAATGACATACAGATTTGTAAAAATTTACCTATTTTTAAAAATTGTATGTGTGTGTGTATATATATATATACACATATATACATATACATATACATATATATATGTGTATATGTATGTATATATATATATATATATATATATATATATATATATATGTCAATACAAATAAGGTTCCAGATAGGACTTAACCATATGAAATAGATATGTGACCTGATTGAAGAGGAAGAGGTGTCTGTCTGTCTGAAGCTACACATTTCCTTCAGAGGGAAGTAACAGAACGTTATGAGTCAGAAGCATGGCTGATGTGTTTCAAGAAAATGAATAGGGCTAGAGTGAGGGACAAAAATTAATAGCTGCTGTGAGGGTTTGCTGGGGAATAGATGTGACTTGGGTAATTCAGGACCATGTCATATTCAGCAATGACTTTGGATGTAGGTGGAGGTAGGAAGTCCCTGTCCTAGACCAACGGGGATGGAGGAAGCACAAATGATCAGTTATGATTAGTACTTGAGTTAAGACTTCCACGGTATGCTGATGAGATCCCTGTAAAGGAAAACAAAAAAGGTCAATACAAAGATGACTCTAGGGACTTTGGTCAGGTCACCTGGAAAAATGGGGTATTGTTCATTAAGGTAATTAAGAAATGAAAGTGAAAATGTAGACAAGGACACAGGAAGGCCTTCTTTGGGAAATGATAAGGATTTCAGCATGTATTCATGCTAACAGAAATGATGGTGGCAGCTGTAGGGGCAGAAAAGAGTACAGAGATCCGGGGCTGTGCATTGACTGGGGAGAAGCCTGTGGAGCTATACAAAGGTTTTCTTACAAAGGTCACCCTGTGTCCAAGGAATAGACATAAAGTGTTACAGATTCAACAGAGAAGGGTATATTCTGAGTATGTGCCCAATAGTGGTACATATTCTATGGCTGCAAGTACCATATATGTGAGTCATAGGCCATGAAGAAATCAAGCTGGTTCTGACCAAGAAGCATTATCCCTATTGGATAAAATTCATACTACCCAAAGGCGCTATGCATTCCATCACTGAAGAAAAGTAATCAATGATAATACCCAGTTAGGAATCACGCAAGCTACATTTGACTACTGACCTGAAAAGATATACTCACTGGAGCAATCATGCCAAAAATATTTTGGGACTAATCAACTGCTTAGATTTATGGTCCACTCTGTAAGACAGAACTCATGACTGGTATTAGTAATGGGCCCAGAACTGAGGACCAGGTAGATCACAGGTCCTCTAGGAGAACCTATTGCTATTTTTCTGCTAACTTGACTCAGAAACTTCCCTCTAAATACTTATCGTTATAAATTAATACAGCTCTCTACCCTTATCAAAGATGCCTTTTTCCTCAGTAGATGCTTATCAATACAGAGACTCACCTGGTCAAAATTCAGAGAAGGAGTGTTCTGTCCTAAATGGGACACAGATATCATGTCTCCCATTTCTTAAGGTTCAAGAATTGTGGAAAATAGAGCAGAAACACTATAGATGATTGCTGCAAAACATTGTTCTCCAGATATGACAAGATCCCTGGCTGTCTGAACTCACAGTGGCTATGACTATATATACAGCACATGAGCAAGAGCAAGCCAGTCCAAGTTCCAGTAGGATGGGAGAGGTCTCATGATATCCCATCTCTCTTTGAGGAGCTCCTGACAATTGATGGTTGCTGGGAGGGGGAGAGATAGTATTCTTTGGATGCAGCCCCTGAGAGGTTGCCCACACTCTAGTGGATGACGTTATAGGTATATGCACACACAGCCTGTGCTGAGTGGACTCAGTTGGTTAAAAAAAATGAGGGAGAGAATGAGAGAGAATAGGCACAGAAGATGGAAAGATGTCCCACATTCATGGACCGTTAGGATTAACGTAATGAAAATGGACTTCTTAACAAAAGCAATTTACAGATGTAACACAATCCCCATCAAAATTGCACCACATTTTTTTTTTTTTTACAGACATTTAAAGAGCAATCCTCAACTTCATATGAAAAATCAAAACACCCAAGATAGTGACGTGGAAACTTAAAAGTTCGTTGGAAAGTCAGTTGTGTCGGATGGTGCTTTGCTGGGGCAAGCATATGGAGTCTTTTCCTGAAGTGGACACAGGTGAGAGGCTGTCTTGCTAAAGCAAGCACATGAAAGGATGTGTGATGAAGGATTGTTCACTAACAACATGCTTGTATTGGTCTGCCTTACGCTATGAGTTGAGCTCCATCTGTTGGGACTCCATAGAGCAAACTTCTGGTGGCTACATTGTGGCTTCTTGCCACTTCTTCAGACTGCGGCTGATTGGCAGACTGATGTCAGCTGATACAGACTCGTGTGGAGTTTTGCTAAGTCAGACTCATGTGCTGAGGAAAGACACATGGTGAGGCAAGACCTGTGGAGGACACGCGGTGTTTGGAGGGAGTATCCGTAGGGCTCAGTGGACTGTGAGAGAGGCTTGCTTGTACAGCTAGCTGTGCAAAGCTTCTCAGTCTTTGCTGATCTTTGCTTCATCGAGAGAGGCCCAGCCAAGAACTTCTCCGGGTGACACTAACCCTCCTGCTGACTCAATTAAATTCAGCTGAGGCCTGGCTGTTCCTGTTAGGTTGTGCCAACACTACTGAACTGGACTGCTGACATATTTGGGAAGTGTCTGGAAGTGGATTGAGCTGCCACTGCTGACTGTGAACTCAACTGCTGATTTCCTGACAGTGCAGATGGGATTTGCTCCAAAAACCAATTTCTAAACAGGTCCCTTTCCCCCACATACTTTCTTTTCCACTACCTCTGGTGGGTGGTGGGCTAAAAGGGAGGTTAAAGCATTCAAAAACCATCACTTTTCAAAGCAGGCTTTGAAAAATTAAAGTTACAGGACAGCTAAAACAATCCTGTATAATAAAATAACTTCTGGAGGCATCACCATCCCTCATCTCAAGCAGTACTACAGACAATAGTGGTAAAAATTGCATGGTGTTGCTATATGAGGGCAGTGCCATCCCTGGGCAGGTGGACTTGTGCTGGATAAGAGCTGTAACTTAGTGAGTCTAAGACCAAGTCCCAAACAGCATTCATCTGTAAGGTTTGCTTCAAGCTTCTGCCTTGAGTTTCTGCCTGGGATCTCTTGGATGGTTGGCTTTAAGAGGAAATAAATCCCTTCCTCCCAAGTCACTTTTTGTCAGTGTTTATCACAGAGGCAGAAAGCAGACTGGGCAAAGGATAAACCTCCCTGTTAGGGTATTAATGCTTCCTGGGTGGTTATCTTCTCTTTCCAGGGTTTAAACATTCTCAGATGATTCATTCGAGAGACGACTACACATCCCCAAGTGATTCCTTTGTAGCCAGCATACCACGTAGATTTTGAGTAAATAAGGCATTGAGCTAAACTCATCTTAGTCTTCTGCATTGTTTATATTTTACATCAGCTGATGAATATTGAAGGTCAGCTAGGAATTAGCCAGGGAGGCAAAAGGTGAATTAGCCTCAATCTTTGTCTTCAAAAGCAGCCCAATTTCTAATGAGGGTAGGGTCCTAGGCAGGTACAATACAATAAAGACATTGGGTAAGGAGGCTTGGGAGCAGTATACTCCTGTTACCAATGCAACAATTAGCAGAGGCAGGGTGTCAACACTGACTTTGATGTTAGTGTAGTTCTCCAGCTGAGGCAGGAATTTTTATCTATACTACATGTCACCTCAATTCCAGGCTCCAGCCAGTTACCACACTTAGATAACTAAAAACATTGAAGCCAATGCATGTTCTAAAGGACTTTCCAAGAGCATAGATTCAATTATTCTGGGTAAATAACCTATCTGATTAGATGCTCTATTGTATTTTTATTTGAAATGTGCTCGAATCCTGGGCCAGTTAATTAAAAAAATCTATTTTCAACCTCTTCTTTTTCTTCTACTTCAAACAAATATGCCCTTACCCTATTGTGAACAATTTAAATTTTAGAATACTGGCCCTTCGTAAGCATGTGTAACTTAATTATAATACACTCTGTTGCTCTGACAATAGTTACAAATGAAAACAAATCTTTCCCACATAATGCTCTCTAAAAAGCATAGGAAACAGAAAGACAAAAAAGTCCAGTTGACAAATTGCAATCAGTCTGCATCAAGATACTTCAGAACATTATTTGAATCACTGAAATGTAAAGGCGTTTTGTTAGATTTTCAACGGAAGACTTGGATCCCTACCCAGTTGCAATAACACAGTGTAGCATTGTTAGTTCTGATTCAAGTGGATCTGATCAAAAGGTTATTGAATATTCCTTGTCTCTCTGCCAAGTCTGAATGTCTTCTCCCTGACTGCGATATTTGGATCCTGTTGCTGTTCATGAATGCTTATCTTACATTCCTTTCACAATCGTTATCTACCTCTCTCTGTAATTAGCTAATTATATTTCAAGATAATTAGTTTAATGAAAGTGTGAGGAGTATGCAGTAAGAATCTAAGTGATATTGTTATAACCTCTACATATAGATAAGGGGGAAAGAAGGAATACACACAACGAAAAAGTAAAGAACACTTATCACATTCAGAGAATTGGGGTACTTTAGTGAATCATATCAAGGTCTAGCATTCTCATGGTTTCTGTGGATCCTTAGGAATATAAATGTTATCTGGGGTATCAGAAATGGGGAATAATTCAATGATCTATGTCAGCCTTTCAGTCCCTGTACTCACAGTGATATCACTACTTGTCATGTTTATTATAGTTCTTAAATACCAAGAGATAAGGAGGTAAGTAAAATGATATTAAATTAATACATTAGCTTTATCAGCAGAGGGCTATACATTTCTTGCAATACTTTTCCATTTTTTACAAAACAGCATATAATTAAGATGAACCTAAAATTAATGTATCTTCCAGTGTTTTAATTACATACACACATATATGTCTGCATTCACATGCATGGATGTATGTATTTGAACATTGCATTTATCTAGTTGTTATGGAAGAAAGTATGCATTAGATGTATTTATGTCTTTGAAGAAGTTACTACTGACATCTCGTAATGGCAGCCACAAGGCTGGCTCTCTTTGTTCTCCAGCTCTGAAGAGTGCAATAGCCCCCAAACTCTTGTCTCTTCTGTGGTCTAGCCTTCTCATATGTATAAAGCCTACACTTCTTGGAGACTCTTTTCTGCTGGTGAACACAACTGAGCTATTGTAACAGGTCTATTCTTGAGACATGACTCCTAGATGGCTTAAAGAACTCCAAGCTTGTAATGCTTCCTTTGCCTGCAACAGGATTTATGATACTTCCACTCTTCCTTTGGGATCAAATTTACATTGTTTTTGGACAATTCTCCAGCTAGCTTCCTTTTTCCTTTTCAGACATTTCCTCTAATAAAAATGTTTTCATGTTTTGTCTTCTTTTAACAAGGTATTCTTGGAAGACCCAAAGTAACATACAGGAAAATAAAATCAGACGTATGCAGGGAAGTAATAAATAACTTCATCAGAAAGTCAATCATAGGTGCAGAGAGCAATGTATTTGAAGAAGTCACCAAAATGACATCATGTACTTGATTCAGAAAAGTAAAGACTAATTAACAAAAAGAATTCATAGCATGTGTGGAACAGAGTAGGTATGCTAATTAAATAGCATACAGAGGAACTAAAGATATGCTTTAAAAGTTTATTGAAATTAGGCTCTAGAAGATGATGGACATCCCAACAATAGTTTTACTTGTCTTTTATTTTCTATGTCCCTTGTGAAAATGTGGCATATGAGAATCTTCAAAGGTTTGAGAAATGTAGCAACAGCTGATGCTTCTGTCCAGGGTTTCTAGAATATGATTAGGAGCCTTAGTGGTTTGGGACCACAAGTCTTCATAATTTTCTGGTGAATTGAAGGACAGTGTATGTGCATGCTACAGAGACGGGGCCACAGGTCTGTATTCTGTCTTCTAGAAGCTGTGCAAGACTACAAAGTTGATTCTTGTTGTCTTCCTACCTCCTCACAGGTTTTGTTCATCAGTAATAGCCCCTTTAAAAAACCAGAAATGTAACATCCAAATCTAATTGCATGACTTGTGAATTGTCAGTTTGTCTAACTAGATATTTTTATGCCATTGATCATAAAGATGTCATGACTTGTTTAGACATTTCCAGAGTTCATCAGTGCTCTCTAGGCTCAAATATCTATTCCATGTTTCCAACTTACAGTACCAGCTGGGGTTTGCAGCCTCTTAAATGCATCACAACAAGGTTTGTCAGCCACTGACCTTCTCATACCCACAAGACTCAGCTTCACTTCAGCTACTCACTCTTCAAACTCCGAGTTAACCTCTTCCGACACATCTAATAGTATTATTTCCAAAAGTTTATCTGCCTTTCTGACAAGAATCCAAGTTCATCTTTCCTTATAACTGTCACCCAGGTAGAGACCTTGGAAACAAGGTGAACTTAATACTGCAAAAGAAAATCCGTTGTTTCCATCTGAAAATCGGTTGCTTGGTGCGTCTGCCCCAAGTCTGAGCTCTTTACTCCCTCTTACATCCTTTCTGCTAGTCACTAAACCCATTCTAACTCTCCTCTTTTTCTCAGCCATTAGATTATTTATTTACCTTCATCTATCTCCTGGATCACAAAAGTGACTGACAGCCATCTGCTAGCTCAGATACACAGTACACACATAGTAGCAGCCTTGACAAGCAGTGAACTTGCGAAGCATAAAGCAGATCGCTCCTCTGCTTTAATCTTCTGATCTGAAAAAAAAAAAAAAAAAGAAAAAGCAGCAAACGATTCGCCTGTTCACAGTGAAGCCTCATTGCTTGGATTCCAGTCCTCTATTTCTTGTTCACATTCCACAGCGCTGTGGTCACTCTCCAATCCAAACTCATTCCCATCTGAGTGCATGGTTCCTGCTCTATTATCTCTCTGAACTGATCTTGCTCTTCATGCTTCCAAACTAAATGTTTCTTGTCATTCATATTTCAGTTAGAATAGCTGAAATAATCTCCCCTCAGAAACCGGATGACTTACAATAAAGTAGCCGCCCTGTTTCTCTATATGAACATATCATTTTTATGAATTCTCTTCATGGTATCGATCATTATCGCCATTATCTGATTTATTTGGCTTCTTTCATATGCTGTGAGGTTCAAGAGAACAGAGACTATATGCATATTTGATTACTTCCGTTCTTTAGTCACTTGATTACCAGTTCCTTCTGGTTTTCTATCCCACTTCAGTGGTAAAACTGCTTACTCATTGTTTCAGCAACATTTTTGACAATTTCTCTGCCTTCTCTTTCTCATTCTGGCAAGTCATCATTCCTGAATGAGTCTATCTTCTACTTTCTGTGTGCCATATTTGTCCTGATAAGACTTGCTGGGTGAGATTACACAATCAAGAAAATTGGTACCACTAGTAACTTCTCGTCATCACCTCTCCTGGACTCTCAACACTGCTGGCTAATCTTAATGTATTTCCCAGTTGGCTTTTGGTCCTCTGCTCCACAATTATTGCACATCTCCACAACTTCACCCTTAGTCCCAGCAGATGGTCTCACTCCTAATTGATTGAAAACAAGAAGTTCTAAGAGGGATGCTTTTTCTACTCTCCCTGACAAAACCTTCAAATCTTCCTTTCCTCTTCACTGCTCCTCATAAGCACAGGAATGGCCCTTTCTTTCTTGAGGCCAAGCCCTCTGTCCTTTTGTGTAGACCCCCATCAAGGCCACACACGGGGACCTTGTGGTGTTCAGTTGTTTTCCTCTCTGCACTGAAACTTCTTTGGTCTTATGACTCATTCTCATTCCTTGTGTCCTCTTCTTTTCTTCTTCATTACCCTTCATTCACCCCTTCTTCTTTCTGCTGCCCACCCCCTTTCTTGCCCGTCAGTCCTCCCCCTTCCTTCCCCTTTTCTCTTTGCTCTTCCCCTCTCTTCTCCTGTGTGTCTCAGGATTTCTAGCAGATAGCTTTATTTGACACACTGTCACTCTGTTCCTCTCCCAACTCCAATCAGCACCACCTGATTTGCTTGTTTATTTCTTTTTTACTTATTTCAGATTAGTTCTGCAACTGGCATTGAAACCAATGTCTCACCACACTCTGATTTTTATGTTTTCTTATCCTTATTATAATTATGTGTTTAATGTCTGTCTTCATTACGATTCTATTGCTGTGAAGAGACACCATGACTAAGACACCTTGAAGAAAAGAACATTTAATTGGGGGTTTGCTTAAAATTTCAGAGTGTTAGTCCTCCGTGATCATTGTGCTGGGAAACATGATGATGACAGGTAGGCTCGGTGCTGGAGCAGTAGCTAAGAGTTTACACCATGACCCACAAAGATGCAGCTGAAAGAAAAGACTGGTCTGGTGAGGGCTTCTGAAATCTCCAAGCCCACCCCCAGTGATAAACCTCCTCCAGCAAGGCCACACTGATTAGTTCTTCCAAAGCAGTACCATGAATTGGACTAGGGACGAAGCATTCAAATATATGAGCCTATGGAGGTGAAGGAAGGTGTGCTCATTTGACCTACCACAGCATCTATCCTCCTGATGTATTGAAAGCTCTGTGAGAAAAGAGAAGGAACCATTAGTATCTCCTTCGCTGATCTCGTTCACTAATCTACACAAGCATCTAGCCCAGTGACTGAGCCAACATTGACTTTACTCTGTGGGTATTTGTTGAGCAGATGAATCTAAGAAGCATAGCAAAGGGTAGAAGGAAGACTGAAGGAAGAGGAGCAGGAAGAGGAGGCAAGATGACAAAAGTAGGGAAAGGGAGCACAGATCAAGGCACACTGTGAAGCCTGCAGTCGGCTTGGTTTTTACTTAGGTTGACCTGGCCTTTAGTAGGTGGGAGAAGGAGCTTCTTCCACCAGGATGTTAGTAGTTTCATTCAATAAATTATCTGAATGGGTGCTAAGCATCTTGATGAGGCTCATCACACACTGGATCTAAACAACTTGCTTCTTCCAGCCTGGTGTGTCGGATGCAACCCTCTCATTTTATTGCTGTCCATTGCTCCTGGTGGGACGAGGTTGTGCTCCCTGACATGGTCATGATGAGCTCCTTACAGTGGGTAAAGTCACAGTCAGTGGGCAAAGAACTAGACGGTCATATAAATTAGAGAAGTGATACTCAATTTATGATTAAGTATTTGTCTACTATTGAGTATTAACATTCTTCTTAAAAATAGAGGACCAATTCAAGAAGTGTGCTTTTACATATAGTGTTGTTAGTAAATACATTAAAAAATATTAAGTGAATTTGAACATATCCAATAGGGTTAGTGAATAAAAAATCATTATTTTTAAACAAAGGAAATCATACTAAAATATCTGTTTTAATTAGCAAGTTAAAAGGAATAAAAGAAAAAAATCTCTTAAGAATTCAATTATAGAGGCACTTGCCTAATGCTATGTGAATTTGGTTTTCCTTTTATAAACACTGCCATGTCACACAGAGAGTAGCAGATGACATAAGCAGATGGACTTGTCTGATCTGTGCTGTTTAAAACCTTTTCTAACATTTTTTTTGAGGCCATATTCATAAACAGAGGGTCTGGTAGAAGTAACTTACATCTGTTTAAAGCCGTTGTTAACTTCTGTTGAAATTTATTTTAGTACGTTATAATATGACACAGCTTTTGAATTATTATGGACAATATTTTATCCATTTTAGTAGTAAGGTCTAAGATAGATTTCATTCCTTCTAGGTAACTCCGAGTTTGGAAAATGAAACTTTCATTGCTTACACTTTCCTATTGGTGACTATTCGTAAGGAATTGGTTACTTATAAAGAGTACTTTTAATCAATAGTGGAAATAGAAAGGCATGAAAGGATTCTTGTGGGAATTAATATTTTTTTCTCACAGTTTGAGGCAATTTGGAATTGATTTCATTCTTTTCTATGCTTTTGCTATATTGGTAAGTAGACGATTTTCAGTTAAACAAAAGGGAAACTAGTTTTCTTCTTCAGTTTCCCACCTTTATCCAATAGTAGACTGTAACCATTATCACTCTGTACTTGGTAATAGTTGGTAATAGCTTGCTTGTTAAAGTGACAAAAGAAGCATCCTTTTAACTTGGTACCCAGAAAATGCTATGTAGATTTTGAGAAGTCTTTTCTTGGGGCTGGTGAAATGGATGGATCAGAGGTTAAGAGCACTGGCTGCTGTTCCAGAGGGCCCAGGTTCAACTCCCAGCACTCACATGGTAGATAATAATCATATGTAACTCTGGTCCCCTGGGATCCAGTGCTTTCTTCTGGCCCTCTGTAGGCAATGAATACAAATGATGCAGCAGACCTACATATAGGTAAGACATCCATATGTATAATATAATAATATATGCATATGATATAATTAATATATGCATAAATTTAAATATATATTATGTAATAAAAATGATAAAAAGAAAGTATTTTCTTATGTTTAATAATTATTATCATTTTATAGGTTCACGTTTGTATGCTTGCTTACAATACACTCTTTATCTCCCTACCACCTCTATAAATCTCTCTCTTTCTAACCATGACTATTCATTTTGTTTTGTGATTGACCAAGATAAACAAAGGGCATTTGTGTGATGCTGAGTTTGAGGTACTCAGCAGAGGGCACATGACTAAGGACAGTGATTTCCCTTCCCCGAATATCAATAGCCAATAGTTCAGAAGGAAAGGGCAGGGCCCCATGAACTCCTCCCCACCAATTGAGTGATTATTGATGGGACCAGTCCATATGGACCAAGGGCAGATGACTATGTTTGATATGAATTAATGGTTACTGCAGTTGTACTGAGTATAAGGAATGGTCTTTTGCAGCCCTCACTCTGTCTTCCTGCCCCTGCATACTTCCTGCTCCATCTTCCACAATGTTTGGTGAGTCATGCAGGGGTGGGATAAGAGACTTTTTCAGGATGATCACACATCTGGCTTTTATTTCCTGCATCCTGGGTGGCCGCATTCACCACTGTTCCTGGTAAGGAGAAGAATCTCTGATTCAGGCTGGGAGCTGCTTTTTTCAATGGGAAGAAGCATAGGTGGTCAGAAGGCATTTGCTACTGTACCAGTTTAGTTAGCAATTAAAATTACTTTCTCTGCATGCATCTCCTACCTCCCTGTGATAATTGGGTTCATTGAAAAGAATAAGCTATTACTTTATGTAGTTATCATTAAAGATGTTAATAGAAAACATTCAAGTCTGATAAAATTTATTCCTTATTCTGGTTAGCTCCTTTAGAAAGTAATTTATAATAGAGAACCCAATAAGTAGACATAGTAGGATAAATACCCAGAGTTGAGAAGATTCTTTAAAATAGAACAGTCACAGCTTTCAAACTGATGGTCTGATGGATATTTGAGAATAAATCTGATGAGTTTTAAATATGTTCCCAAAGACAAAACTACAGGAGTTTCAGGTCAGACCGTGAAGTATCCGGGATTGATTACCAAGGTAGACTTCACTTCAGGATAAGTTGCTGAAGGGGATGTCAGCAGCCAGGATCATGAAGGAAAGCATGCCCACCCATTGGGCTTGTTTCCTAAAGTTGTTGCGATGGATCGTTGATCTTAGACTTTGCAGAGTCCTATTCTCATATATGGGTCCCTGAGATCCTTGCAGAGAAGAGCAGGGAACTGGGAGTGGCTGGGCTGGCTCTTTTCCCAAAGGTTCCCCCTTTACTGAGCACTTCCATTAAGTTATTAATCTTTAATTTAATTTTTAAGTGAATGGTTTTGCCAGTCAATGCAATGAGTAACCACAGTATACCATAATCACAATGATCATTTCTTGATTAAAACTTTTAAGTACTGTATGTGTGTGTTTGACATGTGTGCAAGTATGGATATGCACATGCCACAGCATACATATAGTGATCACAGAACTGCTTTGGGGAGTTGGTTGTATCCTTCCATGGTGGGTTCCATGGGAGGGATTCAGGTTGCCAGACTTGCTTGGCAAGCATCTGGACTTGTTGAGCCATCCTGCTGTTCAACAATGGGCATTCCTTAATTACGGGTGCTACAATGGTGAGCTGGGTGGAATAGAGTAGAGCAGCCAGCCAGTGCGTTCAAAGCACATAGGCAGTAGCTCCCATTTGAATCTGACCAGAGATAGGAAGATAATTGGTATTTTTCTTAGGTTGTTTTGGTATAATATGCCAGCATCAGAATATTTTTGCAATCTGCTTGTTTTCTTAATCTACTGCCCACCCACAATTTGGAGTCGCTTTTGCCATATATAGTACAGGCTGACATTAAATTTACAGTCCTCCTACTTGGGATTTCTGAATGCTGGGATTACTGGCAGGTGCCACAGTATCTAATTTGTCTCTCTATTTCTGATTGTTTCAAAAAATATTGTATGACTCAGCAGTTTGCTAGCATGAAACTTAATAAAATATATATTTGGAACACAGCACACATGATTATTTCATGTGCTGATGTGTTAACATAATGTCAGGTTAGCTTTACTTGACTGGCAACACACAGTCTGGAAGGCTTAGCCAGCAGCAAACAAAATGAAATTTATAGTTGTTTGCCATTATTGAATTTAGCAGCCGCAGGTTCTCAGAATCAGGTCAAAGTGGAAAAGTTCATGTTGATGAGTCAGGGGAAAACTGATAATTGAAAAGATAAGCAGTGAGGATTTCTCAACCAAAAGTTGAAGCATAAATAACAGTACTGTTGTGCACATTGCATAGTTTTGGTTTCTAGTGCCTGCGGGTGGAAGACAGTGAATAATGCCCACAGACCTTCCTGCTGACATTTCACAGAAGCTGTTTCCTCCAAGCTCTCAAAGACAGTCTTACTATTTAATAGTGCCATTACGTAACACGGCATCCAGGGAATACATTGATGCCAACCTCTCTTTCTCCGCATGGAATCTTGAGCATTCTGAATCCCACAAACCACCTTACCCCTTTGTGGTGCACACTGTTCTGAAGTATCCAAGTTACAATGGAAAAAGTGAAAATTTCAACCCTACAAAAAATATTTTCTTGTTTGGTTGAGCTACAGGGAAATAAACTTGAATGTTTCCCAAGCTCATGATAGGTGACCTTTGTTGTCTGACATGGAAATGAAAAACCACCCGTTTTCATATTTGGCTTAATAAGGTGCTTCAAGTAGCAATATTCAATAGCCCAAACTGACTGGTGATTTCCTGTCTCGATGGCTCATTAAAATTGGCTGAAGATAATGAATTCATCTATCACGTTTGACTAAGTGAGCTGTCCCCTGCATGCACTCTGGATAATAGCATTTTTAAAATGAAGGGTATTAAAACAGCCCAGATAAATCTAATGTCCCTAAGAAGGGTCATCTCAAAATGACCACTCAGAGATCACATTATATACCAGTTTCCAAATGGTTGAGGTACAAAATTGGAGAAGACGAAGACAGAGCCATTTCTTTCAAGCGACCCTAGTAATTTACATCTAGTAAACCGTTCCCCTCTCTCAATGAAGAGAGAGAATTTCCTACTTTCAATTTTGTGGGAATTTCATAAAGTTAAAGCTCTTATATATTTTAATAACATTAAGTCTCACAAAGCACAACATTCATACAGGCAAGGCATGAACTGTGCTGAGAAGACAGCTTTGACACAACTCCTGGAGAAGCTGTCTGCTTGGGACTGAGTCTACCTCAGTTCCAACCTGCGCTCTACTGTTTCCTGCCTGGATACAATTTGAGCAATGTATTTAACCACTGTCTGCTGTGTTTCCTCAACCATAATGGGGGTTGGGGTAAGACTATTAGCTACTTAGAGAGGTTAAGGGGGAAATTAACATATTAATATATGTAAAATATTTATAATGATGTCTAGCACATGGGAATATCTGCACAAAGATTAATCATGGTGCCATTACTCTCCTTCTTAGTGTTTTTTCTTTTATTCCTAATTGCCTCTAAAAATAAAATACTGAGAAAAATAGGCTTACGTGATGTGTTTCTTAGTTTTTCTTTGTTTTTTTTTTTTTTTCAAATGGTTATTTTGTGGTACTTTCTAACCTAGTTTTCTTCCCGCCCCCCTGTTTTTAATCAGGACGTTCCCTAGCCTTTGGATCAGAATCTTATCTTGTTTGACAACTTAACACATACATGGTAGGACATTTGAGGTCTTTAAATCATAAGGCTTCACTATTTGGAGGAAGGGTGGGCTGAGGGGGAAGGAAGAGGCCAAAAATGGCTAGAATATAAACCGTTTGACAGGTGCTGTATTCTTCGTGGGATGCTGTCATGGAAGGCAGGGTCTGGAATGATACTCTGTCAAAACCACCAAGTTGGTATTTATTATGGGTGATCAGTACAGCAAAGGTGAAACAGAATGGATGGTGCCTATGGCATTACCTGAACTATTCATAAAATACGGAGTCTTAGTTGTTTCAAAGTCATGTGTAGCTCGTAAAATAGGGAGTCTTGGTTGTTTGTTTTCTGTTTTCTACATTGAGAAAGTCATGCATGTGTAACATGGGCTTTGATCAAATCTACCTGCCATTCTCTCCTTCTGAGTCTTGCCTTATTCCCTCTCACAACTTTTTCCTCTCAACCTCACGTGTGTCTTCCTCCTCTGTAAAGACGCACTCAGTTCACTTAACGCTGTCTGTGTGTGCACAGCTGTGGAGCCATCTACTAGAGATGGGCCAGCCTTTCAGATGCTGCATCTCTGAAGAAAACTTATTCTCCCTCCACAGATAACCATCTACTTCCAATAGCTTCTCAGATAAGACTTGGGATTTCATGAGCCCCTATATCTATACTGGGATTTTGGCTGGTTTAATCTCCTGCAGGGCTTGTACATATTATGACAGCCCTGTGAGCTTATGTGAGCAATGGCCCTGTTATGTCCAGCAAGTAATGTTTGGCTGCAGATGTCCACAACTCAGAACTCAGAATTTTTTTCCACAGACCATCTGAGTCCTCTCTTTCCCTTCTCCCAGCCAGTGGGATTTGTGAATGACCCTTAGATACAAATTTGTTTGAAAAGCTCCGAGGAAATGGAACAAACTGACTCTGAGATGTCACAAAATCCATAAACGGTGCCAATTCTTTTTATCTGCCTTCTTTCTCAGTCTGGAATGTTTGGGGCCTGAAGCAGTGTCCTCTTTCTTGTTATGACAGTGGGAAGAAACACGGATTTACCTTTCATTCCTCTTTTCCCACTATAATCAACACTCTATATGCATGATAGGCTTGTGAATTAAAATTTGCAGCCAGTTCTTAAGAAATACTCATTGCATGCTAACCGACTCTGTCTTTGACCATACTCCCGCCCTCAAGGGGGTCATTCTGAAAGAGACACACCCCGTGACCTGGTCACTGGAACTAAATCGAAGATAGAGCTAGTTGACCAAGTTATCAGTGGCAGTTGACCTTTCCTTCCTTCCTTCTT
>CM052708.1:8917067-8932665 GCA_028551405.1 Uromys caudimaculatus
CCTCAATGAGGGTATTCCCTCACCCACCCACCTACCCACTCTTGTATTCCCTCCTTGGCATTCCCCTATATTGGGGCATGTAACACCCTCAGGCCCAAGGGCCTCTCCTCCCCCTGATGGCCAACAAGGCCCTCCTCTGCCACATATGTGGCCAGTATGATGGGTCCTTCCATGTGTATTCTTTGGTTGGTGATCCAGTCTCCAGGAGTTCCAGTGATCAGGCCAGTTGACACTGTTGCTACCTCCATGGGGCTGCAAACTCCCTCAGCTCCTTCAGTCCCTTCTCCAACTCCTCCATCTGGGACCTCACTCTCAGTCCAGTGGTTACTGTAAAGTGAAACTTGGGTATTCAGAACTTTTGGGCTAATATCCACTTATCAGTGAGTGCATACCATGTTCGTTCTTTTGTGACTGAGTTACCTCGCTCAGGATGATATTTTCAAGTTCCACCCATTTGCCTGCAAATTTCATGAAGTCATTGATTTTAATAGCTGAGTAGTACTCCATTGTGTAAACGTACCACATTTTCTGTATCTATTCCTCTGTTGAGAGACATCTGGGTTGTTTCCAGCTTCCGGCTATTATGAATATGGCTGCTATGAACATAGTGGAGCATGTGTCTAGAATACATGTTGGAGCATCTTCTGGGTATATGCCCAGGAGTGGTATAGCTGGGTCCTCAGGTAGTATTATGTCCATTTTTCTGAGGGTCCGCCAAACTGATTTCCAGAGTGGTTGTATCAGCTTGCAATCCCACCAGCAATGGAGGAGTGTTCCTCTTTCTCCACATCCTCACCAGCATCTGCTGTCACCTGAGTTTTTGATCTTAGCCATTCTGACTAGTGTGAGGTGGAATCTCAGGGCTGTTTTGATTTGCATTTCCCAGATGACTAAAGATGTTGAACATTTCTTTAGGTGCTTCTCAGCCTTACGAGTTTCCTCAGTTGAGAATTCTCTGTTTGGCAGCTGACAATTCTTACAGCATTAGTTCCAATTCAAACACTTAAATGAAACTCATTCAGAGAGACAGATGGGCTGAAAGCCCAAAATATCCAAAGACGTCTTCCCTGAGTTAACATATCTTGTCAGAACTGACTAAAAACTTGGCTGCTTTCTGTATGGTAGCATGGAAGAAGATGATCATAATTGAACAAGGACTTCTTACTTATATGCATTCATAGCCTCTGTCTGCATGTCAGTTCCTTTGCCATTTAGAGGAGTGCCACAGGTGCTCAGCACAAGCACCTGTTATATAATTACATTAAATTTCAGTTTTTAAAAACAGTAGTGTTAGAGTATCCAACAATGATTGAATTTGTTGGCCGCACGTCTTATCAGAAGAAATAACTTAAATTCACTATTTACCATGCCTTTGAGCTATATTAATGTATCGTAGGTAAAACTGAAGGTAAATCCCCAAATACTGTTCCTTGGGTATAGGGTTCAAGACAATGAAGGTACTTATGTAACTTTGTATTTTTTATTCCTTCCTTGTAGACAAGGCGAATTTGAACATTTTGTTAGTTTCATGGATGACTTCTACAGACTGCTTATACTAGAAAGTTCTTTGTTTGTGATCTTAATTATTTTATTCACTGTTTTGTAGTGCTAGGTTTGGAACTTGAGGCCTCACTCAAGCCAGCCAAAATTCTACCATTGAGCTACATCTCTGCAGCAAGTGGAACTGTGCCACCAGACAGAACTGGCAAGGTTGAAGCAGATTCAAAAACCCCAGTAAATCTCATAATTGAGAACTAGTAGGTGTTACAATCAGCTCCTGGCCAGACTACCTGTCCTGGAAAATGTGACCAGGACATCCCACTAAGGGGACCATGACAAATGGTTATGTAGCACAAAAACCTAGAGTTCGCCATGTTAATGAGGTACCTAACTAGGCCCTGAGTTTGTAGCCAATGAGCTTCCCTTCCTGGACATCCCTTCCAGCAAAAGGTATTTAATCCCTGATTCCCCCTGAGTAAGTCACATGCATCCTCATCCACTATGAGTAAAACAGTTTGAACAAGGAAGGACAGTCTACTTCACCAAGGGCTTCTATGGGAGGAGGCCTTTGTCATACACAGCCAGGCCTATATCTCCTGTCTCCTGTCTCCCTTTGAAGGCCTCTCTTCCAGCCCCTCCATACTTCTGGCACTCACATGGAGCTAAACTGAATTCCACCCTTTCCCAGGGTTCGCACGGGCTCCGACTCCTCACGGTCCATAGTGGTATCAAGGTACACAGGAGTATAGGAACCACTCTTCTTAACTCCTCCTCCCGGTTCCCAGAGGGTTCTGGGTACACCGGAGTCAGAGAACTACAGCACCTGTCCCAGATCTCTGTTTCTTGTCCGAAAGAACACGGACTGGAACCCCTATCCTAGACTGCATTCTGCCTTCCCTGAGTGACATTCCTGCAGCACTGCGGTTCCCAGGGGCAAGGCAGACACGCAACCTGTTGCCCCTGCGTTTTGCCTTCCCTGAGCGGCACACCAACCACATTCCGACCTCTCAGCTGCAAGGCAGAAACACAGACCGACATATATCCTCAGATATTAAAATATTTCTTAAAATATAGTAACATTTGAAAAGCAAATCAACCCATGGAAGCTCAGCAGTAATCTCAAATGTTGTTTGGCTTGCAGTTACTCAGCCGTCCGTCCACCATGTCCACTTGTACAAATTTCCTCAGTATCACCCCTGCATTGAGGTCAGGGTTCCTAGTTCAAAAATCAACTTTCAATGGTTTGGCTTCATCTTTTAAAAAACTGTTATTCTAGTAAAGTACATGCAACAGAATTAACTTTGATAACCATTTTGTTTTTATTAAAAATTGACTTTATTATTTTTTGCGAATCTTGTACCTGAGTATTATGTTTACACCATTTCTATCCCTTTGGCTTCCAGTTCTTCCTGCATTTCCCACTCCCTCTCAAAGTCACGACCTCTTCTTTTAGTGTGTGTGTGTGTGTGTGTGTGTGTGTGTGTGTGTGTGTGTGTGTGTGTGTGTGAGAGAGAGAGAGAGAGAGCTAGTGTTGTGTGTGTGTGTGTGTGTGTGTGTGTGTGTGTGTGTGTGTGTGTGTGTGTGTGTGTATCACCTGCTGAGTACATTTAGTGTTCCTCATCTGTGTATGTATTTAGGAAGGACAACTTGAGAGTGGTAACCTATTGGTGTCTCCTCCTTGGGGAGGTCTGATTGTCCCTTTCTTAGCAGCCATCAATGGTTTATAGCTCTTCATCTTGGGGTGGGGACTTGTGAGATTTTCACCATCTCCTTTGGGATGTCAACTGGTGTTGTCTTTGTGTGGGTTATGTTTCTCTGACCATATTGATAAAATTTCACAGCAGCAACTTGCTGTCATATATAGAAGACACTGTCTTATAGGTGGCTGGTCCTCTGGCTCACACAATTCTGTTCCATCTTCAGCTATGTTTGCTGAATCTTAGGTGTAGCGGTTGTGTTGTAGATATATCAGTTGCATGCAGACACTACATTGTCAGTTGTTGTCTGCATTTTAACCACTTGTGAATTAGCCACATGAGCTGGCATATACTAGAAATTTCAGAACCTTGGAGGTGAGGGCAGGAGTACCAGAATTCAAGTGCATCCTCACTGACAGAGAGTTTGAAGCCTCAACGACCATGCCTCAAAACTTAGAAATAAAGAAGTCAAATAAAATAAAATGCACAACTTATTGGCCCAAGGCACATTAACAAATGCTATCATTACTCAGGTCCTTGAATGCTTTTGCTTTTAATTCCAAAGAGAAACCATCCATTAATTAATCTCTTCTTATTCTCTCCTTTCTCCTAACTCTGGCAACTAGTAATAGACTGTCTACCCCCACTGCTTATCTGTTCTGCGTAGTGTGGCTAATTATGATGACAAGCCCTGACCTGGAGCCAACACTTCAGTGCCCAGGATTCTGACCCCGTTCTTACTTTGTGAAAAGCTGGTGAACTTTTCACCTTTCATTCAAATTGGGTATGCACGTTTCAAATCTTATCTGCTGTAGGACATTGATGCCCTGATTTTAACCTCGCTTTGGCTTCAAGCTCCTATTTTGTTAATAGGGCACAGCCAAGTTGTTAAGGATGCTGTAAGAGGCTGGTTTGGCTAGGAGAACAGAAGACACACATATGTGCAAACACACAGCAACACACACACACACACACACCTGAGCTCAGTAGAATCAATCCATTACTGAAAGCCTGGAAGAACCTATAGTTATTTATATTGAGTCAATGTTGAAGGGACTGAGAACTAGGGTGTCTGTTGTCAGTGGGGGATGGCAGTACTGGTGGTGGCTGAAAGCAGCAGCAGCACCAGGGGCAGCAGCAGGAGCAGCAAGAGCAGCAGGAGCAGCAGGAGCAGCTGGAGCAGCTGGAGCAGCAGGAGTAGCTGGAGCAGCTGGAGCAGCAGGAGCAGCAGGAGCAGCTGGAGCAGCTGGAGCAGCCAGTGCAGCAGAAGCCGGAAGTAAATTCGCCCAGCAGGAAAAGCATGTGAGTCTGCATGCATTGTTTTATCTCAGATGTCTTCTTCCTCTGGGTGGAAGCAGTAAAATGCTGCCCACATTGAGGACACTTTTGTTTTCCCTTCCTCACTCACTGTTTCACATGCCAGTCATCTCAGGGAATGCCTCCACAGATAGACTCTTGTGTTTAACTGGTCCTAGATTTGTTAAGACCAATTATCACAGATGTGTCTTGGGTGTTTGACCTGATCCTTTACACCAATTACTGTACAGATCTGTATTTTTTGAGTAAAATTTGAATCAATAGATATCTTTAGAAAATTTGTAAAAATTTCTGATGGGTGAAAAAAACTGTAAGAAGAAAAGAAAGAATAAAAAATAAACAATTTAAGGAGAGTGAAGATAAATTATTGCAGGTTCAAGGTTAGCCTGGGCTACAGAGTGAATTCAAGGTTAGCCTGGGAAACTTAGTAAGATCATGTTTCAAAATTTAAAATTAAGAAGAGGAAGGAGCTGTAGTAAGCAGTAGGGAACTTGTCTGGAATATATAACGCCCCGAGTCTAATTTCTTGCACTACAAACAATAAGCCAGGGAGGAAGAAAAGGTAAAAAAAGAGACAGGAAAATCAATCATTAAATTATCATCGAGAGTCAATTATTTGAAAAGTTTTTTAGCATATGTCTTTTTCCTTTCTTGTGAGGCACGATACCAGTGCTGGGGTTCTGTACTGTTTTAAGGATGTTTGTGTAGCAAAGGTTTTTTCTCTTTTCCTGGAGGAAGTGAGGGGGTCCTTATGGCCCATTTCAATACACAGGAGTTTCCTAAGGGCAGGTTTCACTCTCCTTTACCTCAAGCCATCCCATGTGCAAGTTCCTGATCCTCCTCACATTGTCTTGAGATTTTTTTTGGGGGGGGGTCTTTTCTTCTTTATATTATATTATTTATATTCTTTTTTTGATATTTTATTTACATCCAATGTTTCCCCCTTTCTAGGTCTCCTCTTTGGAAACCCCCTATCCCCTCCCCCTCCCTGCCTCTATGAGGGTGTTCCACCTCCCACCCACCTGCCCACTCACTCCCATATTCCCACCTTGACATTCCCCTTTACTGGGGCCTCTCCTCCCCCTGATGGCCAACAAGGCCCTCCTTTGCCACATATGTGGTCCGAACCATGGGTCCCTCGATGTGTATTCTTTGGTTGGTGGTCCAGCCTCCAGGAGGACAGGGAGGAGTGGGGGTGTCAAGCCAGTTGATGCTGTTGCTCCCTCCATGGGGCTGCAAACTTCCTCAGCTCCTTCAGTCCCTTCTCCAATTCCTCCATCTGGGACCTCACTCTCAGTCCAGCGGTTACTGTAAAGTGAAACTTGGACCTTCCGGTTTCCATCTGTGGCTGGAGACCTCTGCCTGGCCCATCAGGGTTCCATAGCCAACCATCGCCAGGAGAAAGCTACCCTCCCAGAAGTGTGGAAAAGCTGTGAGTGGGGTTAAGGTGAGCACCACTGCTCACCAGGACCCACCCAGTACCCGCGGGATACAGGGACTGAGGAAAGCTCGGGGACAGGAATCCTCTAGACTTTGACAGTGATAAAAGCTTTATCTGCGACTATTAAACTGAGCTCTGGCTCTGACCTCAGAGCCTCTTGTCCTCTACCGGTGTCGGTGTCCACATTTCTTGAGAGTACCGTAAGAATTTCATGCAGGCTTAATGTTGGTATGCAGTCTCATATGAGCCAAGATCTAAGCTGTGATGTGTGTGTGTGTGTGTGTGTGTGTGTGTGTGTGTGTGTGTGTGTGTGTATGTGTGTGAAGATTTTAGTAAAAACAAAATGTTCAGAGGCAGAGGCAGACCCTCCAGTCAACATTGTTAGTGGTTATATTGATCCTTTGAATATGCTTTGGGGAGAAGTGAAATCAGGTTTGACAGGTTGCTTTGAAGGTGCAGATTCGGGGGGTGGGGTGGACAAATAGAAGGCCTTGCTATTTAACTGACCTGACTGAAAAGTTAGAAGCTGTAGTAACTATCTTGCCCTAATGGTCTTTATGACAACCTTCCCTTCATTAGAGTAACAATTACTATATTTTAGTGACATTAATTTCTAGGCACTTAAATGAGCACCTAGTGCACAATTCTCAGAACTATGAAGACAGAACAGTATTACAAACTAGGTCTTATGTTTAAAACTGCAGGATGGGACAGGTCAACTCCTCTGTTTTCAGTGGATGCTTCATTATATTCAGCCACCAACTTCATCTCGTTTTTTATTACATTCTTGCTGGCCCCTCTCCCATGATCCCTGAGCTTTGGGTAGGAGCTGCAGTATCGTGCTTACTTTAGGGCTGGACTTTCTGTAGTCTCTTATTCTCTGCACTGGGCAGTTGTAGGTTTCTGAGTTAATCATGATCTAATGCAAACATAAGGTTCTCAGATAAGAGGTGAGATGCCAGGTTACAGGGACAGCTAACTAACACACCAGCAGGAAGAGAAGTGGATCTGAGTGCAGTCCATTTAAATATAGCTCACAGTACTGAAGAAATGGAGAGACTTGAGTGAACGATAAGGCGCAAGTTAAAAGGCATTACAGGAAGAATTATATCAAACTCTTTATGGCACAGTAAGCTGGACAAATTAAACATTTTTTTGTTAAACTCATGGAATCAGGGAATAGATATACTGCCAAATCTGAAACGTGGTGACATAGAATGAAGAGGTGACATATATCCTGCTATCAGTAGGACGCCAGAAAGTCTAGGAACATTAAAAAGAAAGAAAGAAAGAAAGAAAGAAAGAAAGAAAGAAAGAAAGAAAGAAAGAAAGAAAGAAAGAAAGAAAGAAAGGAGAAAAAGAAAAAAACTATTTAATTTTTTATGACATTTCCTTTTTTTTCTTTTGGTGGAGGGCTCTGCATGTAACAGCACATGTGTAGAGGTCAGAGGGCACCCTGAGAGAGTCAGTTCTCTCCTTCTACCAGGTGAGTCTCAAGGATTGAACTCAGGTCAGCAGGCTTGGCCGCAAGCACCTTTACCTACAGAGCCATCTGACAAGTCCCTTATATTGTTTCTCGTAAAATGAAAGCATGTAGCAAATGAAATTTCTGAGGTCGTTTTAGATATGTATCTCTGTTTACATATAACAAATGTTATTCTTCAACAATCTTAATAATGTATTTGCCTAGTGTATGTTAGAAATAGCGTTCACAAATACAGTCTGGGAATGGGTCATAGTGTTAAGTACGAATGTTTTTTTAAAAAGGGAATCAGGAACTGCTTTGTGCCCTGTAATTTAGTGTCTGTCAAATAAGCACACACTCAGGGAACTGAAGGAAGGAGAACTGGAGGACTTTGCTCCAGGTACCCAGAGGGGGACTAAGATGGTGCTGGATGAACACTCAGTTGACTTATTTAATGTTTTCCTTAGAGCTTCCAGCATGCATAGTTAGAAGACTCTTCTCTCCACGCAAAGAAAGACACTTATTGTTATTGTTTGTGCCACCATTGTTACATGAATATTTATGATTGTGTCACAATAAAATATGTCTTCGAACCAGAAATTAATGAAATTCTCTCATTTTATGACTTTATGGAGCCTGAAGTTCTATAAATAAGTTTTATTTCTGTTTAGTTCCAATGAGTAAATTTAGATGCATTTCTTTAGGGCCATATTGCTGTTAGCAATATTCTATTAGGAAAATAAGAGAAGAAATGACTTTAGAAGGATAAATATACTGCTTTATGACATCAATATGCACTTGTATCATGAAAATACACAATGTGTATAAAATTCACTTGTAAATTCTGATTTTTCTAAATGACAGTAACCAAGGGGAAGGGCGGATAGCATGTGGATAACGTTCAGTCACAGGGCTATTTTCCAATGCAAATCTCGAAATTTTACAACAAGGCTTTTTTGTTTTCAATTGTAAACTTTATTTATCATCTCTATTATTTTGGAGTTGAGGGGATACACAGACTATTTAGGGAAACTGAGTCAAATTCAGACAGAAAGCTGCTTATAAAACAGCGGTGATTTGGAACCTTATTATCAAAATGTGGGTCCATAAAGGTCTGGGCTCCGTTTTCACTTCTGTTCTTCCATAATTCTTAGTCTCTTTATCCATACAGTAGTAAGATATCTCAAATACAAATGTACAGTTTCCCCAAATGAGGTAACATGCCCAGAAGTTTTCAACTACAATAACTGTTGAGGGAAAGTGAAAAACTGTCCTGGTCATTCAAGGCCAGAACTCAAAAACCCATTTTTAAAATAACTCCATTTTTCTCTTCACTTAGAAGTCACTGCCATGTGGTAAAAAAATTTCTCTTCATAGACAAACTTTCACCCAACTTCTGAAACCTCTCTCAATCCCCACCCACACGCCTACTTATACACAATCAAGTTTTAAGAATGCAGTTTAGCAAGCTTCTCCCTGCCTTCCTGCCTTCCTGCCTTCCACATCTGGTCCTTCTTGATATCTGGTCAGGATTTCTTCACCCTTCATATCTGCTGCTCAGTACCCCAGGGGACGTCAGATGGCTCTGGCATGCCTTAGGGAAGAATGCTGTTAGATCAGTTGAGCCACTCTCCCTGGACCTGGTGTTTCCTCTTAGTAATTTTCCAGCCTCTGGTCCCAGTCCTGCTTCTTGTGTATAACTCTCCACTGCCCCATGATGAATTTGAGGAAGCTCCTAATCTTTCTTTCTGTCCCCTTGCATGACCGACTAGTTCACACAAAGGTTGTGTTGAGTCTGAGCAAAGTATTCCTTTTGATGTTTAACAAGTGCTATTGAATAGAGTATTTTCTCTTTTTTATTGGTTATCTTCTTTATTTACATTTCAAATGTCCCCTTTCCTGGTTAGCCCTCTCCACCCCCATCCCATCCCCCTATCCTGCCTCTATGAGGGTGCTCCCCCATCTACCCACCCACTCACACCTCACTGCCCTAGCATCCCCCTACTCTGATTTTAACCCAGAATTCCTCTTGTCTAAAGGCAATGCAGGGGCAAAGAGTGGAGCAGAGATTGAAGGAAAGGCCTTCCAGAGACTGCCCCACTTAGTGATCCATTCCATCTGCAGACACCAAACCCAACACTACACTATTGTGGATGCCAAGAAGTGCTTGCTGACAGGAGCCTGATATAGCTGTCCCCTGAGAGGCTCTGCCAGAGCCTGACCAATACAGATGCACATGCTTGCAGCCAACCATTGGACTGAGCCCTGGGACCCCAATTGAGGAGTTAGGGGAAGGACTGAAGGAGCAGAAGGGGTTTGCAACCCCATATGAAGAACAACAATATCAATTAACTGGAGTATTTTCTCCTTTAGCAACAATGTCACCAGTGATGCTAGCACAGTGCGATGAAAGTGTCTTGGGGAATCTTAAACTGGCTCCCAAGGAGCAGAACTGGTGGCCAGAAAACTGCCAGGAATTAGAGTAATGGGGTGGAGGCTTCTGTGTTCAACAGCTTGGACTCAGAGCACTTTCATTAAGAAGCCTGTGAGAACTATAAATGTATCTTCCAGTTCTAACTCACCGAGAGAATGAAACAACCATCTTCTGGCTCTCTGAGGTTCAAAGGGAAATACTCCTGAAGTAAATAAAACATTTTCATTCTCAACTAATTTGTAGCCTCATTTTGGGGGTCAGTTCATCTGTGTTCCTTAAATATTATGAGCTAATACCTTAATAAGGGTCATTAGGGGACCACAGGATTAATTAAGGGTGAGAGAGGGAGGAATTTTGAACACCATTTTACCCAAGACTGGATCACATTCAAAGACTGACAAGGGTCTTCGTTCCATCTCAACTCCACCCCTTCATTGTTCACATCCAGTGCATGCTTTGTGCAATTCCACAGTGACACACCATGGCTGGGACTTGGTAGTTCTCAGACCACGAACACGGCTTATTTTTATCCCACCAGAAACTTTATGCTTTCTATAAAAAGAGTTCATTTAGATTGTACCTTGATTTTTTTTTCACTTTTATTTCTTAAATAAAGAACTGTTGCCAGGCAGTGGTGGCACACGCCTTTAATTCCAGCACTTGGGAGGCAGAGGCAGGCGGATTTCTGAGTTTGAGTCCAGCCTGGTCTACAGAGTGAGTTCCAGGACAGCCAGGGCTACACAGAGAAACCCTGTCTCTGAAAGAGAGAGAGAGAGAGAGAAGACTGTTTTAAAGATTACAGAAAATCTCAATGGAGAACAGTGGCAGAGATAACAGCCAGTGGCCAGCAGCCACTGTTGTACTGGCTACCCTTATGCAAATGGAGGAAACCTTTTTCTTTGTAAAGGTTTGTTTGAATTGTTGTAATTTTGAGATTATAACAATGCAACGTAGCTTGAAAAGCTGTATATTAAGCTAATAATTTCTTTTCCAAACTTCTGGAAGCATGACTCAGAGTAAAATATTACTGACATGGCTCAAATGTAAACATCCAAATGAGTAGCATCCGGCTTAGATTACATAGCAAGAATTATTTTTATTTTCTGTTTTCTAAAAATTTCAGAAATTTTTGTAATTGGCTTTGTAGCTAAATTAAAACTAGAGTCTAATTACTTTTACCATTTAATCATATTTTCTCGTCTTTCCCTAACTTTTAATCAGATTTTGATCCACAGGGTCTCCTGTCTGCTTTCAAATTTAAGATCTGTTTCCCCAAATTTTTATAATAATATATAAATATATTTCAGAGATCCATAATTTTAATAATAATTCTTACAGCCTCCAGTAAAACAACTATTCTAAAAGGATGATATTTATTTTGGTTGACATGTGTGGCAGGTTGTTTTTTTTTTTTTTTCAAAAGTCAGTTTACTAAATGCCACAGCCCATATATTTGTCTATTTTCAAAAGCAATCTGATAGTTGGAAACTAGCTCTGGGATCAGAGCTCCCCTTGAGAGCCTTCCTTCAGGAGCTTCTGTCTTGTGGTGGGCTTGCTTATCAGCTGACTGAGCCCTATTCCCACTCTACCATCAAAATGCCTGAGCTAGAAGCTCAGCAGAACACCAGCCAGCAGTTACTAAAAGTCTTCTCTAAAGAGACCCATAGCTACAAATCCCCCTCTAATATTTATGCAGCTATTTGTAAAAAGAATTTCTGGGACTTGTTTGTGAGTGGATGGTACACAGCCATTACAACCACCGTGGTTGTGTGTGCTTGGAATGTCTAGTAGGAAGCTCTTGAGAATTTTAAAAGTCAGAAGCAGACTTCTATTATGAAACGATTATTTGATATATAGGGAAAGACAGCTACATGTGCAAGTAACACACTGACTTAAAAAGACAACAATTACTTTAAACCATTCGAAGAAGGCATTTTTTTGTGGTCTTATAAATTTATTACTGTTGTTTTCTAAACCTAACAAGATTAACACAGTGGTGGAATTCGGTGGTTTTAAATGCCAGTCTCTAATAAATCGTGTTAGAATGACTAGGATGTTTTTAAACTGCTATCACTTTGAATTTTTTTAATGTGTGGTCCTTAGAGCCTAAATGTGAAATTGTTGAATTCAAATTGCAGATACTAATGGATCACTAATTTTAAAAACACTCAAACAAATGTAGATATAGCTGAGTTAAGGACTGCATCTGAGACCTCCTGGAAAAACAACAACAAAAAATGTTTAGCAAATGTCTCAGCATAGCTGCAGAATACAATTTACTCTAGAGATGAGAGGTGAAAATCACATGACCTCTGCCTTAAGAAATTTAGTGAGAGGGGGAAGATCTCTGGGTGACGGTTTGCTAAGAATATGTGCTACCGGAGGAGAAATGAATCTCAAGCATTCTGCAAAATTCAGGGAGACTTGCACACATGGTAACACTTGGGCAGAATATTGTAAGCTGGTGTTGGGATACAGAGGACCCAAACTATTTAGGCAAAGCCATGGGCTCGAAACAGCATGTTGCACGTTACAATCCTTTAAAATGTTCTGTGTGCTTTCCTTCTTAGCGCCCTATCTTCCTCCAGGGGATCTTTGGCAGATGTCCTTTGAGTTGAGAGCAAAGGGTCAAAGGGTGTGACCCTTGCCTTCTAGCCTGGTCCGTGCAGTCTCTAACGCAGCTGTTGGAGATGCTTATCAGTCTTCAAAAGGCGCCTGCAGGGAGTCCCTGCTGGGTGCCTACTGGCACAGAGAAGTCTCTTTTCTTCCGCCAGTTTCTCCCGCAGCCCCTCGAAACGCCACGTGTTTAGTCCAGGACTGGGTATAAAATGCTTTTGTAAGCACCGTTCCACCTTCACAACCCTGGGACATAGGTATTGTGTCTTTACCCCTTTTAAGGGATTAAGTCACTTGCTTAAGAGGATGGGCAGTTAATAACCTTTGGGACTAGAGCTCCAGCTTACCTCTTTTACTCATCATCCTGTGACCTTTGCTCTACATTTAGAGAGCTTCCCAGCTTCTGGGTAAATGGAGAAAATGGAGACTCTGTCTATAAGGCTAAAAGCTACCCCCAAACCAGTTCGAACTCTGCTTTGTACTTTTTAAGTTTCCCTAGAAGACTTCTACTAACCTTTATGGGAATGATGATAAAAGCACAATAAATATTTGTTGGAAAGTAGCAAATCTGTGCACTTGGAGAGTCCTTCCTTGCAAAGTTGATCACGTTTCAACTTCGTTAAAGGTTTGATTCTGATTTGCTTTATTTCTCCGAGTTCTCAGAACCGCACTGCCATGCCTTTAATTAAAGGAAATACTGGAAATAAAACTTTACACATGCTAAGCAGAATATCCTAACCTACACAGAAGTAAGCAACTGGCCTGAGATGTAAATGTTGATATGAAAAGGGGCACACAGGATATGAGATACCAGAAGACCTGGGAGTAGAAGGTAGTTATAGAAGTGAAATTTTGGGGGCTTTCCCCTTTAAAATTACAACTAGGTTTTCTCTACTCTACACCTGTTATTTTCATACATTTTGAAATGGTCGATGTTATTAACAACATTAAATACATTGCTAGCCTTGTTCACTTAGCTTCATTTTATCTACAGATGAACTAACTATTAATCGCTCTGTTCCTTAGCAGATGAATAAATGTAGAAATAAGGCACTGAACTAAACCTGGTTAGCATTAGAGACCAAATTCTTATGAAAACCTGTATGCAGCTGAGTTCATCCTTTAAGCAAACACATGCAATGCCTAATACATAAAACAGAAGCGTAGATGCTGTCTCGGGAATAATGTGAGAGAGCAACACTCTGCCCCCTTCGTTTGGGTCAACTTTAGATGTGTCCAGGGGAGATGTAAATTAGTTGAATGCTCCAGTTTTATTCTCTAGAAAAGAATAAAATAACGATACTTCCAATATACTGTATGCTCATCTTACTTTGGTTTGAGGGACTGAAAGACTGGGAGAGGCTAAAGCAAAAAAGTTGCCCCCAAAGTAAGGCAAATCAACATGAGAATGGTGACATTTCTTTTCCTTTTCCTTTTTCTCTGGAAAATTGGCCGTGAGCATATTTTCATGAAAGAATAAATGTTCTGTAACTTTTAGGATTTAAAGGATGGGATAAATAACTTTAAAACATACGGGGAATTGCATTTTATCTCTTTGATTGGTGGTTCACCTCCACCATCCATCATCATGTTAGAAGACAAAAAGAGGCCCTGGACCGTCAATCCATCTTCTCACACTGTCAGGGCTCCCATCCTCAGATAAACACGATCTGCTTCCATTATTTATTTTCTGAGAAGGACTGAGTAAGCTGAAGTATACATGCTTTTACATTAGGCATGGTCTTTACAGGACTGAGTGGCACTGGAGCCTGTTCTTATGCTTAAAGTTTGGCCAACTGTAGATAGAGAAAATGAAATACACATATATTTATATCACATTTACATTTATATAGATCTTTTGCACTTCTGTAAGTTGCAGAAAATATATTTGTAAACATTTTAAAAAATATTGTATGCTTCAAAGTACTCATTTAATTAAGAATATATATATGTAGATAGAGAGAGAGAATAAGTAGGTTTTTTACATTCTTATTTCTACATTTCTACATATATTAATTGGGCAAGGTTTTAAGTGCTTCATTCTTCTACCTATGTGTAATAGCTAGAAATTTTAATCAAAATGGAAGCTGTCATTGTTTTCTATATATTCGCTCTGGAAAGTTTTTACTTTTGACTTTCATACGGCTGATTCTTTTGTATTCAATCACATTCTTCATTCATTTTTCCATATTCATGCCAATTTTGAGCTTTGAGGCATCTTAATTTAACTTGAGTCAAATCTTTCTCTCTTTTTCGTGTGTGTGTGTGTGTGTGTGTGTGTGTGTGTGTGTGTGTGTGTGCCTCAACTTGGGAATATGTGTGTGGAGGCCTGTGGTTGATATAATCTGAATAGCTCTACATCTTATTTATTAAGACAGAGATTCTCAGTTTAACCAATAGCTCAAAAGTATGGTTAGCCTGGCGACACTGCATGCTTATAGGATTGCTAGTCTCCATCTCTTGAGAGCTGAAATTCAGGCAGACCACCATGCTCACCAAACATTTCCACAAGTTCCGAGGATTTGAGCTCTGGTCTGTATGCTAGTACAGCAAGCACTTTACCCAAGGAGTTATCTCCTGAGTCCAAATTAAGCATTTTTAAATAATTGGTAAACTCCAAATACTACTGAATCCTAGGGAATTTAGGGAGTACTTATGTGGTTCGCTCCATAATTATTTCATTTTGGTGCCTTACAAACTTACTTCCATTCCATACTGACCTGAAAGGCCTTTACATATATATAAAAGAAATGCTAGACGTGTCTGCACACATTGTGAAAGTACTAGGGTTTTATTTTTAATTTGGTGTGTGGGTGTGTGTGTGCACTTTGGAATGACTTATTTAGAAATATTAGAGTGTGTAGTATAGCATAATAGGGAGATCACAGGGATTCAGGAACAAGCAGCTTCTGCGAACAGACTAATTTTGTGAGGAAAGTAACCACATAGACAATGCACAGAATTTTATTTTTTTTTATTATTTTTTTTTTAATTTCAATCTTTTTTTTTTCCCTCCTTTTTAATTTTTGATACTTTATATACATTTCCAATGTTTCCCCTTTTCTGAGTCTCCTCTTTGTATACCCCCCATCCCCTCCCCAACCCGCCTCTAGGAGGGAATTCCACCT
>CM052708.1:8933165-8953967 GCA_028551405.1 Uromys caudimaculatus
TACATGTTGGAGCATCTTCTGGGTATATGCCCAGGAGAGGTATAGCTGGGTCCTCAGGTAGTATTATGTCCATTTTTCTGAGGGTCCGCCAAACTGATTTCCAGAGTGGTTGTACCAGCTTGCAATCCCACCAACAGTGGAGAAGTGTAATGCACAGAATTTTAGTTCACTGAAAATAGATCCATGTCTTTTTATGCATGGAGTTGTAATTCTTTTGGCCACAAAATTGTATGGTTCAGTGTGGTCCTCCTCCAGGCTGAGAGGGCGTGTGTGAGCTTTTCTTGATGCTTTTCTCTTTGCCCCTCACTCTGGAGATGGCAGTTCATGCCTCAGTGGAGGGTGCTGTGAAAATAAGTTTTGACATGGTGAGGAAGTAAATATGAACATGTGGGGCTTTGTCAGAACGAATCAAATAGGATTGATGCTCTTTCCCAGTTCTCATGAGCACTGCAACAGACCCCGGAGTACTCACAAAAAACCTAAAATTCCAAACGTTCTGTAGCTTTCAAAGTTTAGGTTTCTCAGAAGACCCTTCTCGAAAGAAGGTTAGAGAGGAAATGACTCAACAGTCAAGCTGGAACTTAAGAGTTCTATTTTCAGCAAGGAAGTCTCCTCTGTGGTGCTGTTTCCGTGGGACACAGCAAGAAGACTCATCCCCTTTCCAGCCTCTGTAATTACGACAGAACACGGGCAGTGGACGGTGTGTGATACATAAAAAATATTTGCATTTTTCATACACTCGGCTGTTCTACGTTTTTGTGCAGGGATTTCCCTTTGAGGTCACTCCTGATGCCAGTTTTAGTTTTTCTGAAAACACTCACTTTAACTGCTGTGTCCATGCCTTGAGGTTTTGGGAGAGCCATTATTTCCCCTTATTGTCTCAGCTGCTGACTGTATTTTAAAATAGACATTTTTCGAGCAGTTTAAGAGTCACGGCAAAAACTGTGCAGAAATAACCAAGAATTCCTATCAGCTTCCTGTCTCTCACACACAACTCCTGCCTTTATCCCAACCCGGGCTTCTAGTACAAAAGAGGAACTCACAGTCCTAGTTGTCCTCACCCAGAGTCTATGGTCTGGACTAGAGATCACTTTTGATGTTCGTTCTGTGGGTTTTCACAATGTTCTAAGTAAGGCACATATTCACCACGAAATCGTCATAGGATATTCATACAGTCTGGGGGTCTTCTGCCAGTTAAAGAATTAAGAGGCAGGAGAAATCTGGAGCAGCAGAGAAAACCCTAATGCCAAAGACAGCAACAGTCAGAATTGGCAATTGAAGAAAGGCATTTATTGGGGTGAGGAACTATGGGTATGCAGCAAACACAGGGAGAAAAGGACCCTCCCCAGAGAAAAGCTGGCCTTGGGAAGTCAAAAATTCCAGTCACTTTCTGAGGCCTTTTTTTGTTTGTTTGTTTGTCCTGGATGAGTTTTCCTGCACTAATTTAGGGTTGGTCAGCTTGAAGAAAGATGATAAGGTTGATCAGCCCACAAGTATTGTGTAAGTAGGCCTGACCAGGATTTGCAGAGTCAGTCCATCAACATGGAGATTACTGGAAGGAAGCAAAACAGAACAAATAAAACAACCTACCAGGCCTTTGTCTTTTAAACTGCCAGGGTGTTTTGTCTCTGCTCAGAAGGGTAAGAAAGAAGCCGGGTACCTTGGAGGTTTGCCAATTTTATTATCTAGCTATGGTCTCTCTCTGTGTTTGTGTATGAGGGACTCTGTCTAATTCCTAGCCTGTCAATATCACTCTCAAAATCTTGTACACTCCATCCATCTTGCCCTCTACCTCTGGCAACCGATGCTTTCACGTACCTCATTGTGTTGCAATACAGCAGTGGTGATCTTGTGTACAGCCTTTTCAGAACAGACATATTTTAAAGTTCTATTTATTTATTGTGTTGTGCTGAGTTTGGAACACATTGCATGTGCATGCAAGGGCTCCATCATGTGGGGCTACACTCTGAGCCCCAATCATCCATTTTAAAAGAGATAAAAATATCCCATTCTAAATTATGGAATTTATTTATAAACTCATCGCTATTTTTAAGATTAAGACATCAGTAACAATTGCTTCTTGAAGCCATGGAGACAGTGTGCTTCCTGGAGTGGCTACGTGTGATTTCAGGTGAAGATCTTGGAAAAGACAAACTGTTGTATCGATTCTATGAACAGGTAGTTTCCTGCCTCCAGTTGCTGTTTTTTCTGGAGGAGATACCTGCTGAGAAAAGAGACAAGCAAAGTTAACTTGTTTGAAAAAGTAAGTAAAATTCATTGTTTCTCTTCCTATCTACCTTTCTGGGGCTAAGAATGGAAAGTTTGTATCCTACAGTGATAGGGGCATAACTTCCAAACATGTCCTTCCTGACTACAATTTGGAGAACGAATTTCAAACTGGGGTGCTGAATTTTCAGTTACTTATTTTAGGTAAGTTTTCCTAATTTTTTCCCTAAATCCGGTATTGAATGATTTGTGTTTATGGACACTGACCGCATTGAGATGAGGAGGAATGCTTTGTTTTGTCAGATAGAACTTCTGGGGACCCTGTTAGGCTGTGCTTTTTCAACTCTAACTTCATGGATGGTGCTACAATCGTGTAATGGAAGTTTCAAAGTCTCATAGTGAGAAATCAATTTTGTTTGGAGCTGTCAACCGACTTACCATGTCACAATTTGTAAACATCATCGTGGTGGAAAAAGCTTGAGATTGTCCTGTGGAAAGAAACATGATATGTATCAGGTTCGCTATTTGTTGATCCCCAAGTGTTAAATATGGCAGCCTAAGGCAAGACAGCAGAATTATTTAAAGAGAGGCTATATACAGAATGAATGAGAATATCAATTTTAATGTCATTGTCTGGAGTCAAACTCTGTTCTTTTATCACAAAAATTTGCCTTGAGCTATATTCTAATAGGTATGCTGCTCATGCCTTTGAATTTATTCTAAACTTTTTGCAGCTTGTTCTTTTTATTTTATCAATGGAATTCTATTTGTTTTTGAGAAGACTACTCAGTGCTGGTGGAGATGAGGAAGTCACAAAACCAGGGGACACTGTTATGTGAAGAGGATGTGGCTTAGGAAACATGTCAATCACAGTCGCGCCCAGGAGACCACGCTGCTCACCACTTCCCATCTTTATGAGCCGTTTGCTGCAGAATAGCAGGTGGTGGGATTAAAGAGAACCTGCTCAGAGTGAGAGAAAGGGAGGGACGTGGAGATACACATGTTCATACATATGCTTAATTTCAGTTGTCTTTATAAGAATCATTACTTACTTCAAGTCCTGGAATCTCTCATGTTTCTTTTAAATACAGCAGGGTGAAAATATGTGAACAGCTGCCCCAATAATTTCTATATCAACTGTGGATTGAAGAATATGCAGTGAGACAAGTGATTGGTTGAGACCTTGGGGGGGGGATGGAGAGGGAAGGGTGTGACTGAGAGAAGAAATTGTTGGGCTTCCATGTTCAGAAGAGGATGAGAGAGAAGGTGGTGTGCTGCTCGCTAGATGGAAAATTGGGGATGTCTTGATGGTTAGAGGTTAGTATGCTCCTCAGAATAATGACTCCAAGTCAGGACAAGCCTAAGGACCGCCCTGTTGAGACCTTGGGAATCTCTAGTCAAACTTTTGCTGCTCAGTTCAGAGGCTCGATTTCCTCACACTTTGAGAAGAAGGGTCCTTTCTCTAGGGAGGAGCCCCTGTGTTGACAACCCTAAGAAGCAAGAATACATAGAACAGGGCACAGTAATGAACTTGAGGCACAGTGGAAGAGGTGATGAGGACTCAAGAAGTTGCTCTGTCCCCAATCCCAAGAATATGGAAATACTGGCTTTAGAAAAGGGTTTATATTTCTATATTTCTTGCAATGGGTAGTTGAATCAAATCCTATCTAGGTTTTAATAAATGAAGAGACCAGGTGACCTTGTGTACATACACTAAAGCGTGATGCCTTCTGTGACCGCATATGAAACTTCAGAAAGGACTTCCTTGTCCAAGCTTCCAATATGGTTTATATTGACATCTATAAGTTATTTATTTATTTGTTTATTTCATGCATGTGAGTACACTTTCACTCTCTTCAGTCACATCAGAAGAGGGCATCTAATCCCCAGCCACCATGTGATTGCTGGGAATTGAACTCAGGACCTCTGGAAGAGCCTGCAGCTTTCTTAACTGCTGAGTCATTTCTCCAGCCCCCTACAAGTTCTTTATACATATAGACACTATATATATATATATATATATCCGCCTAGAGGAGCCTGTTCTATAATCGATAAACCCCGCTCTACCTCACCATCTCTTGCTAATTCAGCCTATATACCGCCATCTTCAGCAAACCCTAAAAAGGTATCAAAGTAAGCACAAGAATTGAACATAAAAACGTTAGGTCAAGGTGTAGCTAATGAGATGGGAAGAAATGGGCCACATTTTCTCTACAAGAACATAAACGAAACTCTTTATGAAACTAAAGGATCAAGGAGGATTTAGTAGTAAATTAAGAATAGAGAGCTTAATTGAATAGAGCAATGAAGTACGCACACACCGCCCGTCACCCTCCTCAAACTAAGTTAACTTATCAATAAATAATACAAAAATTAAACTTATGAGAGGAGATAAGTTGTAACAAGGTAAGCATACTGGAAAGTGTGCTTGGAATAATCATAGTGTAGCTTAATCCAAAGCATCTGGCCTACACCCAGAAGAATTCATTACAAATGAACACTTTGAACTAACTCTAGCCCTAACAAACCTAAGTACAAATAAATACTTATAATAAATCAAAACATTCAGACTATTACCAGTATTGGAGAAAGAAATTTACCACAGGAGCTATAGAATCAGTACCATATATATATATTTTAAAGACAGGGTCTCTCGGTGTAGCCCTGGTTGTCCTAGAACTCACTTTGTAGACCAGGCTAACCTTGAACTGACAGAGATCCAACTGCCTCTGCCTTTTGAGTGCTGGGATTAAAGGTGTGTGTCCCCACCAACCGGCATAATATTTTCTTATGTTATAGTCATTATTGCTTTTAGAGTATCCTTGAATGAGCAGCAGTTTGAAATTTTAAGGACTAAGTTTATCAACGTATTTCTTTGTCTGACCCTTTGGTATTTTAAGAAATCTTTCAAACTCTGAAGTTCTAAGAAAATGTAGACTTGGAAAAGTAACATGTTTTATTCCTTAATTTATCTAAAATGTTTCCTATGTAAGACAGGGAGAGGGAAGCAATTGCATTTTATTGCCTTTGTTAATAGCAGGGTTGGTCATGGCTATCTTAATGATTAAGTTACTTCATCTGAGAATGCGTTGACATCAGTCACTGACTGTTCTTCCTGTCTCTGGTTTGCTTTGTTGGTGTCTTTTCTCAGGTCAAGGACAGCTCTTCTTTTTTGTAACTTTCTTACTTACCTTCCTTGTATTTCTTATGAATTATATTGAAGTTTCTCAAGTCACCTATCTTAGTCAGGGTTTCTATTCCTGCACAAACACCATGACCAAGATGCAAGTTGGGGAGGAAAGGGTTTATTGAGCTTACACTTCCACGCTGCTGTTCATCACAAAAGGAAGTCAGGACTGGAACTCAAGCAGGCCAGGAAGCAGAAGCTGATGCAGAGGCCATGGAGGGATGTAACTTACTGGCTTGCTTCTTCTGGCTTGCTCAGGTGGCTTTCTTACAGAGCCCAAGACTACCGGCCCACAGATGGTATCACCCACAAGTGGCCCTCCCGCCTTGATCACTAATTGAGAAAATGCCTTACAGCTGGATCCTATGGAGGCATTTTTCTCAACTGAAACTCTTTCTCTGTGTGTCATGTTGACACAAAACCAGCCAGTACATCACCCTTTTGCTTAATAACAATTTTCTGCTTAAAAAATTTCTGGTAGATTTGTGAATTATGTTAGTAATTCTCTATTATTAATTTAGACATACATTTCTGGAATAGTTTAAGATCAGTGCTGATATACAATATATATAAATTATGGCTTCATTTAAACAGTGTTGTCCTTAGTTTTCTGATAGGCAATTAATCTTTTCCTTGGTGCAGTGGTTTCCGAGATCTGTGAAATGTATGGAAGATTGCCTCTTCCTTCTGGAAAGTCAGTGCAGATCTAGGGTTATGCCAGTGTTCTCCTGGAGGAAAGGTCTCTATTGATGCATTCTTAAAGACTACGTGATTCTTATACTCCTACTAGCTTTCTAAGTGAGTTTTTATATCTACATTCTTATATGATTTAGTTATTTTTCTGCATTTCAAGTGATCTGACATTAATGACACCTTTAGCAACCTGTCAAGTTCTTTTTAGTATTTTTTAAACTTTATTTTAAACTTTATTTTATTTATTCTGTGAGAATCTCACATATTTATATGATGTATTTTGCTTATCCCCACTCCTCCATGCTAAATCTCAGACCCCACCTTCTGGGCTATCCTTCCCCCCACCTCTCTCCCTCTCTCTCTCTCTCTCTCTCTCTCTCTCTCTCTTTCTATTTTTAACTCTCCTGACATCATCAGTGCTGCCACTATATAGGGCCATTTATTAGAATATGTGATCAACATTTGATCCCTGAAACACTTGTAACTACATGTGTTTTTGTTATATTTTTACCTCTCCTTCCACCCCTTCATTAATTTGATCAATAATTTGATCAATTTTTCTGTATCACACACTGATTAAGAGACTCAGTTTTTATTTTCTTTGCTCTTTATAGGAGTATTTTTTTTTCCGATGATGGTTTTGTCTTTAATGTGTCTTTTCTTATGATTTCTTTTGAATAACATTAGACTCCTTTTCTGATTTTTGGGAATCGCAGTGTTACAAGTACTCATGTTAAGTGTTTTGTTTTTACATCTAGATATTTGAGCATCTATTTTCTAGTTGAGGGTCCAGTAGCCTCCTCATCAGCTTCAGCATTCAGCTGTCATATGCTTTCATTCTTCTGATCTTCTTACAGACCGAACTCATTCCCACACAACGTTTTACTTCTTTTATTTAGAGGCTGTTTGGAAGTTGCATTTCTGGAAATTTTTTTTCTATTTATTTTTCTGGTAAACTTAAGAAAACTTAAAAATAATTAAATGTTTCTTTCCTTTTGAAAAGACAGAATCTTAAAACACTTGGACTGTGTTTTCTTTCAAATGTACATGTCGCTGGTGTCTGATGTTTTTGTTTCATTGTATTTTTAAAGCTACAAATTAGCTCTGTTGTTATATTATACACTCAATAATACTGAGATCTGAAAAAATTCAAACACATCTTTGCTCATACTCAGATGTTCACTCTCGGATTGTTTCTACACCAAATATAAACTACACCTTTTGGTTGTAAAGAGTTTTTGGTTAAAACAACACCAAAAAGCAAACAAAAAATACTGACTCTAAGTTTTCATCTCTTATTAGGAAAGAGATTAATTTTTCATTTCATTTACTCAAAAAAGTAAGTGGACAGGATGAGGGCTGGAGGAAAAGAGAAAAGAGGAGTTTTCATTTCCATGGTGTAAAGGCTCTGTTTGGGATAATGGCAGAGGTAACCACAGAGGATGGTGATGACTGTATGGGTTGTCAGTGGTTTCTCTGAACTGTACACTCGAAAACAATTGGAATGCATGTGCACATAGACACACTCGTTCCATCACTGGTCTTATCATCTACTTCCTGTTGACAAAGTGATCTGGGACAAGTCAGTTAACCTTATTCTGCTCTGCTTTACTCTGTGAAATGGAGTGAGTTAAATATTTATTCTTATGAAGAATTCAATCAGAATTCTTACAGATTCTTGCTGCATAAAGGAATTAATGCTACCTCTCCATGCTTTTTTTGAAAAAAGTATTCAATTATAATCATCCTTCAATGAGCACTCCATGGATGAGTGTATACCAGATGCTTGATACAGATGCTGTCTAGAGTCATCACACAATAAACACTAGCAAATACTGTTTTCTCATATAGATTACTATCCCAAAATAAGAATTGAGGACACATATCTAGAAAGGTTGTGTAACCCCTGGTTTAAACACAACATTATTTTTTAACATCCATATTAACAGATCTTAATAGCCAATGAATTTCACAACTTAGTTCTAAGTTCTTCTCATACTTGTCCAGTATATTCTGCTAGATTAGAATGCAGTCTTTTGTCTCCCAATATTTGTCTTCTTAGTTTCTGGCTTTCTTCAGCCCTATTATTTACTAACTATGTTCCAGTCCTTTAATAATTTAGTGTTGAAGGTTGTTTATGAAATTCAAATCTTCATGCACAAGGGCAGCTCACACCACTTCATACAAGTGTTCCAGTATTTCAGTACTTTTCAGAAAGCAAATACATCTTTGGCTGCCTTTCAGTTCTGCTAATAGCCTGAAGGTGCTCTTGATGTGATGCTTGCTGGCTGTTTTATGAATCTGTTTATGGTTTCAATCAAAGGTGTGAATTTATCCTGGATAAATTACTCAATTTGCTTCTATTCTTTTTTAATTTTTAAAATTATTTCCTTGTGATAAATGTTTAGACAAAACACTTATCACTTTATCACTTTAGATTGTTTTAATTTTAATTCTAAATAACCTCCTGAAAGTCCATGTTTTTTAGCACCTGTTTCCCTGTTGGTGGCAATGTTGTGGGAAGCTGGGAGTTCGAGGCCAAGCTGGCAGAAGGAGGTCATCTCCAGGCAGATGGATATAGCCCATTCAGCAGTTCTGAACTTCTTTGCTTCCAGTCATTTGCCTTAATGTGAACTGATGGACCACACATCCTCACTGCATTGAACAGAGCTTCCTACAGTGTCTTCTCTACCAGTGTGGATGGAGATCCTTTAAAACTGAGTCAAAATAAATGTGTCTTCCCTCATGTTATTGCTGTCAGGTGTGTTTTGTTATAGTGGCATGGAAGTTTTGTTGCAACAAAACGAATGCATAGATTGTAAAGAAAAAACCAAAATAATTTATAATTCAAACTTATTTGGTCTTTTTTCTGAAGATTATATTGTGCATTTAACATGCAGATGTTAAATACATATATGTTGACTATAGATTCTTGTTGCATAAAGGAATTAATCCTACCTCTCCATTCTTTTATGAAAAAAAAGTATTCACTTAAAATCATTGAAATCATTAATATTATTTGCCAAGCAGTATAAGTATCTTTTTAATGTATGGAGAATGTTTAAAACACATATACATCTGTAGACTGGAAATACCTTATCCTAAGTGATATGAAGCAATTTTCTCCAGATTAAAACATTCCTTCCTGTTGTGGATAGCCCTGGGGCTTTTGGTATTCTGCTAATTCTGCCCTCCTGTGAGGGGCTTCAAACAAGGAGTGAGTTACACCTGTGACTTCTTGTGAACCAATCCCCTAATGAATTAAGGAGCTAATCACTGGGTGCATAGGAGCGACTTCCGGGTCGGAGAGGAAGCAGGAGAGAGAGAGGGTCCTTTTGGAACTGGGACAGCAGATAGGTAAGATGTAGCTACTAGAGTCTCCTGGTATGGTGAATCTGCAAGGATTTGCCACCAGAGGAATCAGATTTTGATAAGGTTTACAAGATTAGGTTTTAGTTGTTGCACCCAGAGATTGAGTTACTATTGTTTCTGAACTAAGTTTGTCTTGCATTTTCCTTCACACGGCAGCTTGTCTGGGTTCCAGAGAGAAAGGTACAGCAGAAAAGTGTGTGTTTGCCTGATGTACACCACAGAGGTCATGGGGGTATTGAAGCATGGGGCTGGCGTGGTAGTCACCCACCAGTGGGAACCTAGTGAGCTGGGTGGAAAGATCGTGGAGCCCTGAGTCAGAGTTCAGGAATTTCTTCTATTTTAATATTTCATGCAACACCTTCCTGGAAAGAGAAACTCAGAAATCAAAACGTGGGAGGTCCAGGAAGCTCATGAAACTTAGGAGGCTCAGAAGCCTCCAAAACCTGTAAGGTTGAAAAGCTCCACACTAAAGATTAGAAAAGAATGTGCACTTGTGGGGGAAGAGGAGACTCTCCCGGTGGGTTGCCTTTAGGATGCCATTGCCCATGCTGAGCCACCCTTATGACGATGCAACTGAGATGTTCCTGCAACAAATACCTCACCTTTTCTCTTGCAAGTAACCTTAGTAAACTATGCCACCAAGCCAGATTTGGGTGAAGAAATGCTTTTCTCTGTGTGTGGTACCTTGTCTAGGGTGAATGCATGTTTGTTCAAGTCTCCCCAGGAAAATCCACACAGCAGTGAGATTTACACAGTAGTTTGTTTTGGGGAAATGTGAAGCTCTGTAATTACTGTTGTAATGTGAAAAATTGCAGTTCAAACAAGAAGTGCCATAGTTGATGAAATCAAGACTCATCAACAGGAAAGACACCTGCTTTTGAAAGCCCACGGGATGTTGCAGCTCAGCAGTGTTCAGCCTGGGGGTCCCTCATGGACAACCATAGTAAACAACTCCTTGTCTAGAGATGGTGTGCATGGAGGTAAATTCATCTAGGGATAGGGATATTTCAGCAAACTGGAACGAAAGTTTCTTTTTGTAGTGACCACAGAAGAAACCTTCTAAAACATTAGTAATGACATGCATTCAGCTAGGTTTCCAAATAGTGTAACAGCTAGCTTCCGTTTCCAAATAGTGTAACAAACCCTCAAAATTTGGCTGCTCTATCATTTGCTACATTAATGTAAAGGATGTATGAAATCCAGTCTTTCAGGTCTACAAACGGTTTTCAAACCACATAAAACCATATCATAAAAACCCATGTCTCCCACTTACTGACAGTTTTGTTCATGTGATATTTTGAGGACAAATTAACATGAGTCTTCGTCTGTAGGATCTATTTCAAACTAATTATATATGTAGTTTTTAGTTTGTTTAGAGGCCTTTGGGGTTGGCAAAATATTATTGAAATATGTATCCTAAAATATCAATTATTGAGTGCTAAGCCCCCTGGCTGCCTAACCCTAGGGCTGTAAGGAATCTTTAGGGCTTTGGATCTTTATTGTTTTACCATTCAGTGTGATGTGTTAAATAATACAGTCAGAGAGAGTATATCCTGTTTTCAAAATTGCCTCAACTTCAAGATAGAGTGGGTGGTTTATTCTTTTCAATAGTTGATAAGGCTATTTGCCTTCTGGGAAATGGAGAAATCTAGGCTAATAGTCTGCTCTCTCTGGGAATTCTGAAGATAGTTTGTTGTTTGTTGTTTAGAAGTATGCTATCAGCTTTATTGTTCATTGCTTTTGTCTTTCCTATCTTTAAATATTGTACCTAATGTCTATTTCTGTGTAGTATCACTATCTATGTTGCCTCTTAATTATCAATTATATATAATTTTTTATCGCTGATCTTCCATCAGATTATCTTATCTATTTACTGAACTATCAATCCTGATATTTCCATATAATTCTTATCTCAAGAATTGCCATTTGATTTCCCACCCAACTTAGGAACATTCTCAGCTGCTAATTTAGATAATAGTTTTCCTGAATTCTTTATATTGTCATAATTCACAGATCATTTGATTTTCTGTATATTTTTCTTTGACCTTTGAGTTATCTTCCTTTTCCTTATTCCAGTCTTTCTGTGAGCCTGCCTTGGTTGATTCCTTGCTGCTCTAAAGTACCCTGGCAAGTTTTGGGTTGAAAGTTTCGTGGGAGGGTTAGTGTCCCACTCACTGGAACAGGTCATGGTAGAATATCTAAAAGTAAGCTGATTTCAGCACTGCACAGCACTGTTGGTTCCCTTCACTGGAAGTCCTGCTGACAGGGCTGCTTTGTTTGGTCTCAGTGGGAGAGGATGCACCTGGCCCTGCCAAAGTTGGGGATACCCAGAAGACCCACCCCATTAGAGGATAAAGGGAAGGGGATTGGGGGAGGGACTCTGGGAGGGGAGGACTGGAGAGGGGCAGCGATTGGGATTTAAAAAAAGAAACTTGGAAAAGCAATGTATGGGAGAAAGGGTTTATTCTAGCTTAGGGTTTCCTAGAGATACAGTCTGTCATTATGGGAAGATGTGGCAGCAAACTCAAACAGTGGCAAGAGCAGAGTCTGGATGTGGGAATCATATTCAAATCATAAAAACAGTAAGTGGGATTCTACAACCTTCCCAAGCATCATTACCAGTCGGGGAGCAAGTGTTCAAACACTCATACCTATCAAGAGACTTCATAATCAAACCACTACAGATAAATTCATGATCTTTTTCTCAAATCTTCTTTTTCAGTTAATTAAATGTACCTTACTATGAATTATCTTCTCTCTATTGAAGTAATTTTGGCTTTCTAATTTTAGAAGTTTAAGTTGTTCCTTTTCAAATAAAGCCAGTATGTTTCTACCATGTCCTGTTTCTTCCAAGGCCAATTATTCTTTTAATAATTTTATATATCCTGGTTTCTTTCTTTTTTATTTTTTCAAAGACTGAGTTTCTCTGTGTGGCCCTGGCTGTCCTGGAACTTGCTCTGTGGACCAGGCTAGCTTCAAAATCAGAGATTCATGTGCCCGTACCTCATGAGTACTGGGATTAAGACATGTGCCACTACCACCTGGTTTATATCCTGCTTTTTAAAGAGTTTATTGGATTATTTTATTATATAAAGTTTGTAGGGTCAACTTCCATAGTAGTATATCAACAAGTAAGATTAAGCTGATTTCAGCATTGAAATTTCAGGGTACTTGCAGGTATTCAGGGACCTTGGACAGGTGTCCTGTCCTTATGACAGCTCTGTTCTTATTATATGGTCAACATGTTCTCAATGCACAGGACAATTTGTTGTTGTTGTTTTATTAACCCTGGCTTGATAGTACATCCTTGTACTCCCTCCAGTCAGTAGGCAGGGGAAAGGGGACCACAGATAGTTTGAGGTCCAGCTTGGGCCATACATGCCTATCTCCAACTGTGCTGGCTTAGTCACTTTTCCATTGCTTGACACTATGACCAAGGCAGAGATTATGAAAGAAAGCATTTATGAGTTGTTTCAGAGGTTTAGTCTATTAATATTATGGTGGGGAACATGACAGCGTGCAGGCAGGTACTGGAACAGTAGCTGAGAGCTATATCCTCATCTGTAGGGAGAGAGAAAGAGGAAGTAAAGGAAGAGGGAGAGGGAGGAATCAGGGAGATAGATAGATAGGTAGGTAGATAGATAGATAGATAGATAGATAGATAGATAGATAGATAGATAGATAGATAGATAGATAGACAGACTAACCGACCTGGCCTGGCCTTCCATGGGCTTTCGAAACATCAAAGCCCACTCCCAGTAACACACTTTTTGCAATAAGGCCACATCTTCTAATACTTCTAATCCTATTAAAGAGTTCTACTTCTGGGTGACTAAACATTCAAATAGATGAGCCTATGGGGGCTGTTCTTCTTCAAACCACAATTACCCATGAAAAACAGAAAATATCAGTCCTCTATATGGTTGGTCTACATTTTAGTTTTTTTTAAAGGATATGTATTGAGTTTTATTGTCCACCAAGCCTCATGGAGAAGCTGAGTTTTCCTGCTGCCTTGTTAAATTGGAGAGTGCAGCTTTTCCACAAGTCTGTACTTTTCTGATAGGTTTTCTATTTCTTCTATTTCTATTTTTTAGTTCACTTTTTTTCTGAAACATGTAGGTCTCAGATTTATGCAAGGACTTCAGCTCTAACTTTTCTGTATGGACTCAAGACCTAATTTCTTGTGCCTTTGGTATTTAATTTTTAATATATGAAACCTATCCCCACTACTAACCAGAGATGACACAGATGTTTGTCCCTATTCACGTGATGTTCTGTATAAGGCACCTGTGTACTTCCCCCTTTTTAGCTCCACATTACAAATTCAAGTAAACTTTATGTAGCACTTGAGGTGTTCGCATCTGGGTGATTTCTAGTTCGCCATATTCTACCACTTTGACAGCATATGTCCTAAAGCTATTAATGGCTGCTTCCCCCAACAGCCAGATGAAGCTTTAAAATTATCCCTTCTTAGGCCAAAGACCATTTTTATCCTTGGCTCCTTTTTGAAGTACGAATTGCTGTAACTACACTTTGTTGAACTCTTACTACCAAGGCAGTGCTTTAATTATATAATGTTACTTAACCATCGCAAAAAAGAAATTATGAATGTCTGAATGTATACTCATTTTTTATTATCTCAGAGAGATTATGTTACTTGCTCACAGTCTCATAAAAATGAGACATAAAATGGTATTACCATGATAGCAACAAAGGACTGTCTAGTGAGAGACCCCTCACCTTTAAACATTTAATCACATGGGCTATGCAGACAGCCACTTTCAAGACAGGCATATTTAATGTGTATTACTTGACATTCTTGGTTTTAAAGGCTGCTAACCCTTCAGTATTTTTGCTTTTAGAACACACATATATTAGCTTACTCAAAAAGAAGTCTTCCCATTAGGGTTTGACTTTAGAATGTATTTTACAATTTAAGAGTTTTCCTCTTAACAGTTTTTGTTAGTCAAACAATAAAAAAATCTATGCATGCTTATTATTAATGATGCTTCACCAGAAGTGTTATAGATATGACCTTTCACTAGCCTGCACGACAAGACAATGGTGGCAGTGACATATTGACTCAGTTGTCTGAGGAATAAAACCTATGATGTTCAGTCTGCCACTCTATATGCCACCCCGTTATGTCTCACTCTCCTAAACACCATTTTGACACAAGAAATGAGGTAGAAGGTGTCTCTCAATATGACACTCTTGATTAGCACATAGTGATCAGTTGGGATGGGACTCATTCCTGAAACAGACTACAGGAGATAAGGATTCAGGCTCTAAAAAGAAGAGACAAGTATTGCACATGCGTGGACATGTCTAGGAGGCAGTTTTGTTCTGTTGAAGGGAGAGGAAAGCTTTTCATCCTGTTTCTTCAATTGCACTGGGTTTTTGGATAGTAGGAACTGAATACATAATGCCCTGCTAGGCAACTGCTCTCTGCACAGCATCAGCATCTTTGAATTGTTTAACTATGTTTTCCTCTACAAATTTCCACAACACTGTGCTTACTAAGTTAAATCATTTTTATATCATACATTTTAGTGTTTATTGAATTCCATTGAATCTTTCTCCTTTATTTTCCTCTCCTCTTTAACTGTGAGTTTTCACAAAGTGGAAAAACCTGCCTTGACTAATTACTGTGAATGACATTTGGTGCTACAATCTTGATGTATAGTTACTTGCTAATTATATTTCTAATTCACTATGAAGTTACACTATCAGTCCAGATAAGGAAGATGTCAGATAATTATGGTACAAGGATAGGTATCAAGAAGAAGACTCATTCTGTATGCAGAAGGCTCGAAGAAAAGTGTGTTGTTTGTAGCAGCCTTCGTGAAATGTGTTGTTTGACTTATTCCTCACTGTTTAGCTTGGTAGTGAGCTGGAGTGAGCTCAGTTAATTCTGCCTTTATTTTCTTTCATGTTCTGCATATCCCTCTAGTACGGTGTTCATTTTTCACAAGGTCAAAGGGTTGCTTAGAATTGTACAGAATGTTCTTGCATTGCTGTGGACGGAACACATAGTTTCTATTACTGTTTCCCAGAGTTTATATGCACTTTACGCCATGTAGACAAAATGCTTCAGATTCACGCTTTTTACAGAGCCTTATTTATCATTAATACTTTCTGTATTTAAATGATACAGAAATGTACATGCTTTCAACGTATATTAGTTGTTTTAAAATGTCGAGAAAGGTGCAGTTTATGCCTTCTGCCACCTGCTAATGCCTATAAAACCATGCCTGCCTGAGATACTGAATTGTTTTCCATTATATTAACATTGCATGAATAAAAATCCAAGCCTTTTAAATCACAAGTTTACTATGGTGTTGATTGGCCCGAAGCTGGATAAATCCAGACAAATATTTATGGTGCCCAGAGTTGTGTATGTAAATATTCTTGCCTTGAAAATGTTTCCAGTGTACCATTAAGCTGCCAAGGTAACATAATTTAACAAGGAAAGCAGCTAGCAGAGATCCAGTGCTCATTCAATTTGAATTCTTTTTCTGCTCTCACTTTAATACATGATTTTGAACCACGTGCACCTTTCCAAAGCCTAACTCCCACTTTGTGAATTGCGGGAAGACCAACTCTAGAGTTATTAGGGTGAAGAGCTAACTTTACAACTTCCATAAGAAAATTCCACAAGCTGGACACTATTAAGCAAGAACCAGTACTCATAGACTGGTGGACGTGAAAGTCATGACCAAGCTGGCAAACTCAGTTTCTATAACAGTGTGCCATGAACTCGAGAACCAACAAAAGACGATGCTTAGGAAGGGTTGGTGGGAGAAAAGAGAAGAGAATTTTGTAATCATATTTCCATTTCTAAATTTTAGAAATGTAAAAGTTCACTCTCTAGGAAGGGCATGCTTTCTGAGGCTCACAGATGCTTCCTTGTGATTAAGTCTTTCCAGGATGGATGAAGTTGGGAGTCTAACTATCAGTGTTCTTCCAATTTCACTCTCAAGGACTTCAGTCTTGTAACTTAGTCACTTCCCAATAGACGCACCACCCAATACATCACCTTGATGTTACGGGAACTCTTTACCTGGAGAGCTAAATCAATGTCTACCCCTTCTTTACAGAGCACCACTGACAAAAGAAGGTATGACTTCCCCAATGTCCAACTTTGGGACCGATGTTTATCAGGAATGCTTTCAGGAAGCATTAGTGAGATGTTACAGGAGTGTAGACGAGTCCAGAGCAACCATACTGAGAGAAGTCTTACCTTAGCATGGATGACAATCCCCCAAAGCTGGAGATTACTTTACACACTTTATATATTCCATCACCCCCAAAGACATGAGGCCACATGCACTTAAGGAATAATTACCTACAGCTAGTTGTGAGGTGCAGGGGAGAGTGGCTGAGATCATGTGAGGGTCCAATGACCTTCCCCATAGTCCTATTGGGGACCAACAGCTATCAACAAACCCAGTTTTGAGTCTTGATTGCAGGTAATCACAGGTTCTCTGATGCAGAGGTTGGGAGATATGCTCAGAGGATAATATTCTATAATACTTGGGTTGAGGAAAATTTATATAATGCTGAGTGAACATGAATATTCATAGTAATGACATTTACATTTATAAAGAAATGTGTTTGTGTTTATTATTATTCAAAAGATATTTGCAAATTAATTTGCAATAATACTCATGCCTCAACTGTTTGCTCTTCCTCAGACATGAGCCCAAATGCTCGGTTAGTCCATTGTCATTTCATTTAGTCCTTGTAATAAGTCTTTAATGCCAGTGCTGTCATCTCTGTATTGCAATTAGAGTAGGTGGCAAGCATAAACTTCCCAAGGTGGAAGATGGAAAAGCTAGGATTCAAACCAGCTGAAGCTGCAGCATGGGTCTTATGCTTCATGGCACACAGTCTCCTTTGAACCTGAGCTTAGAAAGCCAACGTGGTTTGCTAAAGCTTAACAAAGCCCTCATGTAGGCTTGGTTTAAGAACACTCTGGGGTGTCAGATAAGGCCACCTCGATTTCTAGGATTGTTACTCTAGTGAGAGAGGGTGCGTGGTATCTTCTTCGCTGCCCTTTCCTCTTGAATCAGGAAGATAATTGGAGTCAGTGCTCTGCTGAGTGCCCTGACCTCCCTAATCTTAAAAACTCAAGCTTACTAATGAATTCTAGTAAGAGGATATGAAAGTGAATTATGTATCAAAGGAGGAGCCAATTACACTTAAATCTTTCGACATTCAGCTTCCTTTATTGCTTAAATGAGAGATTTGTATTAGGCGTGGAGTTTCATCTCCATTCTAGCCTTGCCCTGCTTGGTAGAGTGAGCAGTTGTTTTCCACCTTATTAAGCCTAAGTGACTAATTTAGTGTTTAAAACTCTGTAATATGCCACATGACAAAAATATCTGTTAAGAGGATGTACACATTTTTTTTATTTAAAACTTAGTCATATTGTACACTCTGTATAATTGCTTATTAAGATGATCCACATATTATTTTCTTTACAAGGCAAACTTTTTAAAGGAAGTAGTCCAATTTACTTGAATTGTTTAAACATCTCTGTTCATTACATTAAAAAAAAAAAAAAAAAACCAAACCCATGAGATGATGACAGAGCTAAATTCCATAGGTTGATCGACTTAGAGCCATCACTGAATTTCTCTACATGTAGCTTTTCAGCCATGTCATCTTGCTAAGACTGTGGCATTCACAGAGAACCCCAAATGACTAATGAGAAAAGCCTCAGGTATGTGTGGGATATACTAGTATTGCCTGAACTTTACTCAGAGAGATGCAGAGAAGACTTATTCAGCCTGGATGAGGCACCAATCACATGACAAAGAATGACTGTTCCAAAGTTCAGCTTTGCAAACCAGTGAGATTATTTGGGCTTACAGAGCATTTATGAGGGGTAGTTACAGGAAAGTAAGTGACCCAAAACAGCCACACCACCAGCTGTCTCACCACAGGATGATGACTTCCCAATAGCTGCATAAATGAGGTAGCATTCTTCAGTTAACCTTCTACACTGTATATATTCTAGCACATCTCAGGATCAGGAGAACACATGGAGCCAAAGCCGAAAGAATTCTATGCATCTGGGAGAGACACATCACAGGGAAGGGACTAATGACTTTTCTTCTATGATGGCATGCCAGCAAGCTAAATGTTGAATTTCTTGACTGAATTGTCACAGTTTCTTCTGATGAAGTTGGTAGTGACTACTCTGCTCAGAAGACAACAATCTACAATCGCTGGTTTGTAATCTGAGCATGTTTTCAGTGAGTTCGAGTGTTCTAGCTGTAAATAGACTTATTTCCCACATGAGTATGTTTTCATTGTACTTCTGTAGGATCGTTGTTAAAAGTCATGAGTGCCTCTACTCAATAGAGTTTACTGCAAGCATGATTTCCTGTGGACAGTTGAAGATCTTAAAATTTCTGCACATTTAGTTTTATGTTGCCATGACAGTCCTATATAAGCCACACACAGAGCTTTTTAATACAGCTGAGTTCCTGCCAGTGGTGCTGTAAGACTGGCACCTTTTATTCAGCCCCAAAGTACCTTTAGTACAGAGATAATAGCTTTTTAAGCATGTGCATGGAATAATCCTTGAAATCTGAGACTGTTAGATTGCATAGCCAAAGGAACTTTATTGATATGATTAAGACTATAGGCCTTGGGATGGGGAAAGATTATCCAGTAATATACTTGTTCATGCAGTTTAGTCACATGAGTCCTTAAAAGCATAGGACATTTTCTGGCTGCAATTAGAGAGATGTAATGTGTGAGTACAGCCCACAACAACCTTTGAAGGTTGAGGAAAGTTTCCATGAACCAAGAAAAGCAGAGGCCTCTGACAGCAGGGAAAAGGCATGGAACAGGTTTTAATCTAGAGCCTAAAGAAAGTGATGTGGCTCTCTTGGTTTGAACCTGATAAAATCTGCAGTGATCTATAGACCTGTGAGATGATAAACTTATATTGATTAAGTAATCATGTTTGAACTGGTTGCTTCTTGAACAGCAGTAAAAATGAACAGTATCCCTGTGCATGATCCTCTCTGAATTGGAGCGGCAATCACCTTTGGAAGAACATTTAGAATGTGTTGGGTATTGTGCTACGTAGTGTGTGTGTGTGTGTGTGTGTGTGTGTGTGTGTGTGTGTGTGTGCGTGTGTGTGTGTGTGTGTATGTGTGTTCATCATACAGTATCTGAAAATGTGTATTATTTTATCTTCATATACACACACATATGGAAAAGTAAGGCTTGAAAAGTTTAAGTAACTTATACATATCACATATCTAATAGCTAGCACAATTATTTTGGGAAACCATATGAATCTGAAGACAAAATCCATAATGCATCCTTGTATACATCTATGTAAATACAAAATGTTAATTGTTTCTCTTCATCAGAAAGATTCAAAAGCAATGAACCTCATTTAAAGCCATATTTCATCATGTCAGAATGTTAATTACCTTACTTATCAATCTTTTCCCCATGGTTCTGTCTTATTAATATAGGTATCCAATATATAGTGATTAAATCATTAATAAATCTTGTTGTGTGAAAATAGTGGGATGTAATTTATGTCATTTGTTGTGTCACAAACATATATGTTATATATTCATAAGAAACATTTTTTTTCATTTCAAGTATGTCACAAGATTCAGATTAAGATGTTAGTCTGCATTTGTAAAATTTTAAGGTATAATCCCACATTATGTCAAATAAATTATTTGCAGCTCATTTGTGGTTTGTTTTAATACTTGACATGAGTGTTAATTCTCATTAGAATATCAAATAAGACTATTCAATGATATCAAGAAAATTAACTGACCTTTGTTTTATCGGGCAAGGACTTCATTTTATGTTTTAAAACTGTGATTGAAATTAGAAAGATAACACTATCTAATTAAAACATATTCTGTTCATTGGAAAATGTCACTGATGTTGAAGCATAAACTTTTGAGCCAAGTGAGACCTCATGGACTGCTGACCTTCTTTTTCCCTGTTATCCCATTGATGACTGACCACTTGGGGCCCAAGAGAAGTCTGCAGGTAGATGCTGTTGAAACTTGAAGTCAATAAGGACATACATTTCAGCTCATTTTTGGCAAAGAAGTCTATTGAAAAGTGAACAATTTTTTGATAGGGTTATTTGGTTTTCTGGAGTCTAACTTCTTGAGTTCTTTGTAAATATTGGATATTAGCCCTCTATCAGACATAGGATTGGTTAAGATCTTTTCCCAATCTGTTGGTTGCCGTTTGGTCCTATTGACAGTGTCCTTTGCCTTACAGAAACTTTGCAATTTCATGAGGTCCCATTTGTCTATTCTTGA
>CM052708.1:8954467-9024202 GCA_028551405.1 Uromys caudimaculatus
AGTTCAGACCACTAACCAAAGAATACACATCTATTGACCCATGATTTGAACTACATATGAGGCAGAAGAATCACCTCGATGGCCACCAGGGAGAAAGGAGAGGACTTTGGGCCTGAGGGTGCTAGGGGCCCCAGTAAAAGGGAATGTCAAGGTGGGAATATGGGAATGGGTGGGCGGGTAGGTGGGAGGAGGAATTCCCCCACAGAGGCGGGGAGGGGGAGGGGACACAGGGTTTCTAAAGAAAAGGGGAATCATCGGAAATGTAAATAAAATATCAAAAAAAAATAAATAAAGAAATAAATAAATAAAAAAAAAGAAAATAAAAAAAAAAAAGAAAAGAAATCTTTAGTAAGGTGGCGAAAAAAAAAAAAAAAAGAAAAGTGAACAATTCACAGAACCAAAATAAGCTCTTAACACCATTTGTTTCTAAATAATTCATGTTCCAAAGAAGACTTCTAGATGAAAATAATGATTGATCTTATTAATTAGAAAAGCAGCCTATTAATTAATTAATTAATTAATCCATTAATTAATTAATTAATTAATTCATTCATTCATTTACTTAGTCTTCAGAAACACCAAAAACGGGCATCAAATCCCGATACAGATGGTTGTCAACCACGATGTGGTTGCTGGGAATTGAACTCAGGACCTCTGGAAGAGCAGTGAGTGCTTTTAAATGCTGAGCCATCTCTCCAGCCCCAGTCTATCCTTTTAACAGAAAGACAAAGGGTACAGTGTTCAGCAACAAAACCATAGGAAATAGTTACCTTGTATTTAACTGAAATTTCAGTAGATATAAGCAAGATACTCAGGTAGAAGCTATACCAATTTTTAAAGTATCTAGTTTTGATAGTAACATGCTGAATTGTCTTATTTCTGCCAGTGATCATCTGAGTTCAATCCCTCATACCCTCATGATGGGAAGAGAGAATCAGTATCTGTCAGTAACCTTCACATACATGCTGTTACTCCCTCTGTCATATACATGTCCACAATAATAATAAATAAAATAACTTATTCTAATACTATCTACACAAAATTTTCTATATTCACAAAATATATGGTAACAAAATAATTATGCACGCTATAATATATTGTCGTCAAATTAGCAATCAGAGTGCAAGTATTTCATGTTGAAGACTAAAGGTATGCAACATGTTTGTGTTATGCCACAATCAAAAATTATGCCATGTTTTTATTAGCCCATTCAAAATTTTAATTATGACTGGATAGCCACAACCATGAAAGTTAGGATGGATACAGAAGGAAAAAATGCTGAAATATTTCAGGACAATACCTAGGGTAATTTTAGGAATTCAGGTCAGATATCAGTCTCACAACCAAATTAATTCCATGAAGTGCTAGGTGCCAGGGAATAGTATCAAGTGAAAACAGAACACAGGGCACAGAGACCCGAATGACCCGAGTCCAGGGAGCATGTCCACATAGTGATTGTCAGAAGGGTTGGCTAAGACCATCAGAGAAGCACCAGTTCTGGAGCTGTAAGACAGCAAATGTCTTGAGAACCAGTGGGTAACTACATTATCCCCTCCTGTGGCCAATGAACAGTTGTTTCTCTGCATTTTTCATGATAATTTCCTTCCACATGCTACAAGGTTCCGGCCTCTGTCTCCTCTGGGACACTGCTTCCTAGATGTCTGCAGCCATCTTCTCTTACCATCCTTCTTGATTATGACTAATTCTAGTTTGTCTAGAAAACTCTTTCCACCACCTTCCTGCTGGTTTTAAAAGAAATCTAATCGATGCTCTTTTCAATACTGTGCATTTTTTCATTCCCCGTCGACATCTACGTATAGTGAACCAAGAATGTGTATCAGACTCAGTAACTTCTGACTTGCATGAGCTCCAAAAGGAAGTCGTGTGTGCATTAATCATGCTTTGCCATTGACTGATAGTTTGTGGGAAATAAAGTGCCAGTATTTTTAGTTCTTAATCTTAAAATAACTCACTTTTTATTGGTATAAATCCTTGATGGATATCCACACTTGTATACATTATTTAAACTATAATTTCCTATACTAAACAGTTGTTAGATTAACATGCATCTTTAGAGATCTTTCCAGATGTATCAAATTAGCTTCTTTGAGTTCTTTTGGTGTATGATTTGAGGCAGTGTAGAAACGACTGCTTTTTAATTTGTATTCCAAGGGTTACAACCAGCAATTTGACTTTAAAATGCCATTTAGGATGTTTTTTCCTCCTGTTAGTATTCATGCAGGAAGAAAATATCATTTTCCCCCCCAAGAATTATTGAATATAAAAATACAGCCTGATCTCATTTACAGAGGAGAAACAGATACAGATGTTTCAAATGGTTTTAAAGGAAGCCTATTATCATGAGATGCTCTGCCTCCTGTTATTACCTATTAATCAAGTAAGTGTGGCACAGACATTTTACTGTGGATACTAATTATCACTATGAAAGAAGCTAATAGCTGAAATGAAGGCCATGGAAAACAAATATCAGTATTTGAATTTTTTTTCAGGATTTTAAGAATTAGAAATGTTTAATGTCATCTAATTCTTTGATTTCCTTCTACCTTCTTTTTCTGAATGCTCTAATAGTTGAGTGCAGGGCCATATTTATATGGCCTCTTTACCAGTTGCAATAAGCATACTGTCCCTTTCCCGTTTCCCTTCCAGCCTCTAGATGTGGGCTTTCCGTCTTTCTCAGCTGTTAGGGATTCCTGCCACGTACTTCTTTCTGCTAGTGATTAATATTTTTCCCCTCTCACAAGTCTTTATTTTCCTTTTCTTGAAATAGAAACCCTGCTGCTGATGTTACCTTTTCTTTGGATTTCCTTCAGACTTCTTTTAGCTAGCCTCCCATTGCCCGGCGTGCAAGAAACCTGCTGATGGCAAGAGTCCCTTCTCCTATTTTAGCTTTTTGTTATTCAAAATACTCAAAATGCTGATTGAATGATAACAATGATAGGTATGGCGTGTTTATAAATTGCTGTTCACCTGGTGATTTAAATATGATTTATGTGCCTGGATTCATTAGTAATCTAAATTTTCATGTGATACGGTGATTCTGCTTTGTTCTTTCAGTGACTGAAGAAATGAACATAGAAATATGTTTTAGAAGAAATATTACCTAATACCATGGGGCTGGAACAATGGGAAAGGTTACTAACAAAAAATTCATATATTCACCATACATTCCAAATAATTAATATATGTCCAAATATAATCGATTTCATTAGTTTTGGCAAAATAGTAAGTGGAGTAAACTTATCACTATTTAAATTTTTGTTTCAAGAAAGTTGGCCTAGCTTATGGTCAGTTCCACAGTAAGTATGGGCTTATTATATACCCCATACATTATCATCCCGAATGTTTATCCTAAGCTGGTTCTTGATTACAACGAATAACAGAAGAACTCTTAGAAGTTATAGTAGATTTCCTGGAGCCCATGGTCTTTGTACAAAAGGTTCCTTACAGAGGATATGCAATGGGAAGCAAGAATGAGAGGGAGGCTTGTGAGAGAAAGTCGCCAAGGGAGGTCACACTTCAAAAGGAAACTGGCCCTGCAGGGACACTGTGAGCTCAGTAATACCGCAGAGTTGGTCTCATTAGGATGTAAGGATCATTAACCGTGGACAAGCCTCTCAAGAGACGGTATTCTCCTAGGTCAGGTAATTTCGTGGACAAGGGGAACTGTTCTGTACCCCCAGGAAGGTCACAGTACCTGGAGAAATGGGCACCTCAAGTTGGTAGTGAAGACAGGAAGGTACTGTATAATTTATCAGTTCTAGCTTGCAGCAAAGCAGATCACCCAGAGACTTATAATGATGACGTCTTTCATTTTGGGAGGTTGTCCATGTGGTGGGGGGGCTCGGGTAGCCAGTTCTTCAGCTCTCTGTAAATTTCACCCATTTTAAACTGAGCCAATTCAACAGCCTGCTGCTTCAAAAAATAAAAGTTTTTATTATTTGTGTTGTTTGCGTGCATGTGCATGTGCGCCCAAGTATGCATGCTGTTGCCTGTAAGTCAGAGGACTGCTTTTGGAAGTCAGTTCTCTCTGTCTACCATATGGCTCTTAGGGATTGAATCAAGTTCAACAGGCTTAGCAGTAGGCACCTTTACCTGCTCAGCCTTCTTACTTATCCTTTTAAAAAGAAAGTTTTATCCGAGTGCCTTTGTATATATGTTTGGGTATACTTGCATTATGAATAAAATAGCAGGCTTAGTAGTTCTAACAGAGACCCTATGAACCCCAAAGCCTAAATATTTGCCACCTGAATCTCCAGAGAGAATGTTTGCTGATCTTGATCCATGAGGTTATTTCAGGATTGCTTGCTTGCTTCTTAGGATTTGCTGTGCAAGGCCTCTCGAGACTGAGCTTTGACCAGGCACATGATCATGTGTGCCACATTGTGTTGTACTGTGGAAGTCACAGACTGTCTCAAAGAATGGAGAAACAGACTTCACCTCATGATGAAAGAAGCTAAACCAATGCATGGCCATCTGGGCTTTAATTAATGGGTTCCTGTCATACTGCTGATAGAACTTAGCCCTACATCTATACTCTTCTGCTATTAGAGGGCTGAGACATGGGCAGATGAGATATGAACAAATCAAACAGGAAGAAGAACAAAGAAGAGCCGAGTCTATGATGCCTTACAGTATCCCTGATCAGTACTTACCTCTCCCATGGAATTTATAGTGTATAGTTACCTTATAGAAGCAACTTGGTTGTTGATTATTCTCCTTGAAATGTTAAAAGAATTCTTCTACGTCTTAAGGAAACTCATACAATCAAAGTCATACCAGAGCCATTTTTTCTCCAAAATGTCAGATCTATACACAGCTAATATCTGCTATTTTTACATATTTCTCATATTGTTTTCACAACTCAGTCTATTCATTTACATGTTTTACGATAGTGAACCACCAGAGATTTCAGTTCCAATTCATTGACATATTTATTTATGTTACTCAAAAAATAATACATTTATTGAATAGCTAAGGTGGGGCTGGGGCTGTAGCTTGATTAGTAGACCATGAGTTTGGTTCCAGCTCAGCAAAATTGAATAAAAATAATTGAGGAAGGAAAACATTGTCATAAGAAATGGAGACTATCATTTGCAAAAATGAGGGACTGGAGAGATGGCACAGAGGCTAAGAGAACTGAATGCTCTCTCAGAGGACCTGGTCTGCTTCTGAGAAGCCACACTGTGACTCACAACTGGTTCTAGCTCCAGTTCCAGGGGATCCAAGGCCCTCTTCTAGACTTCATGGGCACCTGACGTACCCATGGCGCATACACATACAAGCAAGTGAACACTCTGTATGTATGTAAAATAAAAATGAACAAATCTTTAAAAAATGCAAAACTGAGAAGCAGGCACACATTTCTGTGGTTAGCATCTGATTGTCAGAGGAGTGGCCAGGAGGACAACACAGAAATATTACTGTGAGGGCTAAGGACCACTATGCAAAATGGTCAGTCTTAACTATTGAATGAGTATTTGTTTTCCTTAGGATATCCTCAGAATAACCCAACAGTGGCAATTTTGTCAAGCCATAAACAGTTACACCAAATCCAAATGCATGTTTCAGCTCAAGGTTTGGGATTCAGAGCAACAGGCCTGTGTCGGTTACCTAGGTTTCAGCTTCTGCCTTTGCCAAGTATTGGATTTTTCTAGAATTGGGTGGACAATGAAATTCACAAGGCAGGACAGTCGGCACACTCCCCCCTTTGTTGTGTGCTTCTGCATTAGTTTTTAAAGTGTTCAATAAAATTTATTGAAGTTAACCTCTTCATGAGATCAATGGGTTTCCCTGTCCTCATTTTAATTGACCTTTATGCATTATATTTGTGACTGTTTTGAGGAATGCAATACTGTCTCCCCCCTCCGAGTGTGTATTTTCAATACTCTAATCACACAGCAAAGAGAGCTATAGAACCTAAAACCATTAGCTTGCATCTCTTTCTTTTTTATACTTCTCCCGTTAAGCTTGTGATAAAAGGTCCACTCGAGGGTTGTGTTCAGTGCCTAAAGTGAATGTTTTAAATTTAATGATACAATCAAAATCATTTTTCCCTGGTAACTACTATTGTGCTCATTTAAATAGATTTCAGTACAGTTGTTTTTTTCCTTTTACATTATACTTCCTGTATAGATACAAGTGAGAGGGTTTAGTTCACGTTTAACAAACATCCGCCAATACAGTAATTTAGTTTGCCCCTTGCTTATCTCCGTCAGGATGAATGCCTACCCAGTTTCCAGCCTTAGTTCATAGACATTATTCTAATAACATTAGTTCTGCATTTTAAGAATTCCACATGGACTTGCTGAAAATACTTAGAAGTACTTCATACCAGAAGATTAAATCTCAAAGAATTTTGGTTTTGCAACTAGGAAGCTAAATTGCTCTTCACAACCTTGTCTTAATTAATGTCAGGTCAAGCGATTGCAGTTGCTTTGTGCTCAACTGGAAATATCCCAGTGAGTTATCTGGGCTGTGCCAACCCAAAATTGATTTGAATACTGAATGGACTCAAACTACTTTCTATTCTGAGACTAGCTACTTGGTTATAAATTTGGCAGTAGATTTTAAAATCAGATCTCAGAAACATGGTGAAAAAATAATTCTTTTTTTAAAAAATGTCTTGAAATTCCCCAGGTTCTATCTTGTCCTGTGGTTTGTTTTTGCTTTTCCTAGATACTGGCACAAATATCATAGGATGGAATTAGCTTTTATTTTGACTCAGGTCTGGTGCAACTTGCTTTCTGCTCCTCAATGAATAGTAACCAAGCAATTCTTGTCAGACTTACAGGACAGCAAGAGACCCAAACCAAGGGCAAAGAGGAAGGCAGGTAGATAAATGTTGACCACCTCATGTCCTATCTCCCACCTAGGACTCACTCATTTGTTCTAATCATGAAACGCCTTCCTGTGCACTACAGAAATGGTCCTTTAGAATGCTGCAGAGACTCTGGGAGGGGCCACACATGTTTGAGAACTGTGCATGAGAAACTGGTGGTGTGCTCCTGGTTTACTTACACTAACTGAAAGGTCTCACTTTGAGGAAGTTGAAAGATGCAATGAGTTTTACCATGAATGGAGATCTTCTAGTTATAAAATACATGTTACTTCTGTGTCATAGTCACATAAGAATTGCTTAGCTGTGTTGAGCACAATGAAAACATAATCCTTAAAGTGGCACAAGTATCACAAGAATTCAAATATCCAAATCCCTTAAACTTTTAAATCCATAACTTTGTGGGCGCCAATATGATGGCATAATGCAGAAAATTTTGCCATGAAACTTTGTCTTATACATGAAATAATTTTAAAATACGGTATAAAATTGTCATTGGGATCTATCTATCTATCTATCTATCTATCTATCTATCTATCTATCTATCTATCATCTCTCTCTATATATATATATAACTTATATATTCCAATTATATACATATATATATATACACATATCACATATATATCATTGGAATACATATCACACACATATACATGCACACACATATATATATATATTTGGAATTAGGGTTAGATTTGGGTCATACTCCAAGATATATTTATCCAAATAATGTGAGATTTTAAAAATGTGAATTATAAAATACACTTGATGCCATATATTTTGGATAAAGGGCAATTAGTCTGTAAGAAACACAGCTTATGAGGATATAAATATACTTATATATATGTATATATTTAAATATATCTTAACAATAATTAAAATTAATACCTTAAAATTTACATACTACAATATTAAAATATTTATAGTATTTAAAATTTGAATAACATGTAAAAAATCACCAGGATATTATTTGCATGTGTATGTGTGTGAGATGCATGTGTGAGTATGTTTTCCCATGTGGGAATTTGTGGATATGTGTGTGCAGGCCAGTGGTTTATATCAGTTGTCATCCTTTGTTGCACTCCGCCTTATAGACTGAGGTAAGATCTCTGACTTGAACTTTCCGCTTGCCAGTTCAGCTAGTCTAGCTAGCCATGTAGGCCCAGGAATGCCTTGTCTCCGTACTGAGTCCTGGGGTTACAAGCAGGCCACAGAGACCCCTGGCACTGACGTGGGTTCTAGGAAACTGAAGTTTGGTCCTTCTGATACTTGGCAAGTACTAACCCACTGAGATATTTCCTCAGTTTGGAAGGCATAGTCCTTTTATCTTTAGCTCTCTACTTTAGACATACAAATGAGTGTTTCCTTTCCATCTTTACATCCTAGCCAAAATTTGTTACTCAAGAGTCACCCTGTGTATTCATATAAGGAAATAACTTTCGATTGAGTATTGAGTATTGAGTATTGAGAACTCATCTGGGGTGTTAAACCTTTATTAGCAATGTGTGTGGATGCAATCACAGACCACAGCTTTCTTCATTCATCAGGGGTCTGCCCATGCTTGTCTTCACAATAGTGCATCCATTGTTGCTTGAGTTTTGTTTTTATGTATTTCAAAAAGCCATGGAAAGACATATTTTATCAATGCACTCTTCAAAAAGAAGCAAGGGGCGAAAAAACATTAAGTTACATGAAAAGAGTTTTAGAAATCAGAATCAAAATCGATTTTACCAATTAGGTTTTGCTATAATTACTTGATGATATTTGTCTTACACATAGGGAAATGTTGTAATGAAATTGATTTTTATAATTTATCATGCCTCTCTACCCTGCAGTCAACGCTCCCTGAAGCTAGACTGTGACGTTAAAGCACACACGTGTTTCTGTCCCTCATTGTTTCTAAAGCTTGCCTCCAAAGAGCTGGTGCAGTAGCAGGATCTCACGTGGTAGAGTGGTGTGTGCCGCCATTTCTGTCAGCAATGCTGGGGACTGCTCAGGACACACTCAAAGCCTGCACCAAGGCTAGATTTCTCCACTGGGCATTAGATGGCACTGTTCATCAACACATTCGAAGCTGTTTAGAAAACGAGATTTCTAAAAGCACTCATGATTTTCCTATGGATATTTCATGACATGGTTACTTGTCCCGCATTTTCTGCTTCTGCCCAGAGAAAACAGATAACATGATGAAGATTCGATCTGTGATATGCATCGCTTGCTCATTCTCATTTTAGAGAAACAGCTTTAAGACAAATTATTTTCAGTCAGTTATTGATAATATATCTATACTATTTCTGTGGTACATTTTAGCTTCTCTTTTCTTGTGGCTGTAAATGTATATATGTCAAAAGTTACTATTTAAAAGTTAGAGAGTGGCCAATATTAAGTAGCATTTATCATGGCAATTTAAGTACAGGTTTATAGTCCATAGGAACTGGAGTAGTGCACTGAAAATATGTCACTCAAGGAGCATGCCCAGGGAGACTGACCCCATGTTTCTTCATCTACAAAGTTGCCAAACATTAAATGAGGTAGTTTATGCAAAATGCTCAGAACAATGGCGGGTATTGTATAATTGTTTCCTATTTAAGGTAGAAAGGGTAGAAAGAGTGGAAACCAGTAACAAGCAGTACTGTACTACCATTCCTCAGGGTGCTTCTACCCAATAGACAAATGCCAGGAGGCAGTTTCACAAATGTGAGGGCTCTGGGCAGCCATCACCATCACCAGGAGGGTTGATTTTGTGCAGAGCTAAACCTTGCTTTGTGACTTACTTTCAGCCACACAATGGGGAATTCATTTCATCAAGGGATCAACTCAGAGGTGACATTTGCAAACAGAAGTGCTACAGAATCAGATTCCTTCCATTCCTGCAATTGAATAGAGCTCAGGACACAGACATGGCAGCACCAAGAGGTTCCAGGTTCAAAGTCCTCTAAGAGGGACAGGAAACTGAGGAATGCACTCCTAAGGGGAAAGGAGGCATTTTCTAGGGTGTGAGTAATCCTTGGCTGGCTTTCAGAAGAGCACTTTGGAGAAAATTTGGAAGATCATTTACCACGGTAGACAAAGACTTGGATATCGGAATGCATACTTTTAAGAAGACATTGTGGATAACACTTGAGGATTCTTGGCCCTAATGCCACCAGCATCCAATCCCTGTGGACAATGGTGTAGGAACATGATGAGGGACTCAGAAGATGCTGAGCACAAGATTCTGAATGCAGAAGAGAAGACCTGTGCCTCAGATCTTGGCATTGTATATGATTAATGGTTCTCTCTACCAATCCTTTGTAGGGAAAACATATTTCTATGATAAGAGGAATAAAAACAATTGCTAAAATGTTAATGTTAGCTAGATACACATCATGTACTTTGCTTTATTTCATTTTCCAGTTCATTAGTTTTCCTATTAAGTTCTTGTGGTGGTTTGAGTAAGAATGCACTCACATAGGTTCATATATCTAAATGCTCATGGAGTAGCACAAAGAGAAGAGATTAGAAGGTGCAGCCTTGTTGGAGGAAGTGTGTCACTGAGGGTGGGGTTTGAGGATTCAAAAGCTCACACTAGGCTCAGACTCTTCCTAAGACCTGGATGAACTCTCAGCTGCGTCTTCAGGACCCTGTTTACCTGTGTGTCACCATGGTCCTCACTGTGATAATGGCCTAAACATCTGAAACTTTAGGCAAGCCCCAATGAAATACTTTCCTTTATAAGAGTTATTGTGGTCATGGTGTCTCTTCACAGCCATAGAGCACTGACTAAGACAGGTCCTCAGCATAAAATTGAAAGTAACTCTCAATTACAGATGAATACTTTTGGATTTATTTGATCAATTAACTAATGTATACATCAAATAACTAAATTAAGAAGTTAAGTGTCAGTGCATAGATTAATGACTAGAAAAACTGAATGCCATTTGCTAAGTTAATCTAATTATTTTCTCTTATTTGTATAATATTTTAAGGAATTCTTTTTACAGATTTTATAGATATTTTTAAATTGTAAGTGTAATAAGACTTCAAAGATTTTGCCCGGTAATGTCAGTAAAGACACTGGATCCAAGACAAAGAATCAAAGTAAGTATTCCCCAACAGGACTTCCATAATCAGACTTACTATCTAATGTTCCATGCATGTACATATGTGAGTGTGTATGTGTGTGTGTGTGTATGGAGAGAAAGAGAGAAAGAGAGAGAGAGAGAGAGAGAGAGAGAGAGAGAGAGAGAGAGAGAGAGAGAGAGAGAGGTGATAGTTGCATACATGTATCTGGACCTTGTACTCTTCTTGCTATGTTATCTAATAAATATTAAGTATAACATAATTTTTGTCCTTGAGAAGATTCTTATAGGTGATATTGAGATTTTAGGGGTTCTAAACTTGACTTAATGTTGTGTGCCTTTTGATTTCCCAAGAGATAACATGGCCTTTGATATTTAAACTTGACCTCCTCTGCTTTCATTATGGCTATCCATCCACATTATCTAATAGAATAGCATGGTATTCTAAAGCCTACTAGTGGAATCAAATGTCTCACTCAAACATATCCAACGTAACCTTTATAATGAAGAGCTATGAACGTCACTTAGAACATTTCAACTTTAAAGGATGGAAATGAAAGCACCATTTCCAGTCTCCCTGCTGCTCCTTACTTCTCATAGTCCGTACCATTTTTCATAAGCTTTCACAAATGCTGTAAGTGACTCCCGCTTTCCCGCCCCCTGCTTGTGGTTGACACTAAAGATGAAAAAAGGAAACTCATCTGCAGAGTGTTTGGACATGTAGGCTGCGCTGCTGTGTACAAGGCCCGTTAGTGTTTACAGTTCTGTCACTAGCCTGCATAGGCTACAAAACATTTCAGTTCAGCAGGCACTATTTTTTTTTTTTTTTTTTGGCCTACGAACCAATGTTTAATAGTATGGCTATCCTGTAGATGAAGGAAACTCAGAGGGGAATTCTAGTGTCTTTAGTGTGAAAGCCAGGTAATGCATTAGTTTGATACTGCAGGAGAGCCAACCACCCTGTGATTTGCTTGTATGGAAGAGGGAATGTACTTTCTGAATCTCAACATCAAAACGCTATCGCAGTTTCCATTAAGCAGTCTGGAAGCTTCATCTATTTTCTCTCGTAGAATTCTGTTCTAAAACAATTCTAGCTGCTGTTGCCAGTTCAGACCTACCTGCAAGTGTTTTGAATATACACAAAGTTTGCAAAATGTAATACAGAAAAGAGAAATCTTGAGCTAAATATATCACCTATAAGATGCTTCCAGATATATCCACATAGATAGAGGAACTGAGTTCAAGTTTATCTATATGGCATGGAGATTTACGTATTCTTGAAACATGTTGAGAGAATGAAGATTGTCTTCTGTCTACAAAAACTCTAATTATGTTAGGTAATATATTAATAATGTTAGTTATTAACATATAATTAATATATTTCAGTGAATGATAACCACAATTGGTTTCATACATCAATTTATAGTTAATAGCAGTAGAATAGCATCTCTGTCTAAGGTATTTAGTGAGGCCATGCCTAACGAAAAACAAATGCCTACAGGGCGCCATCACAGGGTCCTGAGATAACCTAGTTATATTTTGTGCTTCTCTTGCGTTACACAAATCCCACATTCACAATATCAAGATATATGAGGAGTCTGAGATTTACTAGTTGCAAGGTAATAAGTGAACTTCCTGCAGTGTCACAGGCTGAGGTTCCTGGATCTCAGACCGAGGACTTGTAGTACACCAGCTATGCTGAGCACAGTGTTTCAGTTCCTTCTGCTTGCCCTCAGGTTTGCTCCTGATAGTGAGCAACCAGAAAGAGTCTTTGTATTAGGTATGTTTGTGGTACAGCTCAGGGTCCTGAATCTTCAAAATTCCATTTTATTTAAATGATAATACATGCAAACTTCACTGATCTCCCCCCCCCCCCAGATTAAGGCATTATTATTATCCTTTTACTGGGAATAAAAAAAAAATCATAAAAATTCCCAACCAACCAACCTAACTAACCTCTGACCACTACTCTGAAGGGAGATGCCATCTCTGTCTTTTAAGGCTACTGACCTGAAACTCTAGAATAAAAATCTGGGTGACTTTGCATATGAGCTGTGCAATACTGGCAGAGCCAGAGAGAATGCATACTAAACCATGCATTTCTAAAAAGAAATAACACAGTATTGCTAAAACATTCAATCCAAATTGGAGAACACAGTAGGAGCTCAATAAATAAACTTTGAGGCATGGAGATACATCATTGCTCAGTAGCCAGAGTGTTTATCGAAGATATGGACCACTATGAAAACATTTTCAAATTTAGTTCTATATTTGTAGATGAATTCAAGCAATGTCAAATCATGCCTTCTCCCAACTTGAGTTCATATGAATTGCTGATATCTACCAGGGTCCAGACCTTAGTAAATCCTAAATTAATCTTTACTAAAGTAGCACATAATCTTTCAGATTTCCAGAGGTCAATCTAATTACCATTATTTGTGACTGATAGAATATTAGTCAATCACATCACTATCTGTATTCTTTCTTGTCTTTCCTTTGCTCTGCTTTATATAGCATAGCACTGACCCCATCACCCATATTTCATTAGCTCCTTTGCCAAAAAAATAAATGCAAATTAGGTTTGGTCAATGACAGACAGAAGCAGGAAATAAAAGGGAAGCAGGAGTGAAATGCTAGGAAAATTTCTTGTCTTTAATACTCTTTAATACATGGATTTCTGAACATAGCTGTATCTCTACAAGAGCCCGGCTGACCTAGCTGGCATTTCCAACTATGGCCTACTTTCTAATGCCTGGTTCTATCTCCTGGCATTCACTAAGCCCATTTCTTCTTCTTTTCTTTTTTTCCAGATCTTTCCCTGCAATGAACTCTGTTATCTCCTAATTCCACACTTGTACTTTTTGCCCCGTAGAGGTGTGTGATATGGGTTCAGTTTCTTAACTGACTAGTAACTGATGTGGCCAAGACATCCTTAGGCCAGTTCATCAACCATTTCTTAGATTTATTTATTAATTTTCATGGTTTTTAGGAGATATTTGGTTGAACAAAACAGACTGTGATTCTAGTGTATTCAGCAAAATAGGATGTGTTATATGAATGGTGGGGTTCATTACCCAAACAAAGGTGGGACATGTAGCTTGACTTATGTTGACTGATTTAACATCTGATTTTTCTCAAAGGAGGGTAGATGTGAGCTACTTCCCTGGAAGAGGGTTTGAGAAGGAGCACAAAACAAGAAAGTCCTCCAACCTCAGAATTTGTCAATGTCCATCTGAGTTAAAAATTAGGAAACCAATCTAATGTAGGATGGGTTTTCCAAGGCCTCCAGGCAGCAGCATGGAAATCTCAATGTGTTGGGGAAAAAACTGATTATGAGAGTAGTTGGCTACATTTTTCAGGCTTGTAGGAGTCTTATCTTGATAATAAATACCCAGAGATATCTGTAGTAACTTTTAGAAATATCTATCAACTATACCTATGGGAGTATCAGCGAGGTATGAGTGGCTACCTGTTCCTAAGATGAAGCAATTTCAGAGTTTGAGATAAAGGCCTAAATGTGTATTGTCTCTGGAGCATAGTCTGTACATACTCTACGTTCTCGTTATGAATGGGTTTCCTGCTGGCAGGCTTGTTGTTCTGCTGTACTTCACATCTTGGTAAAATGTCTAAAACTTGCAAAAAATAAAAATAAAAATCCAGCATGCAAACCATAGGCAGAAGGTCCCGAATAATCTATAACTACAGGATATTAGTTCAACTAATACAATTAGGGCGTTGACCAGTGATCTTTACTGTGTGGTAGTGTTTTAAATATAAGTCTCAGTATCTAAAAACATTTCAAACTCTCTAGATTTGACTATCCTTTCTTATATTCACATTAGTTATGGAGGGGTACTATGATTTAGCAGATTTTTTAAAATGTCATTGTGAATAGTATTCTAGCTTGTGATTTTCCAACCACTTGCATCAGACAATATTTCCAGATGTATCTGTTTCCTTTGTATCCCTGAGATAAAGTGTCCAACAAGACCAGTTTGGATGACAAAGGGCTCATTTTGGTTCCTGTTTTCCTAGGCTCAGGACATGAGGATAGGGAAGGAAAGTAGGAAAGTTCAGTTTGTGTTATGGAGGACCAGGAGGCAGAGAAAGGAGATGCTTGCTGATGGGCTCTGGCTTTATTTTTGATCTTCTTTCATTCTGTCTGTGACCTTAACTGGTGTATGGTGTGATCATATTCAGGATGACTCATTCTCCCTCAGTTACTACTCTAGAAATGCTCTTGAAGACACCTCTACATGTTTGGACCAGTCTTCTACATGATTCCAAACCCAGTCAAGATAACAATGATGATTTACAGTCACCAGAAGTATAGTACTTGAGGTCATGATGAACTGTTTTAAACCTCAGGTCATGGACTAACTTTTGTTCCTCTATTCCAGTCATAACCCTCCAGTGTTACTATACTTAGAAGTAGAATCTTCAAAGAAACAACCAAGTTTTATTGTTGTTTTTGTTATTGTTTAAATTTATTTTGTGAGTATGTATATGTATACTTATGTGTATTCATGCATACATGGGCCTATGTCATGGCTTGCATATGAAAGTCAGAAAACAACTTGTTTGAATAAATTCTCTCTCTTTATTATGTGGGTCCCAGGGATCAAACTCAGAGGCTCAGGCTTCGTGGTAAGCACTTAGCTGCTGATTCATCTTTCTGACACTCTATTTGGAGTCAAATAAGGCATAACAGTAAAACGCTGGGTTTCCTCCTGATATATTAGGATACAGTCAGGGTGAGGCCATTTATAAACCAGGAAAAGGGACTACCCTAGAAGTTGGATTTGGATTTGCAATGGTAACAATAAATGGCTATCACATAGTATGGTAGCACAGTCTGATACTGCTACATATGTTTATGGTTCTGTGGTGAGTGAAATGTCTGAATGTCAGGAAGTAGTCCTGACACAGAGTGGGAACTTCACAGGGCAGCACTTTGAGGAAACAAACACTTGTTTGTGAATCAATGACATTTATTTTAGTTTCAGGAAAAGACTGCCTGAACCCCAAATGATTTTCTCTCTTCCAGTTACAATATGACATTTTTAGCAAAATTAGTTATCAAAACACAAAGTATCATGCTGAAATGCAATAATTTTCCATTAATTCTGGATTTTAAAAAATCACATATTTTTAAACAGATTGAATGCTAAATGGAGAACAACTTGTGAATATATCTGTGACTTAAGATTTTTTTTTTCTCTTAATAGAATTCACTTTAGTCTCACAGAGCCAAGTAGCATTAGTAATGGCTGGCATCCAGAGTCTAGACACTTCATCATTCAGTTGAAATGGAAGCTGAAATCTTGTTCTTGAAAATTGAATGGATGCATATACCTTTAGTTTTTTAAACTTATGAAGAATGTTGAGCAGAGAGGTGACCCATATTGGGTGAGGTAATACCACAAACTTGATCAAAAACAGCTTTTCAACTTTTGTTTTGAATGAGTAAGTATTTAATCTCCACAAGGATCGAACATCTTGCTATATCAATGATGGACATGTTATTATTTTTATTTCTTTTATTTTTTAGATTGTAACATAATTACATCGTTCCCCCCTCTTCACTCCTTCCTTGGAACTCTCCCATGTGTACCTCCTTGCTGTCTTCCGTATTCATAGCATCCTTCTTTCATAAACTGTTGTTCCATGCTATGGTGCTGTGAGTGAAAATGGACCTCATAGACTCATATATTCGAGGAGTGAAGCTGTTGGAGAAGGACTGGAAGGACTGGAAGTATAGCCTTCTTGGAATAGCTGTGGCTAGTTAGAGGAAGTATGCCACTGGGGTGACCTTTGAGGTTTCAGAAGCACATGCCCGGCCCAGTGTCACTTGCTTTGCATCTAGCTTATGTATCAGGATGTAAAGCTCTCGCTACTGCTCAAGTGCTCTGCTTGCCTGCCTGACATCATACCCCTTACCAAGATGGTCATGGACCAGTCCTCTGGAGCTGTAAGCAAGCCTCCAATAAAATGCTTTCTTTTATAAGTTTTCCTGGTCATGGTGTCTTTTCATATCAATAGATTAGTAACTAAGGAAGAAGTTGGAAACTGGGAGTGGCATATTGCTGGGCTTAGCCACGTTATTGTTTGTAGGACTATGGAAGACTTTGGGACTTTGGATAAAAAAAGGCAATTGAACATCTTAAGTGTGTTATATGGGGCTTAGTGGGCCATCCTAGTAGGATCCTGAGAGGCAGTCATGCTGATGTGCAAAACGAGCAATGCAGGCCTGGGTCAAAAGGTTTAGAGGGGAAGAATGTTAGCAATTGGGCTAGAGACAATTGTGAAATTTTGTCAAGGAATATGGAGGGGTTTTGCCCTTGGCCTAATAATCTTCTGGAGGCTGAATTGAACAGTTTTGGTTTGATAGCATGGACAGAGGAGATTTCAAGGGTGTGTAGAATGGACCATATCACATATTATTAGTGTTCACTCGTATATAGATCTGTAGTGAAAAACGAGCAAGCAGCACACAGAGAAATACAAAGTGTACAGTGTGGGGAGAACAGGAGCACCAGGGAGTGTAGTCTTGGAGCCAAGTCTGTGCTCCAGGAGATGGAAAGCACCATTCCCGTCATCTCCATGCCTGTCTGCTCGCCAGCATAATGCCAGCCATGGCGGTTCAGCACTAAACCTTTGGTACTGGATAACCAGTTAGCATATTCTTCTTCAGGACCTTTTCTTTTCAGGATCAATAATATGTAATGTTTACAATTTTGAATGCCCAGAGCCTTTACTAATTTTATTAGTTCTTTCCTTTCTAACAATTGACAGTTTCCCTAAACATCTCAGCTTGTCTGTTTATAGAGCTGAACAGAGTATCTTAGAGTGACTCTGCATACAGCCATTTTGTAAACATTTATTGTATATGCATGGATTTCAGTCCCTACTAGGAGCCTATCACTCAGCTTCAGGCAGAACCTATAATAGTGATGAATAAGGTCTCTATTTTCTGTCTCCATGGTCCTAAAGAGCTTCCGAGAGATGCTTTCTGTGTGGGGAATAAACAGGAACTGATTTGTTCTGGATTCTATCACAATACCACTGTGGCACAAAACATTTTCAAAATGTTATATTTAAAAATTGTCATCTGTACTTGTTTGCATGGTGCTAATAGTAATGAACATCTATGTTTTAAAAAGCAACCATACTTTGACCTGCACTGATTTTAGCATATTCCTTCAGAAAACCTGGTTTCACATGATTGAAAATAAGTATACTTCCCTCTCTGCTCTTGATCTTTCTCTATCCTCTCCTTTCCTATGTCCTCCAGCTCTGATTTCACAAAAACTTCCAAGATCCTCAAGCTCCCAATGTCTAGTGGGATAACAGACTGCCCACACATGACTCTAATTGTTTACAATGGTGTCCTTATCTGAAAGGAACTATAATGGGAAACATTTTAAGCTTTTTTTCTCTGCACAGAGCTGTTGACCAGCTTTTTTTTTTTTTTTTTTTTTTTTTTTTTTTTAAGAGTATTTGAAAAACATAGAAGCTATTTTTAGTTCTCTGAGTGCTATAGACCCGCCAAACTCCAGGGGTTCTTATTGAGTAGCCAGACTGAATCGTCTGGAATGCTTAGTGAAAACAGAGTTGGTCCTTAGCCTCAGGCTTCTAATGCTGTCCCTCAGGGTAGGGTGTGAATGACTGTATTTTTAGCATGCTAGTAGTTTAAAAAGGTGTGCCTGCTTCTGAGCCAGTGTTGTGAAAACTGCTTGACAGCCTCTTAGAATAACCTAAGGGTTTATTTATCTTGTGTTTATTTAAAATATTTCATTTATTAATCCTTAAGTTAGCAAACAAAGTGCTAAAGTTTATTATGCAATTTTTCCCACATGTAGGTCATCACTTGCCATTTTGATTGGTTCCTGACCTCCTATATCCCCACTGCTCTCCTGTGGCTGGTCCTCTTCTTCTGTCTCAGTTACTTTTCTATTGCCATGAAGAGACACCATGGTTAAGGGAAGTTAGAAGAAATCATTTATTGAGACTAATGATTCCAGAAGGTTAGAATCCATCATGAAAGCGACCACGGTAACAGGCAGGTAGGCAGGCATGGTGCTGTAACAGCTGCTGAGAGTTTACATTTGAGCCATAAGCAGGAGGAGGGTGGGAGGAGAGAGAGAGAGAGAGAGAGAGAGAGAGAGAGAGAGAGAGAGAGAGAGAGAGCAGGGAATGGTGTGAGCTTTTGAAACCTCAACACCATCCTCAGTGACATACCTCTTCCAACAAGGTCACACCTCCTAATCCTTCTTAAACAGTCCCCCCAAGTAGGAATCAGGTATTCACAAATGTGAGTACATGGGGGTCATCCTCATCTTCCCTCAAACAGTACTCCCTTTGTCTTTATGTCACACAAATACAATCATCTTAGGATTTCTTGCTTTCCTTCTCTTTCATGGTGTTCTCTCTCTTTCTCTCTCTCTCTCTCTCTCTCTTTCTCTCTCTCTCTCTCTCTCTCTCTCTCTCTCTCTCTCTCTCTCTCTCTCCCACCTTCCCTCTCTTTCCCATTGCTCCAGAATCTCTTCATCTTTCGAACCATTAGAATTATGCTAAGACCTGAGTACAGCGCTCCAATGACCTACTTACCCCACTCTCAGCCCCCAGTGGCCAACTTATCCTACACTCAGCTCCTCTCACTGATTGCACCTCCCACCATCACATATTGAGCTCCAAGCTTCAAGCATAGGAAGGAGGGAAACAAACCACACCCACACACAGCAGCCAGTAAGTACATGTGCATCTGCTTCCCGCATCCATCCGCATATCCCCTGGCCTACTTTTAAAAATGATTGCGGTTCTTTAAGAGAGTATTTTCTATTTCAACAGGATGGACCTTGTGATTCTTTGTTCTACAACGTTTGTCTATTAAAGATCATTTATTTTTCTAAAATTGCTTTGTCATATCTTCACCCCCTTTGAAAAATTGTAATTATGGCAGATTGAAGTGACCACTAATCGATAGGGCTATCATTCCAGTGAGGAACAACTTCCTCAAAACTGGGAAAGCAAACAGGATTTGCATTGTGCTACTCTACGATGCCAGGAAATAGCTACCTTTTGATTAATAAGTTATTTAAAATGATTAATTATCTGATAAGTTTGGCTATATAAATTTATGTAAGGCATATGATTTGGGGTAAAACTACAGGAGACAGAGACTTAAAGAGCACCGAGGATGGATTCTCAGGTGGTACGTGGACAGCTGTATTCCTTAAGGCTCGGTGCTGAGGATTCTGCTAGTCTCATGATTCTGCATCCTCCTGGGGAAGCAGGGACACGACTGGCTGCCAATGCAACAATGAGAAAAGACAGAGAGTGGTGGAAAGGTGTGTGTACAGTCTAAGGCCTCATGCTGTTTCACCCAGAGCTTTAGTTTCTGGCTTTACTCATTTTGTCAGATGGGTAGGGATGTGATTACACCTACCAGTAAGCAAATCCAGAAAACACGTTCAGACCGGAAGGAGACAGGCAGAGTGGCATTGCCTACACCACAAAGAAGCATTCAGACTTTGTAAAGCAGCTTGTAGTTACAGTTTGAGAATGAGACATCCGGGTGTCTGTCACTACAAGGGAGGCTTCTGGGCATCGTGTAGTCTGGTTGTCTAAATTCCCGGCTTCCTGTGATGTTTATGAATGCTGCAATGTGTAAAATTGATTTTGTCACTTGGTCAACCTAAAGCTGACTCCGATACTCTGTTCTTAAAGGAACAATTGAAGGGCCAACAGTATAACATGTTTGCAGCGACGACTAACGATCGGCCAGGGGTCATTTGGAGTGACAGCTTGTGTTTCTCAATGATCAGAAGGACGAAGTGAACTGACGCTGATGTTGTTGGATTGGCCGTGGTGAATTCTGCTGCCTTGCATGTCTGAGCTCCTTCCCCTGTCTTCTCTCATGACTGCACATCAGGACAGGACAAGGTGAACTCAGGTGCATCACCCACGTCTGATTTCAGCTGAAATACCTAGTGTGCTAAAATGAAGTACTTGGTTAGAAGCAATACCTGCCCACCCTGAAATGTTTGGAGGAGTCATTGCTTTTATCCATGTGTTTCTGTGTGTGCATTTGTGTGTGTGTTTGTGCATGTGTGTGTGTGGTATATGTGATGTGTGTGTGTTGTGTGTGTGTCTATGTCCTGTGTATATATGTGTGTATGTGCATGGTGTGTGATACATACATATATATATATGTGTGTGTGTGTGTGTGTGTGTGAGTTGTATATGTGATGTGTGTAGTGTGTATGTGATATATATTTATATATATATGTGTGTGTGTGTGCATCTGTGTTATGTGAATGTGTATGTGGTGTGTGTATGTGTGTGTGCATGTATTCATGAGGGTACATGAGCACACATGTGTACATGAGTGGAGAAACTAGAGGTTGGTTATATCTAGCTTTTTTTGTTAGAAAATGTTCACCTTGCGTTTTTGAGAGAAGGTCTCTGGATTTACCATGATTTCACAGATTTAGTCAGAGTAGTTAGCTGGGAGTCCCAGCATCCACCTATTTTCCTTCCCTATTACTGAGATAAGAGGTATGCACCAGGTAGGTGCCACCATGCCCAGGTATCTTGTGTTAGGACTCGGGATGAGCTGCTTTCACATCAAGTCCTTGACTAGCTGAGCTCTCTCCGGCTCAGATAGCTGCTTCTATGTTTGATATAGTCAACATGAGAACAGTGAAGCCGTATGTTCTGGAGCTATGCAGGAAAGTCATGACGTAAGACGCAGAGCTAATCTGTTAGTAGCCAAGACAACACTGCACATGGACTTTTACCTTCACTTTTACTGATTAGAATTGTTTCTTTTGGTGTTATTTTTACAGGCAAAAAATTCATAACAGTTTAGGCATACAATGCTTTCATTCATCTTTGGTGAATTTGTGTTTGCTGCTGTGTGAAATTCTTCCCAGTATTATAGAAGTACAGCCATTCCGAGGCAGTTTTTACATCTCCTCCTGCAAGAGAGTGATTTAGGTTTTTCTGTCATTTAATGAAGCCAATTGCAAGTTAGGGCAGATTTATTCTAATTAAGTTGGGTAGCACAGGTTCCTTAAAGAGTGATATCTTTCGTTTGGCAGTAGAAAAATAGGGTTTGATCTCTCTCTATTTTCCCCTAGCAACGAAGAACAACTAGCTGTTTGGATTTCCTTTGCTGAAAAGATTTTTCTGTCTTTTTCCATTGCCCTGGGTTTGGGATGAAAACCAAGCGAAACCAAACCAAACCAACCTGAAAAAAACACAGAAGAATGAAGCACCCACACTCCTCCTCCTCCTTGCAGCCAAAACCCAAAACCCATATTGGTTTTGGTGCAGATGAAAATCTTCCTGATATTTCCTGTTTACCAGTAATATAAAACTCAACCTGTGTTGAATTTGGTGATGGGATTAGAGAGGATTTACCAGACGGATCAGACAGGTGATAGCAGAGTTAAAGATTATTAGCTCTGCCTTTACCTTTGAGACCTTTACTACCATGCCGAGACACCATTTTTTTCTAGAAGATTTAGTTTGGCCAAGTCATCTTTTCTGGTAAGCAAGTCATATACGTATGTGTCAGCATACTTCCTGGCTTGTCACTCAGATACTAGGACCTACTTCTAGCCCCATTTTTGCTAACACCACTTTTATAATACCTTTCGTCTCTTTATACATTAGAGCAGTTTCTCATGAACCAGTCAGTTTCTGTGTGCAGAATTAAACTCAGTATTGTGTCTGGATCTTTCTCCTAAAGCATCACATTCAGATTCTATTAAATATGAGTTGACCTTGTTCCATTCTTATCTTATACTCTTATTCCTCTGCTTGCCTGAAATCTGGTGCATCCCAATATTAAGAGTGTAATTAACAGATGTACATACTCTGGACTCATGTGCTTCCCTCTAGACAGCTCTGCGTCCTCAGATAAAGGCAAACATTCACACTCTTTCCTCCACTCAGCTCTGGTTTTGCATTAGTTATTGTTCCAATAGCTGTGAGTGAATCCCCAAGAGAAGCATCTTAGAGGAGGAAGGAGTTATTCCAGAGTATGACTTGGAGAATATAGTTGAAGTTATCGCTGTGGTATGGGAATGGTGGGTAAATCATGGCTGATGACATCACTTTGGCACCCAGGGGGCAGAGAAGAAGGCTCAGAACCTGGTTGAACTACTGTCCTTACTCCCTGATCTTATAGATGACAAGTAGGATCCATGTCCCCAAAATGTCACAACCTCCTAAGACAAAGCCACCAAATGGGGACAAACTGTGGAAACACAACAGCCTGTGGTGAACATATTACTTTCAGATCATTACAACACCCACATCCAGTTGCCTTATTTCATGGAGAGTACTTTGACAACTGTCCGACTTGTTCCTATACCTGAAGGCCTTTCATCCTAGAGGAATTTATTATATTTTTTAATTTATGTTAATGTCTACTTTAACTCTTTATTGCAGCTTACCATAGCCTTCAATTTTCATTTTCAAATTGAATTTCAATTATACCACGCTATCTTTCTGTTGCTGGTTTCACATCTCCCTGTGACCTGGCTGGCCTTGAGCTCATACTGATCCTCCTGCCTCAGCCTAACATGTACTGAGAAAACAGGTATCTGCCGCTATACTTCGTTCCGCAAACACTTCTGGGAGTTAATGCTCTGCTATGGTTCCTTTTATAAACTTTAAAGAACTTAGCACTTGATATACTTTCAAAGTAAATGCTTTGAGAAATGGGAAAGATGATAGGGATTAGTGTATTTCCATTTGAACAGTGTATTCTGTGGTGACAATTCAGTTCAGCTCCCGCCTCTTTACCCTATTAGTATTAAATCAGTATATCACATTTTATATATGCATAGATGCGTACATCTATACCATATGGTAGTAGTCAACTAGAGGGTTAGTTTATTTTAGGTTGTTTGCAATCCTATACAAAAAAAACAAAACATTGCAAGCAACTTATTGGAATCTCCTTTCTCCTTCTTTTCCCAATTTTGGGGAGAAAACAGCAAAAATGGTTGTAGCTAAGATCATTTCCTTGCCTTGATCCCAAGCAAGACTGTGCTACTGGGAAGTTACCCTCTGCTTAATGACTTCTTTGTCAGTTTGGAACTGCGTGACCTTGAGGAAATTATGGAACTTCTTTGAGTCTTGTTTTAAAATGAAAATGCTTATAAGGCCCTCTCAAGACCAATTTGGGGGCTTTATGTTAATACCTTTAGCAGCAGTCACTTTCTGAGGCTGCCATGTTCTTGGCTTGTACTTAATGCTGTCCACAGAAACTTAATTGTTAACCGTGTATTGGCAAAATGTCGCTAGATACTTAGTAACAGTGACTATTAAGTTTCATATATTGGCTGATACACATACTGAGTCAGACTGGAGAATGCCAAAAATTTAGTTTCCTTTACTAAAGTTTGGCAGAAAGGATTAATAAAGTCAATTCAGCACTACGAGCTGGTGGCCAAAGGCCATCATAACAGTTGCTTAGAAAAGAAGCTAAAATGCTCAGTCTTGTGATCCCATGGTATACTGGACCTTAGATCTGAGCAAGTTGTTCTCACAACATAGCCTTGCTTTGAAGCCAAGGGGGATTCTGCTGTGAGTGACTCTGGGCCAACCTATGGTCCAGCCTTGTACAGATGCAGACTGAATCTCAGACAGCACAAAACCAACATACCCTTGTAAATGTGCATGCCTCTGAGCACAGAGCAAAAGTAGTGTTTTCTGAGTAGTTCTTGTTTTCGAGGAACGGATCTAGCTCTGAGATGGAAGGGCCGGAGGGAATCCTATTGCATTCTTTAAGAGATTCTGGTTGTAAGGTTTGGGGCCATTGATGCACATGAATGGCAGCATTGGTGAGAGTTTACTTAGGGTTTGGTTTGTAACTTTCCTCTTCAACCTCGACAGATATCTTGAAAAAGAGAAATGTGACAGAGATTATTTGAAGAGTAACTTCACTCCTATCTCTACTTCTTTCTATACAATGGTATATTTTAAGTATACATATTTCTCCTATTTGATCTTTGAACATCATTGATTCAGGGAAACATTGTCCAGTCAGTTCACAGTGCAGATGGCTTGAGAGCACCTCCTTGGAAGAAATGTGTCTCAGATACCAGAGGAGGTTGGTTTCCAATCTTCCAGTGATGTTGACTGTGATAGCATCTCTTTTATGTCCTCTTTTTGATTGCATCTTCTGGTGTGATCCAAATAATCCTGGTCAAGGTAGAGGAAGCCTCTATTTGATCTTTATAACTTCAGAAATAGTTTAATTACAGAGTCCCCGCCAGTTATCTCTTCTATCAGGGGCAAACATAGAGCCTTTTCTATTTCATGATCCCACTACAAGCTTCTGCCTACACAGAGTTAGGGATATGACCTGAGATAATTAAAGGCATTTTAAGTGCCAAATTCATTAGCGTCTTCATTATATAGATGATATCAGTGAGGCACAGGGGGTTAGTGTCAAGTACCTTGTATAAGGCCACACAACTTGTGGGTGGGATAACTTGATTGAAAGCCCAAGAAGCTGGGTCCATCTGGCATCTATGCTGAGGTCATTGGAGTAGGATCCAGCCACTAGATAGCCAGAGATTGATTGTAAAGTGGCTGGAAGGAGAAAAGCAGGCTTCTAGTCACAGAAACACTGCTGAAATACTTCTTTTTAGTTCTGTATGGAACTCAAGCATACAGACAGCCTGGAGAGGTGAGTCAGAGGTCAGAGCAAGGGAATACTTACAAAGGATGTGCCCCATTTGGTTCCCAACACCCATATTGGGCAGCTCACACCCACCTGTAACTCCACCTCCAAGGTATCCAATACCTTCATCTGGGCACTTATATTTACACATATCCCCTATATACAAAATATTGAAAATACAATAAAGACAAATGCTACCTTTTTTGTATCCACAGAAAAACAGCCCTAAGAAACTGAGGTTCAAGATAAATAAAAGTGTTGACCAGAAAAACTCAGAAAAGCAATGAGGATTAGAGGATACCCAAAACCCTAGATGAGCACTGTCCTCAGTGAGGAAGAGGAAAGGCGGGGAAGGCATTTATCCAGGGCAGCTTTCTTTATCGTGGATGTGTAGACATTACAGTAGGAAGGGAGAGGAGCCATCCACCTCAGTGGGATGATGGGTAATGTGTGCTAGTCCATGCTCTAGACAGCACGGCACATCACATCTCTTGCCTTGTCCTCAGAATCCCTCCATGAGGTGAAAAGCATCTTACTTCACGTTCACTGTTACCAATATTGAACTGTGGCAGAACTGTTCAAGTTCACAGATAGCCAATACTACAATACAAATTTAAACACTGCTTTTTAGGGTCTTCACCTGTGGTCCCCCACCCCCCAATATTCCCACTCCCATGATTCCTACATCAAATGCTACCATTTTCACAGGAAAACATCAGTCAGGGAAACCACACTCCAGGCATTTCCATTTTCTGGTCTAAGTTAATTGGCTATAGCGTCAAACATACGGTATTCGTAGAAGCTATTTAATGTTGCTGACATGGTGATGAGGACGTCTGCTTTTAAGGATCCTGTACCTCCTATAAGCCATTCCCCCACTTTTCCCCATTTCTCTTCAGCCTTTCCCACTCTCCCTGGTGAGGCATTTCAGACTCACCGAACAAAGATGTTTTACATACACATAAAACCTTGATCTTTTGATCTTTTTTAAATGTTTATCGGGAAAGTGACTAGAAAAGAATTCCCGGCCATGGTGATGGAGAGGGCTTTGTGTCTTCAGGAATGCTGACAGTACAAGAAACCGCAGCCTGGTTGTCCTCAGTGGGGCCAGAGCTGTGCTCAGTGGGACCAGAGCCACTTTCTGTTCCCTTGGGTGTCACTTGTTCTCCTAGATATCCTTTGGTAATTTCACTGATTTGCTTATATTTTTGTTGACTGTGGTGAATTGTCAACAAAAACTATAAAGATTGATATATTGTTAATAGAATAATTATGGCCTTTAACTGCACAGACTATCTAGATATGATGAAATATGCCTACAATCCTAGTACCCAGCAGGCTATCCTGGTATAGAAGAGTTAGAACCTGTTTCAAAAAAAAAAAAAAAAAAAAAAAAAAAAAAAAAAAGAACTAAAAGCAAATTAAAAAAAAAAAACCCACACACATAGAGATCAAGAAGCAGGCAAGCAGACAGACAGACAGACACATGAAAGGCGGTGGCTAACAGACTATTTTGATACTTGTGGATGGGTTTCTTCAGGTGCTGTCATAGTTAAACTTCTACTCCTTCAAAATGATGTTTATTTTGTAGAATAGTTTTTCTTTTCTTTGGGTTTACTTGCATTTATCTTGCTCACAAACTTTCTTTCTTTCTTTTCTTCATTCTGCAGAGCTCTTTCTTAGCCAGGTGGGCCACACATGGAGTCTTTAATACTTCCGTGTGCTCTCTTTCTCTCTGGGTGTTCCGCACCTCAGCTTCCCTAACCACAGTCATAATTGCTTTCTACTTTTACAAGACAGTTGCTTATTTAGGTTATTTAACATACTGTTCAATTAATGATTGAGTCACAGTCTGCTTAATGTTCCCGTGCCTCTCTGACTTCGAAACAGAAAACTCAAAGGGGCTGTGCTTTTCATTTTTAGATCTTGAGAATGATTTGTATGGAAATAGAAAATGAGAATTTTAATTCTTTCATCACAGTTGTTATCTCGTATGACCCTGAGTTAGATTGCAATAAATCTTTTCCCCTTGCAGAATCACTTTTAAAGCTGGAGGGGATACAGTTTCAGTTATTATGACCCTGACATCATGGACTACGATAGCAGTCACCTAGTGAAATAACAGGGAAGGCAAACGTGCTAGTTAAAAGGATGAAAACATGGCCAGTTTTGCCCCTGTGGAAATGGCATCATTTTTCTATGAAGTCCTCTCTTGAAATACAAAAACAAAACACCAAACCAAACAAAAACCCCACCTGGTCTGACCTTGGGAGGTAATGCTTATAGAAGCTGGAAGAATCTGTAGAAGCGGTCTCATAATTAACTTCAAATAAAACAAGATAAATTGGTTGCGAAGGGGCATTGCAGAAGATGTGAGTAAGTCAGAAAAGGTCTTCCAAGATGGAAGGAGGTTGCAGGTGTCAAAGGGGCGCTCAAGACGTTTTCTTTAGCCGTGAGGCTGGGTCAGGGGTTTTGAGGACAGCATGTGTTGTAACTTAATTTCCAGTGGCTTGCTCTAGTCTGCCAGTGAAGACTGTTATATGTATCTTTGATGTCATGACTTCTGGGAGTATGGATGGGTGGGGTAGACTCCAGCTGAGAAAGCAGAGATCCTAGACAGGGAATTAAAAGAGGGGGCAGAGTGGGAATGGTTTAGCACTGAGCACTAGCAGTCTTTCTTCTCCCAAGTAGAGCAGAGGAAGAATGGTGGGGGAGGTCAAGTGTGGGTTGTACGTATTTGGTTTGCAATGATTACCAAAAGTAGCAAAAGTCAGGGGAAGAAAATTTATCAGTAGAGAAAACATAAAAGCTGCTGCTTGAATATCTATAGGAAATAAAGATCTCCCCGACAACGAACAGTAGAGAGAGGCATTGTCTGCTTCTTTTGTCTTGTACATGCTGGCCTGTGATGAGGTCTGCACCCTTCAGTAAGTACAGGTCTCAAGTGTGTAGCTAAGGGCATTGAATCTTTTCATCACTGTTGAAGAGCCAAGGTGTCTTCTGAAACTACTGATCAAAGAAGAAAGTACAAAGTAATGTTTAAATATCTCTAATACATGTAAGAAAACTTAGGGGCCTGGAGAGATGGCTCAGTGGTTAAGAGCACCGACTGTTCTTGCAGAGGTACCAGGTTCAGTTTTTAGCATCCCGTTGGCAGCTCACAACTGTCTGTAACTCCAGTTCTAGGAGAGCCAATGTTTATTCTGATCTCTGGGGGTTTCTGAACATGTGTGGTGCACATACATACATCCAATCACATATACATAAGCAAATGATAAATAAAGATTAGAAAGAAAATATAGATACCTAATAGAAATGAAAGTACATTTAGAATGTAAATTTTTTGGTGGAAATGTTTCTGCCAGTGATTCTGAACCTGTGGGCCATGACCTTTTTGGGGAGTTGGATGGCACTTCCTCAAGTTCTACCTAAGATCGTCACAGAAAACACAGGGATTTACATTGTTATCCATTGCAGTAGCGAAATTACAGCTAGGAAGTAGCAATGAAAATAATTTGATGGCTGGGGGTCATTGGAAGTTAGATCTGTAATAAAGTGTTGCTGCATTAGGAAGGTTGAGAACCACTGGTTTATGTAGTGGGGAACAATTTTTTTTTTACAGGTGATTAGTGACATATTTTCTATCTTCATACTTATGATTCAAATATATGAAATATCATTGTAGGTATAAAGTATCTCAAAATTTTAAATTTCCTTATGATTGGGAACAGATTTTAAATAAGGATGTGGGAATTAATCAGCTTTAATATAGATAATTTGGTTCAATGTTTTTATATTTACTATGAGTTTTGTTTTATATTTTATATTTCAAGTTTTGGGAGTTGTAATTTTAATTTTTGCGAAAGGATCTTATTCTATGGTCCCGACTGACCTTTAAGTAATTCTTCTCTCTAATGCTGAGTGCTGAGAGTGTGAGGGACAGGGTGCATAGAGATGTTCTTACACTTGAATGTTTAACACTTACAAGGAATCAGAATATTTAAATTGAGAATGCAAATGATTTCCCAATCCAGAGTCCAAATGTGGAATACAAATTTGATCATAGTGTTAAAGATATGTGGTTTTCTACAGGATATTGGGCTACTTAGACCCGAGTCTGTATGCGTTCTTGAAAACTGCAAGTATCAAAACCATTGTAAACTAGCTAAGACATTGTTATTTCTTTCCTTTCCATTTGTGTTTAGGAGAGGAGATACACATGTCGCCCACTTTATATTTCACAGCAGAGTGGAAACTTCTGCAGCCCACTGTGAACTGGAAGCCAAAAGGAAATGACATCGGATGCTGGCATATCCTCCTAGGAAGTGCCCGAAATTCCTTGCATTTGGTACTTGAAAATGTAGGGATTTAGACATTTGCAAGATAACCTGACTTTTCCTGATAGAGATCCCCATGTCTTCACATGAGGGCTTGCCAAAAGTCAGAAACAATCTTTAGGCACAGGGACTAGTTTTGAGAGTGATTAATGGACAGAAATCTGTTCATCATATCCCATGGGCTACTTTCTTTAAGTCAAATTCAAGAAAGAAAATAAATAAAACCATTTGCAAGTAATTAAGGTTAATGCTCAATTGACTAGAACCACACAGTGGGGCCAGGTAAGAGTGCTTGTGTAATCATATAGAACTGAATGTGGACAGTGGGTGTGAGCCAGTGGGTGCGCTGGAGAATATCTGTGGAAGAGCTGCAGGTGAGGAGTTCCAAACTTGTGTTCACTCAATGTCTCTAGTCAAGCGTTCAAAGACAAAGCACACGACAACCCTTAAGTATATAATGCCTGCCGCCTGCAGGCTGAACCCTATGTATCGGCTTCCGGGTGTCCATAGCAGTGTCCCTGATAGGTGCAAGGATCCTGTTACATAAATGTCCCTCTTTCCCATTCAGAACTCGCCAGAAATCCTTTACATTCACCTGCCCCACTCTGTTAGTAGGTGGTGGTGTCTGGATCTGAGTCGTGACTTCCTCTGCGGAATATGTCCCAGAAATGAATCCAGCCCCATTTCTTGCTTCTACTCTTTCCTTCTGCTTTGCTCTAGCTCGTCATCCCAAATGGTACACTGAAGTCTTTTCTTCTTCCTGGTGTTGACTTACCTTCACTGACACTCTTTGATTTTGTTGTTATCTCCTGGCACACTGGTAATTTAATTTTCTCACCTTTATGAGCTCGTGGTCTATCCTCGTCCTGAGATATGTATGTATGTGCTCAATATATATTTACTGAGAGAACACTGGAAGAGAAGAAAGTAGTGGTTACGTGTTTAGAAGTATACTTTGGATATCATAATTGGGTGCCCTTGGGGCTCTGCTTTCCCACCTGTATCGGCATGGTTAGCATGATTGGTAATCACAATCATGGGAACCTGTGAAGGAAAATGAGTCTAGATAGGCTGGAACCAGAGGAGATTGCAGGCTGTGGTGATCACTTTGAGAATAGACTCTCAGGGGGGCAGCGTCATTGAGACAGATCATTCGGGGTGATAGGGGCTATAGGGGTGAGTGGCGGGGGGGTGCTGGGGATGCCTCAGTAGCATTAGAAGGAATTCCAGGTGCTGCTGGACATGACCTTATAAGGCAAGAGAAATTCTAACCTGGCTACTGGGCTATGTGATATCTTTTGGTGGGCAAAGGTGGGGGCACAGAGCTACAAGGGCCAGGACACACAGCCAGGGGCAGGGGGGCAGGGATCCGACTCCTGCCCATCTCAGAAGGATATTTCGGGGGTTTGGGCATGCTTTCCCCTGCTGCCCGCAGCTCCCTGGCTCCACCACTGCGGTCAGTTTTCTATTCCTTATTCACATAAAGTGAATGTCCTATCTCCATGCTGTTCTTTAGTGAGAACCATTCCACGTTTACATTTCTTCCAATTTAGGCTATTTTATGCGGAAAAGTATCTCATCCCATTCTCTGAAAACCATACTCTTTACATATATGTGTGCCAGAGAGCGTATGCACGTGGAGGCAGGAGGACACCAGGTGTCATTCTCAGCAAAGCCATGTACGTCTTTGGAGACAGGGCCTCTGATGGCCCCTGGAGCCTTGTAATTAGGCTAGACTGCCAAGTCTTATCCAAGGTCCCCCCCTCCACTGCCCTGGAATCACAGACACATGCTGCCATGCCTGCCATGAATTCTGTGAGTCAAACTCAGGTTCTCATGCTTGTCGGCAAGGCAACGACTTACTGACTGAGGAATCTCCACAGTCCTCATTGTGGTTTTACTTTTCACTTTTCTAATGGCTAATGACCTTGAATATCTTTCCATGTGTCCTAGGGAGACAGCCACTTGAGGTCTTTGCTTCTGTTTGCTTTAAATTTGGTTCTTTGTCCTCATCTTGGAGCTTTAAGGTTCTTTGTATATTGTGGATACTGAACCACTGCCAGGTATGTGGTATGTATGTTTCTCCTATCCTGCAGGGTTTTAAAAATGATCTGTTCATTTAAAATTATATGTATGTGTATCTGTGCATGGGGGAGCATGCATGAGTCCAGGTACCTCGTGGATCAGAAGAGGGAACAAGAGGTTCTTTGGAAGTCAGAGGAAGTCATTAGAGCTAGAGTCATAGGAGTGCTATGGTTTGTATAAGCTTAGCCCAGGGAGTGGTACTGTTGGAAGGTGTGGCCCTGCTGGAGTAGGTGTGTCACTGTGGGCGTGCGCTTTAAGGCCTTCATCCTAGCTGCCTGGAAGTCAGCCTCCTGCTAGCAGCCTCCAGATGAAGATATAGAATTCTTTGCTCCTCCTGCACCATGCTTACCTGGATACTGCCATGTTCCCACCTTGATGACAATGGACTGAACCTCTGAACCTGTAAGCCAGCCCCAATTAAATGTTGTCCTTATAAGAGTTGCCTTGGTCATGATTTCTGTTCACAGCAATAAAACCCTAATTTAAGACAAGTAGTCAGTGAGTTGCTTGGCTTTGGTGCTAGGAACTGAACTTGGGTCCTCTAAGCCACTAAGGCATCTCTCCATATGCTGCAGGTTTTCTTTTAACAGGCTTGGAAACTAGATTTTGCTAAAGAAGCCATCGCTGAGTCAGTATTGCAGAGTTAACGCTTCTGTTTTCTTCTAGCACTTTCATATTTGTAGCTCTCCTAATTTGTAATTTGGGGTGGGGCAAGGTGAATTTTGTAGATAACGTGTATCAGAAATTTTCCTTATCTTTCGGTGTTATCTGTCACCAAGGAAAACAAAGTTCACCTGAGATCTGTTTCCAAGGTTTTGCGACCTCATTCTCTCCTGAGCTTGTATCTGCAATCATGTGAGGTGCCTCACAGATACAAACTTCTACATTATATCTGCACTTCTCAGCTTACCAACGCTAACAAAAATAAAACTTTCACTGAACTCTATAGCTTCTCTTGTGAAACTCATGATGCATATATCTAAGTATTCAAGAAGAAATCATTTGACATTTCAGGTTACGACACGCTTTCATACTCTGTCACAGGTGATAAGGCCCTCTCCCCCTTCCGGTGCGCAACACTGGAAAGGCGGAAACCTGTGCCCTTGGTCTCTCAGTCCCTAACAGATCCCAGTTTGGTAAATGGAGTGAATTAAACAATGCGAAATGCATGTGTCCTCTCCACTTCCATCACTATGAGAGTGGAGATGATGACTCTGAACCCTTGACCCTCACGTGTGTCCTGCTCACTCGAGTCACAAGTTTCAGCTTCGGATGGTCAAATCTACATTGGCGCGCTCTTGCCAACTTAACGTAACTGCAACGTCTCTCCTTCGCTCCCTACCACTTGCAAGTGGGATTTCCAGTTACTTCTAGGTGGGGATTGTGCAAAATAACTACCAACTCTGTTTGGGATGTGAAATCTAAAGGACTAAATGCTGCTTCAGCTCACCTGGTTATGCATTGTCCATAGAAGATCCTGCCAAACTTGTCAGTAGTGATAGTCAAGTCATTACCCAAATGCCTAGAGATGTGGTTCATATATGTTAAGTATTTCTGTTGCAAATATTTTTATGCAAAAACTACAGAAAGATCCCAAAATCTTCTGTGCAAGAGAGCTGGTGTGTGTGTGTGTGTGTGTGTGTGTGTGTGTGTGTGTGTGTGTGTGTGTGTGTGGGGTGTGTGTCTGTGTGTGGGGGGGGAGTGTCTGTGGGGTGTGTTTGTGTGGATGTCTGTGTTGGGGGAGTGTATGTGAAGTTTTTTTCTTTTTACCTTTTCCCTAGTAAGCAATTTTTCAAAATCTTTCCCCAAGTCCTTTAGAAGAATCAAACATGGCCACCCTGAACACAAGATTGATAGCTTCAAACACAGTATCAGACATTTTAATCTCATTCCACATTAAGTAAGGACACATTGTTGGATTTTTTTCCAGGTCTTTGGAGAGGGGGCATTGAATGGATATATTTTGATCACCGAATTTCTTCAGGCAACAGAATAGTCCACAGATAGAAAATTTCTGGATTTCAATGTAAAGACAGTACTAGTAAAATAATTAAAAAAAAAAAACTTGCTCTTTGAAAAGCTCTTTGAAAATGAGAGAAGACCACAGTAGCTGGCATCCAATAAATAAATCTTGCTGGTGTCAAAAAAAAAAAAAAAAAAAAAAAAAAAGGTAAGACATAGCAGCCAGTATTGTAAGAGCAGGCGTCCTAACCTGGTTGTTGTTTTCAGCTTCTTCTTCTTCCTGGCATCCATTCCCAAGCCTGCTGATTTCAAGCAGTGCTTTAGATGGCACTGTTCACATAGTGTACAGGGCTAAGTGTAGATGGCACTGTGCATGCACTGTATAGGGGAACTCTGTGCAGATGGTACTATTCACATAGTGTACAGGGTGCTCTGTGTAGGTGGCACTGTTCACTCAAAGTGCAGGGCTCTGTACAGTCATTTTATTTAATAGAACCAATACACACTTCTGTTTTGGATTTTAATACCACTTCATCTCTGCCAGTAAAGGGGCTATTTTCCTTTAGATTCTCCTCTATGTTTTTTATGCAGCTGAGCATACGGGGTAGACTGTCCACACATGCGTCATTGAGGCTATTTCACAACAGACACAAAAGCACACTCAATATCTCTGAATCCAAGCACCAAGCCAACAGTGACTTGAAGTGCCAGTGTAAGGCGGATACACAGGGCGGGGAGGCACCTGCTCAGAGGAGGAGGATGGAAGAAGTATTGTGGGAGGGGCAGACCAGGAAAGGGGCAGTGAGTGGGATATGAAAGTGAATAAGCATAAATAAATAAATAAATAAATAAATAAATAAATAAATAAATAAATAAATAAAATGTAAAACAACCCTCCGCACCCTTCTACGCTGCTGATAGATGGGAAAGCACAGTGTAGGGTGGTTGTTTAGGGTCCTACAGAGGCAAACCCTGTCCGCAAGCTCCCTCTGCTCCCTGAAGTGGCAGTTTTTTAAGATCGGAATTAAATCATACTCTTTATTTAAAAGAATTCCTAATTTAAAAGTTTCATTAACTTTAATTAGTTTTTGCTGTCTATTTATCCTTTGTTCTTTTTCAAATTTGACTTGGACCCTTGCATAAAAGGAAAGAAAAAATTGAAGAAGGAAAGAAAGAAAAGAAACCTCTATTCTAGCCCTCCTTATGCTTCTATGTATTTTTAGCTTCAAATTCAATAATGATAATTTGCAGGTCCAAGTAGTCTGACTTAACTCCCTCAGAGCAGAGTCCATTTTGTACATGGACCAGATGCCAAATAATTTTATATGTCTTAAATGCCATCAGGAAAATATCTCAGATGTCTAAAATCAACACGACTTTTAGCATTCTGCCGTCATTTTTTTTTTTTAAATTTAACTAATATTATTAGAACAAATTTTCAAGTCATTGTTTGTCTCTAAACAGCAGAGTGGTGGTCAGCATTTTCCAATTCCTGCTGCCACAACAAAGTTGGTTTTCCAGATTCCAGAAACCCTGGGACCTCTGGACACCATATGTTAAATTCACCAAGACTAAATTTAGAAGCTTCCGTCTCCCTGTCCTAAGTGAGACCAAGCAGGCTCTGTGGGTAGGGTAGGCAGGCTTCCCATCAGTCAGGGCTGCAAGGTCATGGAAATAATGGTGGTTTTGTAATATCTGAGACGTAACCTTTCTTATTCTTTCTAGACACAAAAGACATTTTAAATATACTTATTAGCATTCACACATCAGTGGAAAGGATAAATTCTTAAAATGTATTTATTAAATGCATGCCATATGAGTGACTAATAATGATACCTGATTGTATTTCTAGAGTCCTCACACAAGGACAGATGTCATGGATTCTATTATTCTGTTTGCTCCCTGGGGAAATTGAGACTTAGGAAGGTTCAAGTTCACAGATCTAAAACCCAAAACCATAGCTTTGGACTTCTCTTTTTCTGCTTTTTTTTTTTTCCCAAAAAATTTAATGTTCGTGCAAGTTCAATCCTTTTTGTGTTTCTTCTCATGCGATGTTGTAGGATATATGTGCCCTAATCCAACACTGGCCTAAATTTGTCTTGACTTTTTAGCTCAGGGCAGAGCTAGAGGTTCTCCCTGCACCTACCCCAGTCAGGAAGTAATTATGGAAATAGCTAGAAAGAAGCCCCTTTCTTCCTGGCAGGCTAATTTGCTACATTCCTCCCCGGTTACTTTGGGTGTCCCTTTCTGTGAGTTTAGGGACTTTTTTCTTTCTAAAGGGATGGGTATAATTTTAGAGAATTTATAACTTAAAGAAACACTTAAGCAGAGAGATGCCCGTTAAGTGAGATTTTCTGTCCAAAACCAATCAATCAAAAACTTAAGTAACTGTGATAGACTACACTTGCTTTTTAATAGCCACCATGTGTCTGCTTTTATTCAGGGACCAACGAAGTGGGTTAGTGGGTTTTTTTCCCCCCATAGATTATATAAATAACAGCTTTGCAATTACTTGTTTCTTCTAGGTGATACATTTTAGAGTGCACTAAAGTGTTGGGGTTAAACATAAAACCATCACTAGTAGCTAATTCAGACAGGGACTAAAAGGGTTTTGGTTAGTGCCTGCAGTATTGAGGACTGCGGATCTTTGTGGTGTTTTTACAGGTAAAGGTAGAGGTGACTGCTTTGGGGATATTAATGTTGACACTCATATTTCCTAAAATTAATTTTCTCCTTTAGTTTTTTCAGGCTTTGCTTAATGATCTATACATGGAAAAGCGAGTTTTTAAAAAGTTGTTTGACTATATTCTGCCCTTTGCCCCCTGTCTTTCCTGAGACCGAACCTAACTTCCCTCTGCCCCTTTGACTCTGCCTTAGTGGGAGGAGTGTGAGGAAATCATCCTATCCTTGTGTCTCATGGGAAATAAGGCATTCATATTTGTGGAGTCTCTCTGTGTCCAGGCCCTGGGCTAACCTATTTCATATGTGGTGGTATAGTATTTCAAAGTGCTAATTGCCCGGTATAACTGACAATTCTCTCCAGCTTGGTCCCTAAATGGAAAACCAGCATGGCTGTGGGGACGATTTACAGTGGGGGAACAAAGGTCTTTAGCTTTTAAGTTCAAAGGGCACCATCTGGGGTAGAACGAACTTTGAAAAGGAATGTAGCCAGCAAGGTCACGTTTTTCTCGCTCATTTGAGACTAAAGAGATAAAGGGAAGCCAGGAGCTTGCAACTGAGTTTTCCTAAAGTGGCACCGTCCCCTCGAACACTGGGTTGAATCTTCCTCTCGTGCCCTTATGTGGATTTCCAAGGCCAGCTGGAATCAGCACATTTGCAAAGGACTAAAGATAAACTTTCTGATTGGGGGATTTGAATAAAAATGAAGCAAATGAGTGCAGTGGAAATTTGCTAAGCAATTGATTAAACGCGTTAGTCAGAGTGTTTGCAGATAGTGGAGTTTTTGTTCTTGTAATTCTCTCTTACAAAATACCTCCTTTCTGACTTTACTAATAAAGAGGGCTTGACTCTCCCTATACTTCTCGGAGGTCCTCGTTTGGAGTAGGAAACTGACGGACATATGCTACATTGACTTCATTTTCTAGTAGTATCTCCATGAGTATTTACAAGTCTTTGCAGCACGCCATTGTAATTTCTCCGTTTCCTCCCTCCCCTGCATATCCCTTCTGAGTCCTCTGGCTTTTGGTCCCCTCTTCCTCTGGGCTTCTTTTCTCCTCCTCCTCCAGTATCTGCAGTGTACTTTGTTAGCTCTCTCTCAACATGCAGGCTGGGGGAATATTTATTTTTATTCATAAAATTGTCCTTTTCGAAGCTGGAGTATGAGTTCTAAGAGGGAAAATTTCAACAGCATTTATCTTACTAGGACTCCTCCTCTTTGTTTCCTCCTTTCCCAGAAAGTAAGCACAGCCTCTTTGCAGTTCCTTCCTGTGTTTCTATTTTTAAGCATCCCAAAGTAGCCATTTTGGAGCCACCGTGACCGCCAGTTGTAGGGTTTTCAGTGGGGGAGATAAGAGCTTTTCACTGTCTTTGTATGTGGCACACAGACTGCTCTAAGGCCCTCAGCACCACCGGCGAGCTGGGCCAGAGGTGAGGGTCTTAGGTTCACACACAGCCCGGTGCACAGATGTCACTTTGGACAAATCATTTGTCTTTGTCTCAGTTCTTCATCTGCAAGATGGATTTCTAGTGCCACTGAATTAGGATGAAATGAGCTGGGAAACATGCAAATATTGTCAAGATAAAGATGTTTTTAGAATGCAGAGGAATGGTTTAATCCCTTGGAGGCTATTAAAAATATACACTATCATGTACTAAGTCTATTAAGAAAAACAGGCTCTGTTTAAATTGGATTTCTTTTAATATTTGATATTAAAGGAAATCTATTTGAAAGGCAAATACAGTTCAAAGTGTTAGAACATATCCATTTTCGTTAGTTATTTAAACCAGACAATTTTGGCAAGGTTGAGAAAATTTTGTTAATTACAAGTCAGATTAAAAGAGAAAGATCCTTTAAAAATGGCACCCTGCAAATCCAGTGAATATGGGCACCACTGTGGGACCCTTACTGCTTAAAGTGAGCTGCCTTGTTCAGTTCTATCATGTTGAAAAGTTATCATATTTTCATACTTACTTGTGACAATCGGATGCAAGCAGGCACCATTTTCAGGAAACAAACAAGAACTCTAAGATTTTTGGAAGGATATGCAGTTTTGTTTTTGTTTTCACAGTTGGAAATACTGCAAAGTTGGTTAGAGCATATTTGCTTCATACAGAATAGTTTCCATAGAACCCTTATTTCTATATTAAAAATTGTCACATAAGTGTAAAACTATGCTATCATGCTACATTGATGTCTTGTTTGGCGTATGTTCCAAAGTGATAGATGAAATAAATAATCTTTTCTACTTTGTTAAAAGTGATAAGCAAAAATCAAATCATTGTTGCAGTTTTCATCCATGGCTATGATGTAGCAGAAAATGGGGGAAAAAGGAGATTTGGTCAGGGTTTGATTGGAAGATGTGTGTATTTCAGTTAGGTACAAGCTGTGAAAACAAGAAGGAAATGGGTGACTGTCGCAAGCCCATGTTTTGTGTTTCTGTGTGAACACAGTGGATGGAAATTCACACCCCATTTGCCTATGAAGCACAGAGTCATCTGCAGACGGTGATAAGTCCAAGCCTGTCATGAGACTCAGAAAGTATCACTTTTCTCATTGGTCCCTTACCCCCAAACATTTGCGTAACCCTGGCGGCATTTTAAAGCCACACACGATGAGGTAAATATTTTAACTCGGCATTTGTGTCTGGATGAGGATGCTGAGCAAGCTTCCTCTCCTGCAGTTTGCTCCACAGACTGGCATTTTTGATAAACACTACTTTCTCCTGACAAGATTACAAATAACTTTGATGTCAGGGGGAAACCTCTTCCTCCCATGGCTAATTTTATCTCCAGGCAGGACTTACCATAGTCTTTTGTTCATTGTGAGGGCTTAGTAAACACTCTTAGCTTAAAAATGAAATGTGGCCCATTTACGTACTTCTTGTATGCTTCTATCTTTAGCAGCAAATAGAATGATACATATTCTAGAAGCAGTGGGAAAGAAGCCTGAGCAGACTGCTGAAAAAGAGTAGTAAAAACTTCAGGAAATAAAATTACAACTCTTAGGAAGGAAACTTTTCTGGAAAACATTAGAAGAAAATATTCACGGGAAGCTACAGTGGGGAAACGTCTCCATTTGCCAAGGCGCTCTCTCTGGTTTTCCAAGTCTCTCTAGATAGTGTCTGCAGACATTCATGTGCAGGTTTTTGTTTCTCCAGGATAAACGCCCAAGGACACTTGCTGGGTTGTATGATAAGGGTGCTTCCTGTAAAACACATTTATAATGCTGTATACATCTCTTCATGGTCCCCTTAAGTGACTATTCCCTATCCATTGTGACAGATACCCTGGAATTTGAACTGTTGAGAACAAACCTCTAGATTCTACAGGAAATTCTTAGCCATTGTATACACACATATCTTTATTTTCTGAGTTACCCTTTGAACTCTATAAAATGATACACCATCTCTCTGGGTTAAATACATAGATATGTAAACATGAAAATACATATAAAGGAATCATGTTGTGGATAAGGTTTTAATTTTCCTTCCTAAATACTTTCTTTTGCATATTAACCATTTATTCTCATTTTTTATGCTTGTGTATCTGAGGATGGCCTTGGTCTTCAGTCTACCTGGCCTCTTTGTTCCCACAGTAAGGGCTCTGAGACTTAATTATTTATAAATAAATGCCTAGGCTGTAGGCTTTGACTTGTTCAGGACTAGCTTATAACTTATACGACTCATTTTTTTTTTTCGATTCTATATGTGCCACATGACTGGTTATCTCTCCTCAGCTGCACGTCTGTTTCCTCAGAGTCTAGTTAGCGACTCTTTCCCAGAATCAATCAATATCTCTCTCTCTCTCTCTCTCTCTCTCCTGGATGTCCCACCTTCTAATCCTGTCAGCTAATTGCCCATCAGATTTTTATTGACAGGCGATACTTCTGCACAGTGCACAAGAGATTGTCTCTATAGACATAGAAAAATGAAAAAAATTATAAAATTAAAAGCTTAACTCTGTCTTGTTAGATCTACTTATTGTTGTATTCGGTGAGTTACAAAAGATTCTATATAGCAAAAAGAAAAAAAATGTACAAAACTCCAACTCACAGCAATAAAGAGGATCACTGCTATGTTCTCTGTGCAGTCCAAGGAGCTGTCTGTCAAGCCCAGCACAGCTGCATCAGTGACTGGGAAGGACAGACACAACAAGATTTCACATCCCAGGTACAACCTAGATAGGGGAATGCTTGTCGTATCTACTACATGAATGCAGTCCTTCAGTCTTGATGCATATGGCTTTGTCTGCTTTCGATTTATAGTAAAGTGAAATATACACTTAACATACATGTTAAGGGTATGATAGGTGTTCTAGCCAATGAATATATTAGAACTGGGAGTGCAGGTAGACACCTGTGATCCCAGGACCTGGGGGTGGGGGTAGAGGTAGGAGGGTAGGACATTTCATAAAAATTGTGAGTTCAAGGTTAGCCGAAGCTACATAAGCAAGTAAACAAAGAAAATATGCACACAGGCAAATATCATCACCTCAAAATTCCTCTACTTCTTTTGTAAAAACTGCAATGCCTAGGTCACGAGATGTGTATTTGATTTTCAAAGAAACTGTCAGTAAGTTTCCCAAAGCCACCCGGCCAATTCCTTTTGAATCTCTAATAGATTAGACATTAAACCTATCTTCATATTCTTTGTTTTCTTACCCCTTTGGATCATATTAATAATATTGGAAATTACAATATGCATTATTGAGTTAAAAATACTTAAAAATCCCTAAAAATCTCATTTCTCATTGCTCAGCTCTGCCCACTCCAAAATCATTTATTGTCATTCTTGCTTTTTGTAGGACTATTGCTATCTACTTTAATCATGTAAATATTTTACCACATAAGGTGAAATTATAATAATTTCAGTAATATGTTATTTAGATTTAACTATATATTTGAGAGTTTTAATTTAAATTTGAATTCAAAATATAACTACAAAGTTTGAATTTATTAAATTTAAATTTTAAATTGTGTACATTTAGTTAAAATATTATTTTCTCTCTCCAGCCCTTCTCAAGTCTCTGCTTTCCAGCTCCCTTCATATCCCCCCCCCTTACTCTCAACCTGATAGACTCTGTAGCAGTGGGGGTTGGGAAACTGGGGGTAGCTACTAGAAAGTCCCAGATGCCAGTGAAGCAAGAGGCTCCCAGGACCTAACAGGAATGACATTAGCTGAAATATCCAACAAAGGGGAGATAGAACCTGTAGAGACCATATCCAGTAGATAGACATGGCTCCCAGTTGAGGGATGGGGCCATTCACCTGCCTCAAAAATTTTAACCCAGAATTGTTCCTATCTAAAGGAAATGTAGAGACAAAAATTGGAGCAGAGACTGAAGGAAAGGCCATCCAGAGACTGTCTCATCTACAGACACCAAACCCAGACACTATTGCGGATGCCAAGAAGCTCTTGCTGACAGGAACCTGATATAGCTGTCTCCTGAGAGACTCTGCCAGAGCCTGACCAATACAGATGCAGATGCTCTCAGCCAACCATAGGACTGAGCACAGGGCCCCAATGGTGGAGTTAGGGGAAGGACTGAAGGAGCTGAAGGGGTTTGCAACCCCACAGGAAGAACAACAATATCAACCAACCAGACCCCCCCAGGACTCCCAGGGACTAAACCAACAGTCAAAGAGTACACATGGATCGACCTATGGCCCCAGCCGTATATGTAGCAGAGGATGGCCTTATCTGGAATCAATGGGAGGAGAGGCCCTTGGTCCTATGAAGACTCGATGCCTCAGTGTAGGGGAATGTCAGGGCGGGGAGGCAGGAGTGGGTGGGTGGGTAGGGGAGCACCCTCATATAACCCCTCCAGGGGGAGGGGGATGGGATAGGGGGTTTCCAGAGAGGGGAACCAGGAAAGGGGATAACATTTGAAATGTAAATAAATAAAATAACCGATTAAAAACCGGACAGATTCTTCTTCATTGATTATTGTGACATAGATTTTCATTTTAATTATGTAAATAGTTTATCAAGCAAGGTGACATAATAAATTCAGTTGAAATTTATTTAGATTTATCTACATATTTAAGAATTCATCTTTATAAAGTTCTTCCTGGCATGTATTTGTTTCTATTATTATTCTCTTTTTACCTGAAAAAAAAAAGTTTTGTGTTTGATAGCAACACTTCCTTATGGTTTTAGTTTGTGTCAAAAATGCTCTTATTCACATTTTGGAAGACTTTTATCACAGATTTTTGGGCTGACTTTTCTTTTTTTGGAGGAGTTTTTAAACTTAAAAGACATTTCATTCTCTCTCTCTCTCTCTCTCTCTCTCTCTCTCTCTCTCTCTCTCTCTCTCTCTTTGTATTTACAGCACTGGGCTGGCACCCAGAGTCTCAGACTGCTTAGCAAGTGAGCTGTATCCTAGCTTTGTTTATTTCTACTGTGAAACTTGCAACAGGAATTGTTGTGATCTGTGAATAAATAAAGCTATGATTTTCCTTTAGCTGTTTGGACATTTACCTGTATCCTTCGTTGTCTGCAGATCTTAACAGCTGATCTGGGCATGTTTTTCTGTGTTGTTTGTTCAGCTTTGGGCCCATATTGCTCTGGCTCCAGCTTGTCAATCTTTTGTGCATTTTGAAGGCATTCATATAATTTGTTCTTCACACTGTTTCTCAGCGCTGTGCTCTTTACCCCGCTTCTGGATCTCAGCCTTACACGCTGTATGCACATCCCTTGGCATCCTGTCCCCCTACTCTCTCTTCTGTCTTCTTTTTTGTTGTTGTTGTTTTTTTGTTTTGTTTTGTTTTTTCGAGACAGGGTTTCTCTGTGTAACTCTGGTTGTCCTGGAACTCACTCTGTAGACCAGGCTGGCCTCGAACTCAGAAACCCGCCTGCCTCTGCCTCCCAAGTGCTGGGATTAAAGGCGTGCGCCACCATCGCCGGGCTCTTCTGTCTTCTCATTTTGTCCTCTACATGCGGCTAGGTAGATGTTTTTCTTCTCACCCTTTCCCCTGAGTTTTACTCTTTCCTTACTTTTGTTTTCCTGTCAGCACACATGCCTGTTGTCTTCTTCCATTTCTTACAGTTTCAAGTTCTAGCGATTTCATCTGATTCTCTCTTTGGATGGTTTGTAATGAAATTAAGTACGTTGCTAATATTTCCTTGAATGACCTTAGGGTCTGTGCCTCCTACCTCCATATCTGCATCCTGTCTACCCATATCTCCTTCTGTCATCTCTATTCTCCTAGATCTGGACACAGTCACTCTCTATGCTCACCTCCTCTGTCCTTTCCAAGTCTCTCTATCTGCTCCACCACTCTCTATGCTCACCTCTTCTCCAAGGTCAGAGCCCCTGGATTCCACAGCTTTGCAAGTGGGCAGGTAGACAGGTAGACAGGTGGGCAGATGGGACAGGTAGACAATGGACAGGTGGGTAGGTAGGCAGGTGGATAGGTGGGGTAGGTAGGACAGGTGGGCATATGGACAGGTGGGCAGGTGGGACAGATAGGACAGATGGGCATATGGACAGGTGGGCAGAAGAGCAGGTGAACAGGCAGGCAGGTGAGCAGGTAGACACACAGTCTAAGGGCAATAATGACATAATACATGCAAAAACCTCACATACGAAAAGCCTTCGCCAAAGTGGGATGAGGATTTCCTGGTAGCTTATAGATGGACGTTTCTCCTATTCTTCCATGGCCTGTATACTCTAGTTCTTTTCCATTCGATTGAGGCGGTGTTGTAAACAACAGGAGGTAGAAAGCCCCAGTGTAATCAGATAAGGGTATGATTATTTTGTGTGCTAACTAAAAAATAACAAAAATATCTCACTAAAAGACTTAATGTGGAACTAAAAGATAATTGATTAATTCATATAATAAATCAGAATAACAGAAGGTAAGTTTACCAACACACTATGGTTCGCTAATCTCCTTTCAGTTACAACATCACTTTCTATCTCAAAGGAAGGCAGTACAGATTATGAGTTTCCATTCGCATGCATTCCCAAAACTAATCTCAAAATCCTTAGAGAAAACTTTAAATACTATGGCCTTCCCCGTAGTTGCTGGGAAGAAGCATTTCCAACATCAGTGTACAGCATTTACCTAGCAATTGTGTTCTAACACATCCTGCCAAGGGAAATTTTCTTTCTTTTCAACAATTCAAGTCTCATCTTCATGATGGTAGAGGAGTGTACTATTTAAGCAACCTTATAATAATCAAATAAATAAAAATTCCTTTGGTAAAGTCTTTTCTTTCTTTGCATATATGATCTTCAAACATGAAATATCCTTTAGTACAAATTTTCCACAGTGAAATGTAGAGATTTTAGAGTTGACAAAAATTCAGAATCATACTAATGTCCTCTTCAAGAGAAGTAAGTTGTATTTGAGTTACTATGACAAGTTTTGTGAGCACAATTAAAACTTTAATATTAGTAAATTCCTGTTTATCTACATTAAGGTTTGGTACCTAAGTTCCTCAGGGGTATGCTGTTGGGATAGTCACTGTGTGTGGAAGGGACACCTGTCTTCCCCTGGTTCTGGGAGCCAGCCTGCAATGAGGGGGACACATCTCTCATCTTGCAGCCCTCACTGCCTGGCATGCCCTTAAATGCTGTGGCCAATGAACCCATTCAATCAGAAGCTGAAGGGAGTCACATGTGTTTTCTGTGTTCCCATTCTCTTTATTCATTTGCCTTTGAGAATTATTAAAAAGCCTAAACCACACAGGTTATTTTACATAGAAATGTTTAAACCAGACTGCCAAAACCAGTTTTTCACAGCTTTTTTTTTTTTTTTTTTTTTTTTTTTTTTAAAGAACACTTTTCAGATGCACAGGAATTCTTATTTGTCAAAAATCTGCATGAATCTAAAATTAAACACACAACAGCAATTCATGCTAAAAAGACTTTACAGAACAGGAAACCATGGCAACAAAATCATTTCTTTTTAACTGCCTGAGACCTTATCTCTCTCTTCACCCCTATACGATGCACACTAAGACCCTGGCTTCTTACATGTGGCCTTGTTCCCGCTGATATTCCGCAAGTCAAAAACAGGCATGGAAATTGTCTTTGCTAAATGCAGTTCGAGCCACACTTCTTTTCCTGTTTACTCACATAAGATCTTGGCAGCAGCCTTTGAGGAAGGAACTCCTGTGGTTGTCTAGGTGAAGCAAAGCTCCTGCATGCTTCGGATCAGTGTGCTGCTGCTGCTGCCCGCCTCAGGCTCTCTCCTGGTACAATTGGGTCTGATCTTATCGTGTAGAAGCCAGCTGAGCACACAGGGCAAGAGCTGACAATAACATTGTAACACAGTAGATCCCCTTGGTCCTGAGGAATCCTGTCTGTGTAGATTACCTGGAGTGTTTGCTTTGAAACTGCCCTTAGCCTCCTGTTTTTCCATTTCAAGGCCGGATAAGTTGCTCTTAACAATGTTGACGATTTCCTTAACCAAAGATTTACCACTTTCGGGCAAAAGTCTGCATTGTGTTAGAAGAGTGTCAAAGTGCTCTTCGGAAATTTTCATGATTGATGAAACTGGAAACCAAAATCATATTTTCTTGTTTATAATTTCAAAAGTGAGTCACTTTAAAAAAGCAAAACCCAAGTCGAGGTTCAGTAAAGATATTTTAATATTGTAAAGCATGAGGGTTAAGAAAATGGAGGCATTCAGGAGAAAAGACAGAACACTTCAGAGAGATCATGGAGGTGCTTCTCAGAGAATGGCAGGAAGGGTACTGAATCAGTCAGCATTCTCTAGAGGTACAGAACAGATAGGACACAGACACAGACATATGCACAGACACACAAGCACACACAGAGAGACAGACAGACATACAAACACTTGCACACACTCACATACGCAGACACACTCAGACAGACTCACAAACATTCATACACATGCGCACACATGCACATGTGCGCACATGCACACATATACAAACCCTCACACACACACACAGATACACACACAGACACACATAAACACATACTCACAGAAACATACACAGACACACAGATAGACAGACAGACAGACAGACAGACACACACACACACACATACACACACCCGCGCGCGCGTGCGCACAGAGTTTATGTTAAAATAGTGACAACAACACTCTCCCACCTAAGCGGCAGAGAATCTGGTAATTGTTCAGTCTTTGGCTGTCTCAGCAGTAGTAGTAGTTCCACAATGCCTGTGTTCTACCCAGAGGCTGGGAACCTGGTAGTTGTGCCCTTGAGGGTGGGGACCTTATCAGTCCCAATCTGTTGCCCACACGCTGAAAAGTTCCTGGAAAGCAGTCCTTCATAAAAATGGAAACTCTGGAGTACTGGTTCTCAAGTCAGAGCAGAAGCAGTAGCAACAGCAACAAGGCAGGGAGAGGGGGCCATGAGAGCACCACAGGGTGAAGGGTTGTTCTCAGTCCCACCCTGATCCATCTAGTCTAGCACCGGAGCCACGCACAATGGCTCTGCCTACATCAGTTAAGGCACTTGGGAGGATTCTTCAGCCAAAGCTCTCTAATAAGAAGATTTAAATTTATGGCAAGTTGACATAAAAATGAACTATCACAAATACCCAACATGACAGTGCCCACAGTTTGCCTAGATACAGTGGATATGGACTCTTCAGGGGAGAGTCACCGCAACTATTATTTATTTGAAAATCTAGTAGCTTGTTTTAATAAATATTAACAAATCCGATAGGGTATTTTCAATGTGTCTTTCACAATTCTTTTATTTTTACTTCTGTTAGCAGTATCGGCTAGAAAAGCTTAGTATGCCCAACGCTATAGCCCATTCTTCCTTGGTTCTGATGCAGTTATTCCAAGGTCCCTAAAGGAAATAGACTTTACCGTTGAAGATCAAAGACCTTGATGATAGAAATCAGCACCGGAGTATGTCTGAAGGCATGAAAGGGAATAGCCAGTGGAGTCAGACAGAAAAAAATTGACCTTACATTTTCTGAAGTCAGTGGATACTGTGATATATAAAAGCGCCATGGCTGCTTGTCTATGAACCGTCCCTGGGTTAAATCAGGGGCGGAAGGAAGAGTGTGTCTTTTCACAGCGTAGCTGCAGGAAGGTTTAGCTCCTTGGAGTTTCATTTCAGTTTCTTTCCCACTTGTCTGTTGTACAGGTTCCAGTGTTTCCATCCACTGGATTGGTGGGTGAATAGGTAGGCGGGTCCATTCCCTCGACTGTCATTGGATGCTTTCTAGGGTCAGAGCCAAGGTTAACAGGCAAGCCTTAGGTAGGTACTCAGGGTAAAGAATAGGTATTTAATGATGCATCGAGAGTTACATCTGGCTTCCCCCCCTTGAAGTAAAAAAGAAGACAGAACAAAACAAAAACCGCAGTTTAGAATTGTTTCTTCGAAACCAGAGGATGCCAGAAGGGCTTTGCCATCAGCTCTGGTGCAGAGATACGGATTCTTCCTTCGCTTGCAAAAAGAGAAAAGCAGAACTGTCGCGCAGTTCTTTATTTCCACAGCTGCTGTTCTTCTGTTTTCTGTGATGGGTTCCTTGCTTCCAACACCTCCCGTTTTTGGTAGCAGCTTGGAAGATTTATTCAGCAAATATTTAGTTTGCCCCAGCATGGAACGAGTCAGTGCCCATGATAAATGATGAAATCATGACCATTGAAATCTGGCTGTGGGTGTGCAGGAACACGAGGCAATCCAGGTGCAGCTACGTTTTGGACTCATTTCATTATCCTTGAGGGACATGAAATTGAGTCCTGATTATTCAGCAACCAAAAGATAATGAGCTCCAAAGTAAAGGAGATGGCAGTAACTGTCTTCTCTGTGGTGTGGGTGTCCTTAAAAGAAACCAAACTTCAAGTTGTCCTGTGACCTCCACAAGCCTGCACTATGGCCTCCATATCTCCCCACACCACAAGTAGGGTGTACATGCTCACAAAATAAACAGGTAAATAGTACAAATTCAAACAACATTCATTTTAAAAAAAGAATATTTGAGAAAATTAAAGCAAAAGAGAAAATCATGGAGAACCAAGCCAGAGGACAGGCATATGAAAGTTGTGACTCTCACGATATCTACCTGCTCGCTGCCAGAGTCCTGAGTTTCCTGGCAGGCACCATCAGTGGGAAGCCAGCAATTACACATTCCAAGTGTCCGGGAACAAAACGCCGAATAGTCCTAAAGAAGCATAGCTATTCTCACAGCTTAGACTTGAGAAACATTTCTTTCTCCCATGGGTCCTCATAAAAAAGTCAATGAATCATTTGGTGGAGCTCCTGGAGAGGATCTTCATGGAAGTGGGGTGAGTTTGTGGGCGGGGTTGCCTCGAAGTATGCCCCTAGGGTCTCATCCACACTCCGCTATTCAGTAACTGAAGTCACTTACCCTTTCCGAGGCAATGTGCTTCCAATGGGAAACAAGAGTCTGAGTGGCCCCTTGGGCTTCATCCAGCAGTCCAAGTCTCTGTTTTGGCTTCTGATCATTTCAGTAGGTCTTTTAAAAGTTCTGTTTGAAGAAAAGAAAACTTCCAGCTTATAAAGGCAGAGTCCTCCTGAAGTAAGATTGTGTGGTTGTGTATTCAAACTGTTTGTGAATCGACAGTGCCAAACAGTCCAGGCAGGAAACAGAATTCATAGCAGTGATTAAAAGGGATGTATTTAAGGAATTACTAACTGGTATTAAAGAATCATCCATAATTGTATATAAAAGGGCACTGAAGGAGAGTCTTCAGAACCTGGCAGGGTGTGCTCCCCAGTGCTCAGTGTGCAACCTACTTGCAGAGGGAGCAGCTGGATCTTCCGGCTGCACTGTTCCTAATGCCTCAGTCCAAGCTTAGTTCATTGCTGGTTCTGGAGAGGAGGGACATACAGACAGGAATAGTACGAACAATGCCTTCTCACGGGGTCCCAGCAACTCTAATGAGGCTGTATGCCTTCAGAACTTCCATTCAGCCACCGTGTAGAAGAAGAAAGGCAGAAACACTCACTCAACACAAGTCTCTTCCACTGGCACTGCCCCTCTGTTGATATCTGTTGAGGAAGAAGCTGAAAAGGACAACAACTGAAAAAGGAGAAATATTTCAGGCTTCGGCTCCATTCTTGCAAAGGGGTACAGTGAAGAGTGAATCTGAATCTCAGGGGTAATAAATGGATGACTGGAAGACTTACAGTCCCAGACCATTAAACTCCAAGATGTGGATTGCACATTTTCCAAACAAACCGTACACTGTTTAAGGAGCTATGGTGAGAAAGTGGCTGGGGTATCAGTAATAGCTCCAGTAGTCTGTGAGTAGTTAGCCTTGACTTAGTCAAACAAGCACACTGCATTTCTGTGTATAACATAGAATAATAATTTAGACTATTGAAACCTCATTCAGTTAATCAATTATCATGTGAAAAAAGAGTCTTTAGTTTAGGTACATGTTAATTCGTTAGTCAGTCAATAAGTATTCAATGAATATTTACTTCCAGCTAGGTACTAAGAATACAAATAAAAATGAAAATGCCTCCATGGCTTTGTACTGATAATTGCCTTGAAGAAGATGTGTGAGTTCAGTGAAAGCAGATAGTAGAGAGACTTGACCTACTCAGGTCGGGAGCTAGGGAAGAGTTTCTAGTTAGTGAGAATTGTTGAATCAAATGGAGTTAGTTCGTTGTCTAACCACACAGTGTGCTAGGTGACAACCAATCAACACAAATCCTACTCAAAGATCCTGGGAAGGGAGAGAACACATACCTGCTGGAATCTGATGGTCTTTGCTAAAGGTCTACATGGCTGACGCTGAGATTCTGCCAAGATGCCACTGAGGGACAAGATGACACTCTGCTCTCCTGGGTTTCAGCTTAGCTGTACACACACTAGAGATCGGAATTATCCAGCTTCCGTACAGTTGCATAAGACATTTATTTTAGAAGAATTTATTTATTATTCTTTTTTTTTTCTTTATTTTTGATACTTTATTTACATTTCCGATGATTCCCCTTTTCTTTGGAAACCCCGTGTCCCCTCCCCCTCCCCGCCTCTGTGAGGGAATTCCTCCTCCCACCTACCCACCCACCCATTCCCATATTCCCACCTTGACATTCCCTTTCTTAAAGGGATGGGGAGGTCAGAGGACAACTTTGTGATATATGGTCCTTTCTTCTGCCTTCATGTTGTGCCAGAGCAGTGACTCAGGCCATTACACCTGTATGGCAAGGGTTTCCCCCACTGGGCCATCTTCCCTGTCCCACTGCTTAATAATAGATTTCTGCTCCTCTCTGGACATGCACTTCCTGTGGCCTCTCCATCTCTTGAGAACTCTAATACACATTTGACAGGTGGGTAAATACACTAATTCCTCTGCAAGGAGTTATCTCTACCTTTGTGCTTCTCCATTGGGAGACATTAGCAATGTCTCCTCCGTACTTTTGGTTGTTTTGACCTGACAATGATGTTTGATGTTACTGGCATCTAGAAGATTAGAGGTGAGAGTAAGCCTCTTCAAATGAGAAAAAGGGAGTAACACAATTACCACCCAAAGGAGTAGTTGAGAAGCTTTGCTTCATGATTTGATGCTGCTGCTGTGCTTCCCTACTTACCGTAGCTATTGTTATGGATACAAGAGTTTCATTGACACTGAGATATTTTATGCATGGCTAAGCACATAGAGTATCTTAGGGTGACTATTGTTGTGATAACACATCATGACAAAAGCAACTTGGGAAACAAGTGATTCAGCTTATTCTTCCATAGCACTGCTCATCAACAATGGAAGTCAGGCCGGCACTGGTGGCGCACGCCTTTAATCCCAGCACTTGGGAGGCAGAGGCAGGTGGATTTCTGAGTTCGAGGCCAGCCTGGTCTACAGAGTGAGTTCCAGGACAGCCAGGGCTATACAGAGAAACCCTGTCTCGAAAAAACCAAAAAAAAAAAAAAAAAGAAAATGTCCTTCCAGGTTGCCTATAGCATGGTATTATGGAGGCATTTTCTCAATTGACGCTCCTCTTCTATGATGACTCTAGTTTGTGTTAAGTTGACATAAAATTAGCCAGCACAGAAGGCAAAGGTGGAAATTAGAGTTGAAGGTGGGAGTGGGTGGATGGATGGGTGGGTGGAGGAGCACTCTCATAGAAGCAGCGGAAGGGGGGATGGGATAGGGGGTTCCGGAGGGAAAACCAGGAAAGGGGATAACATTTGAAATGTAAATACACAAAATATGCCATAACTTTTTTTTTAAATGGAGTTGAAGGTAATGGAACTGACAACTTGTTCTCCAAAACCATCTTAGTTTGGAAAAAGGCGTGCTGGTAAGTTTCTGTCAGCATGGCACAAATCAGGGTCACCTAGAAAAAGGGAATCTCGTTTGCAGGATGGTCTCCATCGGATTGGCATGTAGGCATATTAACTGTGTTTCTTTCTTAACTGATAACTGATGTAGGAGCACCAAACCCACCATGGGTGTTGTCATCCCTTAGTAAAAGAGCATGGTCTGTAAAAGACAAGTAGGTGGCCAAGAAGAAGAGGAAGCAAGCCAGGAAGCAGCATCCTTCAATGCTTCAATCTCTATTTCCAGGATCTGGCCTTGAGTTCCTGCCTTGGCTTTTCTTAGTGATGGACCATAACCTATAAATCAAATAAACCCTTTCTTGCCCAAGTTATTTTGGTCATGGTGTTTATCACAGCAACAGAAGCCTTGCTGAATAGAATGTCACAAGGACTCCACTGGAAAGCTATTGAAACCTAAATTCTAAGAGTTTTAATATGAAACCACAGACCTCTGTTTGAGCTGATCTAAGGTGGAAGGATTTTCATTATCACTGGAAGTTGGTGAGGCAGACAAGCATAAGGAATAGTTTAGTAACTTAGAACTCCACCTAGTTTGGATTAAGCCCAAATAATACATTTGGCAGCCAGAGAGCCCTATTTCACATACTAGGCAAACCATGCCACTCTGAACAATGTGCCTATCAACATACTAACAACATATGACTCTCCCGCCTGCATCATGTACATCCCTCTCTACACAACAGAATGAATTTCACTTCCCCTTAAAACAATCAATCTCAACAGATTCTATATTCATGCTATCATGTATAGTTAGAAGAATAGAAATACTCATCTGACCTGAACTGGTTTTAGGTACAATAGGTCAAAAATGTGCCCTCAAGTGAACTTTCAGGGAGAATTTCTTATTTACAATGTTTTTTTTTTAAAACTATCAATACATGTATGTGTCTGTGTGAGTACATGCACAGGAGTACCGGTAACTTCAGAAGCCAGAGATGTGAGTGAGCTTCCCTACAGCTGGAGGTACAGGTGGTGTGAGCTGCCTAAGTGGATGCTGAAACTCAAACTCAGGTTCTCTAAGTGCAACAAGGATCACTGAGCCATTTCTTCAGCCCCTTATTTAGCATTTATGCCTATGCGTGCTTGAATGCATGCGTGATAAAGATTATGTACATTACAGTAAGAATAATACTCAGTAGAAAGATTCAACTTAATTTATCAGTCAACACAAAACCTCTCACACTATGCTCCCATGAACAAACACCTATTCCTCCTCCTAAATTCTGCAGTGAAAGTCTCAAATAAATTGAGTTATCTTTACTCATGCTCTTTTACAGTATATTCTGATATTTCCTTTTCTTTTAATTAGCAACCTTGCCACTTCTGAAATCTTTGTGGGCCTCTATTTCAATTTTTTGAATAAAAGGCTGAAAACTTAGAAATACCAGGCCCTGCCCCTGGCCACTGATAACAATGATAGATATGAAAAAGTTTTTAAAAATCCACCTAGATAGTATTGTGCATGATAGCTTAGAAATTCTAAAATAATCTTATTGTAAATATTTTCAGGCTATTCAATGTAGCAGACCTTTAACTCAGAAGGATTTGAGACAGGGTCTCATGCACTCCAGGCTCCCCAAAGATGTCCTTGACTATCTGATATTTCTGCCTTCACCTCTCTAGCCTGCAGTTACTGACAAGTTTGCATTCTAACTCCAGATGCTTTGTGCATGCTCGGCAGCAGCGCTACAGACTGAGCTATTTCTTCTTTCTTTTCTTTATTTTTTTCTTTTATTGGATATTTTCTTTGTTTACATTTCAAATGTTTTCCCCTTTCCAGGTCTCCCTTTCGGAAACCCCCCAACCCCTCCCCCTCCCCCTGCCTCTGTGAGAGTGCTCTCCCCCACTCACCCTGTCTTCCCACCCTGGCATTCCCCTACACTGGGCCATCTGACACCCTCAGGCCCAAGGGCCGCTCATCCCACTGATGCCAACAAGGCCCTCCTCTGCCACATATGTGGCCAGCACCATGGGTCCCTCCATGTGTACTCTTTGATTGGTGGTCCAGTCCCTGGGAGGTTTGGAGGTCTGGCAGTTGACACTGTTGCTTCCTCCATGGGGTGCAAAGCCCCTCATCTCCCTAAGTTCCTTTTCCAATTCTTCCATCGGGAACCCCACCCTCAGTCCAATGGTTGGCTGCAAGCATCTGCCTTTGGATTTGTCAGGCTCAGGCAGAGCCTCTCAGGAGACAGCCATATTAGGCTCCCATCAGCAAGCACTCCTGGCATCCACAATAGTGTCTAGGTTTGGTGACTGTATATGGAGTGGCTAATATCCACTTATCAGTGAGTGCATACCTTGTGTGTTCTTTTGTTATTGAGTTACCTCGCTCAGGATGATATTTTCAAGTTCCATCCATTTGCCTGTGAATTTCATGAAGTCATTGTTTTTAATAGCTGAGTAGTATTCCATTGTGTAAATGTACCACATTTTCTGTATCCATTCCTCTGTTGAGGTACATCTGGGTTGTTTCCAGCTTCTGACTATTATAAACATGGTTGCTATGAACACAGTGGAGCATGTGTCCTTATTACATGTTGGAGCATCTTCTGGGTATTTTTTAGCTCCAGGAGCCATAGAATTTTAACAGTCAGACCTCTCTTATCTAATACTTCCTATCTTTTCTAACTAACTGTTGTGGGAAACTATAAATTACAGATCCAGAAATTATATAAAATATACAAAGCTTGTTCAAAATCACTTTAAAATGAATAACTAATACAAACATAATTGGATCTATGCATTGCAGGATATTTGATTCTATTGTGAACCCCAAGATGGTGAACTGGAAAAACCTTGTTGTGGTGTGGCTCAGCCCTAGCACAAACCTTTAACCCAAGAGCTTTCTGTAAACAAGAGCTGCATAAAGTCAATGATGGGTCATGAGGTGGAGCAAGCAACCAGCTAACAGGGAGTAAACCTAAGCAGAAGGAGGGTCTTTCAGTTGGAGGGTAGCTAAGACAGCGTGGACAAGGAGTCTTTTCCTCCTGAGGCATGGGCGGAGTAGGAAGGTCAGCTGGCTTCTCTTTCTGCCTCTCTGTGCTGTCAGACTCCTACCACCTCTATAGATTTAACTAGGCACAGTATTGCCGATTTTTAAATTGTCCTTCCGTGTTCTGATTGAACTAAGCATATTGGTTGATCTGAAAGTAATTTCATCCAAACCCAGGTGTGGCACACACCAATAATTCCAGTGCTCGGGAGGTAGAAGCAGGATAGATCTAAAGTTCAAGATCAGCTTCAGATACATAATGAGTTTGAGGTCATCCTCAATTGCAGAAGAATACTATTGGGGGAGAAGATCTGAAAAAAAATAATTAAGAGAAAGGTAAGAAGCTTTATATCTGCAAAATTTTTCATTGCATTTTTGTCATTGAATTATTACTTTATTCACTTTGCATCCAGATTGTAGCCTCCCTTCCTTCCTCTCCTCCCAGTCCGAACCTCATACTCCTTCCCCTCCCCCCCCATTCATTCCATTCTCAGAGAAGAAGTACATTCTTCTCTGAGAATGGAAAGGTCCCCATGGGTACCAATAGGCCCTGGTATATCAATCATAGTAAGGCCGGGTACATCGTTTCACACCGAGGCCAGACGAGGCAGCACAGCTAGGTGAAATGGAGCCAAAGGGAAGCAACAGAGTCAGAGACAGCTTCTGCTCCCAGTGTTATGGGGTCCACATAGAGACCAAGCTGGGCATTGGCTACATAAATGTAGGGGGCCTAGGTCTATCCTATGCAGGCTCTTTGTTTGGTGGTTCAGTCTTTGTGAGCCCTTATGGGCCCAGTTTAGTTGGCTCTGTAGGTCTTCTTGTCTTCTTGTGGTGTCCTTGATCCCTCCAGCTCCCTCAGTCCTTTCCACTCCTCCACAAGACTCTCTTCCTGACCTCTGCCTGATGTTTAGCCGTGGGTCTCTGCTTTTGTTTCTATCAGCTACTGGATGAAGCCTCTCAGAAGACAGTTATGCTAGGCTCCTGTTTGCAAGGGCAGCAGAATATCATTAATAGCGTCAGCGGCTGGTTTTCTCTCATGGGATGAGGCTCAAGTTGGGCCAGTCATTGGTTGGCTGTTACATCAATCTCTGCTCTGTCTATTCAAGCACATATCCAGTAGGCAGGACAAATTTGGGGTTGAAGGTTTTGTGGTTTGGTTGGTGTCCCCATAACTCTACTTAGAAGTCCCACTTGGCTACAGAAGGTGGTCACTTCCATCTTCATATGCCTATTTGCTGGGAGTATCAGCTAGGGTCACCCCCATAGACTCACAAGAGCCTCCTCTGTCCCAGGTCTCTGACTCCTCCCAGAGAAGCTGTCCCATCTGATTTCCTATCCCACTCTCCACCTTCTCCTTCCTCACTTCCCCACACCTGATCCCCAACCCTGTTCTCCCCACCCCTTCTCCCCAGTTCCCTCCCCCATCCACCTCCAATATTTGTTTTATTTTCCCTTCTGAGTGAGATTCAAGCATAAAAACAACTCTGTGATTCCATCTAAAACCAGGTCACAATGACTAAGATCAAAAATTCAAGTGAGGGCACAAGCTGGGAGGACGTGGAGCACAGGGAGCACTTCCTTAGTGCTGGTGGGAGTGCGGACTGGTACGAAAGTACAAGCATCTTCATGCTATCTGGGCAACAAGTAACCATGGGATATTATTTAGGTAGACAAGCTTTAGAGTATTACAATACGAGCTGGAGAGATGGCTCAGAGGTTAAGAGCATTGACTGCTCTTCCAGTGGTCCTGAGTTCAATCCCCAGCAACCACATGGTGGCTCATAACAATCTGTAATGGGATCTGATGCCCTCTTCTGGTGTGTCTGAAGACACCTACAGTGTACTCGTATACATAAAATAAATAAATAATTCTTTAGAGTATTACAATGCAAAAGACTCTTGTTACACTCATCCTGGTACTTTACTTACTTTAGTCTCAACTGTAATCCTGGTATGTATATGTGTATGTATGATGCATGAATATATACATGTATTCATGTTTGTTTGTGTGCATGGATTGTTGTGTGAAAAAGGGTCATAGTAGTTTAGGCTGAGGTAAACTCATAGTCCTTCTTCCTCAGCACCCCAGACTCTACTAAAGACTTTGGTTAATCTCTCCTCTCCTCTCTTTTCTCTCCTCTTCCTCCCCCTCCCCCTCCCTCCTTCCCCTTCTCCCCCTCCTTTCCTCTTCCCTCCATTCCCCCTTCCTCTTTTCCTCCTCCCCCTTCTCTGTCTCTCTAGACCTAGATATTTAATAACATGTGTTTCCTTTTAATCCTATCATTTGTCTAAAAATTAGTTTTATTGTATTTTATTATGTGTGTCTGTCTTTGTGTCTGTCTGTCAGTCTGTCTGTCTCTTGTCAGTCTGTCTGTTTGTCTATTTGAGGTCTTGCTTGTGCCAAGAGTCAGTTTTCATTTCTTTCCTTTTAGTGTGGGATGTGAGGATTGAAAGCAGATGACGAAGGCCCAACTTGTGTTTTAAGAAGACAAGCTTCTTTTTAAGAAGATGATGCCATGAGGTTGATATGGGACCGTAGGGAAAATGGAGCTGGGTGAGTGAATGCGATCGAAGTACACTGTATATGCACATGAAATCACCAAAGAGCAAATCAACTTAATAAAAGAAGGCAAACACTTAAAAATCAAAATCGCTGTTCACCAACCAGCAGTGTGTATTAAGGAGGCTCTTTAACAGTAGATAATATCACAAAGACTAAATGAGGCTCAGGATGTAGAATTAATACTGATTTCATTCTTGGGGACTCAGGGCTTCTGCCTTGTTTATAGCTGGAGTCAGCTGGCCCCCTTGTCTGGAAGGGAGCTGGCCCAGCACTCTGCTTTACTTCAATGTTCACACAGATTCACCTTTGACTCACTCCTGATAAGATGACTGCATTTCCTTGGAGACAATCAGCCCAGCCCCTGGTCTGATGGAGGGCTGATGAGCTCCCAGCTGGGACACACTGATTGCTGCTGGATTTTAGCTGGCGGAAGTATAAAGTGTTGGAAGGGCTATTTCAAAAACCTTCCAACTTACCTACCTCTTGCTCCAGCCCATTTTAAATCGAAGAAAGTAAAATGTTTTGACGTGGGAACATGTGGCCAAATACTTACACTGGAGTCCCGAGAATCCTTGAGATCTACTGGGTGAAACTTAAAGATAAGATGTTTTCCTGAATGATTTGTCTTTTCTGTTGTTTAAAAGTTTCCTTTTTCTGGGCTTGAAAATCGGCAAACAAAATACTTGAAACATTTATGTGACTTCTGCTGTGGCTCCTTTTGTTGTAGGCAGTAAAAATCAAGGGAAACAGAAAGGGTCATGTTTTGCCAAAGGTCAAAGATCACAATGAGTGACTGACTCAAGAGGCCAGGAGGTCAAAGGTGCAACTGGAATCCCATAACCTCTGCTTCACAATCTGCCTCAGAGAGGCCAGCAGTGCTTTCTAACTTCTGTGAAAGAACTCTTACACATGTTCCGTTTTCCTTGAAAACTTACTTGAAAATGATTCTGCCCAAGAGGATTTTTCCCTTTGAAAGCAAGCAGCAGGATACAGGGTTTTATAGAAATCGAAGGTGTCCTTAGCTGTTTATTTGTATTCGATGCTGGAAGAGGAGGAAGTAACGGAGATTAATACGTGTATTTTAATTGGAAAAATCAGATCATTTCTTAGGAGATCAAAACCCAGACTGAGGAAGTACGTTTATCTTCCTTTCTTTTTTGCTTCAGTCTCTCCTGTGTTTCTGGACTGTGCCTAAGATTCTGGTTCTGAGTTTTGGAAAACCACAACTAACAAGGCATCAGGCATCGCTGGTGGGTCCTGTTTGAGACACAGCTTCATGATGAGATTTTACAGAAATCATTCTACTGCACTAGTTTCCCTTTTACTGACTTTAAACAACAGAGACCTTGGCGATGTCAGGGCCACTGTTTAGGTCAGAATTTCTGGGGCAACCTCATGACATATTAGAAGCTGGAGATGGAACGGAGAGAAAGTACAGATCCTTGCTTTTCAACTCCTTTGGTTCTAGCCTCCCATGAGCACTTAATTCCTCAGAGAGAAGGAAATGGTCACGGTGAAGGATCCTGTGGCCCGTGAAGGGTAATTGGATAACATCTTTTGAAAGATTTACAAGGCTGCCAAAGATTTTGCCAGCTTTAAACCTGATTGATTCAGTGTGAAAAGAACGGAACAATTCTGACCTAAAAGTTTAAAGACAAACCTTCCCTGTGAAAGCATAATTTAGGATCTGTAATAAAATTGTATTGGAAACAGCACATGGACGTACACAGTACATTGTAAAAGTTAGCATTAGTTAAAGGATTCGCTCTCTATCTTAAATCTCCTAAAGAACCAAGACTGTCCCTCAGATACTTCAATAATGATGTAGTTTGTTCTTACATTTTATTTTCCTCCAAGATTTCCCTAAAGAAAGACACAACTAGCCAACTACTTCACTTTCCTACCCAAGCTTAGGTCTTGCTAATGTGTGCTTCACAGAATTTATACAGGTTTCATTTTATTAGGTAAAAGGCAGACCAAGTGTTTCCTTAGTCAGTGAAAAATGGGTCAAATAGATTTGTCCCACATTTTAATTTTTCAAAGTACTTATTTTCATCATATATTCATTTCCATCTTGACAAAATAGATCTACTTCTAATTAGTACAATATTTTGTAGATAGGCTCCACTGCTTTTGATGACTCAGACAAATTAATGATTAAACATCTTCCAGCTAATTACTTCAGGCCATTAATTATTTATCTGGATCTATAAGCCTGCCAGTCTATTAACCTCCATTTCCTGTTGCCTGTTTGAGAAGTGGCAGATTTGAAGAAAGGGAAACACAAAAATTCCAAATAAATAAAAGTAAGCAGAGTACATATGTCTTTTCTCTCTTCTTCATTATTGAGGAAATTGGAACTACGGCATTTAAACAAAGGTTTATTTGTGTTTAAACAATGGTCCTTTTGTGACATGCTGACTAACTGCGTTTCCTCCTCAGATTTCAGTTGGAAGGATTTAGTGGGAGGACTGCATCCATTTGCCTCTTACCTATAGTTGGAGGGAATGCCATTTGCCTTTTGAAGCTTTGTTCTGTCTTAGATGTTTAACGAAGGAATCTTGATTGATGGATACTTGTGTCGATAGACATTTACCAGGGGTAGGGATGATTTTCTTGGTAGATTTATTAGAACACCAATTCCCCAACAAATGGTGAACTTGTGTTCTTCCCATTGTCAAAAAGAAAGAACAGCGATGTTAAGGAACAAAGCAGTTAAAAAAATGGATTAAGACATATTCAAAGCAAGATGTTCTGTAGGAAAAACAAGTTTAAAGGCTTTTAAGAAGGAAGGAGGCTCCGCGCTGTAGACTCTCACATTACTTTCCTGAGGAATTCGGTAATCAGTTGGCTCAAGCTCTCCCGTACCACATTCTACCCAGAGTTAAGTGTCGAGGAGGTCATTTAATCACTCACCCGAGAAGTCTCCCTGCTTCGTGAATTAGAAGAGCATCCCCCTTTATTGAAGTCATCAGGATCAAATAAATTCAGATGTATCAACTTCCAGGTGGTGGCCAGTGTTCTCTACAGAATTCACTGCACGTCAGGTTGGTCTGCAAGAGTTCTCGAAGCTCTTCCTTAGAATGTTGCACTTAGTAACCTAGTAGTAAGTGGAAAATTGTTCTAGAAAGGGAAAATATCCCTGGAAAATCAGAGATCAGCCACTGACAAGAAGAATATATGTGCTTACATGTAAGTATATATGCATGTGTATGTAAATATGCACATAAACACATATATACACATATATGTATACACACATATATGTATGTATGTGCATATATACACAAATATATATGCATATTTATCCTCCAATAAGAACAGAACAATGAAGCTTTTAGGGATGCTGATTTTTGGTTCTAGTGCCATCTAGCGGCAAGGTAGAGGAAGACAGTGTACAAGAGGCCTGACTGGTCATTACTGCATAATGACTAATATTCTTCGAGACTTTGGTGTTATAAAAAATATAAAACATTGATGTCATATAAGGCCAACCTCTGTTACATATGCAGCTGGAGCCATGGGTCCCTCTGTGTGTACTCTTTGGTGGTTTAGTCCCTGGGAGCTCTGGGGGGGAGGGGGAGGTCTGGTTGGTTGCTATTGCTTTTCTTCCTATGGGGTTGCAAACCCCTTTAGCTCCTTCAGTTCTTCCCCATTGCGGTCCCCGTGCTCAGTCCGATGGTTGACTGCGAGCATCTGCGTCTGTGTTGGTCAGGCTTCCAGTGAAGGCTCGATGCCCTAGCGTAGGGGAATGCTAGGGCACTGAGGCAGGAGTGGGTGGGTGGGTGGGTGGGTGAGCACCCTCATAGAAGCAGGGAAGAGGGGGGGATGGGATAGGGGGTTGCAGAGGGGAAACCAGGAAGGGGGATAACATTTGAAATGTAAAGAGATAAAATAACCAATAAAAAATAATAAACACTGAAAAAGAAACCCCAAACCCCCAAACCCTATCAATTTTCTTAGAGAACACAGTATAGGAAACCCCATTAGTAAAAGGGTTAAGAGCAAAGCCTGTTTGTTGAATTGGGTTGGCATTCCACAAGTCTGGTAGCCTTGCTTCACAGTGTGACTTGTGTGCAGTGATATACTGTATACCGGTATATCCTTTGTCTAAATAGCCGTAATAATATTGTAACCGAGGCAGATACTTTATGAGATGTAACAGTCTATGTAACTTTGGATGACTTGACATTACCTAAACATGTAACCGCAATAATGTTTCAATATACTATCTAAACATTTCATTACATATTTAGGTGCTAAGGAAGAGATCCTCAACTCAAAATCTTTAAGGAAAAGGGAAGCAGTTGTGCAATTGGGGGAAGTGAAGCCCTACAGACAATGGTAGAGGAGCCAAAGAAAGAGAATGTGAATTAAAAGATGGAACCAAGAAAAAGTAGCAGGTTGGAAACTAAAGAGGCAAACCAGAGGGGTCTCTGGACTACAGAGGGGATATGTCCCTCTGGTAATGCTGCTGATACATATTGTCGCAAACTTAAAAAGGAGGCAAATAAATTCATTTTTAATATGTTATATACGTTTATACATTTAATCCGTGTATGTCATAATTACCATGGCTCTGACTGGCTCGAAACGGAAGTGTTAACAAGGCTCTACAGACTCCCGTCTTTTCAAATTCACAAGCTGCCTGAAGTCTTGGCTTTAGGCCCTTCCTCAGTCAACGTGCCTGTCTCACTTCTAACACCAGAGCAAGGATCACTCCTCATACGTCAACTGCATCTTTTCTCTTGCCTACCTTTTCAACTCATAAGAATCACCGACCCAATTGAACATTCTGAGACACTTCCCTAATTTAAAGTTAATGAATCATAAATACTCATTCTATCTTTGACTTTAGTGGCCCTTTTTATCATTGGTGTGTGCATAGAAAGAGAAGGGTAGGGATATTGACTTCGTTGCAGCAAAATAGCAGGAGAGTGGGAAACATATTGAAGAGGTGTTGTGTACTTCTAAAAAAATGGAACTGCCGCTTCTTAGTCCTCCGTCTGTCCATGAATTGTTTTTCTTGCTTCCGGACAATGGAGAAAAGCTGGAAAATGAGAAGGAATTGGGGATTTATTTGGCAGTAAGTGATGCTTACCACTCTTGTATGACTTTAAGGAAGGGTGTGATATGGATTGATGGCTAAGGACAGCTAGAAAAGTAAACTCTCCCATCTGCGGATGGATGATTATGAAAAGAATTCCTCTTCCATGCTGATGCAGACCTCTGGAAGGTTACACATGTGGACATACAGAACAACCACATAGCCTGTGGCTGGACTTGATTGTAGGGGTCAAGGCTTCACAACTGTAAGGGCGAGTGAGAGATTCCTATGTTCTGGTGTCCCCTGCACAAACATATTCTCACACTTTGCATATCATACTTGGAGACATGTTCTTCCATGGTCTTCTCCAGATTTCAGGGAGTCTTTTGAGAGTTCTAGAATATCTCATTATACAAGTCACTCTGGTCTCTTGTATGATCTTCCTTCTCGAGGGTCAGTTTGCTGAAAGTAAAGAGCATTTTATTTCAGTTCCATCTCAGCACAGATACCAGCATTTCTGTCACTGGATTTGCCACAGATCCAGTCTATGAATGCCTCACATGTTATAATGATGAGTTTTAAACATTTACAGTAAAGGGCTCCAGTTTGTATCAGTTATACACATGTGCCATCGTGACACTCCAAGTGTGGGTCTCAGTTTCCTTCAGGAGTTTGTGAGGATTGAACAAATGGGTACCCTCTACACATGGAAGTTTGAGAAGCTCTAAGAATGAGCTGGACTCTGCTCTGGTAGATAGCATTGTGAGGACGCCTCACATTTAAAAATGGTGAGTCAATTTAAAATTCATTAAAAGAAAAATGATACATAAGGGTCATTTAAATACAGCAATCTCTGGAAACCTAAGCTAGTGACGGAAGGTCAGGAAGCAGTGAGCTGCCATCGACAGGTGACCACGGAGATGTGCTGAATGAGGGGAGGTCTTTAGTCCCTTCCCCTCTCGATACAACCTCTTGTTTGGTTTTGATTCTTAACACAGCATGTCATAAAGCCCAATTGGTCTCAGGATGGGTGATGTAGACCTGGAATTCTTAGTCCTTCTGACTTCCCCTCCCACAAACCTGGATTATAGGCATGCATAGCTGTGTCCAGCTGAAGCTACACCCTTGCATGACCCAACTATGTTCCCAGATCTTTCTTCTTTCCTGTGTATTCCTGGAAACTTCATTATTATTATTTTTATTTTCCACATGAGCCACTGACTTCAAGACTTTATCTTCTTTTTTGTTCCCCATTCTCGTCAATAGTCATTTATTGAGTGCTTGCCTTTTTCCCATTTTAGATATTGATAATTGACTCAGAGATAATTGTTCTCAGATATTATACCTATATTCTATTATCAGAAATTCCTTTAGGCTCCTAGAATGATTCCTTTGTCACTAACACTTAAGAAACTATCCAGTTTTCTAGGGATTTGAGCTGATCGTGGAGAGCAATGGACACCTACATATTGTAGTCCTTAAATTGTACATAGACATTCACCCAGGCCCAGGATAAAATGTTAGCTTATATGTAAGCAAAAGCAACTGTGAGATGTGGGAAATCGGAAGCTGTACAGATCCTTTGGGGGCCCAAAAAATGTAATCAGCCACATACTTGCCAGGTTATCAGCTAACTTGGGCTCTTTCAGGCAACCCCCCCTCCAAAATCCCCCAAAACAAAAGAAACCGAAACAAAAATTGCCAGAATTTATAGAACAAATAATCGTTTGCTCTAAATTGCTAATTGCTAGGTATTGTACCTTGGAGGAATATGGTTATACTTCCCCAGTCCTGGGTGGTAATTATTCAACCATATTTTTCTTACTCTATCACTAAACCAGAAATTTTATTAGTATAGTGCATGACCTATAATTTTCTTATTTTCACAATACCTGTACTTCATGACGCATTTAGAGGGAAATGGTTGTCATAAATCTAATTTATATGTTTGTGAGTCTTTCATGATGTAATATTAGAGATATATAATATCTGCTATAATATGATATGCCAATGGTCTCTTTGAAATGAGCAGGCCATGACTCTTACTGACTTGGTGACTTGTTTCTAGATCCAGAGGGGCACCTTTATCCATCAAACACTGTTTACTTTTATTCACATCTCCATCGGAAAAAATAAGAGAGTTGACAATTAATACTTTATTTGCTAGGTAGTTGATTCAACCATTCAATGAAGGTCTAGAAAAAATTGTTGAAAGCTGATAATTTTTGTTATCTAGGACCTGGAAGTGCTATGCCTACAGTTGTTTTGGTACAACAATTGTATCTGAATTGTTATCAGATGTCTCAAGGGCATTACTTGTATGATGTAACTAAATGATCATAACTTCAGTAAGATGGAGGAAACCCTGAGCTACCGCCCGTGGGAATCTGGCTGATCCAATGAACAAGTTCTAGCTCTTTGTCCTTTTATTCTTCTGGTCATTAATTTAATATTTTTCAAAGTTAATAGTGTCAGTGTCTACAAGATTAGGCAGAAATCTGCCTAACTGAAAGAACAAAATGAATTGAAATGGAAAGCAATTCATTCCCCTTAATGTGAATAAAGGGGAATTAGAACACATGTGGAGAAGTGGTTTTGGGTACGGATATATCCAGCGAGACATCTTTTCTGAGGAAGCTTTTCTGGCATCACTCCTAGTTGCCTATTTTTATGTTTATGTACCTTACATTTGTTTTTAAAATACAGTGTTTTGTACCTCTATGTGTATATATCATCATATGTATATTTCTCTCTTTTTACCTGCACACGCACAGATATACACACACACAGACTCCATTTGTAAGATGACTAAATGTTATTAGTGTGTCTCTCTTTAGACTTCTTTGTAAACCTCTCAGTTCCCTAGTTTGGGAAAAGGTGAAATACAGAGAGTGCGTCTGCAACTGCAGAATTCTTTGATCAAAATTTCCCCAGTGCCAGCTGACTTTGAGAGCTTCAAGATGTTTACCTGTGAGAGGAGAACAAGAGGCTAAAGACTAGGTTATTAAGGGTTAAATGCATCAGGAACAATCAATGGTGCCCTTCTTTTGGACAAAATTATGGATTGATCCTTTAAACCCATTTATTGATATGCTGGGGGAAAGAGGACTTATTGTTTTTCAGGGGGAAGAGACCTAGTGAGATTCCACTCCTAGCTGTCCAGTTAGAAGAAAACAACTCACATGCATACGTACACACATACACACACACACACACACACAGAGAGAATGCTGGCATACTTTATGACAGCTACAAGCAAGCCCTTGCAAACACACACTTCCCTCTCATGGGTCTCAGCAGTGGGGGAGGCTAAGACATGAGAAATGCCCCATGACTTGTTCAGCTTGCTTTCCTATAGAGCCCAGGACTACCATCCTAGGGCTAGCACCATGCACAATGGGCTGGGCCCTCCCCCACCCACTACTAATTTTATAAAGGATCTACAAGCTTGCTTACGGTCTGAAGTTCATTGAAGGCATTTTTCTAATTGAGTTTCCCTCCTCTCCAATGACTTTGTTTGTGTCAAGCTGGCATAAAACTAGACAGCACAGTTTTTATACACACACACACATATAACAATACAGGGTATTTCTACTAATTATATAGCAATGGTATTATTCACAGATCTCCTAAGATTATTGTTTCTAACTGCAGGCTTGTGTTGTTTGACCAACACCTCCCCAGTGCTTTCTTCAGCTCCAGCAGCATCCCTCTCACTCTCTCCTTCCAAATCCTTATTTAATGCCTGGCTTTGCACAAGGGCTACAAACATACAAGAGACAATTTAAAACAACCCATTTCCAAAAATCATTGTCTAGTGTAATTTTTAATTTAGTTTCCTTATTTTATGTATATGGGATTTTTGTCTACATGTATGTCTGTGATCTATGTGTGTGCCTGGTACCCTTTGGGGGCCAGGAGTCAGATCCCCTGGAACTGGAGTTACAGACACTTGTAAGTAGCTCTGTAGGGGCTGGGGATTGAACATGGACCCTCTGGAAAAGCAGCCACAGATATTAACTTTTGAGCCGTCTCTCCAGCTCTTCTGATGTAATTTTAAAATAAAAATTGTATAACTATGTGAAAAAAAAGCAATCCATATCAAATACAGTAAAGTCAGGCTTCTTTAAGGAAGTCCTGTGGTGCCAAAGAAGAAAGGGTGAATTTCTGAATGACACAAAAGAAAGAAATCAAAACAATTATGTTTTCTCCATTACCACATAATGATTATCTCACCGACTATAACCTTAAGAGGAAATTTATACATTCTGCATCATTATTTCAATGACTACTTAGTTGTTCAATGAAGCCAGCGTATAAGACCCGTTACTTGATTTTGGTCATGGTATTCCCCACCCTCTCTCTCTCTCTCACACACACACCTCTATCATCTGTCTGTCTCTCTCACCTCTATTATCTGTCTATCTCTCTCTCTCTCTCTCTCCCCTCTCTCTCTCTCTCTCTCTCTCTCTCTCTCTCTCTCTCCTCTCTCTCTCATAATCAACTCACCTATCTCTCTGTATAGCAAGAGCCCGCTAAGTGTATTTAGTGTTGTTTGCATGCCCATGTATTTAGGAGTTACTGCTGGGGATGGATAACCTATCAGGTACATATCCCTTGAAGACCTAGTCCATGACTCCCAGCAACCATTAATCACCTATAGCTCTTTCGGTGAGTCCTTGTGAGATTCCTTCTATCTATGTTGGCATGACAACTAGTATTGTCCTTGTGCATTTCTTGTTCAGGTAGCCAAGTATTTGAGATTTCATGAATACAGCTTCACTGTCTGGCATCAGGTGTCCTGACCTTCTGACTCTGGCAGTATTCCCAAGTAAAAGAAAACTTTTGTAACAGTGTTTCAGTATGTAGCCCAAGATGGCTTCAACATTAGGGCATTCTCCTGCCTAGTCTTCCCAAGTTGGAATTGAAAGTGTGGTCTTCCACAAGTGGCTACAATTTACTTTGTATTTAGATTTTTGTTTTTTGTTTTTCTAGTTAGGACTTCTCTGTCTTCTCTTTCAGGATCTTTGTTGTACTGGAATTTGCTCTGTAGACCCAGCAGACCTCAAAATCACTGATGCACCTGACTCTGTCTCCAGAGTGCTTGGAATACAGGTGAGTACCACCATACTTGGCATTATATTTAGTTGTATTTGAAGGTTTAGAGTCTAGACCACTTCAAAAGTGCTAATATGACAGAAAGAAACACACATTGTAAATGTTTGGGAAAATGAAAGGACTTTGTTGATGTTTTCTGTAAACCTTCCTGAGATGAAGTGACCATGAAGTATTTTTGCTTATGTAAATTAAGGATGGGTAAATTAGTACGTTCAGGGTCTCATTACCTTGGTATAGCTTCCACTCTACTATTTTGTATGAAATGAGTTTTCTTTAGTGATTTGCACAACCCAGCCTGAAATTGCCCCAAGAGGAAAGCATGGGAGACTTAGAATATATTTCAGCCTATATTGGGTTGTTATAAGAATTAAATTGAATTCACACATGTTGTGGATAGCCCTGGGGCTGTTTGTATTCTGCTAATTCCTGGGAGGGGCTTCAGACAAGGAGTGAGTTACACCTGTGACTTCTTGTGAACCAATCCCCTAATGAATAAAGGAGTCAGTCACTGGGCACGTAGGAGGGACTTCCAGGTCAGAGAGAGCAAGAAAGGAGGCAGGAGAGAGAGAGGGCTTTTTGGAACAGGGACAGCATGTAGGTAAGATGTAGCTACTAGAGTCTCCTGGTATCTTGGCGGATCCACAAGGATTCGGCACCAGAGGAATAAGATTTTGATAAGGCTTACAAGATTAGGTTTTAGTTTATGTGCCCAGAGATTGAGTTACTATTGTTTCTGAGCTAAGTTTGTCTTGCATTTTCCTTCTCAGGGCGGCTCCTCTGGATTCCAGAGAGAAAGGTACAGTGGCAAAGTGTGGGCTTGCCTGATGTGCACCACAGAGGCCATGGGGCTGGCGTGGTAGTGACCCTCCAGTGGGGACGTAGCAAGCTGGGTGGAGAGATTATGGAGCTGTGGCTCAGAGCTCCACGAGATAAAAGCAGGTCGGCCATTGCTCGCTGGCACTTGGCTGGCCAGCCCAACGGGCGGGGATGAGAGAACCAGGGCATAGCATGGGAACATGCTCCATATTCCATCTTTTTAATATTTCCAGCAACACATCTATATAAGGCTACTGAGACATAATGATCAGTCCTTATTATTACTATTCATTTAAAACTGTTTTATATACGTCTCTCCAAACACCCACCGACAGTGGCAGATTTCACCCCAAATCTCCATCTTTTCTGTCTCTTAGAGTTCTAACCTAAATTACTCCACTGTATTCCAGAACATTTGTCTTCTTATTGTCTACTAGGCTTAGCTCTGTTCTTTCTAGCATAAAGGCTACTTAGATTTTGTAGACAAAAACCTCCCATCCACAATTCATCAGTAGTAAGTATATGGAGTTTAATACAAGTGTTTGGTAGGTCAATAAAGACTTTTTCACAACAACAACAACAACAACAACAACAACAACAACAACAACACAGTAACTACTTCATGGATGCAAGGTTGGACCTATCCCCCTACATTTTATATTTTGGACAATCTAGTTTGTCCTCAGATAGATTTTTGTAGTTTTATTTATATAAATTATTCATATATTTGAACATGGATTCATTCAGTTTCCTATCCAATTGACTGAAAATATATTATGACAGTTCTTTTTAGCAATTAATAGAATTTGATTTAATGGCTTGAGTCTATTCTGGAAGTCCCAAAATTCCTTCTTGAGCACAGTGGAGAAACACATTTAGAGATGACCTTTGGGAACACTTGAAAAGTTCACTCAGCTAAAATTATTTTTGATACTTAGGAACATGACAAGATGTATTTATAGTATGTACGTTAGTGCCATATGATACCCTACAGTGATTTTGTGGGTGCTGCACAGTGATGCTATCTCCCCTCCAAGTTAGATGCAGGGTGGGTCACTGATTTTTGTGGATTTCATTGTATAAACACTTACTTAAGTGACCCGAAAACCTCCACCAGAGAACTGCTACAGCTGATAAACAACTTCAGCAAAGTGGCTAGATATAAAATTAACTCAAACAAATCAGTAGCCTTCCTATACTCGAAGGATAAACAGACTGAGAAAGAAATTAGGG
>CM052708.1:9024702-9087776 GCA_028551405.1 Uromys caudimaculatus
GCAAATCAAAACAAGTCTGAGATTCCACCTCACACCAGTCAGAATGGCTAAGATCAAAAACTCAGGTGACAGCAGATGCTGGTGAGGATGTGGAGAAAGAGGAACACTCCTCCATTGTTGGTGGGATTGCAAGTTGGTACAAACTCTCTGGAAATCAGTTTGGCAGACCCTCAGAAAAATGGACATAATACTACCTGAGGACCCAGCTATATCACTCCTGGGCATATACCCAGAAGATGCTCCAACATGTAATAAAGACACATGCTCCACTACGTTCATAGCAGCCATATTTATAATAGCCAGAAGCTGGAAACAACCCAGATATCCCTCATCAGAGGAATGGATACAGAAAATGTGGTACATTTACACAAGAGACTACTACTCAGCTATTAAAAACAATGACTTCATGAAACTCACAGGCAAATGGATGGAACTTGAAAGTATCATCCTGAGCGAGGTAATTCAGTCATAAAAGAACGAACATGGTATTTACTCACTGATAAGTGGATATTAGCCAAAACGTTTGGAATACCCAAGTTTCACTTTACAGTAACCGCTGGACTGACAGTGAGGTCCCAGATGGAGGAGTTGGAGAAGAAACTGAAGGAGCTAAGGGAGTCTGCAGCTCCATGGAGGGAGCAACAGTGTCAATTGGCCTGACCCCCCCTCCATGGTCTTCCTGGAGGCTGGACCACCAACCAAAGAATACACATGGAGGGACCCATGGTTCGGACCACATATGTGGCAGAGGAGGGCCTTGTTGGCCATCACGGGTAGGAGAGGCCCCAGTAAAGGGGAATGTCAAGGTGGGAATATGGGAGTGGGCAGGCGGGTGTGTGGGAGGTAGAATTCCCTCATAGAGATGGGGGAGGGGGAAGAGATAGGTTGTCTCCAAAGAGGAGACCTAGAAAGGGGGAAACATTGGAAATGTAAATAAAGTATCAAAAAAATAAATAAATAAAAAGAAAGAAAGAAAAAAACGAAAACAAAACGGAACACTTTACCACAGTCTATATCAAGGTCGTGAGTGTGCAATTGAGAAGAGATAGCCTGTAGGATGCCATTACAGAGTATTCATACCATAAAACACAACAAACTCAAGAGTGTAGATAATATTAAAATGCATTAAATAATCAGGAAGTTAGAAGTTTTGAGTATCTACCATGTTTGTTTCTATAGTCACTTATTTAACTTTATGTTTTTGGTAATACATGTGTTTAACACTTACTTTTCCAATACTGGAATGTTGAAACATATCCTTTTATGAGCCTGTATGATATGGCTCTAGACTATCATTTTTGTATATATGACAGTTCTTCTTAAAGCCTAAAAATAATGAAGTTTTAACTTATGAAATATCCCTTCCCTTGACATTTCTTTCCTTCCTGGATCAAATAAATTATCTTTCCAAAATATGTGTAGATTTTCAGTGCACATCAATTTCTTGCCTGGGTAGGAACCAATTTGGAAAAATTAAATTACAGTTATGGGTGTATAGTGTTGATATGGGACAGACATCGAAGGGCACATTTCCATATGATTCTATAATTTGGTATTTCATCATGTATACATATGAAGTCATGTATCTAGATACAGTAGAAGGTATATTTTTGTTTCTGTGAAAACCACATTGAAAGCTAAGAACAAGGGTGAGTTACTTCAAAAGGGATGTGTGCTCAAAAAGGCTCGGATGCACTGGCAGTATTCTGATTGCCCTGCATCTCTTTAATGTTCTTGAGAAAATACACTTGGGTATGTTAGATGAGGAATTTATGGTGAATTCTAACCTTCTGATTTATAAGCAATACTACTTGTTACAAGGAAAGGCAACTAAATGTGCATCCTTGTGCTAAAATGTAATGTAATTACTATATATGTGTACATTTTGGAGAGTTTCATATATGCATATCACATATTTTGATCAAACCCACCCTCCATTCCCTCCCCTTCAACTCCTCTATTTTTTTGCACCACTTAAACCCTCTACCATCATTTGCACTCTTAAAAAATATTATTGTTTTGAGCAGAGTCTCCCTATATATCCTTGGCTCACCTTGAACTGGCTGCATAGGTTAGACAGACTTATGATTCATTGAGATTTGCCTGTCTCTGTCTCAAGAGTATTGGGATGGTCTGGCATGAGCTTAAAAAACCCACTGGGTCTACTTAGTGTTGCAGATCTGTGCATAAGTATATATCCATCCTCCAGGACACGGGCAGCATCAGGAATCACATGCCCGATGAACACTGACTCTCCCTTAGCCAGCAGCCAGCAGTTGCCAATAGCTCTTTAGGTAGAGGCAGGACTTGACGGGCTCTCCTCAGTCTATAGTAGGATTTTGGCTAGCTTGGTCCTATGCAGGTCCCACATGTTGTGACAGCTGTTGTGAGTTCATGCATGCATTGCCCAATTGCCCTGCAAACCTTGTTTTGCAGCAGCCATGCATTGCGTCTGGCTCTTTCTGCTGCTGCTTCTCCCTGTGGTGAGACGGCCCACAGGAGATGGGCGTGCAACAACCTCTCCTTCTCTACATGTTGACCAACAAGTCGACTACATTTGTTCATTACTTCATGGAGCATTTTAATTCTTGCCACTAATAAATGAATTACTATCCAAAACCACAGTAGATATTGGGGATTCAACTCTTTGTTTTGTTAAATTTTTATAATCCAAACTTACCAAATTCTGAATTCTGTTTGATTAAGAATAGTCTGATTAAGGCAAGACTGATAAATAGTTCCTTCAGAGTGAGTCCCCATATTAGATTTACCCAAATTCAAACCAAAATTATAAATATAATCAGGTAACTTCTCTTGTTGAAATAATGACATAATTTGTCTTATAATCAAATGACTAATTGCAAACAGATCTTATTCACCTTTTCTTATAGGATTCTGTTATATTAGGTGCTTTGTAAAACATAGAACCCTCAAATTTTTTTTTGTCTTAAAGACATTGTCTAGATTATGATTTCATAGAAACTTTTGTGAATATACTAGAGATGGGGAAGAGGATAGTTTGGAGAATGTGATTTGATATCTGCCTTAGTTACAGCTCTATTGCTCCGAAGAGACCCCGTGACCAAGGCACAGGTCTTGCTTACAATTTTGGTGGGTTAATCTATTGTCATCATGGTGGCAAGCAGCAAGCATGTTGTTAGAGCAGTAGCTGACAGCTTTACATCCTGATCTGCAGCCAACACACACACACACACACAGGAACGAGACTGGTGTAGCCTTTTGAAACTTTAAGGTCCACCTCCAATGACGCACCTTCCCCAACAAGGCCACACCTCCTTATTCTTTCAAACAGTTCATCCACTGAGGACCAAGTGTTTAAACCTGTGATTCTATGGGGACTATTTTCATTCGAACACCACAGTAGCCCTTAGGAACAAATCTACACATACTGTGTGTGAGCATGTATGTATGCACATAGACACATACATTAACTATCCAGAGTATTCCGTTTAAAAATAAAAATAATTGACTAAATTGAACTAAGTTATAATCTTGAAATAAATATCTATATATTTATAAACATAGAAGAACAGATTCTTTAAGTAATTTTAATGACTTGTACTATGTAAAACTTAATAACCAACAAAGTATCTTAAACAAAATTTATAAATTTAGTATATTTAAATACACTTACCCCTAAGTTATGTAATTCTGTGACTAAGTTTCAAATATCCAAATAGTATATAGCAATTGAATTAAAAGAACTTATTTATAAGTCCCATTAAATGCTCCACTAACTTCATTCAAGTGTTTCACTTGTAGTTTTCACTTTAAATTGCAGGTTGAAAGCAGTGATTTAGTCATACATATAAAATTTTGATCACAAGGTTATCTGTTACTGTTGTTTAAAAAAAGTTTGCACATTATCAATGACTGAATGTAAACATGTAGATGTAACTAAAATAATTGAACTAGAACTTTGATTCTCCTAGGAATCTCTGTAGATATTTCCCTGTTTTAAAAAAGTTTCCTGGATTAAAGTAGTATTTGTTAAATAAAAATTATATCATCTGAGGCTGGAGAAATGGTTTAGCTGTTAAGTAAGTACTGCTTTTGCAGATGATCCCAGCTTGGTTCCCAGAACCCATGAGGGCAGCTCACAACAGTCTGTAACTTCAGTGCCTTGGGATATGAACCCTCTTCTGTTCTCTGCAGCCACTTAGACTCACATGCACACAGAGATGCACACATGCATGCATCACACATGTCTACAAACACACACACTTGCCTGCATGCACGCACACCCACAAACAAAAGGAAAAAAATCCTTAGAAAATAATAGAAATAATTTAGGGAATATTTTTAAAATTGGTTATGATTGTATAACTTGGCAGAAAACTCACTGAGCTGTTTGGTGACATCCATGGGATTCTCTAAGTCTTATTTATAACCTTTGTATATTCATAGTCATGTATCAATTACCATGTATCAATTAGGATGCTACTATAGCAAGCTCAAAATCCCCTCATGTTTGGACAATTCTTTTTCTTATTTATGTTAGTTATTTATATTTAAATATAATCCAATTCAGAATTCATACAATAGGATTAGGCATTGATAAAACTACTTGGATAATTCTTTATATATTTTAATTTACTCAGATGTCTTATGTATTTTCTTCTTCCATAGTTCTCCTGCAAACATAAAATATAAAGAATGCGTTAAGTGCAGGAAGTTTTAAGTTTGTCTGTGTGTGTGTGTGTGTGTGTGTGTGTGTGTGTGTGTGTGTGTGTGTGTGTGTGTTAGTGATAACAGTCCTATAGCTTTCATCTTTCCCTCTTTCACACTAACTTTCAGGTCATGGCTAGGGTCAGTGGTCTACTTTGTCTTGCATCCACACACTGAATGCTTCCCCGTGTGTTTCTACTCAAGTGTGAAATTAGTAATGGAGCTCGGTTTGATACAGCCACTGACTTGCTTCCCACAACTCAAGATGTCAGAATTATAGCTTCTATTAACATGCCTTTGTGAAGGACTTGTGCGCCAATCAGATTTGCTCCTTGCCTGGATCAGAACAAGTGGTAATTTTTGTTATTCTTCATTTTGAAAAATAGAGGCATCAGTCTCACCTTGTTGGAATAGTTCACGCCATCCAAGGCGTTAAATATAATGTTAATTAGCTTGATATCACAATGCATTGGTTATGATGGTCACAAGCTAGAGATGAGCAAACCAACTCAGTCACTGAACAGTATTTGACTCTGACAAGCAGTCATATCCTTGCACTCCAGACTCCAACTCCCCATTTTTCTGGAATATAAAGGTTTCTCTGTATTCAGCACAACTCATTTCCTGAAGAACACTAGTAGGAGACTGCAGTGTTCCCTGAGGGAGGCCAGTGACACTGATAATGATGTATCAGACCAATCACACTTATCTGCTGGTGATAAAAAGAGTCACTTTCAAGTGTGGCATGTGTGTGTGTGTGTGTGTGTGTGTGTGTGTGTGTTATGTGAGTGCGTATTTATCAGAGACCTGAGGTGGTTTCCTATGGACCTATAGGTAGTTGTGAAGTTGGGTGCTAGGAACTGATCTCCAGGCCTCAGGACAAACACGGCACACTTTTTATCAAGCACTTCTTCTTATAGTTTTTTTTTTTTTTTTAAATTGTATCTGTTGTTTATATAAAACCGTTTCACTTAAAAATCATAGAACCCTAAATCTTCTGTTTCATGCCCGTTGAGTACAGTTTACAAAATCGCAATAAGGAGAAGCCTTATTCTTAACAAAGAGTTAATTTTTTCCATCAGATCTATGTTACTCTTCAAAAAAAATCCCTCTCTTCCGAACGGTCATCTGAGGTGGAGATTAGTCTACTTAACCACACGTTTCAAGTGTATTACTATTGTTGTTAGTAGTAGTAGTAGTAGTATTTTTAGAAAAGAAATCAGTTGGGTTGGTATATAGACATCAGTTGGGCCAGGCTCTCTGAGTGTATATACAATGTCTGAGGTGAGCATTTTGAGTTACACTTATGTTCTTTGCTTCCAGAATGTGAGTGGGATAAACAGAAGCATGGAACTCCTTCTTCTTCTCCAGTGAATACTTCCCTGATACACGAATCCAAAAGTCTACCACTGAAGGATCGAACACCAACTTAATGTTTTCCAGACCACAGTTTTCCTAATTTTTCTTGAAGAGGAAATTCCTCAGAAAAGGCAATATTTGAAGAGTTATGAGTCATTTTTGATTATGCCAGAGTAAGTTTAGCTATATTGCCGGCTTTCGCTGATTGACTATTGTTGGCCACACAGAAGCTGATCATCTCCACCACATCACTGCCAGGCTCACAGACCTTCCTGTTTCCAGGCCTTTTCCTAAACCTAATACTCTTCTCATGGAAGCAGGAAGATGCTTCTTTTCTCTTTTTTAGTTAAATTGATCATGATCTGGAAAAGAAGAAATTTCTTATATTGCACTTGGAAGAAAATTCTTGCCCTGGTTTCCAAGGCTCTGTCTTAGCTTGCCACTCCCTCTGCCTCCAACTTCAGTTTCTGCCAAAATCCTCCCCACTAGCTCTTCCGGCCTTACCGCCTTCTATTTCCTGGTACTTGGATACAATCAGCTTTCTCTCACCTAGGGAACTTGGCAAATGCTCGCTGTGCTTGGGATGTGCTTCCTGCTACATTTTGAGCTGCTGTTCTTGTGGATCTTTTCCTCGTCTTCTGGACAGCAGAATAAACCCCATCTACTTATAGAAACTTGCGTGACCACCTCACCTTGTCCACTTGTAAGAAGACTCTACCATGGGTGATGCTAATTTTTTCTGTGTTTTATACTCGGAAAACCCAAAAAGATGTCTTACTCCTCCTCATGCTCCTTCTGGCTCTTGACTAGTATTTGTACATTGAAGAAATAAACAACCACTTTGTCTTGAATGTCTGTTTGCCACAGCCACTCAGAAACCCGGTTATTTGTTCACCTGCTTGTGTTTCTGCTGTTTCTCTTTTATTACAAACCCTTCTCCCCATCCTGTTTGGTTTCTGTGCGTTGTCATGGACTTCTATTCTCCCAGAAATGTGCTCATGAATCTTCACAGGATTGCATAAAAACTCAGCACTTTAAGTGAATAGTGATTTGTTGAACAGTAAAGGGCATTGAATTATGAGCAAACACACACAGACACACACACACACAGACACACACACAGACACACACACACACACACACACACACACAGACACACACACACACAGACACACACACACACAGACACACACACACACGGAATAATTCTGTGCCATTAGGACAGTTTTAGAGTAGATGAAAGAACAAAGCAAGAAAGGGGAGTAAGTAGCCCAGTCCGTTAGAAGAAAGGGAGTCTACGGGCCATTTAACGCTGCTCAGCATGCGCCCTGCTGCTGCCATGCAACAAATGCCAAACCGGAATTTTCCAGTCATGAGAATTTAGTTTTATACTTTCTTCCTGGATTTTTTATGACGGAGGCACAAAATTTAACAATCTCTTTTTAGATTGCTACATATATTTTTGTTTATCTACAGAGTCACTCAAGAATATCAACTCAATTGCAAGTTACATGTGTTAGCATTCTGTCTAAACTCCACCCCACAGTTACCTGGCAACAGCCAGGTATGCTCCGCCCCATGGTTGCCTGGCAACAGCCAGGTAGGCCTGGCCCTCTATAAAAGGGGCTGCTTGCCCCCTCCTCTCTCTCTTGCTCCTCTCTCTCTTCCTTCTTCTCTTTTCCCTGCCACCTTGCCCCCCTCTCTTTCAATAAACCCCACATGGAACTGTTTGGCTTGGTGTGGTTTCTGGAGACGCGCGACCATCACAACAACATGGGTAGAAAGAAAAGGAAAGAGAGAAACTTTTCAGTGGTAAGATTGTTGCAATGTGGCCATGACTTGGATGACCACACTGCAGTGATAATCCCATGCACAGGAGAAACAGATTCTTCCAGAACTCTTCCTTTCTCATATAAGGAGAGCGCTGTTACGGTTTAGCATCTTCATGACACGATATGATCTAAAAAGAATACCAAAGCATATTTCTTAAAAGTTCAACTAACCCCTTTGAGCACAATGCCTTGTCTTTACAAAGAGAAGCTCGGTGTTATCAACATTCATCACTTCACCCTGCTCTCTGACTATGTGAGGTACCTGATTAGGCATCCAGCCAGAGAAAGCCTGCTCAACCCCTCTGATCCAAACTCAATGGGCCAGTGGTAATTAAGGACTGGAAGAAGCTTAATTGCTTAGCAACCACATTCCAGCAGAAAGGAAAAACACAAGACCAAAAACAAAGAGCCAACCCTGGAGAGTAAAATAATCCTCAACACTCGAATTTTAGTGGTGCTGCATGCCTGTAATTCCAGCACTTGGGAGACCAGAGCCATGTGGACCCTCTAAAGCTGGAGTGTAGCCTGGGCTACATAGCCACATAGAAAGAAGTTGTCTCAAAATCAGATCAGATCAAAACAAAACAAAACAAAACAAAGCAAAAAGCTTTGTAGTCTCAAATTAGGAGATTCATTATATCTTACATAAATAAATCTAGGCAGAACCAAAACTCTCAACCATTAATAGAAATGGTTGATATCTCTTGTCTGGCCAATTTAATATTGTTATGATAAACAGAAAACAGAGTTTCTTTAATAAGTCAACCAACATGTCACAACAGTGTCCAGGTTGAATAAAAGATGTGACTGACGTCTCAGAAAATTATGAGTTCAAATATATTAACACTTAAAAAAAAGTGTGTGTGTGTGTGTGTGTGTGTGTGTGTGTGTGTGTGTATGTGTGTGTGTATGTGTGTGTGTGTGTGTGTGTGTGTGTGTGTGAATGGTGCATCTTCATGGTCTTGTGGCATGGCATGGTACATGTGTGGATGTCAAGACAACCTCAGGGATTGATATTCTGTTTACCAGTTTGAAATGATGCTCACCATAGCACACAGCAGGTTAGCTGGCCTGTGAGCTTCCAGAACTCTGGAAGTCCAGCTTCCCCTCACAGTAGGGATGCTGGGATTACAGATGTGCAGTCTTGTATACAACTTTATGTGGGTTTTAAGGATCTAAGTTCAGGTCCTCACGCCTTTTGCTGGATGTTTTGTGCTTTACACGGGGACATTAATTATCTTCCTGTTAGTAGCAGACAGAATTTTTGAAATCATGAAATGCTCTCCTTTTTTGTTTTCCGTAAAAGTCAGCATGAATCTAAAGCTGAACCAAGTACAAGCCAGTTTCTATTCAGCAGGAGCACTTCCTAAATTTTGCAAAATTGCCTGAAATAAAACCTACCATTTTGTATTTAATGCAATAACATTTTGATAGGGTTACATACCCAAATCGAAGGGTACCCTTGAATGTTGGAGAAAACAGACTACATCCAATATGCGATCGTGTTGAATTCAATGCAGTCAAGTTCTCTTAAGATCAAAACTGAAATATTTTCATGCTTCATAAGGAAAACTGAAGAATTTTACAAACAGTGAAAACCAGTTTACTGAAAATTGGAGGGTACCAAAACAAAGTAAATGTTTTGAGTTAAAGTATTTTACCATGTAACATGGGTGTGAATATCATTATTACTTCACCTTTCTGACTGATTTCTGAGCTCCCCCATAGCATAATTCAGTTTAGTGGAGTTCCCAACTAAAGAATATTCTCTGTCACAGTGCAACGAATCTTAGACACAGTCGTGCTCTGACATCCCCAGCTGCTGTGGTTGAAACAATCACCCTTTCAGCGGTGTGACACCTGTCTCTTATTATGTTCGGAGCCTTTGTTAATCTTTTTAGAATTCCTCGATCCCTTCAGTGCCTTTGCTTTCCTATCTATCTCTGATGCACATTTACACGGTCCATTGTATTAATTCTCTCGTTCAGTCTCGAGAACCTTAAAATGATTAGAAAATTAATTGTGCAGGGATCAGAGGGTTTCCTCTCACAGCATAGCTCGGTTAAATGACACAGTTTGTTCCAGCTTCTTGCTGACACTGCAAGGGACTGTCTAGAACGAAAGCTCAATTGCTTTTGCAGCACTAATCATATATCATTATGTAGAGGCATGAATCTGTAATTCCCGAGCTAGTGCCTGAACCGCATGGCACCAATAGAGGACACATTCTAAACTCCACTGTCCACTGCAGCATACAGCTACTAGCCCGAAACAATAATTACGTCTACTTGGGTATGTTCTTCACTAATTTCAGAATTTGATGCCCTTAATGTATCATGTCCCACTGATTTTTACTTACTCACAAATGCTCAGGGGTTTTGTTTTGTTTTCTTTCTTTCTTTCTTTCTTTCTTTCTTTCTTTCTTTCTTTCTTTCTTTCGTTTGTTTTAATTTTTGGTTAGAATTTATTTCAAATGCACTGTACAAAACCAAATATGGAATTACTTAAAAAGAAAACTCTCCAAATATCATTCCAGCATTTGTGTTGTCTGTTACTTTACAAGGCACAGATAAAAGTCACTGAATGATAATGTTTAAGGGACAGTCACAGATGACAAATGCCTCAGCTCCAAAAATGCCTGACTACTCCGTCCCCCAAACAACCTCAGACTCACAGGTTAATGTATAACCAGGGTGATTCTCTTGTTGGGTTTTTCCAAGGTCAACAAAGAAATGTAATGAGAGAAAAGAGTATTTGCTTCATAGGCAGGCAAGTGGTCCGTGAAGTTTCATAGCTGGGTGTGACCTCATTAAGATAAATGTAAAAATAACTCACAAATCCTGAGTTATGGAATCAGGAAATGAAAGCCCGCATCTGACGCAAAGGCCTCCTGCCTTGTGGTCCAGAGAACTCCTGTGAAGTGGCACAGCTCTCTCTCATTACTCTTCTCCTTGGCCACTGTGTCTACCGGAGATGTAACCACTGTGGGGAAGGGGAGAAGAGGAGTAAGTACCAAGTAAACCTGAAACAGAGTCAGAATAGGATGGTGTTACCTTAGTCGGCTCAGCGAGACGCCTCGGTGGTACTTGCCTCTGAGTCGGATGACCTGAATTTGATTCCTGGAACCACATCGTACGAGGAGAACACCAACTCCTACAAGTTGTCCTCTTATGTCCACTATGGCATGCCTTTCTCATCCCAACTATCTATCTATCTATCTATCTATCTATCTATCTATCTATCTATCTATCTAACCAACTAACTACTAACTATCTACTAACTAACTAAAGTATCTATGCAACTAGCTAACTAACTGTAAAAAGCAAAATATTCCACAGTTGTATGCAATTCAACAGATTAATAAAATACTTTTTACCTTTTCTAATGCAAGATTTTAATCAAGTAGGAAGATCATGTAGTAGTGTTTCAGAGTGTTTTACTGTTTCATTTCCTTATCTTGACTCAATATTTAAATAAAAATCTATCCTTTGGGTTCCTGCCCCTTCAAGTCCACATATTTAGTTCTCAAACCTGGACTTAGTTATTCAGCACATAGTTTTTTCCGTAGTGTAGCGGTTTCCTAAATCATTTATAACTTTATCTTCTATGTTTTTCTCACTTGTACGTAAAGCAGGGCTTCAGAAAGAAAGTTCAGTCGTCTAGTTAGGAGGTCTTCCATTTGTTTGGCTTTTCACACTACAACAGATTTTTAAATTTATTCTCTAGTAGGAAGTAAAATACACTTCATTTGGTGTAATTGGTAGCTAGCGATTTTGTGTGATGATCTCTGTAAATAAGACAGATTCCTCTGGGGAGGATTACTGTAACATTTTACCACTATTTGCTATGTGACCCACTAGAGCACAATCCCAGTTTTCAAAGTTGCCACTGAAGGATCTGTGAATTTTACATGATGCTATAGTTTCCCATATATTTGTGTACCAGAATCACAATTACATCAAAAGTGCCAGAGTTAGGTTTTCTGTGCTCCTAGATTTAACCAGGATAAAAGTAATGGCATTGGGAGCAGTCCAAGATTGGGAGAGTTGTTGATTCTAAGAGCCCTTCTCAGAGAAACTGACTTATGTGTATTTTCAACATGCTAAAGTAACCATGGTTATTAGCCTGGATCACCATTAAAATTACATGGAGATCACTTCAAAAGTACCAGCACTTGATTGTAGCCCAGGACAAGAGATGATTTAGTTTGTTTTGTTTTCCTTCAAAGCATCCTAAGGGCAGTCCGTGGGAGTACAAATTGATACCTTGAGTGTTCTTGAGTGACAGTCTGATAGTTCTCTGATAGTTTTCAAGTGCTGAATCTTCTCACTCACGGTCTACTCTGCCAAAAGTCACTTTCCTTTCCATGTATTCTTATTTGATCTGCTGCCTGTGCTGATGATAGAGATGCCCCCAGTTTGGGTTGAACTCAGAATTTTGGAGTAAAAAAATCACTATCTGTTCCTATATCAGATCTGGTCTGATATTGATACAACTCTTCTGTTCAGATTATTCCAAACTAATTTTCTTAACTATCATAGTGATTTTGAAATCTACATCCTTAATTTTATCTTAAAGTATCTGTTTATATTTGGGCAAGTTGCCAAGATCACAATTTGACTGTGAAATAATACTTGTTTGTTTCCCCAGAAGTCATCTCTTTTAAATCCTAGACATGCCTTTAATTCTAATATAAGATTTTGTAGTAAGCGTGGTATTGAAATTTATAATTTTATAGGCTATATGTATTAATAGGTAAAAGTCATATTTCACAAAATTAAGGCCATTTCTTAAATATATATATTTTTTAAATCCTATTTCCTACCATTTAAAAGTCTTCATGTAGCTAGACTCACAGTCTGAAACAGATCCTGTTAGTTAAAATATCTTGGTTGTTCAGAAAATAGTCACATTAAATTGATTCTGATTTTTCTCCTTAAATCTTCAAGAGTTTTTAATCCTTTCATTTATTTATTTGTATAGCAGTCTTCTTCCCCCTAGATTGTATAGGCTTTCCTTGATTTCCAGCACCATAATTTATAAGAAACCCTTGTCTGGCCCACAGACCAAACATTGATTAACTCTTGTTATATATAAAGTTCAGAAATTCTGTGGCGTAAAACAAAGAACTTTGTAACCACTTTCTGTTGCTTCTCTGAGGGCTGGCTGGTGTTGCAGTGGTCCAGGCTGGGTTCTACTCTACAGTATGGCTTTTCATTCTCTGTGGGGCTATAGAACATAGGTGGCAGGGGCTGGAGGCACCCAAGGGGTCACCTTCCGGTATATCTCTTCTCTTAGGAGTAGAGCATCAGCTGGAGTTCTTTTCATTTCAATATGGCAGAGGCATGAAGAGAGCGAGTAGAAACAGGACACTTACAATGCTCACTCAGAAACCTCACACTCCACCCACAGGCAGGCAGCCAAAACGTATTTCGAAGCATAAACATACTCTTCTGATCCCTGATGTTGGCAGCAGGCACCGAAGGGGTGGAGTCAGTATGTCAGTCTGTCTCTTAGGGCTACCCCTCATTCTGCTCACAGTTGACCCGTTAAGTGACTTCCACTGAATTAAGGACAGCTTCAGAATTCGATAGCCTCAGCCTTCTGTGAAGCAATGTCTAGTCTAACTGATTCATTAATGAAGCCGACCCTGCTTTCTTTCCTTATTTAGTGTTTATTTTCTTCCTTACTCATTATTTTTTTTTTTGCCTAGATGCTTTTGGAATTATAAGTTGATACAGTCTGCACAATTGGTTTAAAGCCTTGGTTGTCTAACATGTTTTAGTTAACAATTGGTTCCTTTTTGTCTTGTGTTAGGATAGGAGTTTAAAATATATATGACACTCCTCTGTCCTCTTAAGATTAGGTCTGTGTGGCCAATAACATTTTAGGAATAAAACATCAAGTGACAGGTCTCATGCCTGTTATGGGAGAAAAGACTTCAATGGGGGCATTGTGCCCCAGCCCACAGCATGCACACCAGTGTGGGAACAAATATAGATACACAAGTATACAGAGTCTACATAGAGAACAAGTTTCCCCTGAACCATGACTGAAGCCCAAAGCCAAGTGGTATTAGCAAGGAATAAAAACTTTTAAAGGCACTGAGATTAACGTATCATGAACTCTTTTTTCCTAAATGGAGGTCAAGGGAAATATGATAGAATCAATAAATGCAACTAAATCTCCTAAAGGAGTAAGACTAGAATACAGATCTACAGAAGCAAAACCGAGGTAGAAAAATGTGACTGCTTTTCAAAAACCCAGAGTCCACTTTTTGTAATTATTCTTTGAAACTGAAATTGCGGGTCTTTGGACCAAATCCGATGTGGGAAGTAGAAAACGGAGTGTGAAAAGCAGTGCGCTAACTTGCCAGCAGAGGGCACCTTAACAACTTCCCTGTTGAGCGTCCCTGGCACCTAGCTGATCCTGAGGAACAGCGGATTAGTGATTGGGAGGGCGGATTTGGAGGAGTCACCTGCCTGGGCTTTCCATCAGCCTGACTAGAGCTGGAATTTAATACGCTTCTCCTACAGCGATCTCCATTGATTTGCCTGCCCTGGAAATTTGACTTTGCTCCTGTTTTTGTATCTTGCAAAGTGTAAGTTTCAGATTGATGGATAGATAGTAGATTCTGGGCCTTTGGCAGGGAAGTGTCCTAATTCATAAAATATTTAGGAAAAAAAATCCAAAGTTAGTTTTAAGTCCCTTTAGCAACATTCCTTGTTTTTGTGTGTGACCTACTGTGTCTTTGAGAAAGATCCTGAATGTTGGATACCTTAAGACAGTGCCCAGAATTATCTCGCAGTTTTGAAATGCTAAGATATTACTGTGAATTCTAATATTTGTCTTAATATGAGTGTCAGTTGGGAAAGTCTTCTCTTTAAAAATAGTCTCTTATTCTGTAGCACTGGCTTGGGCTGTAACTTGTTATATAGGCCAGTGTGGGAACAGGACCGAAAATAGGGGGTGAGAGGTGACAGAGTCACATGAACCCCAGGAATCAGAGTCCAGAAAGCAGCATCATGGTGTAGACCTGAGTTTTTTGTGCAGTGCATAATCCCAAACTCCCAAATCTCAGCCAATTCCATCTTCCATACTGTCACTCTGCTTCAGTGAAAGTCCTGCCTGATAAAGTAACTCAGAAGTGGGGAGGGCGTTGTCAACTCTGAGGACTTCCGTGAAAACCGGGAGACAGCCACCGCCATGGCCTCCGTTTCTTTTTGATGTCTCACTGCTGTTCTTGAGCCATCTTAGACCCAATGCCTTCTACGGCAGATCAGGACTCTCGGAGGAGTTGCAGAAGAAGCCTGTGGCTCCTCGCTCTTCACCCCACACAAAGTTGCCTTCCATATCCTCTACAGGCCAGGTTTGCCTCAAACTCACCTATGTCTCTCAAGTGCTGGGTTTACAGTGTGTGCTATGGAGCCTGTCTTACCTGGTGAGTTCAGTAGAAAGCTGGTGCAGTATGAGATGCTGGTCAGGACGTTCTGGACTTCCGCCTTTCTAAATGTGTGTGTTAAGATCATTTAAGACGTTCCCATGAGGTAGCCTGTGTCTGTGCATGCTCATTTGCCACTTGGCTCTCTTATTTGGTGTGTTTTCCCCAGGTTCCTGACTGTGCACTCTTGTCTGTTTCTTGTGCAGTTTAGAACTCAGCCTGCTTTGAGAAAATCATCTTATACCCTTAAGGGCACTAATGTTACTGTCTTTTTTTTTTTTTTTTCTTCATGAAAACAAGTGAACGTCCCACTGACTTTATGCCTTCCATAGTGATCTAAATCAGATCTTTCTATTTTATTTTTCTGGTTCTCAAAGCCATCAAATTTCTCCCAGGGATAGAAAGCTCCATGCTATCAACTCTTCATGGTCTTCTCTTGTCTGGTTCATTTGGTGTCAGCGTTTGTTGCTTGTGAATAAATATGAGGTGTAAGTAAAGGGCTTTTGTATTTCATTTGCTTTGATTCTTCTTTGGTATCCAGCATTTTACCCTTTTAAAACTTAGTATTAGATATCTTATTTCCACACTGTGAGAGGGCAAGACAGCGCAGAGGCTCCCTACACTTTATCCTCTTGCCGAGGCCATTTCTGGTTTAACTAGAATTTGATCTCCTTGATGGAGAATCTTGTGGAAAATCAATCACACAACCCTATTCTAGGAACTCTCTCTAAGGTCAAGACGCCCTAGCTAATTTATCCTAGCCTCTGGTAAATGGCTTGCTTGCATAGACCACCCCATTCAGCTAACTGCTAATCTTAGCGTCTGTCAAATATCTTGCTTATATGAAGCCCTGCCCTGCAGCTGGACAGTGAGATGCCAGGATTCGGTTTCTGCCCTTAAAAACATCTGTGCTCTGGACACTTATGATGCACTTATGTCTGAATACCTGGCTATGGTCACAGGCAGCTGGAATAAAGACTCTCGATAGGCTATAAACTGTACATGAGTGGTCATGTCTGGTAGACTCTTGTAGTAACAACATAAAAAATGTTTCTTCATAAAGGATAAAAATGGCACATGTTGAGTCTTTTGGCAATGGATTATAATTTACAAAAACACGTTCAGAAGTAAGAATAACATTAAAAAACAGTCTGCACGGGATCCAGAAAATGGATAGACATTTATTCTAAATCAGTTTTTCTTATTTTAATTAAAGTCTATAGTGCCTTACACAACTTGGCAGTTACTGTTATAAAGTGCCCTGATGCTATGTAAGTATCTTCGTGGCACAGATGGACCATGGCGTGTGGTGGACGGCAGTGAGCTTGAGCCTGTGGAGACTTAGCTATAAATAATTACTCGTGTGGTTTTCTGATGCTGTTTTGCAAACCTTCTCTTAGGCATTTTGAACTTGCTCAGCCTCTGCCAATAGGAGCGTGTTTTCAAAAGCTGATGATCTGGCTTTATTATGCCCCCCCCCCTCGTCTTCATAGTAGCAAAGTTTATTGCTTGAGCCTCAGATAGCCATTCATTAATTGAACCTTTAGCTTCACCAACGTTAGTGGAAAGCCTGTATTCACATCCTCAGTCCCCTTCGGTGTAATTTCTTCTAATCTTGTGTTTGGTGTTGTTGCAGTTTTTAATCTTTGCAGAAAATAACTAATGGAGTTTTGATTCATTCATGTGAACTGAATGATTGGGTTTGTAACATTAATGAATAAAATACTAATATTCTTTTCAGGTACTAATTCTTAAAAAATATCTTCCTGATAGCTATGATTAAATACCATGAGGAAAACAGTATTTGAGAAACAGGATCCACATATTTAATATTGTGAAGATTTTGTGTGCCAAATATGCTATTTTGACTCACTTTCTTGGCATTAATATAAAATGGTTCAAGACACCATTGCACAAGCAAAATTATTCTATCTCTTTTTTCTGTATTAACAATATTTACATGTAACACTATACCGACAAAATGTGCTATATTTGCATGTTTAGGGACACACATATATTCACACAGAGATCAACATATATGCATGTAAAAATAATTAATGAAAAAAAGGCCTATGAATTTGAAAGTGAGCAAGGAGATAGGTGTGTGGGAGAGTTTGGACAAGGGAAAGGGAAGGGGTAAATGTAATCAAGAGAGAGAGAGAGAGAGAGAGAGAGAGAGAGAGAGAGAGAGAGAGAGAACTAATTAAAGAATTCTAAATGCATATAAAAATATTTAAATATGCCATAACTAATTTAGTATGTATTTCATATATGCATAAACACATACACAGATGCACACAACTAATCAAAATACAAGAATTATCCCATTAAAACCCTAAGGGTAGGAAATAGGACTTAAAGAACCAGCCATCTTGTTCCTGTTTTGAAGAAGAGTGAGTTTCCTCTGGTCCTTCGGAGAAGTGGTTTGAATGTTTACTTGATAGTCACAAAGCTGGAAACCTTGTGAGTAAATTAGGTTTTACAAAGCGCTATGTATTTATTGGCGTTTAACAAAATTGCAGGATTCTGTACGACTCGGGCATCAGCAGGAAGGGACCCTTGGGAGAGAAAGCCTCACAGCTGGGAATAATTAAGTCTGATTAGTTTGCTGCTGAGAAAATCAAACTGGAAAGAAACGTGTCTTGGCGTGGGGGAGGGGAATTGCACGCTGCATTCTCAGTAGATTCTGGTTCTCAAAGTGGCCGGGGTGAATGTGAGTCTCAAATGCTTGGAAGTGCCCTGGTTAGGCTAGGCTACTTAGTGTCTGCATAATCGTTGTTTTTGACTTCTCTGGTATTTGTTAGAAGCTCAAGAAAATTGATCCAACTTTTCTTTGCATATACTTTGCAACTTTTTCATATATCCCACGGATTCCTTCATATTTTCATTTGACCTTATAAATAGATAGAATATAAATGGTTTAATAATTTCTACTCACTTCACACAGACCGATATAGCTGAGGTTTCTGAGAACTTGGCAAAGAATATAAATATTAGTTCTAAAAAAAAAAAAAAAAAAAAGCTTTCACATCATAGGGCATACAATTGGCTTGAATTAGCCTTTAGAAGCTTTCAAAGAGGACAGTGGGAATTTAAACAAGAGATAGGCAGACACATTATCCATCATTCCCGAAGCTGCCACCCTCGATAAAGAATTGGTGCCTAAAGAGCCAGATAAGCTGTGCTTAATACAGCAAAATAAACAAAATAAGATGACAATTTGAATGCATAGCTTTTATTAACCTCTTTCTTTTATATTTGAGTTATAGATATTCATTGAAAATATGTAACATTCCTTTCGAATAGAATGTTAGATCACTAACAAATTATGCATATAAATTAAGTATGAGGTATTCTTTCAGGCTTTTAATAGTCTATCAGATTACTTATTTTCAATTCCTTTGGATGCTCACTTTTGTTGCTTTATTACCAATGCACAGGTTAGCACATTGAGCCTTTTACAGTGGAAATATTATGACTCGATAATATGAGGTCATAGGCAGTAATGGTAATAATTTAATTTCTTTCGTTAGCAAGTAAAATAAATAATTTATTTATTTACTTATTTATTTAGTGTGTGTGTGTGTGTGTGTGTGTCTGTGTGTGTATGTGCGCATGCTTACTCTCACAGGTAGGTCTATGAGTGCCTGTAGAGGCAAGAGGAAGGACCTGGATTCCCTAAAGTTCCAGGCATTCACATTGTAGTCCACGCCCCGTTCCCCAGTATAGCACAGCAAGTGCTCTTAACTGTTAAGCCATCTCTCCAGCCTTGATTCCCTCGTTTTTTATGCAACCAGCTCAGCCAACTCTACCCACAAGAATAGTCAAAGTTGCCAAGCACAAAACATCTTGGAGAAGCTTTGATTGGAACCTAGTATTGCAACATCAGGGGCAGTATGCAGGAAGGAAGACTAGAATAACGGTAAAAAGACTAAACAGGCTGTCAGGCTGCTTCTATAGCTAGAACAAAAGGAACAGGGCATACCCGTTCCAAGTTCCATTTCCACTGCCGAAGCTTTCCATGTATGCAGTGCGTAGATTCTCTAATCACAAACTTTTGTTAAATCACCAGGGGAAACACTCCTCCTGGGTCTAAGTAAGCATAGCTACAAAGAAAGGTAGGGTCATCAAGAGGTCACTGAAGCTTTGCAGGGCAAGTGCTATCTATCTCCCAGGAGCTCGTTGCAAGCTGTCTGGTACACCTTTGACTGGACTGGACCAAGGCATCCTGTAGCAGAAGTGACTTTATAAGTGGCAGTGATTTCAGTGGCCTTCATAAGAAGTTTTGGGGCTCTTTTGATGACAGTTCAGCCAGTGGTCTAAAGGGGGCTATATAATGGAGCATTTTCTGCTCAAGGCAATCAGGCACAAGGAAATGGTCTGAGAGTTGTTCATCAAATGGCTAACTTAGGGTCACTTAAAAGGGAAAACATCAGAAGGAGCTTAGAATAAATATCTATCATAGAATTAATATTCACAACAGTGGTTAAATGATAGAATAATTTTCTTTGACCTGAGATTGTAATGTGCTGTGGAGAACGGCTAGTATCTCCAGTGCTCACCTAGTATGTGGCTAGAACATCCCCACTTATGTTCTAAAGTCACTGAAGAAACAAAAAGTATGCCAGCTAAAATCCACATGGCAGATGGACACCCCTGTGCTAGTTCCCGTAAAGAATAGTAGGTCTTTAATTCATCACTAAAACAGAAAACAAATTGAAGTAACTGTTTGCTTTGTCTTATTTTGCTGTTGTGTATGACTGTGAAGAGCTTGCAGTCTTCTCTGCTTTCACGATGCATGGTGGGAGTTGACTTGCCTACTGCCCACATCTCAGGAGTGTGAAAGTCAACATCAGCCATCAGAATCCGTTAGCACAATCACCACGGCTCCTCCGAGCTAGCCTTTATCTGTAAGATTGTCAGTGTGTCAATCATCCTATCCCTTGAGTTTGTCTTATCTGATCTTGGGAAGGAAGAAAGGATGCCGTTCATAGGTCAACTGCCACCCCTTCATAGAATGTCAATGCCTGGAAGCACCGAGTGAAGTACGGTCTTCCAGGCACCATTCCCTGCAGAGCACGAATCCTGAGTGTATTAACCCAGACCCTGAAACTCAAAGTAACCCTGCTGTACTGTGAACGGTCTAAAGTCAGTTAAGTAAGTATGTGCTAGAGCCCTCACCATTTCCGTCTTACTGTACACCAGTGGTTTTCGTATTTTTTCCTGTACCTTTGAAAATAAGAGGTCAAGGTTACATAGCAGTGCCTGCTCTGGTAACCCCATGTCACACTCTCTAATCGTGTTACCGACAGAGCCAGGCTCACTCTGTACAGTTTGTGCTCTGCGCACAATGAGAACAAACCCTTCAGCTTTAGATGGAGAGAAATGTTCTCTTTGAAGCATCGAACCACACATTTTTTTTTAAAAGGAAGAAAGTCTTTAGTTTGTGAGATAATGGAGGTGTCATCACACAGAACATTACCGGAACTTTTTTTGTCAGTGACTTCAAAAGCTAAACACATTGCCACATATACCCTGAAGTTGAAAATTCTTGTTTTAAAATGCTATTGATGGCAGCATGGCATGACAAAGGGAGGCTAGCCTCTGGAAAGAATTAAGAAGTAGGCAATTTATTCCCGGCCCCCCTTTCATAGAGCGCTCCAGCTCTCTGCTGTTGGCAAGTTTGTTCTTTATTGGATACAATTCCGGCTATTTCTCAAACTAGGTGAGTAATCTAAAAACTATAAAAATGATATTAAAGTGTCAGTAGGTGTTTATTATGTTAACTCCACATCCAGTTCTAAGTGGTTGGCTACATTTTAATACATATCAGCATGCCCTTTTGTTTGCAAAAAGATCTTAGTTAGCACAGGTACTGTGAACTGGGTTTCACTCAGTGGGGTGCTGATAATGGGGTTGGGGGGGATGGAGTCACAGAGCCATTCCAATAACATGACATGAATGATTTCCTCACAGATTCCGGCTTTGGACCTGAGCTGCTAGTTAGTTACTTACTGTCTTAGGTCTCATATCGTCATTAAACAGGAGACAATTTTGAGTATTTGAATGGAGTTTCTGTGTATTGTTTTATTTTGGATGAGAATTTAGTTCAGCAGACATTTGTTGAACATCCGTTGAGAATGGGAAGTGATAATTGCAAATATGCGTGTAGTTGTCCAATTGCTTCTGTATACAACACATATTAATGCTCACAGCCGTGCTCTGGGATAACAATATGTATTATTAATATGTCCATTTTACCCGTGAGGGAATTTAGACTAAGAGGGCAGTGTGACCTGCCTAACATAGCTGGTGAGTGGTGGAGTTAGGTTTGAACTTTTTCATTTGGCTCAAGATGGCTAATAGGATTAGTACTGAAAGAGACACTTGAGATGCATTTCAAAGCAGTTTTATCTGTGTAATGAAGAAAACCAATGTACAAAATGTCTTAAGAGTAGCTCTAAAGATGAGCAATTGCTTTCTATTTGCTACAACTGTATCTGCATTTATAATGTCCCCCATTCTCTAACAAACATTGCTACTTCTTAGGTAGGTAGAAACAGATATTACAGAAATAGAATGTGTAGGCTTATCACAGGACAGTATAACATTTCTGCATTTTAATTTATAAGTGATTTAAAAAGTCTATTAATAGTGGCCTAGTTCTCTTGGAAAAGAAGCTTTATAAATTGTGATCCAAACCAATCAAGACATGCAATTATTTAATATCACTTAAATGCACTTGTGAAATCCCTTTAAAATTTATAATTAAGAGTTTGTTTTCGTATGCATTATATTATTACTTTTAGTCACTTATACTTGCCTACACATCTTAACTTAGTATTTACCAATATGTCACAATTAGCCAGGTCACAAAGCAAGCCTCATGAATTATTCTTTGTAATCGATTCCAGCTCTGAAGAACTCTTATATAGGCCTTGTGCTTGCTTAGAAATAATGTTTTGAAAATTGGAACCATCACATACCCAGAACAAGATTTAAATACACAGATTTATCCATCTATATACCTGGAATAGTTGTTTACGTCTGTACTACTTACTGAAGGTGTTGCAAGTACAAGATGATTCTTTCACTTAATTTATCCTAAACTAAGAGATTAAAGCATGGAAAATATCCTTTTTTTCCTCAATAAATCAACAAAATAGACCACGGAAGGCTGCTGTTTCACTATTTCATGCTGTTTTGTTGATGTCAATAAATGCCCCACATTTTTTTATTTAAAATGAGATTTATTTAAATGTTAAGCATCCTCAAATCTGTTGGTTTATAGTGATACTGGGTCCCTTCCTAGAGGTGTGGTGGAAAAGAAAATGGTCTATATTCCCCCTCTCCTATTTTTCAAGTCAGGTTTACAATGGATGTAAACTTTCTAGTGATTTTGCAAGCATTTTGCAAAAAGTTAATACTTCACATGGGTAATTATGTTAAAATCCTTTAGCTTTATGATACAAGAGCAAAAAACTATCTGAGAAAAATCAAAGAGTAAACTTGTAAATTATAGAATCGTGAAGGGTTTTAAAAATAATTCTGAAGGAGAATAAGCAGTATTGTCCAGGGCTGCTAACTTATTTAGAACCCTGACACCTGGGAGTGGGCTCCCCCAGTAGTCACTTGAATGGTTTTGTGAGAGCGATCTAACTTCTCCCAACTTGGTCACTTCACTTACCAAAGTAAAAGGCTGAAATCGGGACATAATGGAGCATGTCTTTCGGCTCCATCCAGTTCTCTGATTTTATAGAGATTGATGTTTCCTGGAGGAGACATGAGAGATGAATCAGTTTTGAATCTCCTCACCCCCACCCTGCTTATGAAAATGGCCACCAGCAAGGGTGCTAGTTTGCTGAGCACTGGTCTTTCTTCCAGTCCTGAATTCCTATGAGAGACCAACTACTGTATGCTCCACAAGCTGTTCTTTATGGCTCCAACCCACACCGAAGGGCCACAGTGACCTCATCTTAGCGCACACTTTTCATAATCTCTTACCCCAGAATTTAAAAGGTGCCCAAAGAAAATGAGTGAATTCTTCCCAGGGCTTTGTTATTCAGAAAATTCCCATGGGGCTGACATGAATGAGATGATCACAAAATGAATGATGTTGACCCCAAAACATCAGTCTGACATGAATTCCTTTCAGACATGAGCATTTGCTCATAACAACTAAAATAATCTTATATTGTTATACATTAAATTTTATGTTCCAATGCTGGTGATATTGTTGCTTATTTAAATTTGGGATACCCTGAGAGGGGGGGTTAAATAGAAGAGCTGCATCATCAGGATATATCAGGGAAAACCACACAGATTACCGGAGATGTGGAAGAGAGAGGGAAAGTGAAGGGCAGGGCAGAAGCCCCGGGGACAAACTGTGCCAATTCCGGCCACAGCAAACATCCACTTCAAGTTCGGCCCAGCAGGGTGTATCTAGGGGTGGTGTGTGTCATGCCTTACATCTGCCCCACCAAAAATGAGAGACCTGAAATATTTATAGACGGACACTCTCTGTTATTGATTAGTTGCTTCTAGGATCTAATGGGGAGATGTATGGTTTTTTTAGGCACCCTTTTGGCTTTTCCGGCACATAGACAAAGGGGTTCTGGCAGATGGAGGTGAATCTCTAGCAAAGATAGCAGGCGCTGGCTCTGGAAATTAAAAGGGAAGAAGTGAGCAGAAGTGTAACCGGGTCTGCTACAGATCATTCAAACCACATCTCTGAGCCACCATGGACCTGATGAAATAATATTTAATGAGTTTTTTCTTTCCTTTAGAAAGAACAGGGTGTAGACCTCTTCGTCTGTTTTACAGATAAGCTTTTGTATTAGCAGGAAACAGATGGCATGCCTCACTGGGTAATCTGAGGAGAGTTAAATAAAAGAGCCATTTTCTAAGGTGCAGGCAGAAAGGCAGGGCTCCCGAGCAAACAGGGTGGTAGAGGCAGTAGCATGCACCCCGACCCCTAGGTTTGAAGGAGAGGAAAAATGCCGCATGACTGGCTCTTTCTCAGTAGGTGGGAAGGATGTCTGTGGAATGAATACTCCTGTCTCCCTCCTCCTTCCTTCTCTAGCCTGCCAGTCCTGCTGTCAGGCAGACAGAGCACAGGAGCAATCGAGGGGCCCTTGCTTTGATTCCTATTGGACTCTGCACCACACAGCAGGGTCAAGGAAAGGACAGGGGGACAGAGGGCAAAGGGAAGTTTTGCACAGGGTGAATGATGAATTGTTAAATGATTTCAAAGCAAGTGAAATTGCTCTAGACTACACGCAAGGCATTTCCATCATCCCCCCTCAGGAAAATAACACAGAAACATTGCTTCAGTACCTTCAGTAAATGAAATTGGACCCACCAGGCCTGAGTTCCCTTTGCTGTGACATAGTCACACTCACTTTCAGGTTTGCTAAGAGAAAGTGAGTCCTAAGTAGCAATTTCCTGTCACCCAGAAACAAGGCTATGTCTCAGTGTTTCAGTTACTACGGCCTTTTTCTTTTTATACGAATTTTTTTTTTTTCTGGAGATATATATATCTCCAGAAAAAAATATTTTCCCTTTTCCTTCAAAACTTAGCTTCAGTTTGTCTAATTAAATAGCATATGCTTGCTATACATAATGTCATCAACACAATTTAAAAAAAAAGATAATGAAATTTCATTTAGTCTATCAACTCAGAAACAAAAAATTATCATACTGTGTTATGTCTATCCAGTATCTTTCAATTCACACACATGCTTGTAACATATATTTATAAAACTCAAATAATCCATAAAATAATTTATATTCCCTTGAATTTTTTATTGAAGTTCTTTGATATTTTCTTTGATATTTAGATAGTATATAGAGATAAAATAGTTAGCATTGTGGATTTCTCTCTGTCTCTCTGTCTCTCTGTCTCTCTCTTTCTCTGTCTCTCTCTTTCTCTCTCTCTCTCTCTCTCTCTCTCTCTCTCTCTCTCTCTCTCTCTCTCTCTCTCTCTCTGTGTGTGTGTGTGTGTGTGTACTTGTATGTATATTAGCATGTGTGTGGAAGCCAGGGTTACCTTTGGATGTCATGCCTTGGGAACTGTTCATCTGTGTTTTGAGAAAGGGTCTCTCGCCAGAGTCTGGCACTTAGCAACTGTTTATTGATTTTTCTCGAAGGCAAATCTTCATCTTGAATCGAAGATCTCTAAGATGTAGCATGCATGGGAGAAATATTCTTTCCTGCAGCAGAGCACATTAAATTCAGGAAGCAAAGAACTCTAAAGCTTAAGCAAGTCCCTAAAACTGATCAGATATGCTCAGCCCCTTCTTTCTCAAGCATCAATATGCAGTAAGGAGAGCTGAGAGACACTCTAGGCCAACCCAACCATCCCAGAGAGACAGAGACCAGCTGCACTATGCAGAACACTCTGAGACCTACTGAGCTACAGGACATGACGCTGTCCAGCTGGCTTAGCTCTCTGAAGGCTGTACAGTGAGCATGGAGACTTCCAGCTTTCGTGAGTGACAGCACATGCTGGGGTGGGCTTTCGTGATGCAGTTGTCTTTGAGTCATTTTGCTTAGGTAAGTAACCCCTCACCCATATTGTAGTAAGTAACCAAAATAAAACTGAGTTTGTCAGTTCAGCTTTGGGATACCTGTACGTTGGTCTGACTTTCCCTATCTATGGTGAATAGATATTTGTTCGAGTCTCCCCAGGAAACTGTCAAGTAACAGAAATTAGTTCAGAAACCACAGCCCTGGAGATAGAGTCACATGTCGCCATCTATTCAGTGCTGAGATTGCTAGCGTGCACCACTAGGGCTTGTTTTTTTTTTTTTTTTTTTTTTTTTTCCACAAGTAATGAGTTTATTTATGTTGCATATATGCATTATTTAGCTGTTAATTATTTTATGTGAAAGAACCAAGTGTAGTTTACAGAATACATCCTATTAACAACCCAAAACAATAAAATCGACATATTACTCTTTAATCTTTATTTTATTTTATTTTATTTTTTATTTACATCTCCAATGTTTCCCCCTTTCCAGGTCTCCTCTTTGGAAACTCCCATCCCCTCCCCCGTCCCCCACCTCTGTGAGGGTATTCCCCCTCCCACCCACCCGCCCACCCACTCCCGTCTTCCCCCCTTGACATTCCCCTTTACTGGGGCCTCTAACACCCTCAGGCCCAAGGACCTCTCCTCACCCTGATGGCCAACAAGGCCCTCCTCTGCCACATATATGGTCCAAGCCATGGGTCCCTCTATGTGTATTCTTTGGTTGGTGGTCTAGCCTCCAGGAGGACCAGGGGGATGGGTCAGGCCAGTTGACACTGTTGCTCCCTCCATAGGGCTGCAGACTACCTCAGCTCCTTCAGTCCCTTCTCCAACTCCTCCATCTGGGACCTCACTCTCAGTCCAGTGGTTACTGTAAAGTGAAACTTGGGTATTCCGAATTTTTGGGCTAATATCCACTTATCAGTGAGTACATGCCATGTTCGTTCTTTTGTGACTGAGTTACCTCACTCAGGATGATATTTTCAAGTTCCATCCATTTGCTTGTGAGTTTCATGAAGTCATTGTTTTTAATAGCTGAGTAGTACTCCATTGTGTAAATGTACCACATTTTCTGTATCCATTCCTCTGATGAGGGACATTTGGGTTGTTTCCAGCTTCTGGCTATTATAAATATGGCTGCTATGAACATAGTGGAGCATGTGTCTTTATTACATGTTGGAGCATCTTCTGGGTATATGCCCAGGAGAGGATAGCTGGGTCCTCAGGTAGTATTATGTCCATTTTTCTGAGGGTCCGTAGGGCTCATTTTTTATGTGGGCTCTGGGGACTCAAATTGGGTCCTTCGGCTTGAGGAATGAGCACTTTACGGACTGACTTATGTCCCAGGCCGTAAGGGAGCTTTTGACCACTGTTGCTGTTGGGAATAGTGTGACTATGATCTACTTGTACATGATTTTAAATTTTAGCTCTGATTTTCTTATGTTAATTATTCAATACTTATGTCTTACTGGAAAGTTTTCGTTCATGGAATTATGTTTATTTGTTACAACTGCAAATATGTTTGCTGAATGCAATTTCTAAATATCCAGTTTAATAGACTCTGAAATTTGTTTTATCTGCTCTGATATATCAGGAACATTCCATCATTATTTATTAGTTTCTTCTGGTCCAAATTAAGAGAAACCAACTAAGACTATTATAAATAAGAATGGAGCAGGCTTTATGGTCTTTGATTTTTATAATACAAGGGCAGGTTGATAATGGAGTCTCGAAACATCTTGAGCTGGAGCACAGCAGGTGGAAAGTAACCAGGAAAACCTGTGTGAGTGTGCGTGCGTGCGTGTGTGTGTGTGTGTGTGTGTGTGTGTGTGTGTGTGTGTGTGTATTCTTGCTGTGTCTTCCTTTTCTATATAAGTCTGACTGAAGCAACTCCTCCTCGCTATTTGGTCCATAGAAAAATAATCCTAATAATTCCCTGGTCCAATTCCTAAGTCCAGGGAATACTTGAGAGGATGATTGAGGATTTAGAAGTTCATTCATGCTATCTCTTCTTCATTCTTCAAAATGGAGTGTAACTCAATAATATTTTATAAACGTGATCACAAGGACACTGGGGATATCAGACACACTCCAGAATAGGCCCCAGATTCAGAAGTAACTGGTCAATACAAGATTGACATTTTGTTCTGTTTTCTTTCAAGAGAGGAAATAACATAGAGTTGAATGAGGACAAAGGGGCAGGATCTCGGAAATGTTGGGGGAGGAGGAAGAAATATGTTTAAAATAGATAGTATAAAATCTTAAACAACAAAATTATGAATCCATGTTCATAAGAAACCTTTGTCATAACCATGTGGCACCTGATAGTGTAAGACAGTTCTGTGCAAATAGGTGGAGAGTAAGCCAGGCCCATGTCAACAACAATTGCTGAAGACTTCAATAACCAGCTTTTAGTAACAGAATGGCTAAGCTGAGCATCGATGGAGAAGAGAAGATTCATGGTATGGGACTACATCGCTGGACAGAACTGAGCATGCTTTATATCTAACATTAAAATAAAATTTTAGCTCTTTTTCTATTTCTGACTGCAATCCTAGGGTCTGACAGTTTCTTCGCTGCTCACCTGTCTATTCACCAAGAAGTTGGTCCTTTGCAAGGATGTACCAGGTACAGTTTTGAGAATCATATTTTAAGTTGACTTCAATGTGGAAGGAAAAAACAGGTAGTTGAAGAAGTATTGCTTATGAATGAGAGATTTTTTTGGGTTAGGGGAACTGAGGTTCAGCTCACATTGGTTGAGTATCAGGAGGAGGGGAGGGAAAGCGACTGTAACACATGACTGTCAAAACAGATCACCGATGTGTTTTGTTATAGTTTTTCAAAAATGTTGTCCAGAATCTCCACACATCAATAAAACTATTTGTTTCCTCATTTTCAAGCAGAGTCTCTGGGAGGCAGCAAGGAAATCTGTGTGCTTTCTTCAGGGGTTTTGCTTGCTCCCTCCAGGATGAATGATACAGAGAAGCTTGTCTCTACTAGGCAGAATCTTGTGCTATTTTTTATTGTCTGGGTTTGGGTCAAGTCTTCTCCCTGTAGCATTTTGACAGCTTTGACTCCTTAGGTTAGATTCTGTCTGTAGCATCAGTGTTAAAGAAAGTTTTTCTGCAGGAGAAATGCCAAGAAAAGAACAAAAAGAAAGAGAGAAAACAAACAGAATAGGCCAGAACCGCAACATGCACACAGTCAGGCACTCATGACAGAAGCAGAAGGACATGGAGCCAGCTCAGGCTATGCAGTAGGAACATGTCTCAGACACATGAAGACAAATGAAAGCAACAACCAAACAGACATAACATTAAAACAAAAGAATCAGAAAGCAAGAAACCAAAGCCCAAGTCAATAAAACAATATAAATAAAAGTATGTTATAAGAACAAAGAATAAAGGTCATAATGAATCTAATAGTAATATACCAAATTGTTACACTGTTCAAGTGTTACAAGAAAGACCTGGAAATGGCAGTGCATGTCTGTAATACCAGAACATAAAGGCTGAGGATGGAAAACGGCTCAAACTTGGTAATGATGCTTGCGGTCAAGCCTGACTAGAGACTGGATGGAGTTCAATTCCCAGGACCCCTGTGGTAGAAACAAGGAGAGAACTGATCCTCTCAAGCTGTCCTTTGACTTACTTATACACAAACTGGCATGTATGAACTTCTACACTACACACACAAAATAACAAATATACAGCATAAAGATTTTTAAAGTTTCGACGTATGTCAGAGTGACTCCCTTTCCATTACTTCAGGCTGGCGGCCACATGTCATCTCTCCTTAGAGTTTCACTGGGAAAGTAATTATAGTACTTTTAGCTTCTACTTTCCCTTCATATTCTCCAGTGACAGTACATAAGAAAACCTGCAAGTCAAGTTGTTATTCCTTGAATAGTTATGGAGAGTTTTTGTCTAACTCCTCATCTTACCAGAACGATCTTAAAAGATTTGTCTAATTGAATTTGAGAATAAAATGAAATAAAAATCATCTATTTTTTTTATATGTGCAATCTTGATCCTTGACAAGTTCTAAGGCATTTCATTCACATTTGTCAGGGCTGTGAAGTGCATCAAGTGATTTTCCATGCATTGTCTTTCTCTGAATTTGACTTGATTTGATTCTAATTTGGAGTTATGCTCATGTTCTCATTTGAAATGGTAAGAAACCTTGCTTTTTGCTTGTGTTTTATCTTCCAATTTTAGAGCATATAAATTCACTATTGTCGCTACACTGGTTAACGATTACCTCTGCAATTTGAATTATAAATATGTGCATGCAAAACATTTCTTTTTAAAAAGTTGGCGTTCTTCTGCCATGTGCAGCCTGTGATTATATATGCTAACATTTGATTACTTGGCCGATGGAAAACATCAATGTCTCCTTTCAACACAGTTTTTGTACTGGGTTAGAAGGAAGTTTATATTTAGGCTTTCTTGTATGATTTATACACAATTCACAACCTTCAAGGACTCATGATGATTAGTTCTTATTGAACATACCATAAAATTACCAATATAAAAATACAGATTTTAAAGGAAATTCAATTTAAGTAGGAGAGATCGACCTTTTTAGAGCAGACGTATTTCTTCTCAACCTCTACTATCCGATAATGAAGAAGACAACGCTTAGGTCTCCCAGACCTTCTTCCTTTCACTCTCTGTCTCTTTTGGTCTAAGATAAACTTCAATTATATAAGCTTTATTTCCTGTTATGAATAACCTACTCCAATCAGAGTTCTTTAGCTAGTCATTAAGGAGGGGATGGGATCTCTATAATTTCTGCAACCAAAAGGAAATTTGGAGCAGCCCATTAACAGAACAGGAAATTCTGTAATGTCATCAGGCTATGTACAGTAAGCCATCACAATTAAGTGTAAAAGGATTTCACATCTTCAGAGGATATTTATTAAATAAACTGTCCTAAATACATCTGACAAATACCTTATATTTCCACAAATTATCTCATTAACAACATCCATTTATCTAATTAAGTGACCCTTGCACAGCCTCTTCTTTTTCTTTTGTAAATCTTTTATGTTGTAATGAATCAATAATGATGGATCCAGCTTGTTAAACGGTTATCAGGAACATCAATTCATTTGCACATTCTTTGGGATGCCTGTTTTAAGGAAAGGGATTCAGATAAGAAGCAAACAAAACAAGAAACAAACAGAAATCAAACCGAACCAACTAACCAGCCAAACAAACAATCTTCTCAAAACAGCAAAATCAAACAAATGAAAGGGAATGAAAATGAACTAAACCAAACCAAGCCAAATGTTTAATTCTATCCCTTAAGGATGAATATAGTATGTTCTCCCAAACAAATTTTCAAGAGAATAAAGAAGACTGCTCCATTATTAGCTGTAAAACTAGTTCAAAAAATGAATGAAAAAATAAATGTTTAACATTATGATTTTCATTTGTAAAGAAATTTCAACTTTACACTTTAATGTTGTAAACTAGCATTGCCATTATGCTTAATAGAAGTATGATATCTCATAAAATAGAAGAGGGATGCATTAAGTGTTTATAAAACAAATGCTTTCTATACCAAAATTTATTCTGTATTGAAATTTGGGAAAATGGAGGATTAGTCATGAAGCATTAGTCATGAAATAGTTAAAATGCCTTTCAATGTCAAAGTCTTTCAGTTTAGCCTCTCACTATGTCTTTTTTCTATATGAAAGCCTGTTCTCATCATCTAAGAGAATCTAAATACAGAATTTCTTTCAACTATTTGTTTCTTTCTTTGCAATATTTTCTTAGGCTTTTTTCCCTCCTTAGGATATTTTCCTCCATTCATCCTTGTTTAGCCTAAGTTATAAGTAATAGCTAGGGAAGAGTAAAGACACAAACATTTAGAGGACATGAATTTCATCTAAGTCCTGCCTCTTCTAAGCTAAGTGCAAGATTAGAAATCAAACCTCAAAGTTTGATTTTATCATTTGTAAATTGATGACCTGTCCCTCATGGGATTGATCTGAAGGTTAAATAATACAACTAGAAAATCTCTTTGTCTCTGTCTCTGTCTCTCTGTTCTTTCCTCCCTCTTCCCTCTCTTCCTTCCTTCCTTCCTTCCTTCCTTCCTTCCTTCCTTCCTTCCTTCCTTCCTTCCTCTCTCTCTCTCTCTCTCTCTCTCTCTCTCTTTCTTTCTTTTTTTTAAGGTTCTGACATATGGAACATTCTCTATACATTTTACTCTATCTATAAATATATTTCTATATATATTTATATATTATATATTATAGAAATTTATATATATCTATAAATATATCAATTTCATCTATAGCCTGCTCTCCTTTGAACAACGTACACCAAACCCGAACCCATTTGTGGTTTTACACATGTCTTGTATACTAATTTCAACACTGGAAATCACCCACTGAGTGTTTGACAAGGGACACCCTCAATATTAGGTGCTGGTTGCCATGATTTGGATATGATATGAGTTTGTCACTCAGAAGTTATTGTGTTGGGAGGTGTTCTTAGTGTGGTACTTACTGTTGTTAATTGGCCACTCTGTGATCTCTTGCTTCTCATTGTTTTATGCTATTTTTGTCCCTTGCATGTGTTCACCCACTAGACAATATCAGTAAATTCTTATAAGAGGCAAGCTTGTTCTTGAGAACCAGAAGTCAATAAACCATTTTCTTCTCATATCTCGAAACTTCAGGAATCTCACTGAGTCAATGAGGGCTTTGTAGATGTGAAGAACAAAACTATTAACAGGTATCTCCTATGTCTAATGGAATCAATTGTAAATGGAAGCTTTGATGAGGCAGCCTTAGAAGCAACAGGGAAGATCAGATTCCACTTGAACTTATTTTGTCAGCTTCTAAGGGAAACCATAATTAAATGCAAAGAAGGGGGGGAGTGTGACTGCAAAGTGGTTTATAAGTAAGAAAAGAAAATCATGTTTAACACTTCCAGAAATCATGCTAATGAGTTGTCCAACTCAAGACATTTTAAACATTAGTGAAAAAAATCCACTCTCCTGGTCTACACAGTCTTGTCTCAGTTTTAGCTAACGGTCCCAGACCTCTGTAATAGAAAAGAGGCTGCAAACTCACGGCCTGCAAGAAGAACAAACTTTCCAAACTTTCCCTTTCTTCTCACTTTGTATGTGGACAGAGATAAGAACCAAAAGAACCCCAGGCTTAGGAATAAAATTAGGCATGTGGAGCTGGGGACTGAAAGAGTTACAAGGTCAGGGACTTTGCCAGGGCACAGCAGACATCTTCTTAATTCTTGCACAGCAGAATTTGACTGTTTCTACTGACTAGGGACCAGAAACTGGCCTATTTCTGCAGCATTGTCTGTGTTAAGCTGTGACCACGTGTGCGGATAATGAGAGAGACATGTGATCCTCTCTCACTTGAGTTTCCTCATTAGGAGGATCATTTTAGGAGTTCAGGAAGAAATCCTGGGCTTTGGTTAGGGTAGAGAAGCTAACAGAGAATTTGTTTTTGTTTTCCTTGGGCAAGAGAGGAATGCTTTTTTCCTTCTTAAAAAGAAAAGTGAACAACGAGTAATTTGTTGGCTAAAGGGGCAGGTTATGGCAAAAGCTGATAATAATTTCATGATATTCAGTCTCCCAAGATTGACTACTTGTTTATTTGTTCATGTAAGCAATATGGATTTTAGTTAAAATTTAGCTTTCCCATTTCCTAGCCTCCTTTGTGTCTGATGCGTGCCTTTAGAGGCATCCATCCCTTTACCAGAAAGGAGCACTGTCATTTTTCTTTATTCTGCCTTTTTTCCTTCTTGTTTAAGAAATACCCACAGGTTAATCATCTTAGAGTGTGTGGTTGGGAAATTTATTAGTGTAATGACGCCAACCTAGATGTGTCTCAGTTGGTGTACTGTACAATGATGGAGAGAGGGAAAGGTGAATCTGACATTTTTTCAGGGCTGGTGCATGGCTAGATTGGCCAACCTGATTTTGTTGATTTATTTTACTTTTAATTGTGTGTATATGTATGTGGGAATGTGTCCACGTGAATGCAGGTGTGCATAGCATCCAGAAGAGAGTGTCAGATCCTCTAGAATTATAGTTAGAGGTAATTCAGAGCTTCCTAACTGCTGGATCCTCAAGCAGATACAGAATCTGCCAAATATCCTACCAACTACTTGGCATCTTCTTGATAGGAAGGAAAATCTCCTCTAAATTAATTATGCTGGGACAGAAACACTGACTTGGGTTGTGTTGATGAAATGAAGAGGAGTTGTTAAAAACTTAATTAGTGACTCATTTGCCAAGAGCAAACAATAGTGGCATACGTCTAAAACTGTGCAATATAATGTGTGATCTGAGAGTTAATATTAGTAACTAAGGCTGGACTCAAGAAGCTGCTATTGCCAACTGCTACTTATGTTGAGCGCAGTGAGGAGTGCTTGGAGACTTACAAAGGATAAAATTGATGGAGATTTTGAATCTGTTTGATGAATTATCACATTTCAGAAATACACACGTGTGTTCATCTATGTTCTTGACATAATTCACTCAACAACAGTGAGGTTGAAAAGTAGGAAGCAGTGCTGAGAAGAAAGCTCAGTGGGGAAGAATGCTTTGTCTCCTGGATGAGAAGAACTTGTGCTTGGATCCCAGCACCATGTAAAATGACAGGAGTGAGGAAAAGTCTGGTGTGGTAGCTTGTGCCATAGTGGAAAACCAAGGCAGGATGAGTCTTGAGAATTGCTGCCTCTAGCTTGGGTTCAGAGAAAGATCCCATTTCAAGAGTATATAGCAGAGAGTGTTCAGGCATAGTGCCTGCTCTCCAAATATGTACAGGGGCTTATATATGCATATGTGTACATATGCCACACTGGCACAGTCTCTCTCTCTCTCTCTCTCTCTCTCTCTCTCTCTCTCTCTCTCTCTCTCTCACACACACACACACACACACACACACACACACACACACACACACACACGCAGAGAGAGAGAGAGAGAGAGAGAGACAGACAGACAGACAGACAGATAGACAGACAGAGACAGAGAAACATTTAGGAGACATTGGGAGGTGGAAATAAAGTACTTGATAGTTTTGATATATTAGTGAAGGAAATGGAAGCTCAGGGCTGACTCCATTGCTAGGTTGAAATGGAGGCATGCTGAGGACACTATGAAAGCAGGGTTATTTCTTTGATGCGCACACATTTATATATACATATGTATCACACATATATACATATGGAAGTATACATATCATACTTCTATCATATTACCTGCATTCTACTGTGTTGGAGGATGGACTTAGATGGAGAATTTAACTAGCTATGTGTCCTTTCTTTTACATCTGCCTCTGTAGTCAAAGAGTAGTAAATATTCCAGGGTCCAAGGCTACTTGTGTCTTTTCAGTTGCTATGGTTAAATATATATATTAGCAACAGTAGGCAATATTCTCAAAGTCTCCAAGTGCTTTCAGATGAACATTAGAATCTAAGTCATGTTTCAGAGTCATACTCAAAACTTGTATTATGATGCTGAGAACAGGAAGGGCACATTGATTTGTTGTCTAATACCAAATAGTTTGCCTGAAAATATACATACGAGTAACATTAGAAGACCAATCAGGTTAAGTTTAGGAATATATATATATATATATATATATATATATATATATATATATATATATGTGCATTTACATGTGTACATATAACAACTATTAATGAAAAAAATGCCACAGATTTGAAACGAACCTCTCAGTGATGCATTTCTCAGGCTAGTCTCTGCTGGTATGCAAACCATAAGTCTGTGTGCAGCAAACAGCTTCTAGTTTCCAGCTATATATTACGATTTTCTCAATGCTAAGTTCTTTAAGCACACCTAAACATAGTTTCCCTGTAAGAATGGAATCCAATGCAAAAAGCCTATGTCTCAGAGTAAATAATTATTAATTCTTAAGACAACTAATTATCCCCAAGACTCAATGAAAAGTAAAGATTAAGAACATCTTTATTTAATTAATTTCAAATTGTAAAGCTGTCTATAAATTATAGAAATAATTTAGGACTGAATGTGAGAGAAATGAAAGCTGAGAATGATGATTTGGAACTCTAAATAATTAAATCATTAGGTTCTGATTTGATTTTAATGTCACAAAATTCCCTCTCAAATATAGCCTATCTCAATAGGATAGCATTGTTTTCTACTGTCAGTTTGGAATTCTGTCTTCCTAAGTTACAAGTTCCTTAAATATATATCTATCTATATCTATATCTATATCTATATCTATATCTATATCTATATCTATATCTATATCTATATCTATATCTATATCTATATCTATATCTAATCTCATAAAAACAACAACAAACGAAAAACCCCAAGAAACCACCAAGACTCAAGTAGATGATAATTCAAACCGTACAGTATGTATTATAATACTTTAGGAGATTAAAAATAATCATTTTTCCTAACATTTAAACATCAATTTACAAAAATACCTGTAGAAACAGGAAAAGCACAAGGCCTCCACCGGAGTGTCTTATCAACATTTAGTATATAGCGTTGAGTTTATTTGGAGATCAATTTATTCCTGATGCATTTTAATTTACACTGTTATGCATGATAGTTTTTTTTCCCCCAACACACATTGTAAGTGGGAGGCATTTCTTTTTGAAGAACTGAAAATACAAATCTTATTTGCTCCCTCTGCTGGAGAGATGATTTTGAGCCCTGCAAAGCAATATATTCATTTTTCTCTCTTAAAAGAAAGAAGTAAGATGACAACCTAAGGCCACGGCATTCAGAGTGAGAGGGAAAGGCTCTCTGAGATTTACTGTCTGTAGATTCCATTGCAAAAGGAAGCAAAATAAGGAGATTTACTTTTGGGAATGCATTTCTTTGAAAAGGGAGATTAAATGCGCGCATTTCTATAACTTCTGTTAGCATGTGTCATGTGGTTGCCCCTCCTAGAACTGCCTGTCTATTTATTAAGATGGCTAAGTGTTTTGTGTATCTTTGTAGGTGATGTGGATTCTTGAGTATTGTGTCTGTTATGGCATCTGTGCTGAGCAAATACAACAGTGTTCTCATAGTTCCTGCATTTCCCAGTTTGTTCATTTCAATTTTTCTGTCCAGGAATCTTGACTCTATGTTCTGATAAAATTTTAGTGAGTATGTTCTAGGCTATGTGACTTTATGCCAGCTTGTAGATAGAATAGCAACAAAGGTACTTAACCAAGTGCCAGGAATTCTGTTGAATTCTTTACATGAATTATTTTACTCAGTTATCACTCAAACAGATGAAAGTTGGTTTTTTCTTTTTCTTTTTTCTTTTTTTGTTAATGGTGTTGGTGATAGAACCCAGGGATTCACAAAAGGTAGGCAAGCACTTTCCTGCTGTACCACATCCTTAGAGGGTTGTTTTAGAAACAGCTTTGTTTCCATAGAAACAAAGGAATCCACTGGATAGCTTTCAGCTCAAACACTAATATGTGGGCCAATCAGGACGTTAAACCTGAGTGAGTTCAGACTGTAGCCTGAACATTTAACCATAGTAAGGATGCCCGGATGATGTCACATGCAAATGGCACGACTGGTAGACACTTTTATAGAAAATGCAAATCTACCACTTCTCTTAGTAAGCATTATATTAATGCAAGTCATCCTAGTGATGCAGTTTGGAGACTTCATCTTGTCTGAGATTCTGCAGGCAAGTCTGTATGAAGGATTTAAGAGGAGATGCATGGCAAATTGGACTCTACTTTTGAGTATTTGTTGGGTTCATAGATCAAGATGTATTTATTTTCTCATGCTTAAAAATAAGGTGTGACTCTAGAAGAGAAGTCATAATAATACATTTGAAAATATTTGCAAGATCTATTCCTTCTTAAAATATATCAGATTTATCTAAGTTTTTAATTGTGCTTACATACATGAATACACTTGCATGGTGAGTCCAGAAGAGGATTTTGGGTCCATGGGAGCTGGAGTTACCAGAAAGCTCCCATTTCTCTGGGCGAGCAGTAGTTATTCTTAACCACGGAGCCATTGCTACGACCCCTAGAACATGCTCTATTTAATATGCTCTATTAATACCCAGTAAAATCCCAACAGCCCTAAAGATGATGTAATGTGTAGCTTTAGTATTATTAATCACATATTGTAATGTAATCCAATAGAAATCTACCAGAACAAAACTTTTACAACATGAGAAGATTCACCTCAATGGTCATAAGCTGAAGAACTTTGAATTAATGCATTCATACCTCATTTAATGATTTAAATATTGACTTCTTGCAAATTCAAAGGAAAAACAATGCTTCTGCTGCTTTCTATTTATGTAGTCAAACTGTAACAAAGGGTTATTGACTCGATTGCCTCTGAGTGAGTCAGTATCTGCCAAATGTCTCACAGATGATTGCTGCTTAATTGATTTGGCCACTTATACATTTGATTATGAATGACTCATAGGCCTGCTTCATTGAGCGAAAACAGTGGTATGGAATGTATATTCTGAGCATGAAATTCAGACTTTAAAATGTAGCAGCTATATTGGTTAATCAGAAACAGTTAAACTAACCACATATCATTAATTTTAAAAATTGTCAATTGAGTTTTATAGTCCATGGTGACAGCCTTAAAGTTGTGAAACAATTTCTTCATTAGAAAAAGAGAAAGGAATACTTCTGTTTCTAATATAGAAAGTTTCCCAATATAGTATGATAACATTGCACAGAAGAATATCTTCTGGGGAATTGTACCAGTGGTGTTGAAAATTCTTCCAAAGTCCCAGTAGTAGATAGAGCTACTCTACGTCTCAAGAAATTAGAGTTAAAAACAAAGAGAACTTAGTTTCCAAAGCATCACTACAAGGAGGCCTGGTGGACATGTGGGGGATGTCCAGGGACATGAGAACATGTGTGAGGATCTTTTGGAAGTTTCATCACAGGGGCTGTTAGTAAAGGTGAAACAATTCTGTATTGCTTTTACTACAATTTTATTTTTTCTTTATAACAAAATATGACCTGAGAAAATACATATATATTTATATAAGGTACATTGTAAATGAAAAAAGTTATGATGGTGTGTGTGTGTGTGTGTGTGTGTGTGTTTGTGTGTGTGTGTGTGTGTGTGTGTGTGACTTTTTCAAGAACAGAACTTTCATGATAGAAGATGAATGGTATTTTGAGAAAGGAAACCTTCATTATAATAAATATCATAGTTGAAAAAGACTTTTCAGTCAGACACAGATAAATCCAGAGGCTCCGCTTGTGAAAAGGAGTGAAATACGAGCTGATTAAATAAATTATGCCACATTCATTTAATGGACTTCTATGCAACTCTTGAAAAAATGTTGAGGGCAGTGAAAGTATTGCCTGTGCAAACATGAAGACTTAATTTTGATTCTCAGTATCCATACAAGAAGCCAGGTGTGGTGGTTTGCAACTGTAATTTCAACGAAATTACAAATTGCAAAGCAGATAAGGAAAGATCCCTGGGGCTTGTTGGTTAGCCAGTGTAACATCGTGAGAAACAAGGAGAGTTGAGTGAGGAAGAAACTTAATATCAATCTATGGCTTACACATATGTACACACACACAGTCACACACACACAGAGCCACACCCTTATACACACACTTGTACACATGTGCACGCATACAAGAACACATAAAAACTTACCTATACACAGAGAAAAGTAACAGTGAAGGCATATATGGGGACACAACTTTTTAAAGATTTGTTTGACTTTATGTATATGATTGTTTTACCTACATTATAGTTATGTGAACCATGTGTATGTATGTATGTATGTATGTGTATATGGATGTACAATATGTGTGTACCTGGTGATGTTTGGGTGTAGTAATTGCCTGGACTTGACAAGATATTGAAACATATTATTATAGGCAGAAAAATAAGGTTAAGTACATTTGGGGGAAAGAAAAATATTTTTAAGAGTTACATTTTAAACCCAGAGGAATCCCACCCTTTGGAATAGGTAGTAAGTGGGAACTTTGGGCAGATGTACTTATTTATTGGGTCCATGAGAGGCAGATCTGAGTGGATTTTCTGTAGCTTATAAGTTTATAAAAGAGATAACAACATGAGTTAACATCATGAACAGTCTTTAAGATGAGCCTTTTGCAGAGCAGAAGGGACAAGATTAAAAAGTTGTAAAAGTTGGATCGTATAGTGGAATGTTTTATTAGAGTCAGGCAAATTTATAAGAACTCAGATAACATTAGGGCAGTGGCATAGCAAGAGGAAATATGAAGTATTTAATTAATGGAAACTGAGTTTAGGTAAGGAGATAACAGATTACACCTGTGAAAGCTTAGCTGTCAATGTAGTCAGAAGTCTGAGAAATAAACAATAATTTAACAGTTATATTATTTAAAAAATGACAGAGTCCACTAGTCAACAGTTCCCTGGTCTCTGTGGCAACTCGGGCAGAGTCAGTCTGGCTTTCAAGCGCAGAAGATGCAAGGCTTTTTCTCTGTATATATTGGTTATAACTGAATAGAATTTAATAGCAGTAGCAAAGAGACATATGGCTAGCACCAGAATAAGGGAGCAGGCAGCAGTGGCATGGAAAGAGAGGGAAGAAAGTCTCTTGTGTGTGCTGGAAGGTGGAAACACCATCAGGGATCAGGGACTGGTAGAACAGGAGCCAGCTGAGGGAGCTGGGCAAGACAGATGCTGAGCAGAGAGTGAGGGCGGGGGAGGCAGCAGAGTCCCTGGAAGGGGTCGGAGACAGAATCTGTTTGAGGCAAGGCCAAAACTGAGTTTCCCCCAGCTGTGAGCTTTGGTGGGGCAGCAGGTAGTCAAATGTGCATGGGAAAGCAAGTCTAAGGAAGGGGACCTCCAGCAGGATGCAAGGGGCAGAGTCAGACCCATCTTTCCTGCTGAGAACTGAGCAGAGCCAAGGAGTAGAGAGGGGAAGGGAAGCAAGTGGGGTGTTCTGGCAGGGAGCACTAATCAGACTTGCTTCTCTGGCTAACTAGCTGAACCAGCGGTTTCAGGGAGCCGCAAATGAGATGGGGAGAGGGAATTCTGTACTACAGGTCCTCAGCGAGAAAGTGCCAGTTTAGCGAGATGGAAAGAGATTGCTTTAGACCAAGACATCCCATTGGACAAAGGTGGCGAAGACTGACCCCTGGGTGAGACAGGTTGGAGGTGGGGGGCTAATGCTTAGAGGCGGTGTTCCTGAGAGCAGTTGTCCAGGCCAGGCCTGGAATTCGCAGCGGCAATGAGAAAGCGAAAGGAAAGAGGAATGTCTCACCCAAGGGAATAAGTCCTAAAACAAGGGTCAGTGAAAGACTGTCTCCCATCCTCAAGGACAAAACAGGGTAGCTCTGAACTTAAGAGCTCTCCCTGGGGACCATGCAGATGGTCATTTACTCAGGGCAGCAAAGGAGCAGCTCTGAGCTCAAGAACTCTTCCCTGAGTCCATGTGGACGGTTACTCTGACCAGTGGGGGATGGGGGCTTACCGGTTCATTTGAGCTAGCGAGCGTGGATCTCTCACGGTGGCTGAGGTGGGATGTAAACCTGCAGAGTTTCTAATCCGAGTCACATGGCACCAACGATGTGTTTATAAAAAGATAATAAGAAGGCCGGGTGTGGTGGGGCACACCTTTAATCCCAGCTCCTGGGAAGCAGAGGCAGGTGGATTTCTGAGTTCGAGGCCAGCCTGGTCTACAGAGTGAGTTCTAGGACAGCCAGGGCTATACAGAGAAACCCTGTCTCGAAAAACCAAAAAAAAAAAAAAAGATAATAAGATATATGATATATGGGTGTAGGGGAGGAAGGTGTGGGGGGAAGGGTGTGCAGGCCCAAGCCCAGGCATCCCTTCCTCCAGAGGGACCAGACTCACTGGAAGGTATAGTATAGAAATAGAGTTTACTTAGGGCTTGGGGAGGGGAGTTAGGAGGGTAGTAGAGGCAGAGAAAGGCAGAGAGAGGAAGAGAGTTGAGAAGTAGAGAGGTGGAGGCTGGCCATGAGCACTTGGAGGGGGGTGTAAGGAAATGGGGAGAGGTAAGAGATAAGAGATGTAACAGAGAGGCAAGAGAAAGAGAGAGAGAGGAGGGGCAAGCAGCCCCTTTTATAGTGGGCGGCTGTTACCAGGCAACTGTGGGGCGGAGCATACCTGGCTCTTGCCAGGTTACTGTGGGGTGGAGTTTAGTTCTGAAAAGGATGACAGATCCTCTGGAACTGGAGTTTTAGATGTTTGTGAGCCTCCATGTGGATTTTGGGAACATAACCCAGGTTCTCTGCAACAGCGACAAGTCCTTCAAAAAGCCGTGGTTTTTTCTCCAGCTCCTGAAGTCACTATTGATAAAACTGAATTGCAAAATATGTTCAAAGGAACCACAGGGAGCCAAGAAAAATGAGAAAAGCAGATGAAAGTCAGAATAAATAGAAAAATGTTCAAGGGCAGATAAAGCTTAGCATATTAGTTCATTAACTGTTAAAGATGTAAATATAAATACTTAAAAATCGAATTTGACAGTGTCTAATAAAATATCAAACTATATCATATCTGTAAACAATTATATCCAATGTAATGATATAGGTTGGCAAAAATGTAAAACAGTGGGAAAATAAGGACCATGCCAATGTTAAAGAAAAAGAAGAAGATGTGAATTTGGTGATAGCAGATAGAGTAACCCTTAGGTGCAAAGAAAATTAACAGAGAACAAAAGCATTACACAATGATAAAAGAGCAAATCCCCCATAAATGCTCAGCAATGCTCAGGAAACACAAGATCTATTTTAAGAAGTCATCTTCACAACCTCAATAGACAGTCTTCTTTCCAACTCTCTTGCTTCTGTGTTAGTTAGGATTTAAAATAATTATAATACATATTTTATCCACATGATATCTAGATTGGGAACCTTGGCTGATTAAACTCCCTAGACCATTTTTGCCCGTTCAATGTTCCATGGGTCGATGTATTCTGGAGTCCTTCTTCAAGTAGGGGTGTGTTCTTCACATGGCTGTGGGAATTGCACACAAAAATCAAGATAAGATGTGGAAATAATCTTAGGTTTGCTGTTGGAACATGCATACTGTCTTTTCTGTCCAATTCTCTTAAAGCAATGCACGTGGCATAGCCCAACATCTGGGAGAGAGGAGAAAATATTTCTCACCAGTGAAAGAACTGAAGACCCTTATAAAGTATATAAATGGAAGGAGATGCTAATAATTGGAAATACTGATGATATTTAGTGAGCACATTACTAGCATATTGCCCTTTCAGTGACCACAGCCCCTCTATATGCAAGTATAGCCGAGTAATGTTCCTATTGATCTTCAGGCTAATTTTTGGTTGGATTATATTTAGCACTATGTATTACTCCCCAGGACCTAGGGATAGATTTTATTTGTAGGTCAATGTCAGGAAGGATAATGGCATTCTACTACTTTGCCAAACACCCCAGGAGGCATTCTTGAAGCAAAGAGGGCTGACAGTGATCTGGGCCATATCATCTGGAAAGGAAAGACGATTTTTCTTCTATGTTCAGAAATTCTCCTGTCCATCAGGAAACTGAATATATATGACACTTTGACATCTTTTATACTGTTCTAAAATAATGGTTTAGCTGGGCTGGAGGAATTTGGACACTTTATATTTTATCTGATCCAAAATAATTATGTTTATTAAATAATTATGAGAGAATTTTTGACATTTGAAGATTTCTCCCTGTGTTTAATAGAAAAACTCATATTTCACCTGTTTTGTCTTTGATTTCTCAGCTCATTGTGTATGACATAGACTATCAGGGTCATACTTGGTATTGTGCTATCACCCTCTATTTAATAGATGTGAATCCTGATCCCTGACATAAGAAGGGGCTTATTTCTAAGCACGATTAAGCCAGAATTTGCTTTCCTGGATTCAGGGCTGTATTTATGTATGAAAATGTTACATAACAAATTATCATAGTTTTATTGGCTTAAAGCAATACCTATTCATCATTTCAGATGGAAGGCAGTAGCCCAGGAATAGCGTAGCTAGATTCTGTACAAGGTTGCAGACAAGGCCTTGTCCATGGACAGAGTCGCATGGGGAAGTTGACCTAGGAAAGGGTGTGCTTCAATACCATTCAGGGTTTGTCAGGGTTTGTCACTTCCTCATGGCAGTAGGATCCATTTCAGCTCACTTCCTGAAGCCACTGGCAGAAAGGTACTCTCTCTCTCTCTCTCTCTCTCTTTCTCTCTCTCTCTCTGTCTCAACTTAGGTTTTATTAGTCTAAGTAGACATTTCATATAACTTTTTTCATTTTTTATTGGTTATTTTATTTATTTATATTTCAAATGTTATCCCCCATCCCAGTTTCCCCTCCACAAACTTCCTATTCCCCTCGCTCTTCCCTGCCTCTATGAGGGTGCTCCCCCACTCGCCCACCCACTCCTGCCTCAGTGTCCTAGCATTCCCCTCTCCTGGGTCATCAAGCCTCCACAGAACTGAGTGGCTCCCCTCTCAGTGATGCCTGATAAGGCCATCCTCTGCTACATATGCGGCTGGAGCCATGGGACCCTCCATGTGTACCCTTTGGTTGGTGGTTTAGTCCCTAGGAGCTGGGGGAGTCTGGTTGGTTGATGTTGTTCTTCCTATGAGATTGTAAACCCCTTCAGCTCCTTCAGTCCTTGCCCTATCTCCTCCATTGGGGTCCATTCAGTCCGAAGTTTGGCTGTGAATGCTTTACTACTCCTACGCTTAGGAGTAGGATGCCCACACCACACCACCCTCCCTGCCATTTGCTGTTCAAAAGCAGGTCAGTTTCTGCTGCATGGAGGTGAGAGGATTGCACAATGCACAAAGTATAGAGAAGGGGGACCATGGAGTTCGTCTGCCCATCACAGGTAAAACATTGTTTTAGCTCTCAAAGTGAAATGTTAGGAGGTGAGAAACAACTTACCATAGGTAAATATAAATTAAGACATTCTTCAGTCAAACTCCACTCCTTTGAGTCTGGACTGGATTCATGATTCTTTTCTAAAACACAGAAAATAAGAGATGGGGCAGCAAGGAGCAGCTGAGACAGAAAGCGTCCTGACTTTATTTTTTCCTCATTTGCTGGGTCACTCTAGGGAAAGCAGATGCCACACCAGGAGGACATGTAGAAATTCTGTGGAACAACCCATGTGATGTGAAACCAAGGGCTCCCATCACACACAGCAAGGGGTTCTGTCAGCAGCTACTCAGTGTTGCCTTCTCCTAACTGCCTTGAGTCACATTTCTGGAGTAAGTTTCTTTAGCCTAATCTACCCTTCTGGTAACTCCAGATCCATTCAAGTGTCACTTCATGAGAAGAATTTGAGGCAGAGCCGCTAAGACAAACCATTGTCAACATCCTACCTCACTCAAACTGTAAGAGTCTCAAGTTTCACCAGTGCAAATAATTCAGGTTAAGGATCAATTTTGTACCCAGTAACCATGATTACATATGAACAAAATATTTATTGACTGATTTCATGTTCATTAATAGGTTGCAAGGAAATGCATTCCTGCGGTTTGCATCTTCATATTTTTGTAAATATTTTAAGATTTCTGTTTTATTTTCCCATCTGAATTGATATCATCTCAAGATAGAAATATCTAGTTTTGTAGATACGAGTTCTCTGTTTTGAAAACTACTGTGTCCACTCAGCGCCCCGGGAGGGTGCAGTCCTTCGCTGCAGTAGGCTCTGCTTTACTTAACATTCACATCTCACAGCTGCCTCAGCCTTTGTCACCCTGTACTGTAAGATGACGATCTGCTGCAATAGTGCACTGTCTTGGGTCAATACATTTACTACAAAGAGATGTTCCAGAGACAAACAAGGAAGATGAGAACGCTGGATGGTGACTGACACTTGGTGTTCATGCAAATGAATGTGCTCAAAGACTTTGCTAGAGAGAAAACATCCAAAAAGATAAAATATCCAGCGAGAACTAGAACACTAGAAAGCTTCAAAGAATTGAAATGTCCTTTGCAAAACCTAGGGGTTTCCCTACTCTCCAGCTGCTAACAAAGGACAACAACAACAACAACAACAACAACGACAACAAAAAGGCCAGGAAAGTTCATCAAAGTGAATTGGTTTTCTTAATGGGACTAAAATAATTGTGTCCAAATGAAAAAAAAATTATACTCTAATAAGTGAAGATAAACAGGGTGATTCTCACATAGTTACCAAAATGAGTGGCTTCACAATTAGATGTTAGCCCAAGACGGCAATCATCCTTGTCTGTCACCGAGTTCATCTTTTATTTCCTCTTAAATATATCATCTATGCATTCCATTTTACAGTTAAGAGTGGATTAAGCAATGATGAAATATATTCACTTTTCAGGTTTAAAGATTATCCTAGAACACTCACTCCTTAGACTCAGCTACTTCACAAATGATCTTACAACTTTTGCTTTCAGTGATGGTATTCCCACAGCTAAACTGAAGTCAACTAACGGATGTGTCAGTGTGGAAGAAGCGAAATGCTTATTAGTTTAATTTAATCCCTCCTAAATTGTGATATTTGTGACTTGAAGGGGTAAATTTAACAAGGCTTGGATTTAATTTATCAAGTAGACTGAAGTAGGTAAATAACAGCGTGGGGCCCGAAGCATAATGAGATCAGTAGGTAAGCCCTCCATAAAATTACTTGGGGCGTAGGAAAATCAGACATAGCAATTATCCTTAGCAAGAAGAAGCATTTCTAGAGAGTGTGAAGCAATTAGTCAGATTTACTATCTCAAAGTAGAAAGGGGAAAATTACTTAAGTTCAATGAAGAAGCATCCTAAATCATCATTACACTGAATTGATCTCCTTTGAAAGCAACTGACTTGAAATGCTTGGTTTATCTTGACCACTAAATATTTCCATAAAGTTTGGGTAGAACTGAGGATATATAACCCAGCATTTGTAGTGAATTACAACATATAAGACTTCACCATGTCTGCATATCTTCTGGAAGAAGGCTTTTAGAACATTCAAGAGAGTCGATGTTAATCTATAGTAACGTTCTATTTCTTTAGTGTTCTTAAAGATGCATCAAAGCAAATGGTCGCGATATACATTAAAGAGGAAGGAGACATATTGAGTAGTGACTTTAAATAAGAAATATGCTGTGGTGCTTTTAGATGTTTGGCTTTAAATCAATGCACATCACTGCTCATTTGTTTATTATAATCTCAAATATTGGGAACAGGTTGATTTTCAAAGATTTAATGTCTCTCAAGTATTCTATAAAATATTTTGGAACATGCATCCTCATGGTAAAATATCTACAGAGAAATGTTCTTTCCCTGATGTGTTGGAATACTGCTTAAAACGTTAAGTTGTTCATTGAAACACACTTCATTAGAAGTATGTGATGTCTTCATCTACAATTTTGGATAAGAAAGAACATAAAATCACTCTTGCTTGCCAGGGAATTCTGTCCTTGACTTTATTTTAGCACTACTTGGAAAATGAAATATTCATCATCTGTATGCTCTTAGCAACAGATCAACTCATTCTTCAGGAGGAAAGAGTAATTAATATTTGCACTAATTATCTATGAAATGTGTATCTTGCAGAGAAAAAGGGAGTGGAAAGTGAGAAATGGTAACGGAAATGTAGATGTGATGTTGGCTTTGTGTTAGTCATGTGAGCTGTCAGTAGTGTTACTGTCTCTTTCTTTCCCCACCTCATCCCCTTTCAATCTCTCTGTCACACACATAGTCTTTCAGAGATTGTTTTCAGATTGCCCATAGATACTAAGTACTCAAATACCACTCACTAGAAAGGCTAACAAGAACTACGAGTCAAATAATCAAAGCTTCAAAACCCAATTTGCTATTACTAATAACCAGCAGAGTGGTCCTTGGCAGAGTGGTGAGGTTTGCCTCACTTTGCTCTTTCATGGCCCATTTGTACATTATTCTCTGTCACAAATCTTCCCATATCTTTCTAGAAGTCCATTCAATTGATTCTTACTTAATCTGTAAATTAAACATGTCTGAAGAGTAAGTCTCATAGACAATTCATACAAGGGGATATTAATTTCCTTGCCTGGACAGTTTTTCTTTTTGGCAGAATGAAGTTTTTGCTGACATTTTGGCCATGGTTTTGCTGATGCAACAGTACTGTCTCCTCTAGAATGGAAGAGGCACCGCTCTAATGGAGGCTTCATATTGAGTTCATGGAGGGCAAGAACTGCTTTGCATTTATGTTTAGCTCCTGGAAAATTTATGCATTTCTCTATTTTGTCTTTTTAATAACACAAGTAGACAGGATAGGTGATTTGTTACTATTATGTAGATAAAGAAACTGTAAATCAAAGATTCTAAATGTCATATCCAGAATCTATTAAGCATACAATAGTCTGAAAGCAATTTTTGACCTGTTGGCTCTGATTTTTTTGTGAAACTATTATGCCTCTGTATGGACTCAGTGGCTCAATTAAACATATTGTTTAGCTGGTTGTTTAGCTGTGACCTTAAGACAGAAGTATTTAATTTTGTGTAAATGCTTCTAGTGAAGTTTATCCTTATCTGCTATCTTGTAATTGACAAATCTTGACTCAGCCAGGTACATTTGTTCAATGTGTTTCTCGGATGAGTCTTCATCCTGGGCCCAAAGGAGCATCATTGGTAATGCAAGAGACTGAATCTGAGCACACCACTATTCTGTAATTACAGAGTCTTTGCCAGAAAAAAATAGAAAACCAAATTAAGCTGAAACCCTATTCTTTATTTTCATTTTATTGAAAATAGATTTATTTTCTCACATGGTATATCCTGGTTATAGTTTTCCCTCACTCTACTTTTCCCAGCTCCTCTGCACCTCCCCTCCCATTCGTATCCACCCCCTTTCTGGCTATCATTAGAAAGCAAACAGGCTTCTTTGTGAAACCCTATTTAAGTAAAAAAGGAAGATCTTAAATCAGCAATCAGAAAAAATATCATTATGGGAAAAGCACGCAAAACCAAGACTTGTCAGGCATCCATTGTGTTGATAAAAGGAAGCAAGAAACAAACAAAAAGTATAGGTATGCCTTGAAAAACTGGCTCCACATATTTCCCCCTTTGCTTGGCAAACTCTTTCAGGTCTGTCTGGGCTTCGTTTGATACCTTTGCCCCATTTTACACATGAGAGAACGTAGACTCAGTTGCCAGTAATACAGAAGTCACATTAGGACAAAATGCTCTCAAGTGAAATGTTACTTTCCCCTACACGCTTTAATAAATCTGGATTTCAAAGTCAAATATCTGCATTTCCTGTCATACCAAAAGACATGTATTTGTCTAAATTTTATACTAAACCAAAAATTAATGCTGAAGTAAATTAGCCAACATTTGTGTTTGCCTGAGTAATCAAAAGAAGGGAGACAAAATGTAAAACCAAATTACTATAACTGGTCCAAACCTGATAATAAGACTGCTGAGTCCTCAGCCCTAAGTGGGACATCTATGTCACCCCCTCAAATGCACCCAGGGAACAGGGGAAGAGGGGGAGTAGGAAAACTATATGAGCCAGTAGATAGGGGCTAATATTATGGAATGCTGCCTGTTGGATTTAATATGAATGTTATATTCATAAATACATAGCATCCATAATCACTTGTTCACTTGTACAATACCTTCACACACACACACACACACACACACACACACACACACACACACACACACGCGCACACAACACACAGACACACACGGCCTGGAAGTAGCAGAGGGAGTAATTGAGAAGAAGATCAGCAGGAGTGGGAAGAGAGCAGATGGTAATGAGGAGGAGGTCAATATGATCACAATTTACAGTGTACAAATATGATGTTAGCAAAAATAAAGTAATTCGTAAAAATCTACTTAAGTTGAAAATTTAAGATGCATGAAAGAACGACAGATAATTAAGCCCTGTGTAGAATTTAACCTTTATAGTCGAGATATATCTCTGAAACCCACTTTTAGGATCTGCTTTCTCCAATACTCTGTAGTATTTGATCTGAGAGTATAAAAGCCTCTCTTTCAAAAAAGCAGAGCCATATATTATTAGTTAAGATTTGATAGTATAAAAATGTAGACAGCATTGTCTTATGTAATGACATGTGAAATAAGCAGATTTAGTATTCATAAGGTTTTTATGTTCTGCTTACAAATTTAAAATTTAATTACCATGGCACATGATTATAAACAAAAAGACTCCTTGGCACTATAATTTAACATCTACATAGATTTTTTTCTCAGAAAAAAATATATGATTGCATTTAGCACCCTAAGAAGTCTTCGAACTTTGCTTCTTCATACTAAGTTTAAAAGTATAATCACTCCTTAAGGATTCATTTTCAATATGACGATTTGCATTTTAACTATTGCTGGGTAAATTCTCCTTCTGACGGTGGTGAGATGATTTAATTTGCAATGGCTTCTGGGTTATGCAGAACAACTGTAATAAATCAGCGGTATGAAAAAAATGTTGAGTGCCACTATATTTGCTCCAGGCTTTTTGTTCTGCCCCCAAAGAAATGTTTAATTCATTGCTACAGGTAGGAAAAAAGCATGTTTATGCTTTTGCTTGTATTTTGCTTGAAGATTAATCTTTTCTTCACCACCGGATCTGCAGAAAAACAAATTTCTCTGAAAGGAATTAACTGTCATGCGGTGTGTGGGTCTTGGTTTTCTTAAAGGGAATAGGAAGTGGCTGAGGCCTAAACAATATGTCAGATTTCTTCCTGGTCTCCAGGGAGGTGAGAAGAAGTTACCCGCATGACATATGTTGCCTAAAGCATGTTCTAAAACTAGGATTCTTATTCTTAATTCAAGTAAGAGTTAATTTCCATAGGTTTGCCAAGGGTCAGAATACAATTTCGTTTCTTTTTTTAAAAAATTGGTTATTTTATTTATTTTCATTTCAAATGGTATCCCCCTTCCTGGTTTCTCCTCTGCAACCCTCCATCCCATGCCCTCCCCCTGCTACTATGAGAGTGCTCCCCCATCCACCCTCTCCCACCTCACTGTCCTACAGTGGGGGGCAGCAAGCCTCCACAGGACCAAGGACCTCCTTCCCACTGATGCTAGATAAGGCCATCCTCTGCTATGTATGCAGCTGGAGTCATGTTCTCCCCCCCCCCATGTGTATTCCTTGGTTGGTGGTTTAAACCCTGGGAGCTCTGGGGGGATCTGGTTGGTTGATTTTGTTGTTCTTCCTATGAGGATGCAAGCCCTTTCAACTCCTTCAGTCCTTTCTCTAACTCCTCCATTGGAGATCCCTTGCTCAGTCCGATGGTTGGCTCCAAGCATCCACATCTGTATTTGTCAGGCTCTGGCAGAGCCTCTCTAGAGACATCCATATCAGGCTCCTGTCAGCAAGCACTTCTTGGCATCAGCAATAGTGTCTGGGTTTGGTGCCTGCATATGAGGATTCATTTTCTTAACAAGAAGGCCTCAGTATTGTTCTTTTACAAGTAAAGCTATATTATGTCCCAAACAATGAAGGGAAAGAGTAGAGTGGGAAGGGTTGATCATGGAGCTAACTTTTCTTTGTCCAGGAAGCTATATAGTATTGAACTTTTAAGTAGGTTTTACATTTAGAATTAATTTCCTTATCTTTAGTTACATTAGAGGTTATAGAGCTTAGAATCCACACCCTTCCTCCCTTATTTCTGGCCACAGATGAGAAAGCAAGTTAATCCAGCATTGAGAACATTATAAAAGAAATCAGGAGACTGTGCCATCCCCCTAATATCAGTGATAGCAAAAGATAATGTAAACTTAGTCTCTTGTGTAAATAAAATGATTTTTCTTGTCCAAGTCTACATTTTTATTGACCAATGTTTTCAGTGTTTGATGGCTGGACCAGAGGAGATTGCTGCCGTAGCATCGTGTAGTAAAACTATGGTGATACATGGCCTTCAAGGATCAACAGTTGGTGACATTTCACTATGTAGAATAGTGTCTTAAATACTATTCTATATTTCCATTCTAAAACATGATAAGTTTGTTAATGCTAAGGTTTTAATTGTTAGTTTTTCAACCAAGAAATAAAAGGTAAGAAAATTCTGAAGGTCATGGGAAGTTCCCATTGTATAATTAGGTGGAAGAGATAAGAATTACCCGCAACCTGACTGTTGTGTGTCCTCGATGATAATCTATGTCCTTCATTCTCAGAAGCCTGAGCACCTGTGCTTTTCACGAAAATTCAGTTTTCTAATAAAAATTTGTAATTTGCTTTTATATTTAAATATAAAAATATCAACATTATATTTAACAACATTGACTATTAATGTTAAATATAAATAAATAAATTATTTTCTGCAATACTGTAGTTTGATTTTGCATTCTTCTTTATTGTCATATGGTATCTGTTCTTATATATGTTTGAAAACAAAATAATAGGGGCACAGCTTCCCAGGGTCATGGGGAACAATTGGCAATTACAGTTTACAACACTGATTTGTACATTAAAAATAACTAGAGGGGATGAGATTTAATTTCACTGTCTCAAACTTTTTTCTGTAACTACTATAATGATGAATAGTCTTATTATGGGCTGATTCAACAACATAATTTTTCTAGCTGGTTCTTCAAACCAGTTCCCAACCTGAAGTCCCACAGTTTATGACCTCACTGGAAAGGTTTAAGACCCAACATACTAAAGTAACTTTTTTGACAGTTCTTGCAACTCAATTTTTACATCCTATACCTTGTCTACTTATAAGTATTTTGTCTTCAAGATGTCTTATTAATTCATCTGATTTTCCACAGATTCAGTTTCTATTAGCCATAACCAATAGGCTAAACTAATTCAGGCTTTCATAATGGTAACATAGATGCCTTTTCTTCCAGGATTTAATATCATTACATTCATCCATAGACATTCAAATAACTGACCCCAAGTTTAAGGATAAGAAACCTTTTTGTCATAGGACAAAGACAAATTATTTGCTGAGCTGATCCTAATGGAACCAGGGTCAGTCAGAGAAGATCTGTCTGACATGTTCTCTGGCATACTCACTAAAAGGGTGGAGAACAGAGTGCCCGAGGAGGCAAGAAGTACCAAAGCGAGCACGAGGCCAGAAGGCTCATGGGAAAAGAAATGCACAGTGGATGAAAAATGTAAGGAAAACTGTGTTTCTTTCCGGAGGGAGAAGGTTATGTCTCCATCGTCCCTTCTGTCCTCGTTAAAGCCCATCCCCTATTTCCCATTTCCCCTTCTTAGACGGGTGTCCTCCCCATCTTCCCCTTGAGCTCCCTCCCTTCCCATTGGTCTCTCTGTTTTCTTAGCTTCCATGGTTACTCCAGATTATATATATTCACATGTAAAGATTGGGAGCTCGAGAAGTACATCTTAGACTTCATGTGGGTCCTCCAACAACTGAAGCAGGGGCTGTCCCTGAATCTGATGCCTGTGTATAGATGTCTTTCTAGGTCTGTGTTACCTCACTTAATTTATTATTTTCTAGATCTGTCCATTTGCCTGCAAATTTCATGATTTCATTTTTCTTCACAGCTAATTTGTGTCACATCCTCATTACCCATTCAGCAGTTGGAGGACATTTAGACTTTTTTACATTTCCTTGCTATTGTGAGTAGATTGAGAATGAACATGGTCGAGCAAGTGTTTGTGGAGGGAGTTTTTACAGATTCTCTTTTCTTCAGTTCTCTCACCTCCCCATGTATAGAAATAATGCCAGACTCAGCACTGCAAGAGCAAAATACTCCTGTGAGTTTAAAGTCCTGTTCAATATTGAATGTTGATTACCCAGTAGAAAAAGACCATAAGACGGTTACTTTTTAAATAATGGAGAAATTATACAATTGAATGTGCTTATGGAAAAAGAACTATTTTCAAACCAAATTTCATGTTCATGGGAACTGTTAATGCTTATCTTGGACTTCATACATTTTCTCCCTGTTATTTAAATCCCCAGGTTTTGGACAACTAGACTCTTCCTCCTGTTTTCATACACTTGGTGCATACTAAGAAGTCAAATGTATTAGCACAGGGTAAAGTTTCCTGAACCAGTGGCTCAGGTTCTAAGATCAACAATTGAAAAATGGGACCTCATGTAACTAAAAATCTTCCGTAAGGCAAAGGAAACTGTCGATAGGTTTGGGAAAAGATCTTCACTAACCCTACATCTGATAGAGGGCTAATATCCAAAATATACAAAGAACTCAAGAACTTAGACTCCAGAAAACCAAATAACCCTATTAAAAATGGGGTATAGAGTTAAACAGAGAGTTCTCAACTGAGGAATCTTGAATGGCTAAGAAGCACCTAAAGAAATACATCCTTAGTTCTCAGGGAAATGCAAATCAAAATAACCCTGAGATTCCACTTTATATCCATCAGAATGGCTAAGATTAAAAACTCAAGGGATAGCACATGCTAGTGAGGATGTGGAAAAAGAGAAACACTCCTCCATTGCCGGTGGGATTGCAAGCTGGTACAACCACTCTGGAAATAAATCTGGAGGTTCCTCAGAAAATTGGAAATAGTACTATCTGAGGACCCAGCTATACCACTCCTGGGCATATTCCCAGAAGATGCTCCAACATATAACAAGGACACATGCTCCACTATGTTCATAGCAGCCATATTTATAATAACCAGAAGCTGGAAACAACCCAGATGTCCCTCAACGGAAGGATGAATACAGAAAATGTGGTATATTTATACAATGAAATACTACTCAGCTATTAAAATTGAGAACATAACGAGTTTTGCAGGCAAATAGATGGAACTAGAAAATAACATCCTGAGTGAGGTAACCCAGACACAAAAGAACACACATTGTATGTACTCACTGATAAATGGATATTAGCCCCAAAGCTTAGAATACCCATGATACAACCCACAAACCATTTGAAGCTTAAGAAGAAGGAAGACCAAAGTGGAAGGGAGAACAAAATAACCACAGGAGGCAGAGGGAGGGAGAGACCTGGGTGGGAGAGGGGAGAGGGAGGGAAAAAAGGGAGCAAGATCAGGTATGGGGGAGGGGAGACAGGAGAGAAGCCCAGAGAGCCAAGAGAATAAATAGAAATATGCATCAGTGTAGGGTGGGGGATGGGGGAATCACTATAAGGTCCCAGACATCAGGGATGTGAGAGGCTCCCAGGGCTCAGTGGTGATAGCATTAGCCAATGCCCAACAGTAGGGAGATGGAACCTGAAGAGACCAACCACCTCCAGTAGATAGACATGGCCCTCTGTGGAGGGATGTGGCCACCTATCCATCTCAAATTTTTTGATCCAGAATTGTTCCTGGCTAAAGGAACAATTGGCAGATAAAAGAAAAGGAACAGGGACTGAAGGAAAGGCCATCCAGAAACCACCCCAACTTGGGGTCCATCCCATGTGCAGACACCAAACCCAGACACTATTGCTGATGCCAAGATGTGCTTGCAGACAGTGACTTGGCATGGTGGTCTTCTGAGAGGCTCTACCAGCACCTTACTAAGTCCCAGATACTCATAGCCAAAAACTGAACTGAGCCCAGGAACCCCAATGAAAGAGTCAGGGTAAGGCCTGAAGGAGCTGAACGGGATTGCAACCCCAGAGGATGAACAACAGTATCAGCTAACCTGGACCCCTCAGAGCTCCCAGGGACTAAGCCACCAATGAAAGAGCATACATGGCCTGGTCCATATCTTTCCCTACTTATGTAGTAGAGGACTGCCTTGTCAGACCTCAGTGAGAATGGAGGCACTTGGTCCTGTGGAGGCTTGATGCCCCAGAGAAGGGCCATGCTAGAGGGTTGAGGTAGGAGTGGGTAGGTGGGTCAGGGAGCACCCTCTTAGAGGCAAACGGGAGGGGGTATGTATTGAGGCTCTCATGGAGGGTGACTGGGAAGGGGGACAAAATTTGAAATGTAAATAAATAAAATAATTCATAATAATAATAATGATAATAATAGTAATAAAATAAGTCATCTTAAAATTGTTTTTCATGTGGTCATTAGTTTTTACCCCAGAAGAAATATTCTCAAGCATTCTTGACTCCCTCTAATTTTGGAATACATGTTCCTGGAAATATTGGAAGAGCGTGTACTGAATAGAGTAGAGCTGGGAAAAACTGTCTTTGACGTGGTGTCTGGTGAATCTGACTTAATCACTATTGTCTTAAATGTACTGCAGCAGAATGATGGAAACTGCAATCTGCCATTTCTCCGGTAGATGTCAGAAGCGCACCATATGCCCATTCACATTTGAAACTTGTGTATTGAAGGCATGAACAAATGGTTTCAACCTATTTTAAAAATCTGCCTTTGTTGTGTTTGGGACACCGTAGATGTAAAGGGAATTGTAGCGTTCCATTACAGACACTTCGAATTCTGACAGGTTTTGCTGAGAGTCTGCAGAATAAGAAATGAAATAAATAAATTAAAAAAGAAAGAGAGTTCACAGAAAAGAGCTATCATGTGGAATTAGCAAACCCTACATGGTAATGCAATAGTCAGCTCAATCAGGCTTCTGTTGTTTTGTTCTGTTTTAATAAGGAAAACTAGATATAACATGGAAATCATTTTAATTAGAAGAAAGACAAGTGGAATTTGATAATTATAGACCCACAGAGCCATTATTCAGGTGGTACTTGTTGGCAGAGTTGAAAGATATAAAGAGACATGGTATTAATATTCCACTGCTGTAGTCCAGTTGTATAATACTGGTATTTTCAAGGACTGCATATATTATTACACATATTATAAATTAGACAGCACAGGCATTAAGAATTCCGTTGCTATTCTTTCCTGTTTAAGTTCCTGTAAATATTTTATAGTACTGTAATTTACAGTACTGTAATTTAAACTAAAATATATTATACATGGATGTAATATCAGTTAGGGAGAAACAAGGCAAAATTTATAGTTTTCCAAAACGGCATGAATAGTCAAAATTCATATAACTTTTTCTGCACTGTGACACCATGTAGTAAGGGTGCATGCAGCCAGAATTTATCAGGATACATATTTTCTTTATGTCTTCATTACACAAAGTGAGGCATCTTCCTGCACAAGAAGAACATACCACTACTGCTCTTTGCTTTGTTGGTCTTTTGAGCTTCAGTAGAACATTTTTAATATTCCCTGGGAGGCAGCTGTGCTGGGCAGGGGACTACTTACCCAAGAGGAAGGGCTGCACAAACACAGTGAGAAGTTTGCTGGTATCTATTTACAGGGAGTAGGTAGTCACTCTTTAGACAATGATAGCCTTGGTTGGTGAATCTGTGAGCTGAGCAGTATAACACAGGGAATGAATGCCGAGGCTTGTAACCGGAGAGAAGAAAGCACAAGAAGGCACGAGCTGTGAGATTGATCCGGGCAGTCCAGGAATTAGTCGTTCAATCGAGTCTACAGGCCTGGGTGTTTTTCCAGTGTGGCACTGGAAGACTTTCTGTTTAAAGGCATGTGCTAGAGGCGCATGCTACATTGGTGCCTTCAGGGATTGCTACTCTGTAAAGCCCTCTCGGACTGTTCCCTGAGGTTTGCTGATAGCTCAGACACAATTAGATTGTAAATGGGATTTTGGTGGCCTTTTGCCTAATACATTATCTTACATATACTTACAGTAATGCTCTGTTGGCATTTTCCTATCCACTGGGGAAATCTTTCATGACAAGCCATTCTTACTGGGCATTTTATTATCTCAAAGTGCGTGGTTTTAAACGGTAGTTGTAGAGAATTTATTGTGCCTTCTCTTTTATATTAGTTAAAACTTGAATCTATTTTGGCACTAATCCTTGAAATACCTTATTATTGCTCTCTCTTTGTACAAAAGAATGTTGATTTCTTTTTACCGAGTTTCCCTGTATCTATGCTTATTTATCTACTTTTCAGTGCTATAAGATTTTAATAGTGATGGAAATTACTTTATTTATAAGGTCTATAAACATCCATTTTCACATTGCATGTTTTTCTTAATTTTAAATGCTGCATTAAATCCATTTAAAAAGTGTAAACTTTTATCCCAAATGAACTACAAATGTGGATATATTGAGAAATAAAATGTTTAAAAAGAAAACAAAAGATTGACTGGAGAGATGTTTCAGTGACTAAGAGCATTGTCTGCTCTTCCAGGGGACCCAGGTTTCATTCCCAGCACGCACACAGTGCCTCACCATCATCTTCAGTTCCTGGTGAAACGAAAATGTCAAATGTAAAGACAATGCCATTCAGGAAAATAGCATTAGTGAGTCTGTTCATATAAATTTTACATATATTATTATAAATCTTTCTTAGTAAGTTTTATGCTATTTCATACGGGAGAACAAAGTTTCTCTATCCACTTCAATTTCGCTGAAGTGGTATCATTTCTGCAAGGTAGTAGTGCACTACAGACTGTCTTCAGTATCTTCTTTTTGTCTGGGCCTCAGCGTAGCTGCTAATACACTGATTTTGTTTCTTGGAGTGGTGACAAGGACGGTATAGTAGAACCATGATACATGTCCTTTTGCCAATTTTCTCACTTCTCTGATTACACAATCCATTGACTGACTTTCCAAAAACACTGGGCAACTTTTTTTTTTTTAATGTATCAAAGTGATTTTTAAAAATATTTCTCATTAATTTCATGTTTATGGCTTTAGTATAAACGTTTAGCTCTATGCATTAGATTATGACATGAATCCATCTTCTTTCAGCCTGAGATACCCTCATCTCATAGACAAAAGCACCACCAGAAAGCAGTTCCATTGCCCAACAATCCAGCCTCTCATATTAATTTACTATGAAAGGACTAAAAACATCCACACTGCTCATTCAAGTTTCTCTTTCAAGTTCTGAATATCAGGATGCTCTTTCTTTAACAATTTCTAAATAATTTAACATGTATTTACTGAATACATTACAGATATAGTAATGAATAAAGCTGAAAGAGTCCACAGCCTTATCACACATCTAAGGTAGAAGGGGAGGTAGACATTAAAGGTAAAGTTGAATGAACCCAGAGTGATGCACAAGTCTAGAATAATAATGGCTAGTCTAAAAAAGACAAGGAAAGACATTTTCCCGTCCATCAGGAAAGTATAATAAATTAACTTCAAATGTAGTGTCTGCAGAAAGACCTATTGTGCTCACAGATTCAGCAGGCTAGGAATTCAAAGAGGCACAGTGGGATGAGTGGCCTTTCGCCCTAGATGTCTGGGAACTCAGCAGGAGGCATCACAGGGAGAAGGCTAGAAACTTCGCGAAGACATTTACTCAGATGTCTGGGGCATGATGCCAACTTTTAGATAGGACTTTAACCAGGGAAGCTGGATACAACCACATAAGGCTTCTGCATCTGGCTTGAGCTACTTATAATACCATGGTTGACTTTCAAACATGAGCATCCAGAGAGACAGAGAGTGAGTCTAGCAGACAAGAACTACATCCATTTGGTGACTCAGCACCAGAACTCATATAGCATCACCTATGACGTATTCTGGTTGGTATAGTCAAAAGGCATCCTAGGTTAAAGGACTGTTGAAATAGGCTTATCTTTTAATGGCTATATTCTGCGAGTGCATATGCAAACACACACACATGTATCTGTACTGGAGTAATTTTGAGAAAAATACTGTCTGACATAGTATGTTTGAGAACATATATTTAGATTGAAGTTGGTTGGAGTCCAATAAATAAGATAGAAGAAAACAATGTAGCCAGGACAAACACTGAGAATAAGGATCCTGGGATGAAGAAGTGATTAGGTGGAAAACAAAAGTCAGTATAGTTGGACATAAACCATAAAAAAGCAAGAGGTAAATGGATCAGAATCAATTGGGCATTGCAAGTACTGGTTCAGTCAGCGTTTAAGCAAACTCTCTAAGTTTTAAGGAAGGAGGGCTTATTTGGTTCACAGTTGCAGAAGTTCCTACCCATAGTCAGTTGGCTCATTTCCTTCGGTCCTGAGTTTAGGAAGAAGCTTATGAGAAAACATGTGATGGGACAAATTAGCTCAGCTCATGGCAGTCAAAGAGAACCATGGGACAGGATAGGGCTGAGGTCCCAATAATCCTTCAGGAAAGCAACCTAGTGACTTAATGTTTTTGTCTACCAAGTGTCACCTTGTAAACACACATCATAGTACCATCTCTTTTTGAAGTGCAAGTGTATAATACATGTGCCTTTGAGATTTCCTTCCAAACTGTTGTATTCATCACGATGTACTGCCAACTCCAGGGCCAAAAACACTGAGGCGTCATTGACTGCAACCTTGACTTTTCTCCTTGCAGATTCGTGATCATAGAAATTTGCTGCAGTGTTAAAAAGCTGAGGAACCTAAGTTCTAAGGGAATTGAAAGAAAATTATACCTCCATTGGCATATACAAACACATATTATATACGTGTTATATTATATATAATTATATATAAAATTATACATAATAATTATGATATTTATATAATATATTCTATTTTATTATAATTCTATTATATAACATATAATTATAATAATAAAAATAAATAATTATTATATAATAATGTATATAACTGTATACAATATGGTATATTATATAATATAGTGTATAGTATTATACATTATGTGATATATAATATACAGCATATAATGATATGCTATATGTTACCACATATTAGATACACTATAAAATTATATATATATATATATACACATATATATATATATGTATATATATATATATATATATATCCCCTGGCTTATCATTTTAAACTAATTGTTCATCTTGATGGTGCATAATTATGATTACTAATCCTTTATATTTTATTTTCTGTGATTTGAGACAGAGTCTTTCTGTATAGCCCTGGCTATACAGAAAATCACTCTGTAGATCAGGCTGTCATCAACCTCACAGAGATCTGCCTGCCTCTGCTCCATCATGTTCCGGGATTAACACTGTGTGCCAGCACTCTCAGCTTGCATAATAGTCCTACAAAATGGTTGTAATTTTCTGAGTTCAAGGTTATATTTTTCTCAGTGTAGACAGAGCAGATGGGGAATCCATTATTATTGAATATCTACTGGTTTTATGTTTTCCATTCCACACTGGTTCAGGGGACCTTTTGAAGTTGGAGCAGTCATCTATGACCTTACTACCGGCTCCATCATAGATTGCAAAGTATTTTCTGGAGTGATAGTTGGATATTAGTGAATTCACTTATTGATATATTGATTGATGTCAGCTTCTTACATTTTGGTTCTCCTCTGAAAGAGGAGCATACAACTGACTTTAAGGAATCCACAATGAAGTAGGAGCTGTACTTGAGCTTTCTCTCATGTCTATGGTTATCAACTCAAATTTAATCCTAAAACAGATAGCAGCCACCAGGATGCGTGGTATTTGCAACCATCCTAGAAAGGAGCAGTGTGGTGTGAATAGGTGTGGAGAGGCTGATATTTCACTTTGCCTAGGACAGATGGTCTCTAGGCGAGTGGGAGGACTCTGCAGACTGATGAAAACATTATTGAATAGTTTTGCTCATAAGCTTAATTTTTTATGCTAGTTGTTACACTGTGTCAGGCACTGTGTTAGGCCCCTGAATGTGTAGCACGATCAGTGGCTCTCAAGACTGCTGTTGACCATGTGAGTTGTCACAAAGACCATTTATAGCCAACTATTGGGGGTCTCATTCCCCAGAATTCATTGCTTTCCTTTTTTAAAATGTTCTAGGGTTGAACTCAAGGCCTCACATGCCAATAAGCTCCACCCAGGCTTTCCAGAGTTTCTGATTTAGCAGCTCTGGGATGACACCTAAACATTGGCACTTCTTGTTGTTTATAAGGATATGCTAAGGCTGCCAGTTTCAGAGATGCACTTGGAGGATTATTACATTACACGGAGACCTTGTCCTCAGAGTGTTTATAGACGTGCTCAAGAGAGCAGGGAGATTACAGTAGAACATTGCAATGAGAACAAAGGGAAGGTGTGAGCTGAGACAATTGAGACTAGCACATGGTTAGCTTTATACTAACTGGTGAGTTAGTGATTTGCAGCAGGCAAAAACATTTGATGCAATAATGGAGACTTCCTGTCCACAAAGCCCAAGTGGTACAACCTTCTAGAGAGAAAGCAAAGTTACAAAGCCACGTTGCCTGCTTGATGATGGGGACTGTTGTCATCTGTTAACTGTCTCTTTAAAATTCAACCTGTCTACTGTGCAGACTATTTGAGAACTAATAACATCAGATAAATGTTAACTCTGTTTCCCGGAAGTTATATGAAACTTCATTTTAAAGTTTGGGTTTCATCTTTCTTCCTCTTATGCATGTAAATACAATGAATTATTTCAGAATCTAAATAAACACCAATTCTTTCTTTTCCTTTTCTTTTTTTTTCCTATCAAGGTTTATCTTCTGACACAATTTAAGCAACATCAACTGGGAGATTATTTTATTCATTGAAGGGTGGGAAGAAAACCTCTAAACTTTTGACGACAGATTTTGTTGTTGAAGACAGATTTTGTTAGTACAAAGAAACAATGTGAAGAATCTGTAACCATTTTACTTGAATCATCAGAGGGTAGAAGTTATTTCTTTCAAATTTTGCTTTTGAGAGAGACTGAAGAGGCATCGCACACAGTGTAGGTGTTTTCCTTTGAGGTCAGGCACTTAGATTTGTTCCAAGCAGGGAACAATTACCTCCCAAAGCATATTTTGGAAACCAAGGAATGCTTGTCCCCATATTTCTATCATCTGAATTGCTTCAGATGATTCTCTTCTCCTAGAATCTTGCTTGCTGTATTTTTATGTCTCTTTGCTCTTACATATTCTTACAGAAAAAAAAAAAACTTGTTCCTTATTAGTTATTATCTTAAGACTGTTTATGAGTCTGATCTTATAACCTCTTTATCCATCTTTCTCATGTATCACTGGGTTTTGACTTACCTTTCCCAGTGGTCATTGAATCTTCCCATGACCTTTGATATTTCTTTAGGTCACCATGGGAAGAACTCAAGAATCCTAATTTCATTTCTATTCTTTAAAAAGAACATAGATCAGCACATATCTTTACATAATTTTAAAATGACAGCTATGGATAAATAATATTAACACATGCTCAGAATGTTACAGTCACTCTGTATCTTTTTTTATTTTTTATTTTTTTTATTTTTTATTTATTTTTATTTTTTTATTTTTTTTATTTTTGATACTTTATTTACATTTCCAATGTTTCCCCTTTTCTGGGTCTCCTCTTTGGAACCCCCCTATCCCCTCCCCCTCCCCGCCTCTGTGAGGGAATTCCTCCTCCCACCTACCCGCCCACCCATTTCCATATTCCCACCTTGACATTCCCCTTTACTGGGGCCTCTAGCACCCTCAGGCCCAAAGTC
>CM052708.1:9088276-9108276 GCA_028551405.1 Uromys caudimaculatus
ATTTGCATTTCCCTGATGACTAAGGATGTTGAGCATTTCTTTAAGTGTTTCTCAGCCCTACGAATTTACTCAGTTGAGAATTCTCTGCTTAGCTCTGTTCCCCATTTTTTGATAGGGTTATTTGGTTTTTTAGAGTCTAACTTCTTGAGTTCTTTGTAAGTATTGGATATTAGCCCTCTATCGGTGTATCTTACTCTCCCCTTGTAGCTGTATCTGGGTTTGTAGCATGAACTAGCCTCTAACCTGACCCCATGAGCAGAACTGTCCAGTTTCCTAAGCTGCTGGCTGTTCCAGAAAACCCAAAGGTATTTTGACATAAGATTTCAAATCACTCTCTTTGTCCTAAACATCACTGTCCTTATGCTTGGCTTTCTTCCTGCCCTCTAATGACAACATGTCTGTATGCTAGAAGGGCGATTGTGGGAGCTGGGTTGTCGATGTCTGTATTTAGGGTTACCACGGGTGAGATCAAATTTTATCCTACTAAAACTTCATTTCGTGTCACTGAAATATCTACATTTACTTTATCTTCTTCTATTAAGGACCCCAAACTTTTCTTTCACTGTTGAATCTAGAGCTCCCCAGGTTATCACAGATAGATGGCTGAGTCCTGTTTCTTAGCAATGCATTTTTGGACCTCACTGTCTTCTGACTCCCATTTCTTCTACACAGCTGCCACTCTCATAATTCTAAGGAATTTTTTCTTGGCTTACTATCAAATCCTGGTACCGATCTTGGAACTTGTTATAAACAGAGATGATTGGTTATACAGAAATGAAACGTTCTCAAGATTATTTAAACAATATTACATGCTTACTGTTAAGGTTTGGATAGCCTCAGTCAAGTCTTATGACAGTTGTTGCTGGCAACAAAGTTTTTCTCTAGAGCCATGTTTGTTCTTTTAGGCAAAGAGAATTTGGGAGAGTTAATTTAGGCTAAAGAGTCTTCAGGCTTGTATTCAGGACTCTGATCTGTTTGCTCCAGGATTTTTAATTTGGTTTTGTTCTTTTACTTGCCTGCCGTAGGTCACTGATTCCACATCTCCATGTTTTTCTAAATACATAAAAGAAATTGGTACACGATTTTTATCCATATCTTGTCATTTGTGGTGTATCTTTAGAGGAAAATATAAACTTTGAATCATTGAAAAAGTTTCGCTATATTATTACATATTTTGTCAGTCATATTTACCAAATTTTGGATTTACTCCAGCTACTATTAAAAATAAGCAATCTGAAATTGTGCATATAGGCAGTATCTATACACATATTGTATTAAAACTACCTAAAAATGGATTTTTCAGTTTTATCTTTGTTGTATTTTAAAAGTCAATGGCTGCGATTTAACCTCCACAGTGTAGTTATACTATGATGTTTCACCTTTTAAGCCTATCATGCTGTGGTCCTATAAATATCCATTTAACAATTCAGGTTCCTTTTAATGTACAGGGATTATGATAGATCACTAGAAAGATTGTGTCTTATACTAGAAATATATAAGCAAATTACTAATTTACAAAGAGAACTAGTATTTCTCACAGTAAGACATCATCATGCATTTGTTTAGTAAATTCTACTGAACAGAAATACTTATAAAATTAAATGCAATAAAGAGACATTTGATAATTTATTATAAACCTAAAGAGGAAAATATTGACTCTATTTGTGATAGTTTGTGTTTTTCCCTATTATATAATGAAGACTTGTAATTTTAACTCCATTTGCATATGGTCAGTTCTTTGTACTGTTCGTGTTTTTGTGTGTTTGCCTCAATGCTGCATTGCCTAGATTCTGCCTGGGTATCATATTTTTTTAAATAGCAAAATGAGAAACTTTTAGAAGTAGGTTTTTTTGGGTGAAACAATTCACTCCTATAACCAGTACTTGAGAGACTGAGATGCCGAGGCAAGAGAATCACTGTGGGTTTCAAACTGACTGGCTTATATGCTGAGATTCTACCTCAGAAAACAAGCTGTAGCAACGAAGTAGATCTTTGACACAGTAAGTAATAAATACACATTCTTAATACATTATTAAAAGGGCTTTCACATGCTCTCTAAACCAGGAGTTACCTGAGCATTCAGTTTGAGAAGAAGTCTGAGTGTTAATGAATAAAGACAGAGACCTAAGCTGGTGTAAGATATCTGCCAAACAAAATAATCATCAACAGCTATCAACAACCCAGAAAAAAAAAAGAGAGTAAAGACAGCAGCAGATGCTCTTTCAACCGAGCTTGACCAGAGCTTAATGTGATCTGTGAACAAGGTTCTTGGCAATCTGCATTTGTCACTTCCTCTTCATAATTACAAGAGGTTTCCTCAGTTGTTTGGTTTCTGCACCAATAGTATAGAGGAGAAGAAAACATGGAAGAAAGCTAAGGCACATTGAAACATATGGTATAGAGCATTTAGAATATAAAACTTTCTCAACTTATGTGATTGAAATGCAGTCAGCCACGTTGAAGACTTTCTCATTGTTGATCTCAGAGGAAGACTTTGAAAGGGGGCATTATGATACTATTTTCTCTAGAGCCATCATTGCCCAGGGATGCCACAGCCATCATCTACCCTGGTGGAGTAGAGTCTGCTGTTTACATTTATAGATAGCCTTTAAACCAACTCTCATTAGAATAGCTTGATATGTTTGCTGGCATAACCGGAAATGAGCATGTTGTGAAATTTCTGAATGTGTTTCTGAAATTAAGGCTTTAAGGTTTCCCCTTTCCTTGTTTATCCAATGGTGATCTGTTAGTTTTTCTGTTATCTTATTTTATCATTTTCTCTTAGAAACCTGTTTGTTTCCTAATAAGAGGGAGAAAAGTGGTGATTTGGATTGGGGAGTAGGTGGGGGAGTGTGAGGGGTAAAGGGAGAGGAAACCATAATCAGCTTCTATTATGTGAGAAAAATATCAACTTTTAATAAAAGAAAAAAAAAGGCATTTTACAAGAAATGGGAGTTAACCAGGAGTATGAATAAGTCAGTGATAATTATCACACTGTATTTTCTTTTGACCTCAAGAAAACTAATAGAAAGTAATGTCTGATTATCTTCTCAAGGCTTAAGAAAACCATGCAGAGTTTCCCCTGAAGAAGAAATGTAAAACTTGTAGAGAGGACCTTCTGAAGCGTGTACCAAGGGAAGCCTGTCTGACTCATGCACTGTAGCCTGTGTCTGTGGATAGCGGTGCTCCGACAAGGTTCGTTTAAGAAAGGCCCAAGCCAACAAAGTAAACATGAAGGACTCCAGGCTGGATCTAGAGCTGGATAGGATAGTTTGACTAACATCCAGAGCAACAGCTCGGAACCAGAATTCCCAACCCATTCAGACCCTTCAACTTGTTTCCCAGGCTCTAAAACTGTAAACCAGCATATTTTCATATGCTGGAAGTAAAACAGAAAGATGAAAACAGAAACAGAAACTAAAAGACAAAGTGTTGCTAAAGACAAAGGGTTGCAAATGAAGGATGAAAAGAAGAAAGGTGATGTTATATCTATCTGGTGCTAAAGCCAAATCTAATTGGGCATAGTAAGATAATGAGATGATTGGACAGATCAGTGGCTCCTCTTTTAAATAGAGAAGTTCAGGCTCTATCAATCTGAGGAAATTATAGGAAAAGCTAAATGCTAGGTAGAAGATTAAAAGTAGTACTAGATGCAGTGTAAAGCTTCCCTTCATTCTGAAGAATACTTGGTTTTTGGAAATGTATACTAGAACTTCATATCAAAGCCAATTATTTGATTTAATAATGCATCTAGTATTCATATAATATAGTTTATAGTACAATGTGAGGTCAATATTATTTACATTTTGGCTCTGTGTTAAGAAGAAATTGTTCTATATGTGCTTACTTGTAGTTAGATATTTTTTCTAACATCACCCATCTACCTTGCAGAGTCTTCCTCCAGCTGTGTCTCTTCACCGTGTAAATGTGTGAGGGATCATGGAACTACCCTTATCTAATACTGCAGTTCCACTCCATTGGATCAAGAGTGTCCAACAGTAATGTTCCAACATTAGAGTCGGGACCAGATTCTGTGACTTGTAACTATACACCGCTGCTACGTATTAAACCAGTGGTTAAAATGTTGAAAACTGAAAAAAGTTACATATTACATATAAATGATAGATTTAAGCAGAATTTTCTATATGTAAAATTCCATTTATGCTGGAAATTTCGTGACTGCTGTGTGGATTAAGGCATCCTCTGACAATAGCATGAGCACATGCAGTGGATCAGGGAGGGGGTGGCTGCTTTAGCCTGGCTGTAGTAATGTTTGATAGTATATCTCCTACAAGAAATTCTTCTGTTAACTGCATCAGTCCTCTGAACAGGTGAGAGGTATAGAACCTGCATAGTTCTGAATAGAAACCAAGAGAAGGTGAGATGCATTTGATATTTAATGGAAATTTGGTACCTGGTGGTATGAAACTGGACCAAGAGTGAAGTAATCAGGCAAAGCTATGGTTTGGTCTCAGCAATGCTAGCTTGAGGTTAACATGTCAGTTTTTCATGGATGATGTGAATTTGCACTTGTATAAACAGGTAAATGGAGGAACCCACTGACAGTCTTTGTTGCAATTATCTGCTCTGCTCTTTCTGCAGCAATAGGCAATAGATAGATGGACATATCAATTCAAAATTATTAGAAAAAACAAAAGCAGAGCAACAGGATTTGATTGATAGGCCATAGTTGACCTTTAATATATTCTTGTTCAGAGAAGGTTCTTGGGTATCTGTGTCAACATCCTCAGATCATCCTGTGGCAACCTTAGAGATAAGGTTGCAGAACTCATCCCGGTGCTGATCAATCAGTCCACAAAGCACAATCAGTGTCTTCCACAAGGACAGGACAATTCCTGTGCTGTACGCATCTCTTTCCTCAGTTGTTCCAGACTTAGACTCTGGTTGGTGGGATAATTTCTGTAAGGCAGCCCTTGCCTTGAGTACAGCTGATATCTTACAGTCACATGGTCACTGCCTGTATTCACATATTTCCTACTCTAGACGTTGGATCGAATTCATGGTCTTCTTTTTTTTTCTTTTTTTTTTTTTTTTTTTTGATACTTTATTCACATTTCCAATGTTTCCCCCTTTCTAGGTCTCATCTTTGGAAACCACCTATCTCCTCCCCCTCCCCTACCTCTATGAGGCAATTCCACTTCCCACCCACCCACCCACCCACTCCCATATTCTCACCTTGACATTCCCCTTTACTGGGGCCTCTCCTCTCCCTGATGGCCAACAAGGCCCTCCTCTGCCACATATGTGGTCCAAATCATGGGTCCCTCCATGTGTATTCTTTGGTTGGTGGTCCAGCCTCCATGAGGACTGGGGAGGTCAGGCCAGTTGACACTGTTGTTCCCTCCATGGGGCTGCAGACTCCCTCAGCTCCTTCAATCCCTTCTCCAACTTATCCATCTCGGACCTCACTCTCAGTCCAGCAGTTACTGTAAAGTGAAACTTGGGTATTCCGAATGTTTGGGTTAATATCTACTTATCAGTGAGTACATACAAATCTTTACCAATCCTACATCAGATAGAGGGCTAATATCCCACATATACAAAGAACTCAAGAAGTTAGACTCCAGCCGAAAACCAAAATAACCCCATCAAAAAATGGGGAACAGAGCTAAACAGAGAATTCTCAACTGAGGAAATTCACAGGGCTGAGAAGCACCTAAAGAAATGCTCAACATCCTTAGTCATCAGGGAAATGCAAATCAAAACAACCCTGAGATTCTACCTCACACCAGTCAGAAGGGCTAAGATCAAAAACTCAGGTGACAGCAGATGCTGGCAAGGATGTAGAGAAAGAGGAACACTCCTCCATTGTTGGTGGGATTGCAAGCTGGTACAACCAGTCTGGAACTCAGTTTGTCAGACCCTCAGAAAAATGGACATAATACTACCTGAGGACCCAGCTATACCACTCCTGGCCATATACCCAGAAGATGTTCCAACATGTAATAAAGACACATGCTCCACTATGTTCATAGCAGCCATATTTATAATAGCCAGAAGCTGGAAACAACCCAGATGTCCCTCATCAGAGGAATGGATACAGAAAATGTGGTACATCTACACAATGGAGTACTACTCAGCTATTAAAACCAATGACTTAATGAAATTCTTAGGCAAATGGATGGAACTTGAAATTATCATCCTGAGCGAGGTAACTCAGTCACAAAAGAACGATCATGGTCCTCTTTTAAATCCGAAAATCTAGCTGGCATCAGATCCTTTCTTTGTGGTGAACAAAGTCCTCAGGTCTGAGTGGAGAAATGAAAGATGTTTCCCCCGCTTTCTCCGGCTGCCTCATCACACGACCTTTTAAGTATAAAGAGTGTTTTGAACTACAAACTTCCCAGTAACTAACATTTGCTGTCTAAAGCACTAAATATTTACTGTATTAGTCTTGTTTTTAGTTAAAAAATTGAAAAGGAAATTTCCAGAAATGTTGTCTTTTCAATGGTTGGATCTTAAGAAATCGATCAATGTTAGTACAGTGAACCACATGTGAATTGGTAGAATTGTTGGGCAGGTTAGGTTTTTATTTATTTTATTGATTTATTATTTATTTCCTAAGTTGTTGGGGCACTCTTTTAAGAACATGGGTTAGACTATTTCCATCATGTGCTTATCCATCCAGCTCTCTGTGGAATTATCTCCAACTTCAGATTTATGAAAACTTACCTTGTGTGAGAACTACATTGCTCCTATGAGACCATGCCTTCCATTCGGAATCTCTAGAGGAGGGCGAAGGGAGCAACTGGGAGTTCCTATCTGGGTGTAGAAAAAAGAAGACAGTATGACTTAAGATTTCTTTCTGCACCCTCTGGATGATTGCCACAGTGCCAGAAGCAGCCACAGTTCAGGTCACTCTAGAGGCTGTTGTACTCACCTTTGTGACAGTGTTAGGACTGCCATCTGATTTTTTTTCAACATAATACACTTAGTAGTTTTTACATGATGGATTTAGTGGATTTCACATGATGCACCCACAACACACTGACTCTCAGGTCCCCCTCCTCTCCCTTCTGATCATCCCCAAGATAAAAGAGAAGAAGAAAAAAACAAAACAACAAAAAACCAAAAGCAAGTCCAATTTTTGTTGCCCTCATCATCAGAGGGACGTGGTGGAACTCCTAGTGGCCAGCCCCTTAAAGAAAACTGAGTCCTTCATCACCCACACCTCTGGCAGAAGATATAAGTTATAGAAAGCTATATATATATATCAGCACCCTTATCACACCTTTCCCGAGTCCTCTTTGATGACTTCCTGTCTAGGTTTGTTACTTTTTTGGGAGGTGAGGTGGAGTGGGAGTAGGGGTTGTCATAGAAACCTTCTATGTCCCTGTTTCTCTTAGTCTGCAGTCATTGAGGCCTCTGCAAAAGTAGCTTCCTTGCCCTTCACAGTCAACAGCTGCACAGATCATGGACATTCACATAGTCTGAGGGTTAGCATGAGCCATGGACCTCAGCTTGACCTCAGGTGGCAGTATAGACCACTGACATCAACAAGGCCCTCTACCATAGCTCAGGTCATGGGTAGCATCATAACCTTTGGAGATAGCACAGGCCAAAATCATAAACATGGTTTCCACAGCAAGATGGATCGTGAATGCCAACAGGTTCCCCTGTGGCAGCCCAGCCCCATGGACATCAACATGGCTTCAGGTGGCAGCACAGTCCTAGCCTTCAGTGGTAACGCAGGCCGTGGACACCTGCACGAATGCCGGCTGCAGCAGGACCACAGTCTAGCATCTGATTGTACCTTCAGTGTAGCTTTTTAATAACCCAGTGAACGTACCTTCAGTGTAGCTTTTTAATAACCCAGTGGAATGCCTCAGGAGCAGCAAAGCATATGCACAGTGAGGCTTATGCAGGAAAAAGCAGTTCTACCACTGTTATTAGCATGAGCTGCAAGCACAAAAAGTTTGGGGTTTGCGGACTTTGTTAGAGGTATTTTCAGAAGGAAGTGAAGCTACATGGAGGGAAAGTAAGTTGCATTGTGTGGCAGAGAAACCCCTCATGCCCAGGAGGACATGTGAAACAGATCTGCTGAACTCTCAGGGTAGGATGTCAGACTTATTAGAGTACGTAGGTTCTAGAATGCCAGATACACTATTAATCCATACAGTGTGACTTTATTTTTGCTTTCGGGTTTTAATTTGTGTTGAGTGTTTCTGAGCACTGATGTACCAATCTGCAAAAGTATTTATGGTGAAGATGAAAGTAATATACACAAATCACTTTGTTCATGTGAAGTATCAATCCAGGTGTAACTGTAGTGAAAACATACAGCTGCTGACCCACAGGATAGAAAGGGGAATTTGAAGATGCTTCCCAAATATTTCTACAGCTGTTCTCTGACTGGTGGCTCCTAGCATAGTGTGCTCTTCCTCGTATCCCCCAGTCTGGCCTTGGCTGCTCAACACATAGTTCTCCAGACAGAATGGTTCCTTTGGGCAAGTAATAGAAATGTTTTCCTTTGGAGTTGAAATTATTAAGATGAAATGACAACCCTGAAAGAAATTTTGAAACTCTAACTCCATGACAACATCAGAACAGAAAATGAATATAAAATGCCTGTTAAGCTTTCTTTTCTGAAAATCATTGATTTAAGAAGAATTTATCAGGAGAGTTCAAAGGAGAATTTAAAGTGCTACACACACCAAAGCTAATCATCAATGCAGAAGTGAATTTGAATAAATTCAAAAGTGCTTGGTGTTATTTGCTTACACTTTTGATTTTTATTCCTCCAATCTGCTCTTGGACAATTTCACATGTGTACACTGTGTGCCCTGAGCACCCTTACTCACGAACTTTCTTGTTATTTACTTATTTTTTAATTATAAGGTTGAAACAGGGAGTAGGGAGAAACTACATTTTTCTTCTGGGCGGGAATTATTTGCATGTGTATGGACTTTTCATTGAGATTGCTATGAGTTATCTACAAAGCACAGAGCTGTCAGAAGCTTATTCTGTGAAAAGCACAGTATCATGTATTTAGCTAGCCACAGAGGGTGTGCTGGGTGGTAGGTACTTTCTCTACATGATATTGAGAGGTTTACACGTTCAATATGTGCAGTTAATCTCCCGTGGGGTTTAGTCATCATGTGATAGTATTGATACTGATGAGTACTAGGGTCAGTAGAAACTTCCTGAAGGATTCCAGCCTGATGCTTCCTGGAAGAAGAAACTGAACTGCAAGGCATGGATGGTAGTAGAACCTGGGGGTTAGAAAATGATTACACTTTCAATAGAGGAAATAGAATAGAGCAGTGGGAAAGATGAGACACTCAAATAGCAAATGGTGTGCACCTTATGGGGGCTTTGCAGGTCACATAGTGAGGGTGTCTGGGCTCAGCTGCAATGTGGGCTTCCTCAAGCATACTTACATGGAGTTCATGGCATGTCTCCTTGGCCTCTTAAGTCCCCACTCAGGGATCTATTTTCCGCAATTGTTATGAGCCATGGGTCACCTTCAGACACTCTGGTACCTCTCTGCTCCAGTCGGTGGCTCCAGAAATTCCTCACTTATTTGGATCAAGGGACCAAGGGTCTGACCTCTCTATTTTCCAGTAGAGTTACTCCTAGGTTAATTTACAGTCTTTATTCAAAACATCTATCTGGATTTCACCCTTGGCCTTATTCTCCTCCCCAGTATTGAGAAGTGGATCTTTAAGAAATGTCATATTGTGAAGGCTCACTTTGTGAGCTGCTGCTGACACGAATGAGCCTAGCCTGGTTTTCCTGTCTTGCACGTGCTTGCTGTGGACCCTTCTGGGTTACACAGCACAAAGACACATACCAGATGCATCCCTTTGATCTTAGACTTGCCAGCCTCTGGAACCATGAGCCAAATGAATTTCTATTGTGGATAATCTGCTCGGTGTGTGGTATTCTGTGACAGCAGCAGAAAACAGAATGTGAAACCTACCAATCTTTTTGCTCTATTTATGCCTTCTACAGTTTATTCCCAAAGAACAAAGAAAAGAAACAGAGCTGTGCATGAAATATGATTTTATCTTCTTTCCAAAAAGAAAAAAAAAATCGGGTATGAAGCCATAGGTATGTCTCTGTTTTCTATGCTGACTCCATTCTTCCCATGTTGAGGTCCTGGAGCCATCTTGTGAATGATGTGAAGGGGACTAGGTATATACTGCACCTGCAAGTCTGGTTTTGATCACTCTTGTCATACCTTGCCGGTGTGTATATTTTGTCTCTTACTCATTCATGGAGTAAAGACCTGAATTGTTGGACACCTTTACGTTTGTCAGCCAAGAGCACAGCTAATTAGCAGTGGTTGTCATGCCTCATGGTTTTACTCTCAGCATTGTGGAGGTAGAGGCAGGGGGATTTCTGCAAGCTTTGGACTACTCTGACATATATTGTATGTTCTAGGTTAGAATGGATGGCAGAATAAGACCCTCTTTCAAAACATTCAATCAAATGAACAATAAAAACCTAAAAAAGTCAAACTAATTAACATAGATTGAAGTCTGCCTATATATCAAAGGAGAGAAATAAATACTTTCTAAACTACTTCCAATGTTTAAGAGTCAGTCATTCAGCTCATTATGCAGGATTGTATTTAGCTCTTTCCCTAATTGAGTGGGCACTTTTAAACCTTCCGAGAATTGGAAAGGAAGCTTATATGTCTTTATGGCTGTACCCTTAGTTTCCAAAATGAACTTTTGAAGTAATTATTGTCTTAAGGAGTCAATTACACTCTTCCCCAAGGGCCGTTATTATGCTTGGTGTCAGTCTAGGAGAAGGAGAGGAAAGCAGGCTAATCCTTTCCTTTACAAATGCTTGTTCTCTTGCTTTTATGTTTTCAATGTGCAAGAATAAGGTCCGCCACTTATCTTATTGGACTTTTGTCTAAACAAGATCCTTGTAAATACCTACAGCCCCAAGAAAGCAGAGGGCAACCCTTTTCTAATAGGGGGAAGGAAGAAACCATTTTGGGCTCTGAAACCCAATCGTTATCTGTCATATAAAGTCAGCTGAGCCTCAGCAGCTTGACAGCAGTACAGAAGTATGTAATCGACAGTCAGTGTTTTGATCCAATACCATTTTATGTATAGTATAGCACTGGTGGTGGATTTGGCCTGTGGGACATAGTTTGCCCATATCACATCTCAGGTCTTTGTTGATAATCAGTGAAGCACTTTGATTACACTTTGGTAAATTGAATCTGTTCAGAGGTCTTTCCTGCTGTTTAGATTAAAAAAAAAAATGTGCGGGAATTATACATTGCAGAAAACCACAATAACTATGAAAAGGTATGTCACCATGGAATTAAGCCTGTGATATGATATGATCAAACAAAGGATCTCAGACTCTGCATCCTGGCCATCAGTTGATTTTGTTTACATCATGTGGCTTTGCCTGTGTTTATGTCACTTCCTCTGGGTTGTATTTTGATGTAATGATATTGGTGACAAGGAAGTATTTTGGTTACTGAGAAGATACAGCAGTGTGTGCAAGTGCATGTGCTTGTGTGTGTACGCGTGTGCATGAGGTGTGCGTGGTGTGTGTGTGTGTGTGTGTGTGTGTGTGTGTGTGTGTGTGTGTGTGTGTGTTCCTGTATTTCACTGTCTGGGACCACCTATTTCTTTTTTTAAAAATTTATTTATTTATTTTTGATACTTTATTTACATTTCCAATGTTTCCCCTTTTCTAGGTCTCCTCTTTGGAAACCCCCTATCCCCTCCCACTCCCCGCCTCTATGAGGGAATTCCACGTCCCACCCCCCCCCCCCGCCCACCCATTCCCTTATTCTCACCTTGACATTCCCCTTTACTGGGGCCTCTAACACCCTAGCCCAAGGGCCTCTCCTCTCCCTGATGGCCAATGAGGCCATCTTCTGCCACATATGTGGTCCGAACCATGGGTCCTTCGATGTGTATTCTTTGGTTGGTGGCCCTAACTCCAGGAGGACCGGGGGGGGGGGTCAGGCCCGTTGACGCTGTTGCTCCCTCCATGGGGCTGCAAACTCCCTCAGCTCCTTGACCACTTATTTCTTATACTTAATGGTCTACCTGCATAGCTCTCTGTGGTGCTGAAAGACCCAGAGCAGCTGTGCCCCGAGTTTAAAAAGAATTGTGAACTTGGAGCCAAGTAGCAAATTAAAAGTTTTCTTTTAACTTGACTCCTAGAGGACATTTAAAAGATTCCATCAGACAGCCTGGGGTATAGATGTGAATATAAAAATGTGTTGGATAGGTATCCTATGAAATAAACAAGAAGACTTTCTTACCTTATCTTTGGAAGACATGCTAGACTGTTTGAAGAAACTTTAAGTGAATCTGTACTTATGTAGTACTCCAAAGAACATGCATTCACTGGTCACTCTGTGGATACCATAAAAAGTAATGGAGATGAGCTCCTCATGAAGAATCATGAAGCTCCCACTGCACTGGATCAAGTGTAGGAGGGCCTCTACAGTTTAGAAATTTCTCTGAGAATCCCAACTCTGGGTAGAAACTCTTAATGTTATCCAACCTTGAGAACCCTCTCCTAAGAAGTTGTCTTGAGTCTTTTCTAAAAGTTTCAGTCTACTGAAACAGTTCTCTACTTTGGACTTCTTATTCATTTTTGCAGGTTACAGAATGCTCAATATTTACCCTCTCTCTCATACACACTCATCTATATCTAAGCATTTTGTAGAAATAATTTATTGCTTGTTCCATTTAGATGTATATAATTTCATTAAAAAATTCTTAAAGATTTATTGGAAGAAACATTTTGACTTGGAATCCTCTATATTTGAGGTTAGGTATAATTTTATCCATTGATTGATAATTTATATTTATCTGGAAAAAATCCTGTTTACAATCATCTGATTTCTTCTTGCAAAGAAATGCTCCTCAGAATCATAATAATATAAGCATCAAGACAGAAGTAGTTAATGAAAATAAAACAGGGACAGCCACTTCCTTCACCAATCCTCATTCACAATGATAACTCAATTTCTCTATAATTTATACTAAAAAGCTCTCAACAAAGAAAATTATCGTCTGAATGATAAACTCAGTTTAGCTGTTTTTAATAGCAATTTTTATATCATCATTTTCTCAAATTACAGTTCAAATTCAGGGTAGGGTTATATGTTGTTTTAAACCTTTTCATATAGCTATGTAATAGATTACATTAGCCAAATAGTATAAATTGAATTATTACCCCAAATAATCAAAGCAAACCAGATTTTAAAAAATAGACAAGACAAACTATAACAGAAATATTGTGTCCTTAGATTTTTTTTGCAGGGAGGGAAATGCTCATGAATATAAATTCATATAGTATGTCAAAGAGATTCGTCAAGTTTATTTCAGCAATGGACAGTTCACCTTACAAAAGGCATTAAAATTATGTTGCACAATACTTACTTAGCCTAGAGCCCCCAAACACATTATCTTTAGTATATAGATTGACTTTAGAGAAAATTACCAGTTGTGACTGAGAAAAGACTGAGAGGTTAACAGTTCTTATTGAAGTATCCTGAGGACTGGGGCTCGGATCCCAGCACCATATTGAGCACCTCACAATTACCTGTAATGTTTACTCTAAGTGATGTGACACCTTCCTGCAGGTACACACACACATGCATACAAACACACACACATTTACATAAAATAAATAATAAATCTTTTAAAATAAAGTTGAAATAAGAAACCTACTTAGGGATTGCAATTTGTACAATAATTAGCAGCCCGCATTTCTATACTTTTTCACATTTTAAACGCCATATCTCCTCCTCTGTACAAACCGCTTCTTTGCAGAGAGCATCTAGTCTTCTTGTCATTGGTTTTTCAAAACTCTTACCCTTCATGTCTTGGCATTTGCCTCCCATGCAGCCTCTGAATGTAAACAACAGGATGGGTGGAGAGGTCAAACAAAGACAGTCAGGAGTCCATGTCTCTTAAATGAAATGTGTATTTCTGGTCTTTTCATGATGATATAACTTGTCAAAGTCAATGTGCAGATCCAGCCAAAAATGACCTCATGAGCTTATGGGCCAAAGAAGGATGTGAGAGGAATGTAAGCAGCACAGTAGTGCTGAACACTGCTGTGCTCTAAACAGGTAGCATCTGGAAGTTCATCCGGGGGATGATCCATAATCTGGAGCAAAGAAGCAGCCCTGATTATAGCACATTCCTGTTTCCCAACCTGAGGTCTAGGGCCATGGGAAAGTATTTCCCAATCAGAAACTAAATTGATAGTTAGTGTTTTCCAGTAGCAATTCCAATCATAATTCAGTTGAGGATTCAGTTTTCGTGGTATGACATGACTATTCTTTCTCCTACCCTCTTTCTTGTCTTACATCTACTATAACAGATGATGATATAAATTATTTGAGAATGAAAAACTCAACAGCTATTCAAACTATATGTGTATCTTTATTTATGTTCTAAGATGACTAATCTGCATTCAATTTATCCAATTGAATGGGTTGTTTTGTAGAATGGTTCTTACTATAGAGCCCTGGATTGCCTGAAGCATGCTGTGTAATGCAGGACATGATAGCATCGGACTTAAAAGCCATTTGCCTCTCTCTTCTGGGTGTTGAGACCACAATGTGTGCCTCCAAACCCAACAATTATATGACCTGAAAATAATTTGAAATATGTATGTATTTTTTTCTAGGCCAGAAGCTTACTTACATATGGCAGTTTAATTTCTTTAAGATTAAAATCACTATTGCAATTATAAATGAAGTGACTACCAACCGGCTAATATGCTAGAACTTTAAGAAGAACATCGGTGGGGGAGTGAGAAGACTCAGTAGGTAAAGGGTGCTTGCTGTGCAATTCTGGTGATGTGACTTCAATCCTTGGAACCAATATAGAGTTAGAAGGAAATGATGGATTCTATAGAGATATCCCATCACACACACACACACACACACACACACACACACACACACACACACACACACACACACACCATGCTATGTCTGCCCCTATCATATGCACATAAATAAAACAATGGCAAACATCAAAATTAAAAAAAAAATCATAATTGATCTTAGCTAAGTATTTGAGATCGGAGAGCCCTGTACTCTTGAGAACCTGTGTCCTTTTCTTGTCTAGTGCATGAAGACTTGTTCTCCATGTTTAACTCACAGACATATAGAATATATGACTTCGGATATTTTTGTTTCATTATCAATAGCACTGTCACCAGCTTCTCTATTAGAAAAGTAGCAGGAGGCTGTCTGCCTTCAGGGGTTACTCTGGCTGGAGTGGAGAAGGTCATACTGTGAGAGATTTTTTAGGCGAGAGATTTTGGGGTGATCTAACAAGAGACTGAAAGTAGTATCTGCTACAAGAAAAAATTGAACTTCCTCAACTTGTTCAATGTGTGTTGTTCTTTGAGACTTGATGGTCAAATGGGAGCCTGGCTGTCCTACAAAGAGACCAGAGCAGTGAAGGCTGCTGAGAAGCATCAGCTAGACCGCTACCAGACAGCCTGTGGCTTGTCTGCCCATCACATCACATGGGAGTGGCCGTGAAAGCCTTCTGCAATTCTTATCTCCCTAAGTATCAATGAATGTAGTTTTTGTTTTTATTTTTCAGAGTGTGGTCTCATGGAGATAAGGATGTGATTTAAAACACAGAGCATGAGAAGGATTCCAAGGGGACTCATGAAAACCATATTAAACACCATATATATGTATGTATATATAAATATATTTACTTTATTTACATTTCAAATGTTTTCCCCCTTTATGGGTCTCCCCTTCAGAAACCCCCTATCCCATCCACCCTCCCCTGCCTCTACGAGGCTATTCCCCCACTCACCTGCCCACACCCATCTTCCCTCCCTAGCATTCTTCTACAATGGGGTGTCTAACACCCTCAGGCCTAAGGGCCTCTTCCCCACTGATGGCCAACAAGGCCATCCTCTGCTACATATGTGGCCAGCCCCATGGGTCCCTCAGTGTGTATTCTTTGGTTGGTGATCCAGTCTCCGGGAGCTCTGGGGGCTCTGTTGACAGTAGACACTGTTGCTCCCTCCACGGGGCTGCAAACCTCCTTAGCTCCTTCAGTCCCTTCTCCAATTCCTCCATCTGGGACCCCACGCACAGTCCAATGGTTTGCTCTGAGCATCTGCCTCTGTATTTGTCAGGCTCTGCCTGAGCCTCTCTGGAGACAGCTTATCATGCTTCCATCAGCAAGCACTTCCCAGCATCCACAATAATGTCCGGGTTTGGTGGCTATATATGGGATGTATCCCCAGGTGGGGCAGTCTCTGGATGGCCTTTCCTTCAGTCTCTGCTCCACACGTTGTCTCTATATTTTGGTTTTCTTTCTTCTTAGGCTTCATATGGTCTGTGAATTGAATCTTGGGTATTCTGAACTTTTGGGCTAATATCCACTTATCAGTGAGTACATACTGGGTTTGTTCTTTTGTTACTGAGTTATTTCACTCAGGATGATAATTTCAAGTTCCATCCATTTGCCTGTGAATTTTGTGAAGTCATTGTTTTTAATAGCTGAGTAGTATTCCATTGTGTAAATGTACCACATTTTCTGTATCCATTGAGGGACATCTGGGTTGTTTCCAGCTTCTGGCTATTATAAATATGGCTGCTATGAACATAATGGAGCATGTGTCCTTATTACATGTTGGAGCATCTTCTGGGCATATGCCCAGGAGTGGTACAGTTGGATCCTCAGGTAGTATTATGTCCAATTTTCTGAGGACCGCCAAACTGATTTCCAGATTGGTTATACCACCTTGCGTTTCCACCAGCAATGGAGGAATGTTCCTGTTTCTCCACATACTCACCAGAATCTGCTGGCACCTGGGTTTTTGATCTCAGTCATTCTGACTGGTGTGAGGTGGAATCTCAGGGTTGTTTTGATTTGCATTTCTCTGATGACTAAGGATGTTGAACATTTCTTTAGGTACTTCTCAGTCCTTCAAGTTTCCTCAGTTGAGAATTCTCTGTTTAGCTCTGTTCCCCATTTTTTGATAGGGTTATTTGGTTCTCTGGAGTCTAACTTCTTGAGTTCTTTGTATATATTGGATATTAGCCTTCTATCAGACGTAGGATTGGTAAAGATCTTTACCCAATCTGTTGGTTGCCGTTTTGTCCTATTGACAGTGTCCTTTGCCTTACAGAAGCTTTACAATTTTACGAGGTTCCATTTGTCGATCCTTGATCTTAGAGCATACGCCATTGGTGTTCTGTTCAGGAACTTTTCCCTTGTGCCCATGTGTTTGAGGCTCTTCCCAACTTTCTCTTCTGTTAGATTCATTGTATCTGGTTTTATGTGGAAGTCCTTGATCCACTTGAACTTGAGCTTTATACAGGAAGATACGAATGGATCAATTTGCTTTTTTCTTCATGTTGACTGCCAGTTGAACCAGCACCATTTGTTGGAAATGCTGTCTTTTGTCCATTGGATGTTTTTAGCCCCTTTGTCAAAGATCAAGTGACTGTAGGTGTCTGGGTTCATTTCTGGGTCTTCAATTCTATTCCATTGATCTATCTACCTGTCTCTGTACCAATACCATGCAGTTTTTATCACTACTGCTCTGTAGTGCAGTTTGAGATCAGGGATGCGGATTCCCCCAGAAGTTCTTTTGTTGTTGAGAGTAGTTTTTGCTATCCTGGGTTTTTTGTTATTCAAAATGAATTTGAGTATTGCTCTTTCTAAGTCTATGAAGAATTGAGTTGGAATTTTGATGAGGATTGCATTGAATCTGTAGATTGCTTTCAGCAGGATGCCCATTTTTACTATATTAATCCTGACAATCCATAATCATGGGAGATCTTTCCATTTTCTGAGGTCCTCTTAGATTTCTTTCTTCAGAGACTTGAAGTTCTTGTCATACAGATCTTTTACTTGTGTGGTTAGAGTGACTATTGTGAAGGGTGTCATGTCCCTAATTTCTCTCTCAGCCTGTTGATCCTATGAGTATAGGAAGACTACTGATTTTTTTGCGTTAATTTTATATTCGGCCACTTTGCCTCATATTTTTAGTAAGAGGAACTATTTGCTAATGTAGTTGAGGTATGCTGAGACCAAATTCTTGAGGCTCTTCTGTAAAGTCCTTATGTCCCTTTGGTCCAAGACTATCCTTATGATAGTCTCTGCTGATCCTGTAAAGATCTCTGTATTTTTATAACCTTTAGAGAGAGGCCCAGGAAGTCATGACTGAGATATCTACACCCTGCCAAAGCAACTCCCAGAAAATCCTGTTACTCAACTCCTATCATAATTTCCTTTTTGTAAGATTAGTGCCACATGTCTAGGTGATTTGATGTGACATTCAAAGAATTTGGTTTTCTATTACCAGAGTTTCTGTGTCCCTCATGTTTCCCAATTACCTGAACTTAAAGAAAGAACAATAAGAGAAACACAAGAAAAGTTAAAAAGTACTGGTTAAGGAATACTGGCTGTTGTGTTTTAGAACAAGTCCATGATCCCTCTGCTCTGTCAAAGTTCTGTGATGTGAGAGGAAGAAAAGCAATTCTCCTAAAGTGCAGCCTATTATCAATACTATGCAGATTAGACTGGATATCAATCAGAAGCATTCTGCACAAGGGATCCATGTCTAAAGAAAGTGGTAACTCTTATATTATTATATCAGAATCACTTTGGATGAAGAATAATGCTCATAAATGTACCAGAAGGATGTGGTAGAGAAATTAGGCATCTTGGTTGTATACTCTTAAGACTACAGTTGCTTCTGGCAACCCACTTAAGTGATGGGGTCCTCTGGGTCTCTGTGTGTGAAGCGAGTATAAATTACTACATTATAGTTTTATTTCAGAGTCTGGAAAGCAGAAAACATGCCTGGATACTGCCTTCAGGACTTCATCCACAGTGTGCACGCAGATGGTTGTCGTTGTTATTTGTTTTGCTGTAGAATTCTGCAGCAGAAGCATTTTTGGGGGTTTTCTCCTAGCAATGCACATTCCATTTGAACTCTGTGGCAAGTCTTAAAAAGTTTTTTTTTTTTTTTTTTCTTCTTTCAGCCAGCCGCTCAAAGCGAAATGTTCCACACTGTGCAAAGTGCACTTTTCTCTACTTCTCTTTCTTTCTCTCTCTCTTTCCCTGTAGAAACCTACAGGGTTCTGCTTCCATTTCTTCCTGTTCTTCCTCCACTTTTACGTTTGCCTTGCCTCATCCATCTTCTGACTGATCAGTGCCGACTCTCCACTCACCTAGGGACTGCAGCATCTCTTAGGACTGTGGTAACAGCTCCTTGGATTCTATGAGGACCATCAAGGGTGTAAACCCAGAGTCTGATCACACATACCAACCTTTCAATCCCGACAGTGTCTTAATTCCAAATGGGAGAAGAACATTAGTCGTATGTAAATAGTAGGATTACAACTTAACTGCTTTTTCTCTGCAAATTCACTGCTGTACAACTTTTGACAAAGTTCATAGCAAGAGGTTTACAAAGGAAAAGTGCACATTCTATTCACTAAGCCCTCTGTGAAAAATGGGTGGGCCAGCGGATCTCAGACCCTCATTTTCAAGTCATGTGTGTGTGAACATGTGTGCAAGCATGCAACTGAGAGTATAGATCACATACTGTTGTGCCTTTTACATATGGATGCTAGTAGCATATTTCTCCAGCAACTTCCTTTATAAAAAGTGGTGTTTTGAAAATGCCAAAAATATTAAAACGTATTAGAAAATGAATCCTATTATTTCCATAATGATAGTACATTTAAAATACTTTCGTTGCACTATATATGCCATTTCCTATTCAGACATGTTGACATTCTAAGCCAATATATAGGCATAACCCTAATGTATCCACCTTGGAAACCATAGTGTGATATCTGAAAGACTAAACATAGTTTTCTTCTATCATAATTTTAGCTTATCAATGAATATGTGCCTATTCAGTTTTAAATGCTCTTACCTGTTGCTTCCTCTTTAATATTCTCATCACTTTATTCAGTCCTTAGTCCTCTATGGTTTGACAATTGTGCTATTATTTTCACATGGAAACACCCC
>CM052708.1:9110776-9134303 GCA_028551405.1 Uromys caudimaculatus
TTGTATGCAACTACATTAGAGCATACAAATGCCCCTAAGTCTTTGATCTAATCTGGCCTGAACAAAGGTGTCCTGTCACTAAGTTCCTTGTGAATAACCGATGTTTTCAACACCCATTGATACATTAAAAATGCTCAATTGTATCATTGGGAAAAATACACTTGTGTGGGTATTTGTTATGGTTTGCTCAGAGCAGTAAACAATATATTCTAAGAGACAAATCAAACCAAGATTAAAGACCAAATTTTAACAAAGAGGTACATAATTTAAACACAGATCATTTAAGTGGATTCACTGGAATTTGGAGAACATTTTTAAAGAAAAAGTTATACATTGAATATTACAGAAAGAAATAGTTTCACACATATAGTGCATAAAATTTCCTTTAACTGACCTGAAATTTGACTTGCAGAGAAATAAAGGAAAAAAAAAACCACCTTTGAATCATAATTCTACCACTAAATACTGACTAACAATGCGTGAAGAGCCAGTCAGGAACGGTTCAAGGACTGGAGGTGGGGACATGGGTAAGGGAGCTTATCACTAAGTCTGGGAATCGATTGTTGGTTCTGGACCCAATAGAAGGAGAGAACTAACTTCTTCAAGTTGTCACCTAATACCCATATGCATTTAGGAGCATGCATATATATGTGCACATACACAGCAACACATACAATTTATTAAACTGCAATAAAATTAAAAAGATAATGGGGAGGGCAGAGATTATTTCTTAGGCAGATTAAAGTGCATTTTATGTGTTTTTTCATGATCCATCTCGTTAGTAATACTGATATGCTTTCCAGCTTTGTCAATGTATCCATTTTGGTTCTCAAAGGAATGTTGGGGAGTTTGAGAGATCAAGAACGAGATTGTTTTGGGCAAGGTGGCAGCATAAAGAAGGGTGGTGTTTCTGAGTAAAACAAGGGGAAATTTTCTTAAAATAATCTAAATTATGCGCATAGAGTATATATGGCAAACAAGAGAAAGCCATGCTTACCTGGAGGCCACGCCCACATGCAGATGTCCGGCAACACTGGAGTGGCTGGTCAACTATTCTTGTAACCAACCACCAGGTGGGGCCAAAGCCCCAGAAGAGGTGATAATTACCAGGCTACATGGAGAGCATTTAGAATTGAGAAAGTCCAGAGGGAGAGATGGAAGTCTTCAATGGGAAGTACTTACTAACTCACAAGAGTCTAAGTCTTCTGGCTTATGGGAGAACGTAAAGTTGATGAGCCAGATTTCATGATTTTCTAAATGTCTAGCTTATCTATGTTCATATTTTAAAACCCTAGGAACATGGAAATGGAAATTGCTTTTAGTTCCATTGTGGAGTGTTAAAAACGGAAAAGATTCGTACTAATTTGTATTGTCATGGTGATTTCAAATACTCAAGAAGTATTATTCTATTGTTGTATTTCGTATTAGAAGTGATTTTTGCACTTAGAAAATTGGACAATCACCATGTAATCTTCATGCAAACACGTCATGCACATTTGTAATGGAAAACAAAGTAATAAAATCAGCTACTCAGAGTAGGAATATTGCATTTTTTTGAAACATTCTGAGATGTACCAAAATAAAACTGATTATGTGAATATGATTTTACACTTTACTAATGAAATCAATTACAACTATGTGACTTTTCACATTTGGAAGTGGATTGGATTTGGTGTCATCTCTTTTTAGGTGATTGTTTGATATTACCATTTTAACAGTAAGCCTAATGGTCAATCTACAAACAGTTTTCTTTAAGAGAGAGCTACACAAATGTATTAACGTTATCATCCAAATGATGACTGACTACATTTATTTTTAGTAAATGGGAATTTTACTATTGTTCACACTTCTGCAATTTCATCATTTAAAATATATTCTTTATATAATTACATAAAGACAAATTTAATCTTAACGTGTCAGAAAGTATTATCATTTTTAGCAAGCAGTACTCGAAGGTTAATAACGTCTGGGAATATGAAGTGTTTTTGACTGTAAGATTAGCCTCCTTATTTGGAAAAGGCATTAAACTTTATTTCAAAGGAGATTTCACACCCCATGAAATCTTAACTATGACATTTAGAAAAACATTCACTTTATTATAAAGCACTGAAAAATTATAGTGCAAATGCTCCTTGTTCCTATCCATCAAAACTGTTGTTGGAAATGTAAAGGGATTATTTTCTTAGGTAAAAAATATGTGATATGCTGGAAAAATGAATACCTCCAACTGTTCATCTTGAAGTCAGGTAATTACTGCTTCAATTATGTTATAGGAGGTTTTAAAATTAGGTCTTGTATTTGGTTTCCGAAGAGTTTATGTTTAGATAACCTGTTGGTCTTTGAATTGTCTAGACCCATGAAGTGATTTGCATGCTTTACAAATAAGTTTAAGGAAATCTTTTTAAAAGACTCTTAATAGCATTTCTCTGTGAGAAAATAATACTTGATGATAGTAATGTGTAAAAATGTTATTTTAAATACAAAGATGAAGAATTGACTTATTACATATTTTTGAATATTCTGACAAGAATTCACCTTTGGCTTGATTGCTATATTTTAACAACAAACTATATTTGTAATACCAAAATGAAGAAACACATGTAGATTCATATAGAATTCACAACATGATATCGGTGTTTTTTGTGCTTGAGTTTTGGCCTGCAATCAGACATACCTGTGATCACACTTACATATCTATTTTGCTTAATCGTTTTAATTGTTCAGTGCTTCTAGAAGCTACTAAGTGATGAAAGCCACACTCTTAATAGTGAAAACCCTGTCACTTGGCACTGATAGGTTAATAAGTGGTAGAAATAATGTGAATTATATCTGTTTTGTTTCCAAGTAACAAAATCTAAGCTCTATGTTGACAGAAGTGATGAATGTTCAGATTTAATGTCTAAAACTTGTCATCTTCATGCAAATGAGCTGCCTTATGTGCATTCTCCTGTACCACAAGCCTCAGGGAACATCACGGAATAATGTAGAAATGATGTAAGGACCAACTTTTCCTAAGAGTCCCCAAGCTCCATCCACTTTTTGGATATGGGCTCTGCATCAGTCTGAGTCAGCTGCTGGGTGGAGCCCCTCAGTGGACAGCCATGCTAGGCTCCCATTTGCAAGCATAAGAGAGTATCATTACTAGTGTCAGGGATTGGGACTTGTCTGTGGGATGATCTCTGGTTGGGCTGGTTATTGCTTGGCCATTCCTCCAGTCTCTGATAATTTTTGATTTTTAAGTTATAATATTCTTAATCATTTTCCCATTCCTCTTACCCCCAATCCCTCTCATGTACCCCTTCTTGCTCTCTCTCAAATTCATGGACTCCTTCTCTTTCCTCCCTTCAACCCCTCCCTCCATATGCCTCTCCCTACTCTCCTTCAAATGTATGGTCTCTTTTTTCCCCCATCAATTGTTATTGAGTGTATATATGTATTTGTGTATAATGCATTCATATACCTGTATATATCTATATATTAGGTTCAGCCCATATATCGCCGCTTGTATATATGTTTTAAAGGTTGAAGTTTACCTCTGGACAACCAATTGGTGTGCTTTTCCCTGGGGAGGATCCCCTCTCCCACTGCCAGCTTTGCTCAGTTGCCTTTACCTATCCTTCTCCCTAGGCTGCTTGTCATGCTTACTTATTCTTTGCAGAGCTCCTATTTGGACATTCCTGTTGGTGAGACTTTATGGAAATAGCTTTTGATGTTATTAGAAGACATATTCTCATAGCAAAGGCTTCCATCCTCTGGCTTCTACCCTATTTCTAACCTGTGTGTCACTTTTAAAAACCACACCATTAAAGAACTAAATGTCAGGCCACATATATTTTGGCACATTACCCTTTGCAACCTCTGAGATAGAAAAGGTGAGCACACACACTGCATGTGGTACTTAGTCCTCAAGTGTAACATGAGTGCACATTTAAAGGACAATGAAATTATAAGGCCGATGGACTTTTCTAATTTTTGAATGTTAAAACCTCATGAAGGATCATGATGCATCAATTTTACATTTTCTGTGTCTGCCTCCATTAAGTCTGATTGCATGGCAAAAAGGCTATGTGAATTCTTGGGATAATTTTTTTATTGATTCATTATTTAAAACATATTTATTATATATTACATTAAAATATAATTATATTCCCCCTTTCTTTCCCCCAACTCCTCCTCATCTGTCCCCTCCTTCCACCCCTCCCACCTTCTCCCATGTCTCACTCTCAAAAAGTTCATTTTTGTTCTATGTATATGATTTCTGGGCTGAATACCTTACCAACCCTGGTTAACTGGCTAGGCTTTTAGCTTCTCCAGGCAGAAAGACCAGTATAACAAACCCAAGCTGAATACTTTGCAGGGATGGAGAGTGGTGATCCCAGCTCCAGCGGATAGATTTACAATATAACTCATGTGCTCCTAGAACATTGTTGAATAAGACATAACAATGATTCTAAAAACCAAAGATGGAGGGAGTGTGATGTCTCTTAATAATGGCTGTCAAAATAAGACATACATACTGATAATATCAATAGATACGCTATTGGGAAAGGGGGCTGGTCCCACAGGGTCCAAACTCATAGACAAAGAACTACAGACAACTAATGATTGCTTTGAGAGGGAGACAGGAATAGAGGTAGGGACATGGGATGGGACGAGGGAGGATTTGGATGAGGAAAGATAAGGGGAATGATGTAACTATATTCTTAATCAAAAATGAATTTAAAAATTAGTCATTAGTTGTCTGCTGTTCTTTGTCTGGCGGTGGACTCCTAGGATTTTCCTCTCTGTATTAGCATTTATATGAACATTACCATTTAACTTTTCCTGGATTAAGAAGAATTCTCTAAGATTAACTACATAAAATACACAAATTTCTATCAGTAGCTACAGGCTTTCAATCTTTTTTCCTTACTTTGAGGATAATTTCTCAAATGTTTTTACTAGATTCCATTTTGCAATGGCATGTTATAATAATAAAAGTAATGATACTACTGACTAACATTTACTGAGATGATTAATAAGAATTAATACTGTCCTAAGGACCTTAACAGCAGTTAACATTTATCACCTTCTCACAAAACCTTTCCAAAGATCGCCAAAATTTAGTAACTTTCTCATGGGTGCAAAGCTGTTAAAAGCAAGACTGAGATTTAAACCCAAGAAACCTAAAGCAATGATTCTAAAATCTAGTTATGGGCCACGGTCACTGTGAGTTGGAGTTTAATTTAAGACTTTCCTTTCAAATGAGTTCTCAAGCAAATCTAATAGCCTCTATAGTCTAGTAACTGCATACATAGGTACTCCATTGCCACAGGACCTGTGTTCTGAAGAACAGTGCTATACTATCTTCCTGCAGTATCACTGAACGTTGTTATCAAGCCTGAGGCATGGGCTACCACATGCTCTATTTTCATGTATGATAATGAGAAAGGCTAACTAATTTACCTTAAAAGATAATAAATTGCAAAATAAGAAATTGAAAGTACATTTCTCCCACCTTTATCTAATTTCTGAAAGAGAAAGAGATAGATAGATAGATAGATAGATAGATAGATAGATAGATAGATAGATAGCACAATAGTGTGGCACAAGAAGAAGTTGTTTAAAAACAACTTGTAGATTTCAAGTTCTAATTGAAATCCTACATGTTTGGAATACACGCTTCTACATAGATCTGAACATAATAGGTGACAATTTCAAATCCATAGCAGCCAAACTAATTTATTAATTGTATTTAAAATTATTATTTAGGTTTTATGAGACATATTTTATTTAGTCGGGTTGGTCCTCAACTCATTGTAAAGCAGAACATGATTTTGAACTCCATGTTTTATCTTCCTTTTTGCCTACTGAGTGAAAGGATTATGGTGATGAGCCACCATACCTGGCTTTAATTTTGGGGGGGAATTTTATACATGCCTACAATTAAATATGACAACATCTGTCTGATTTACATGTTTCAACTACCTTCACAGCCTCTCCAACATGTGCCCCTGGTAGCTTCATATTTTGTTTTATTCATTTTTGATAATTTACTATGTCCAGTTCAAGTTGCTCTTGTGCTCCAGGGAATGGAGCCATCCATTTGTATGTGGGAAAGCTACTATTGGACACATTGTCAAGAAAGAATAATTTTCTCTGCCCAACAACTGTTCACTGTCAATAGTGTCTCAGTAAGGAGTAGGATTTAGCAATCATCTATGCTACTTGCTCTAAGATTATGGCTGACTTCATCTGTACAGGCCGTTTGCAGGTAACTACAGTTTCTGTGAGTTTACATGATAATTGTCAGCACTTTGACCAGTTCTACAACTCACCATTGACTGCTTCCCACTACAAAAAGAAGGTTCTTGGGTCAAGACTGAGAGCCACTTTAGGTCTATGGGTATAAACAAGAATATTTAGAAGTAAGTTTAAAGCATCATTATTTAGCAAAACAACAACAGCAGGCTCTAATTTAAAACTATCATCTTTTCACTAGAATTATGGTAGGAGGCATAAAATTCCCCTCTGCAGAGCAGGTTTCAAATCCAATCAGAAAGTGGTACATACCAGTCCCACCACTACTGTGTTAGTGTGTACATCATGCCTTGAAGGTATTACAGTATGCTGTGTCCAGTGCTGAGTAGGCTCACTGGTATCTTTACTCCAGATCCAGTCTGCATAACAAACTTCAAGTATGATGAACCTTGCCATCAGGGCAGAAATTTTCTGATTGGTTTGAGATTGATTTCTCTGTTCTGTCACCAAAGTCTGTGCACATCTTGTTTTACTCCAAACCTTTCGTACCATTTTAACTCTAAGCTAAAATTAAGAGATGAATTTTTATGTTCCTAGATTCACTTACAGAAAAACGAGGCAGCCATTTTCCCACTTTCTCTAGATTCTGGATATCTATGATATCTATACATTTTAGAAATTCATTATGAATTAAACTTTTACCATTAGTGTGTATTTGTTTGCACAGTGTGCCCATATGTGTGTGTGTGTGTGTGTGTGTGTGTGTGTGTGTGTGTGTGTGTGTGTGTATGCAAATGTGAACATGGGGTTGGTGAGCACATGTTAAGGAACACAGGTTGACATCAGTGGACAACGTTGTGGAATTTACTTTTCTCTTCCTCTCTTCTTGTTTCTAGAGATGAAACTCAGCTTTCCAGGTTTGCTGGCAAGTATATTTAACCAATGGACTAACTTAACAGCTCAATGTTCAGATTCTTTGAGGCCTTGTTTTTTAGTAATTCTTTAATGAAACAAGTGTTTTAAATTCAAAATTAATAAAAGATTAACAATGGCTGAAAAATGATGCTGTACTTCATCTTTCTATTTGAACAATTCAGGTATATTTTAGTTTCTAGACTCACAGTGGGAAAATGGCATCAAGAGACTGCAGACTCTTGGAAGATCTTGCATCCAAATTCTTGCATACATCTTTTTTTCCTGAAAACTTGGCCCTTCATTCCTGTTTTAGGATACCCCAAAGCACTCACAGGCATCAAAGCCTCCATATTTATCACTCTTTTTCTAAGTCTTCAATTTTTAAAGCTACAGTATTACTTTTAGATCAAAGCATTCTTTTGGATAGTTGTCCAGGAAACAGACCTGATATGATGGGAGAATGTTAATATGTAAGGATTGCCTTATGTGGACCAATGAAGATACTGTGGAGACCCAGAGATGGAAAAGCTGTTTAAGAGTTTTGACATTTTTCTTGTATTTGGAGGTCAAGAGATACAACTGACATTAGCAGTAAAATGTGCTTACATGGGTTAACTTATATGCTTAGATTTATAAATATAGCACCAAGGTAGACTAATTTGTCTCTACTGTTTGGCATAGAATAGTTTATACATTAAGCCAGGGGTGAGCTGGGGACTAAAGGGATGAGCTATTGCCATTAGCTTTTCTTTTTGAAGAATCTTTGGAAATGAGCTCATTGTAGGAAGAAGCAAATGTCCCACTACGTTTTTACAATGTTTCTGTGCTACTTAAATCATTTGCTAGAATATAGTTTAAAAATCTCAAAATTCTTTAGTATGCTTTTCTTCCTTACAAGTAATTTTTAGGATATTTTTGATTTTATAAGTGATTTAATTTTCCTATAGTACTGAGGTCCAGTCTCAGCATGAGGAGGGTCCAGAGGCAGGGGTGGTGGGAGCAGCACTGATTTAATAATGACTTAGAGTCAGTAGTGGATGCAAGCCGTCAGCTCATGTGTTCTCTCATTACTTGATCGATCTGATTAGACTGATCTCAGTCTTTAATTTACTAAAGTTACACCATCAAAGCTTTGACCACTGTTAATCATTTCTTAGACATTCTTAAATTTACATAAATTTTATAAATCCCTGATTGTTAATCCCAACTCTTGCTTCCTTCAAACAGAAACTAAACACAAAGAAAAGGTACATTTCCTTATAGTTTTTACACAGCCTTGTTCTTCATGGGTAGCTGGGCACAGCTCTAGGGGTTTCATGGTACAGCAGGCAGCAGTCTTTAGTAACTATTTTCATGTCAGAACAGAAAGGTGACAGACTATTAAGGCTAAAATTTCATACACAGTTTTAAAGTTTATGCAAGCAAAGCAGCTAGTTCTCTCTCATATCTCTCTAGGCATTGTCACCAATTCTTCAAGTAGCTAGGAGAACAAAGTAATATCTTTTTATATGCTTGCACATCATCTTTTAAGTCTTTAATCTTATTTCCTATCCCAGCAACTCCATAGCTTCATGTACTCTCCTCCTAGTACTGTTTATTTCTAGATCATATTCCAGCCTTCCTCCTGTAAGATAAACCCATCTATCATTTGCTTGTTTTTTTTTTTTTTTATAGATTCTATCTTTTTCTATCCATGCCTTTTCTTCTTGAGGCTACTTTAATTCTCTATCTTTGATTGGGCCAGAGGGCACATATATCTGCTCATATAAATTGAAATTCAAGCCTAAGTCTTGCAATGAGCAATTTCCACAAAGGACCATGTAGGCTTTTATGGTCTCTGCAGTTATGTTGTTTAGATCCTTTCCCGTGGTCATAAAGACCAAGCAGAAGGTTTGTTCCTTGTCCCCCACAGCCTCAGGACTACCTCCATTTCTCATTCCTGAGACCTCATCTGTTTCATTTATTCTGGAGTGATTATCTCTGAGTAATGGGGGAAGTACATTCCCAAGAAAGAGAGATTGGAAATAAAACACATAGGTAAGACAGCAGATCAGTTTTAGGCCAACAGCAACCATCAGCACACGTGGGGATCAATCACCCGGCAATGCTTCAAGGACAGGAACTGTGTCATACTGCTCCTTCTACAGCCATGCCTGATCCAGCACTACAGACTCAATTTAAAGGTATGCAATAAAAATTTAAATTGAAAACAATTCTAATTCATTCCAATATTTCTTAAGAAGTACCCACTTTATCTTCAGATGTGGTAAGTGGGCTGGAACTCTTTGGTGAGGTTGCTCTTGGAAGTTGTTGGTGATAACATCACCCTTTACCTTCAAACGGCAAGGAGATTGCTTTACAGGGACCAGAAGAGGTCAATAAGACTTTGACGATCCTACTTTTTGAAATGTCTGAGACATCTCACCTCTGAAAGAACATTTCTTTGTTCAGTCTTGTATTTGCCAAGAAGAGATGACAAATCCAGGTGGTGAAAAAGAGCACATGGCCATAACAATTCTCAGAACAATCTACCCGGCAAACTTTCACATTAAAATCTTTTCTAAACTGTATAAAATCCAACACAGGTGCTTTCCATGAAGAGAACTGTGAATGGACAAGTATCCTTCTTCTTAATGACCTCATAGCGAGTTCTTAAAATTTTCTTTTCCTCAATTTTGAGTTTATAGACCATTTTAAAGTTCTTATATAAGAATCTTGCAGAATAAGTTAATTTCTTATAAAATTATCAACTAGTGCCAATTTTCTAAAACATACCCACATTTGTTCACTTATAGTATTTTATTAAAATTTCTTTTTGGTGCTTCTTAAAGGCTTGTATTTTGTTGTTGTTGTTTGTGGTTTTCATCTTTCTTTTTTTTAAAAAAAAATCTCTCATAAGTTATCTCCTAACTACAGTGTCCCCTCCATCTTTTCCTGTGTCTCTTCCCTCCACCCTCTCCTCCAGACCCACCTTCCTCCCTATGTCTCCCCTCAGAAAAGAGCAGGGCTTCCAGGGACATGAACCAAATGTGGCAAGCCACATTAAGAGCAGTACGTACATCATTGTATCAATGTTGGACAAGGTAACCCAGTAGGAGGAAAAGGGACCCACAAGTAGACAAAATAGTGACAGCCCCTGCTCCCACTGTTAATATTCCCACAAGAATACCAAGTTGCTCTGCTATAACATATATGCAAAGAATTTAGGTGAGACCCCCCCTAGGCCCCCCTCATGAATCCCAATGAGTCCCAGTCATTCAATTCTGTGGACTCTATTCTCATAGTATCTCCCTAACACCTCTAGTTCCTCTGATCCTTCTTCCACCTCCTCTGCAGGACTCTTGGACCTCCTCTTAATGTTTGGCTGTAGCACTCTGCATCTACTCCCATCAGTTGCTGGATGAATTTTTTCTGGTCTCTTTGTTGATGATTCTGCTAGGCTGTGGTCCCAGAACACTCTGCATGCAGGACAAACATAAGCTGAAGGTTTGTGGCTGTGTTGGTCTTTCAATTCCTCCACTTGAGGTCTTGCCTGGTTACAAAAGATGGTCAGTTCATGCCCTGTGACCCCCCATTACCAGGAGTTTTTGTTAGGGATAATCTGGAATCCATGGAGTTTCCAGTGCAGTAGGTCTCCACATATTCCCAGAAATGTCCCCATTTTCTCAGTATTTTCTCCCTTTTTTTCCTGCACCTGAGGAGTGGAGGAGTGTTCACCTTGAGCCATCTACTTGCCAGCATAAGCTGTCACTTGTATTTTTGATCTTAGCCATTCTGACATATATAAGATGGGGTCTCAGAGTAATTTTCATTTGCATTTCCCTGATAGCTAAGGAGGTTGAACATTTCTTCACATGTTTCTCAGCCATTTGTGATTTTTCTGTTGAGAATTGTTTGTTTAGATCATCACCCCATTTTTTAATTGTATCATTTAGTTGGTTGATGTCTAAGTTTCTTGAGTCCTGAATATATTTTGCATATTAGCCCTCTCTCAGAGTTGGAGGTGGTGAAAATATCTGTAGTGTGAAGGATCATTTCCATCACTTGTTAATCCCTCTTTTGAGTTTTATTTTACTTCTGGTCACAATTTTACTATGAAATCTAGGCCATCCTCATCTTCACAGTGGTCCATCTGTTTCAGCTTCTCTCAGTGCTGAGATTACAGGTACCACATCTTTCTGAATGTATTCCTGTTGCTGTATTTGTCTTTCTGTTTTTGTTTTGTCAACCTATAAACATTTACTATTTTCAGTTTTCTCAATAAACCATCATTTCCTTCTGTTGACATTTTTGTGCCTTAGATTCTTACATAAGATGCAAATTTAAAAACCCAAACAAAAACAAACAACCCCCCAAACAAACAAACAAACAAAAACCAACCCCAATTCCAACCCCAAGCCCCACAATCTCAATGCTTTCTTGAAGAATAAGCATGACAAGACCATATGTGTCTGCATATTTTATGAGAGGAGCAGCTGTCATCCCTCCCCCGACCCCCAGTGGTAGCAGCATTGAAGATGGCATGCATTACCAGGCCTACTTGAACTTGAATATGCAGTTATAGTTGAGATCTTCTTACAAAGCTGTAAACACCTTTGTTGTGGGACTAGTGTCTGTTTTCTCTTTTGTGTACTGATACACACGTTAAATAACTAGAGTTTGAGTTGGTACAGGAAGTTTATTGTGTAGTAAACTAAAGCAAAAGAATCAATATTTTTAATATTGTTTTCTTCTGTCAGACAACTTTAAAAAAATGTTCGTGTTGAAATAACCGGATCATCTGTTTTCTCTCTGATTTGATGTTATTCTTTGATTAGAACAGGGTAAAAAAAATGTCAGTCTTTAGGCTACAAAAAGTTCAGATGTTCACTAGATTGTTAGTGATTTTTGAAATTGTATCAAATTATATTACTCAGTTTTGGGCTGTAGAATAAAATATCGCCGAGTTGGAGAGTTTAGGAAAACAAAGTGTTACCTCACAGTTCCAGAAAACTTGTGTCTGTTTTGGTTTCTTTTCTCATTGCTTTTACAAAATACCCGGAAAAAAATTAAGAAAGGAAGAGAGGGAGGGGAGGCCTTAGTTCATTTATAGTTAAGATTATACTCGATGATGGTAAGGAAGATACGGTGGGGATCTGAGATAGCTGGTTACACAGTGTCCACAGACAGGAAGTGCAGAGAAGTGAATGCCGCCGCAGCTTAGCTGGCTTCCTCTTTTTTCCTCTATATCCAGGCTAGACCTGCCAGTATAATGCTGTACTCTCGTTCAGGTTGTCTTTCCTCCGCAGTTAAACCTCTCTGGAAACACATATGCACAGGAATGTGTATCCAAGGCTATTCTAAATCTAGTCAACGGTCATAGAGTCTAAGTATCCTCACATTTGTACGTTGATGAGGGTCTCTTCCTGAATTGCAGATGACACCATTTTTGCTGAAACCCTATATGACTTTTTCTCTGTGCATGAGTATAAAGGAGTCATCCCTGGTCCCCACTCCGTGTAAGGTGATCAAGCCCTGTTAGATTACGTCTCTACCCTTATGATTTTTAAAAATCTTAGCTGCCTTTAAGAGCTTTATATTCACATGTGGTTTCATGGCTGCTAAGGGCTTCAATGCATGGCTTTGGAGGGAACCATTTGCCCACAGCACAGGCGTATTTCCCACATGATGTAATTAACACTCTGCAGAGTGCTTCATTCATTTAGGTATGATCATTTGTAACACAATGACAAAGGATGGAGGCTTCATTCAATTATGACTATGAAAATCACCATGTTTCAGAGGTGCAGAATGAATAGGTTTGGCAGACTTCCATTCACAAGGTTATGGCTATTGAGAGAAAAAAGACTCTGAGTCCTAAGTTTGCACCACAAATGTCTAGAACACAACACAGAGGAATCAGAGGTTGGGAGATGTTTAGGAATAAACACGAAGACAGTTTTTCACACCAAAATGAGGTAATGAAAACAGCTGGCTTAGAAGGGAAAACGGAGGTGAGAAAATGACAATTAAAAAGAAGTGGATTCTTCTGAAAGGACTCTGGCCCTGGGCTTTTCTGAGAATGTGTCTCAAGGGAAGAAGACACTATCAGTTCCTTAGTAACTTGGAATGTCCAAGTGCAGAAGAAAAATGATATTTCAGTATTTTTTGAGATCCTTGGGAATGGTTCTTCTTACAGAATTTTTTTAAGGTTTTGTAGATGCTGAGAACTTTTTATCTTTTCAATTGTACTTTATACCATACTTTCAATGGAAGTTAACTTATTTGCTTCTTAAACTCCCAAATGCAAAAAGCATATCTTTCAGTGAAACATACTGGGGAAAGCCAGGATTATGTCATATAGTGAATTTGGTCAGTTTTCTCATGCTTTTAAAAATGCCATATGTTGATCCCCATTTTGAGCACAAGGCTGAAAATTTCTTACTATCACATACTAGAAATGAAAGCTCTAACTCTAAACAGCCTTTCTAGAATTTTTTTTTTTTTTTTAAGAAACTTTTTACCTTGTTCTTGAAGGCATCTTTACTGTGAATCCCTGTGATGCCCATGGCCTTTGTGAATTTTCTTCAGAGACATAGAACTTTAGAAGATAGTGTAATTGGCATTTGGGCCATTTTCTGAAAGTCCACAAATTGAAAGCTTGGTCCTCATCTGGACCTCTAAGAAATGGGATGTAGTGGGACGAAAGGTGCCTTTACAGTTGACTGTAGGACAGTGGCCTATTGCTCCTTATCCATCAGCTTCTGGCCATGAGTTAAAGACATCATTGAGTGCTACTTGCTATTGCCAGCATGTATTGCCTCACCAAAGGCGGCTAACTGTCAAGGAGTAAAATATCTGAAAATGTTAAATTAAACCTTTGTTGTTTTTAAATTAATATGTCTGTGGTGTTTTGTTAATTCCAGGAAGTTACCTAACATAGAACCAAGCTGCAACAAAATGGCAGTACAGTAGTATTTATAAAATACTAGACCAGGGAGGAAAACTCTGCTTTCTTGAGTTGAGAATTATTTTTTCCTGATATTGAAAATCAATCCCTGAGACCATGAGTGTGATTTTTCCCTATGCATTTTCACGACTTAGGTTCATTGCTTTAACATTTTTCAATTTTTGAAGGAATGAAAGAAATCTGAATAACATTTCCCTAAATAGGTTTTGCAGAATATTTAAGATGAAGTCTTGAGGAGCATATACAATGAGAATATTTAAAATATTGATCAGAAATAAAGTATGATACAAAATTTAAATTTACACTCTCTTGATTATAAAAAATCCTCTCTTACGTAACACAATACACTTTTACTTTGATTTCCTTTGTATGGACAGTTTGAATAAGAAAGGTCCTCCATAGACTCAGTTACTTGAAACTTGGTTTCTAGTTGGTGGCATTGTTTGAGGTGGTTTAGATGATGCAACTTTGGAGGGAATATGGCACTCAGGTTGGGCCCAGAGATTATATAGCTTTTCCCTACTGCTAGTTTGCTCTTCGGCTTCCTGCTCCTTCCACCACGCCTGTGGCCTCCTGACGTGCTCCCACCATGATACATTGCTATCTGCTTGTAATCTTAAGCAAACCTAAACCATTCATTCTGTCAGTTGCCTTGGCCATGGTGATTTATCACAGGAAAAGAAGCATAAATAATACAATGTGTTTTGAAAGCGATTTTTTTTTCAATAATAGTTTCAGTTGGTGATTCCTGACTCATGTTTTTAACAAGTTTTGTTAGAAATACTTTATCTTCTGTATAGATAGGCAATGGTAATACTATTGGTATTTTCACAGTGAGGCAAAATGATGACATCATTTTTAAGTTCACAAAGTAGTAATATTAATTTTAATCATATCATTGTGGTGATTGAAACTCTGAAAATACAAGAATGCCTTAATATACTAATCCTACATGGACATTTCAAGGCAGTTTGCACCTACTAGGTACATTTTCCAGGAACTTTTCCCCTTCTCAGCTCATAAAGCTAAGGGGTAGATACTGGCAACATTCTTTCTGTCTGGCCAGCTCAGTTATGCATGTCAGTCAAGCTTATTACAGAGTAGTTTAGGTTTCTGGAAACTCTGTGATACAGTCAGAGTAAAGATAATGTTCTTTGTAACAAAACAAAAAGACAACAAACACTTAAACTACTGCATCTGTGCTTTTCTTAGGTGCTATGGTCCTTCAGCTGTGGAATTGGCACAATGTAGAAAAGATGTTTATTCCAAATAGTCACAGTATTCAGCATGACTAACTACAGCTAGGAGTTCAATTTCATTTCCCTTTTATGTAGTTAAACAAAAGCCCCAAAGTACACTGTAACAATGGAGAATGTGTGTCATAGATGTTTATACATTACCAGGGTTTTACAGTCAAACAAGAGTGAATACTAAAACACCCATTTGGTAAGATTATGGTAATTGCAGAAGGGGAAAGTGAAATTAAATCCACTTGACTTTCCATGTTAGCAGAAGGGAGGAAATTTAGCATGAACATGGTATTTAAGACGGTAACTAAATAATTTAACACAAAGCCAAACCTCTAAGACTATGCTTTCAAATTGTTGTATGCTAATGAGACAGAGATAAACATTTCCTAAATGTTTTAGTTTGGATAACAGCAAAAATATCTAAGAAGCATTCAGTTTTCATGGTTTTAAAATAAAAAGTAAAAGAAGTAACTTTAAATAAATCAAAATGTTGCATTATAGCAATGTTAATATGTCAAAAACACAGTGTTCATTGTTTTCAGGGTGATGGAATCCCTTTCTCTCTCTCTCTCTCTCTCTCTCTCTCTCTCTCTCTCTATATATATATATATATATATATATATATATATATATATATATATATATGCAATTATTTTGCATTAATAAGAACAGTACGAAATTAGAAGTTATTTTTTAAAGTTAATTTTTTTATTGGATATTTTACATTTCAAATGTAAATAAATAAAATATCCAATAAAACCCTTTACCAGTTTCCCCTCCAGAAACCCTCTATCCCATCTCCCCTCCCCCTGCTTCTATGAGGGTGCTCCCCCACCCACCCACTACTCCTGCCTCCCTGCCCTGGCATTCCCCTACACTGTCGATCCTTCACAGGACCAACAGACTCTCCTCCCATTGATGCCTGACAAGGCCAACCCCTGCTACATATGTGGCTGGAGCCATGAGTCCCTCCATGTGTACTCTTTGGTTGGTGGTTTAGTCCCTGGGAGCTCTGGAGGATCTGATTGGATGATATTGTTGTTCTTCCTATGGGGTTGCAAAGCCCTTCAGCTCCTTCAGTCCTTTCTCTAACTCCTCGTGCTCAGTTCCATAGTTGACTGCAAGTATTCTCCTCTGTATTTGTCAGGCTCTGGCAGAGCCTCTTAAGAGACAGCTCTATCAGGCTCCTGTCAGCAAGAAAGAAGTTATTTTTCTTATATTATAGATGAGAAAATGAATACTGTGAAGGTGTAAGCAACTTTTCCAAATTATAAAATGTGATGATTAGCTTTAATTGTCACTTGACACCACCTTGTATCACCCAGAAAGAAAATTTTAATAAGCCATTATCTACACTGGATTTCCCTGTGGACATGCACGTGGAAAATTATCTTAATTAAATAATTGATGTGGGAAGATTTATCCCTCTATGGGTGGCACGACTCCCTAGGCAGGGGATCCTAAACTGTGCAAGAGTGGGGAAATGAAGCTAAGTACACACAAATAAGCACATAAGCATTCCCTTTTCTCTGTGAGTTGACAGTAGATACAATGTGACCAGCTGATACAATATAACCAGTTGTTTGTAATGACCATTTTGACTTCCACACAATGAAGCAACTCAGAATCACAGGCAGAAATGAGCCTTTTCTTCCTTAAGCGGCCAGAAGTGGTTTATTACAACAACAAAAATAAAACTAGGACAGAAACCTAGAAAGTACCAGTATTCTAAACTTACAGCCTAGCACTCCAGTGTCATGATTCTGTTATAAACTAGACTTTCACTGACATAATAGTTGCAGTACCACCACTTCCCTCTTCTCCCTAACATAGTTACCGAAACTCAGTTAATCCAGGTATCTCCCAGGTTGCTAGTGCTTTTATCACACACATGTCTCAGTGGAAAACTCAGGGGAATCCCAGAATTTAAATGATTTGTTTACATTGCAGTCAATAATGATGATGCTGATTCATAATAAGAGAATATGGTTCTGGAATCTGTTATTAATAATTCTACTATTTAGACAGTTAATATTTATTTATTTATTTATTTATTTATTTATTTATTTATTTATTTATTTATTTATTTATTTTGATGTGTATGGGTGTTTTTCCAGTATCATATGTTTGCCTGGTGCTTGTGGAGCTGGCTAATATTTTCAAAGGGAGTTAATTAATGTTCTAGACTAGGTAGCTAATGCAAACTATTTTATTATGCTTTTACCTTTTGAGTTTTACATTTTAAGTGCTAAAAGCAATGAAAAAAAATCTTTTGACAAAATTGTTAGTTCATTTTCTTTTGCTACGGCTTAGGTCTACCCACAGAAAGAGGTTTATTTTGGCTTACAGTTTAGGAGATGTGAGTTTCCTGAGTCATATCTGACGCTGGCAGTAACTGAGACAGCTCAGAGCATGTCAAGGGATGGGAAGTCCAGGAATGTCTCTCTTCTCTTCCTCTCCATCTGTCTCTGTTTTATTCCCTCTCTGTGTATATGTCTTTCTAAGTCAAAAGCCATAGGGCTTCAATTCTGGAAGCAGAACCCTAATGACCTATTTTATTTCTTAGCACCTCCAAAAAACTGTCTCTAAATAGCACAACATTTTCAAGCTCTTAAGGTCTCTGATATTCCGACCCAAAAGGCCTTCGCTGACAATCAAATCATATTTAACTGTGGCACTGTGCAAGCTAGATGTTAGTTAACCTCATGAGAAAAGGTGAATGAGTCTTTAGTTGGATTTCTGGGATGATTCATTTAACTAATTATCTTTACTAGGTTATTGAATTTGTTTCTTCTCTAATTATTTAATGCAGATAAGTCACAATGTATTCATTGGTAATTAAACATATACTACACAAGATGGTTATGAATATCAATCAGCCCTAGGACATATCTGAAAGGGTTTGATTATTTCAAGAAATAGTTGTACAAACATTAATAATTCCCCAAGAACCACTTTCTCAGTGAACAATAAAAGCTCTCATATCTCTGAATCTATACAAGAACTACCAAGTAGATTTTCCATGCTATGGTAGTCAATTGCATACTGTCAGTGCTATATAATTTTCTAGCAGAATCTCAGTTCTTCAGGAACAAATGAAATTATCCAATGTTTTGCATGTGCTTCACCCTCTACTTGGCCCCAGCTTTCATCTAGATAACTGTAATTCATTCCTCCTTTTCCTTTAGATAATGTGGCCATTTAAATAGGAGTGACCTCTATAGGTTGATATATTAAACTCTTTAGTCACCAGAAAGTGGTAGTATTTAAAAGGATTAGAAGGATTAGAAGGGGTGGCCTTGTTAGAGAAAGTGTGTTACTGAGGGTGGGTTTTGAAATTCTCTCTCTCTCTCTCTCTCTCTCTCTCGATCATTGATAATGAACTAAGCCTCTGAAACTCTAAGCAGGACCCCAATTAAATTCTTTCTCTTATGAGCTGCCTTGGTTATGTAGTTTTTTTTCACAGCAATAGAACAGTGACTAAGGCAGTACTGAGGTGGTTTTGTTAGTGTAGAACCTTCCTGATCACAGACTTCAAGCAGTAACTTCATCTCTAATCTCTCAATGTCTATATCCTCTTTATCCATTTTATTATTTTTCTGATAAATTAGTCTTTATATAGCTTTATAATCTCTTCTCTTTATTTTCTGTTTATGTTTCATAGTTAATTTCCATTTTATGTGCCAATACTAGGTAGAGATTATTTTTCCTTATAGGAATGTAATTTCCATGGGACCAGACTGCTTTGCTATCCTCTGACCTGTATTACCACTGGCTGCATAACATTGACACATAAAAATCTCACTCAGTTTTCATCTCATACATGTGTGCTCACAGCCATATACAAAGATTTCTGCTCAAAGCCAGTATTATATGGAAACTGGTACTATATAAAGATGATAGTGTTACATAAGTTTCTATTGAACTCTAAAATTTGCAGCCTGTTTTAATGTTAATAAGCAAATGATTCTGCTTTTTGCTGGATATATCTCTGATCTGGGGCACCTGTCATAACTAAGAATGCCAAACACATGACAAATTTCAGTTTCACTTTCTGTCAATTTATGTCCAATAGAAATGAACATTCTTTTTCCTCTTCCCACAAGGAAAACTTTAAAACTCTGAAGCTTCAAACTGAGGAAGACATTAGAATATAGAAATAATTTCTATAATTTTGAATTGAAAGAATTAATATTATGAAAATCACAATTTCACCCATAGCAATTACAGAATAAATGAAATTCTAATCAAGAACCCTGATGACTTCTTGACAAAATAAGAAAAAACATCCTTCATGTTCATATGTAAACACAACCTCCATGTATACAAACAATCCCAAGCAAAAGTAGTAAAGATAGTAGCAATATAATACCTGATCTGTTGTTTTTTAAAAAATTGGATATTTTCTTTATTTACATTTCAAATGTTACCCCCCTTCCAAATTCTCCCACCCAGAAACCCCCTATCTCCTCCACCTCCCCCTGCTTAAATGAGGGTGTGCCTCCACCCACCCACTCCCACATCCTTGCACTCTAATTCCCCTACACTGGGGCATCAAGCCTTCACCGGACCAAGGGCCTCTTTGTCCATTGATGCCCAACAAGGCCATCCTCTGCTAAATATGTGGCTGGAGCCATGGGTCCCTCCATGTGCACTCCTTGGTTGGTGGTTTAGACCCTGGGAGCTCTGGTTGGTTGATATTGTTGTTCTTCCTATGGGGTTGCAAACTCCTTCAGCTTCTTCAGTCCTTTCTCTAACTCCTCCATTGGGAACCCTGTGATCAGTCCAATGGTTGGCTGCGAGCATTCGCCGCTGTATATGTCAGGCTCTGACAGAGCCTCTCAGGAGACAGCTATATAAGGCTCTTGTCAGCATGCACTTCTTGGCATCCATAATAGTGTCTGCATTTGGTGACTGTATATGGGATGAATTCTCAGGTGGGGCAGTCTCTGGATGGCCTTTCCTTCAGTTTCGGCTCCACACTTTGTCTTTATATTTGCTTCTGTGAGTATTTTGTTACTCCATCTAAGGTGGAAAAAACTCAGATGTCCTTCAACAGAGGAATGGATACAGAAAATGTGGTACATTTACACAATGGAATACTACTCAGCTATTAAAAATGATAACTTCATGAAATTCTTAGGCAAGTGGATGGAAATAGAAAATATACTGAGTGAGGTAACCCAATCACAGAAGAACATACATGGTATGCACTCACTGATAAGTGGATATTAACCCGAAAGCTCGGAATAACCAAGATACAATTCACAGACCACATGAAGCTCAAGAAGACGGAAGACCAAGATGTGGGTGCTTCGGTCCTTCTTAGAAAGGGGAACAAAATACTCAGAGGAGCAAATACTGATGTGATGTTATGTTGCAGAACCATGCCAATAAAAACAGCTCTGTGGTCACATAAAAATTGGCAGGGAGATGTAATCACTGTGGGTAGTAGTGGCATGGCAGGTATGAGGTAACCAACCATCTTCTGTTTGAATTCGAGGCCTGTTCTCCAGTAGGGATTTCAAATAAGGTACAGTAAATAGAGTAACAACAATAGCAACAACAGAAAACCTCGTGGCCTTAGCAGTTACAAGCCTTAGGGAAGGAAACTTACTACTGTTGTTTAGCTAAATCAACATGGTGTTCACCTGCCTTTTAAACCTCTATGCTTATAATCTTATTTAACAAATACTACATTCATCCTTAATCAGATAAACCTCTTTTCAATCAACTCCAGCTAATGCAAAGATTATTTTGTGCTTAAGCTTCTTTTTAAAGGGAATGATTTATGTATCTGCGTGTGCCTGCTTGAATGTCTATGCATTGTGTGCATGTAGTGGCCAGAAAAGGGTGTAAGATTCCCCTGGAACAGGAGTTAACACGTGGTTGTGAACTGGATGATAGGGATGCTTGGAACAGAACCTGGATGTTCTCTGCAAGATCAGCAAGTGTTTTGTTTTAATATTTATTTATTTATTTATTTATTTATTTATTTATTTATTTATTTATTACGTATACATCATTTTGCCTGCATATATGCCTGTAGGCCAGAAGACGGCACCAGGTCTCACCTCAAATTGTTGTGAGCCAGCATGGGGTTGTAGAGAATTGAGCTCAGGACCTCTGGAAGTGGGGTAGTACCCCTGTAGAGGCAAAGGGGAGGGGGATGGGAAGAGGGGTTTGCAGTAGGGAGACTGGGAAGGGGAACAAGATTTGAAATGAAATAAATAAAATAATCAATAAAAAATAAAAAAAAATAATCTGGAATGATTGAGTGCTCAGTCTTAAACAGGACATTGATACCACCTTCTCTAAGGCTCAGGGAATATTGCCACAAAAGAGGAAAAGCAAGTGTGCTAAAATGCTACCTACTGGGTATAACAAAACTGTTGCAATTCTAAGTGCATAGTTGCTGTGGTTGTCTGCACTGGACCTGAACATGGCTGAACTTGTCAACAGTCAGTCGTGAATGAGGAAGGGGTTTATGGGATCCTACCCATCCCTGTTGAACTATTGTATTCTAAAACATTCTACAGTAGACAGAGTCATTATTTTCAGATATATTCCATCGGTTTCAATTGATAATTCTTATAATTAGAGTGCTTGTTAGTCTCAGCTGCAAATGTGACACTACCTAGAATAACCTGGGAGAGGATCTTAGTAAGTCATTATCTAGATATGGTTGGCCTGTGGGCATGTGTGTGGGAGATTGTCATGATTGTTAACTGATGGTTGGAGACCTATTCTGAATGGAGTGGCATCATTTAATGGCCTCAGCTCTGAACTATATGAGTAGAGAACTTGGATGTCTTCTAACCTATTAAGCGAGGAAAGATATATGCATTTATTTTACTTTGTATTTGTCTGTGGACATGATGTGACTGGCTGCTCTGAGCCCTTGCCACGGTAACTTCTCTGCTATAATGGACTGAAACCTAGAAATGTAAGCTGAATAAACTCTTTTCCACCTGGACTGCTTTTTGTCAGTTTTGTTATTGCTATCTTAGCAACATAAATGAAGCTAGGGCAATGGTCATGTTGGTTTATTTTGATTTTAACATGTTGATCAGTATTAGCTATTTATAAAACAAAGTTCCACAAACCTTAACTTGGATGGAAAGATACAAATGAGACAATGTTTTAAAAACTAATTAAAAGTATTAGAATTAATGAATGTTTAGTCTAAAAACACAAATGAAAATAGTATCAAGATTAAACATATATACATATATTAATATTGTTCTTACTTGTATTCTGTCTTATTTACCCCTAGGTAAATCTGTAGGCTATGTGCAAATTATTATATTTATCTTGAATAAAGCCCACAGAATCAAATGATTCCTATTAATAACACTCTTCACAAGTTGAATTAGTACAAGTGCCTCCTGGGAAGATTACAGTGAAGATCTACTTAGGCTGTTAGAAGCTTGATTTTGGAAGAGCAGTATGTGTCCTTAACTGCAGAGCTGTCTATCCTCGAGCTTCTCATAAAGTCTTTGATTTCAGAGCTGACCACTTACTATATGATAACCAATTGTGAGTCTCTTCTTATGGGAAAACTATGATCTTGCTCTTAGCATTCTTTAGTTGCTTGTAGTTCATTATCTAGTGTTGAACACCCTCCTCACCAATAAAACTCCCCTTCCATGCTAGAATGTCTGTTGGTGTCTTTCAGGTCTTGTTTAGGCAGCCATGTTGACAAGACTTTAAGAGTGTAGCTTCTCTGACATTTATACAGACTGAGTAGGTTGCATTGATATATTTAGGGATATATATATATATATATATTCTTATGTATCTCATGTGTGTGTGTGTGTGTGTGTGTGTGTGTGTGTGTGTGTGTGTGTGTGTGTGTGTTGGGAGCCGCCACCCCCCAGATGCTGAGATCTCTATAGGTCATGAGAAAATGAAGCCAAGAAGAACTAGAAAATATTATGACTACTCCGAGAGCTGAATATGAAACCACAAAGATCAAGGATACCCTGTTGTTGTAAAAGTACAACTGAGTCGCTGTGACTGAATATGAAACCACAAAGATCAAGGACACCCTGTTGTCGTAGAAGAACATCTGAGTCACTGTGACTGTGGACTGAGCCCACCCCCTCCCATTTACCTCACACCCCCTGTTCCTCCCCACCTCTGAGTTTCCCCCTTTTTGAGTATTGTATAA
>CM052708.1:9134803-9164803 GCA_028551405.1 Uromys caudimaculatus
AGGACTCACAGTCAGTCACATAAAGGATTGTTGAGAGGTATTACTCAGAGACGGGCAACTTCCCAATTGCATTGATCAACCTAAGACAGAGAGTCCTGAGAATGACAGGATTACTCAGAGACGGGTAAGACAATGACAAGATGGGATGACCTAAGACAGAGGATACCTAAAAAATGATAACAATACCTTTCACTGATGCCTGCGCCATTGTCCCAGTCAGACCAGGAGCTTTGACAATTCCTTAAGAGGTCCGATTGGCCTTATTCATACATAGAAAAGGGGGAGATGTTGGGAGCCGCCACCCCCCAGATGCTGAGATCTCTATAGGTCATGAGAAAATGAAGCCAAGAAGAACTAGAAAATATTATGACTACTCCGAGAGCTGAATATGAAACCACAAAGATCAAGGATACCCTGTTGTCGTAAAAGTACAACTGAGTCGCTGTGACTGAATATGAAACCACAAAGATCAAGGACACCCTGTTGTCGTAGAAGAACATCTGAGTCACTGTGACTGTGGACTGAGCCCACCCCCTCCCATTTACCTCACACCCCCTGTTCCTCCCCACCTCTGAGTTTCCCCCTTTTTGAGTATTGTATAAAAGTAGATGAGTTTTGAAAATTAAAGGAGACCTTGACAAAGAGCTTGCTTGGTCTCCTTCTTCTCTCTCTCGCCCATTCTCTCCCACAGGTCATGGGGTCTCCTCGGGTTTCTCTCCAATAACTGGTCCTGCTGGTCGGGGCATGTGTGTGTTGCAACAATTAAAGAAATAAAGGCCATGGTGTTCAGAGAGAGAAACAGAAGAGTTGGAGGAAAGGGAAGGGGGAAAACATTACATTATATTTTAATTTCAGAAAAAACAAAATTTAAGTTATATTGAATGTTTTTAGAATAATGGTTTTTGAATGAATTATTAGGTAAGATACCTGAGTGTGTTGGAGCATCACTTTCATATCCACTGTTTGGAAGAAATTAGATAATAATAATAAGTCAAAAGAGACCAATTATGAGGAGGTTGCCATATTGAAGACCCAATGACCTGAATTCAGGTCATGGAAGTAACAATGGATAAAGATGTATTGATGAAGTCATTACAAAAGGAAAAGAATAGGATGTAAATGGTACCCTCAGAATTGTCTTTGGCTTACTTCTTATAGTATATTATCATCCAAGTTCATCCATATTGTTGCTAATGGAGACATTTCCATGGTGGAGTGACATTCCATTGTGCTTGCTCATCATACCAGTACAATCTAAAACAAACAGAGAAAAGTTGAACTTTGTAAGGGGAGGGTCTGTTGCTAACCCTGTTCCCCATTTGGTCCTTGATTTGTCAATGAAGAAGGCTGGGGGCCAATTGCTGAGTGAAAAGTGCAAGTGGGAATTCCCTGTCCCAGGAGCAAAGGGCAGATGCAAGGAAGGATAGGGCCTTTTTCTGTTGTGCTTTGGAGGAAGAAGGAGGCAAAAATCATGTAAGGCCACAGGGGAGCTAGGGCCTGTGGCCTCCACTAAAGGTGGGTGGCCAAGGATGTTTGGCAGGGGCTAGGTGGAGCTAGCCACTACGTTTAGGGCAGGAGGAGAAAAGGAGATAGTTAATTGGTAAGGACAAACTTTTCCAGCTGGGAGTTATCTGTGCCCAGCAATTGTGCTTAGTAGGCAAGTTAAAGTAACAAAGCTATGAGTGTGTCTTTTATTTGCAGCTTCAAGGGTCTCAGCTGGGAGCTAGTAGAGTGACCTCTCCCAGAGCAAAGATGGGTAGAAAAGGAAGCCAGGTTAGGCCTGGTGACAGATGATCCTGGAACTAAAGGCAGAAAAAACAAAAGGGTCTCAGAGAGGCTAAGTGCGTGGTCCCGGGCAAAGGTAGCGAGCTTTTTTTTTTTTTTTTTTTTAAAGATTTATTTATTTAATGTATGTGAGTACACTGTTGCTCTCTTCGGTTCCGCTTGCTCCGGCCCAAAGATTTATTTTTTATTATTATTATATGTAAGTACACTGTAGCTTTGCTTCAGACATACCAGAAGAAAGCATCAGATTTCATTATGGATGGTTGTGAGCCACCATGTGGTTGCTGGGATTTGAACTCAGGACCTTCGGAAGAGCAGTCAGTGCTCTTAACCACTGCGCCATCTCTCCAGCCTAGTAGTGAACTTTTAAAACTACATGCAGCAGAACTTCTCCAAGCAAAACTTAGAAGTTATTTCCAGGAAGTTGGTGCAAGGATGGGCGGTTTGGGGTGAGCAATACAAGCTTTCATTTATGAATTGAGTAAGTTCTGATGGTTTCACATTATAAGCTAACAGTAGTTAATAGCACTATGTTGTATACCTGACATTTGCTAAGATAGGATGTATTAAGCTTTCTCCATAATAAACTAAGAACAAGCAAAGTAAGAAAAAAAAAAAAAAAGAGGTAGCTAGCTATGTATTGTGGTCAATACGTAAATTAACTAGATGGACACATATTTTATGTGTATATAATCATAGTCTGTGCTTAAATGTTCATAATTTTATTTCTAAATTATACCCCCAAAAAGTTAAAACTGAAAAATGGGTGGGAAAGTAGGGCAGAGGAAATGGGCTTGACTTTCAAAGGATCACATACTTGGTAGGATGATAGGCTTGAATATGGCACTGAGTATGATAATCTCACAGAAATTAATCAAGTATTTGAGATGAATAATGACTTTAGCTTTGGACAACTTACCTTCGAGGGGTTCCTGGGACATTGGCTTGTCAAGACCTAACAATAATAATGAAGTCACTGCACCATTTATCCAGTACTTGTTGCCAGGCTCGGGGCAGTGTGCATTTTCTTCGACTTAATGATGATGAAAGTGAGGTTTATTTAAGATAAATAATTTGGCCCCTGAGTGGTGACTGGGAGTCACACACATATATCCTGACTCCCTGGACTCTCTATTCATCCTTAGCTGTGAGCCATATGGCTTGTGGAGCTCAGAGGGATGCCAGGGGTAGAGACAGGGATTTGAGAGCTATTAGTTTCTAAGTGATCCCTGCAGTTGTATAAGAAGATGAGTTTTCCTAGGGAGAGATTACAGAAGGAGAATGTTGGCTGAACACATCTATACAACTTAAGCAGAATAAAGTGATTATAGACATTTAATGTCATGCAACATTGTAAGACTGCTCTACATTGATTTCCTGTTGCAAGCAAATGGCTTTCTGAATGTAATGATGTGTCTTTGTTCAGTATAGTTCATCTCTCATTTAATCTTTGGGGATGGAGCCAAGGTAATAATAGATATGACTAATTCCTTCCTTAAGAAATACAGATGAAGAGGTGACCTTTTGCATTTCCTCTGATGGCAGGTTAAGAGGAAAAGATAGGGGTTGGATGTGTTTCTTTTTCCACATAAAGTTGTGACCACTTCTTTATTTCTCTTACCATAGCTAGAGTTATTCCATCTTGATCAGGATGAGAGCAGAAAAAAAAAAAAAAACTATTGAAAACTAAACTTAAAAAAATAGTGCAGATTTTTGATGTTACTCTACAGAATAATTTGAACTTATTATAGTCATTGTAAAATAATGATCTAGAGATGCTTATTGTTCTTTTTGGGTCTTCAGTCTACTTTTCTATTTTTTGGGAAGTGTTGAAAATCTTTCCCAATCATGATAGAAATGACAACAAATTTAAAGGATGCAGAGATCTCCAGCATGCGTCCTCACTGCCTCTATGCTATAATATAGACTCTCGGTTCAAATAAAATACGGTATTGAACATTATTATTATGGAAGGTCAGGGATGCTTTTGGACCTTATAAGTGAAGACTCTCTCATAAAAATAAGAATATGTTTGGAATAGGAAAGTGAACTGTAGTAACGTGTACTCCGACTTCACTTAGAGGCAAAAACAGGACCTCAGGATATTTTAACTCAGTTCAGGACTTCATGATATAATTGGATTGAGGTAGAACTTGGGTGTAAAAGGACTTTTGTCTTGTAAAAGATGGAGACTTATTGTCTCATAGTTCTGAATAACAGATGTAAAAATTCCAGGTATTGAGAGCCTGCACTGCCCTGCATGGCTTAAGGAAAAACCACTAGGAGGCTCTGCTCTGGATAGCTTAAGGGAAAACTACTGGATTCTCCTAGCAGTTGTTAGATGTGTACATTCATTGACTTGAAATTGCAAAACTTCAGTCTCTCCAGTGATTGGTGAAACTTTTCCTGCTTCTGCTTATAAGAATATATATTCACAAAATTATTATGTAATTTATATATAAATATATAATATAATTTATAAAATTTATATAAGAATTCATATATATATATGAATTCCTTGGTTATATAGAAAAGACTCTTCTCATGACTTTTAAATATATGAAAAGACTCCTTTTCCTTTTTTTTCCTGTTATTGAAAATAGATCTTTTCCTCCCATAATACACCTTGATTATAGTTTTCTGTCCCTCTACCCTTCCTGGTTACTGTCCACCACCCCTGCCATCCAGATCCATGCTTTCTGACTCTCATTAGAAAACAAACAAGTTTCTAGGAGATAATAACATAACAGCATAAAATATAATAAAATAAAATTTAATAAAAACTAATGCGTCAGAGTTGTACAAGTTAAACCAACACAAGATTTATAAAAGTCCAAGATAAGACATAAGAATGAGAGGCCACCTCATTGAAACACTCCGTAATCCCATAAAATCACTAAAATGAAGGCTATAGTGTGTATACAGATGCAGAACCATGCAGGCCCTCTGTGTTCTGCCTCAGTCTCTGTGAGTTCATATGGATATCAACCGTGTTGATTTAGACAGCATTGTTTCCTTGGTGCCCTCCACCCCTCTGGCTCTTTCACTCTTTCTGCCCCCTCTTCTGTGAAGTTCCTTGAGCCCTGAGGGCAGGAATTTGATGGAGACATCTTATTTCGAGCTGAGTGTTCCAAGGTCTCTCACTCTCTGCATGTCTGGCTGTAGGTCTCTATGTCTGCTCCTACCTGCTGCAGGAGGAAGCTTCTCTGATGGCTGAAAAGGGCACTGAGGATCTCTTTCTTAATTCGGCCATGCTCACTCAAAAAATTGTTAGTTTGCTAACGTGTTTGAATCAGTTACTCTCCTTGTGATTGTGACACTGGATACAAACACACTTAAAGGAGGAAGGTTTACATTCCAAACAGGAATAGTCTGTCATGATCTCAGGAGGCTGAGGCAGCTGGTCACATCTGCAGTCAGGAAGCAGCATGAGATGAATGCTTCTGCTCAGGTCATTTTCCCCTTCCTATTGTCCAGCCTGGATGGTGCTTCCCATATTTAAAGTTCAGCTTTCTGTGTTCATCGACCAAAGACAGGCCCAGATGTGCATTTCCATGGTGATTCGTAATCCTATAACTTTGATGATCATGGTAAACAATCCAGGTCTCCATTGGTGATTGAGACAAGTCTCAAGTTGGGGCATGGAGTCTCTTGTGTGTGACCACTGCTCAGCATATTAGAGCTGATATCCTTTAAGTCCTTTGGTCAGAGTTTCACATTTTCAGCACGGATGAAATAAAAAACCAGATGTCAGCAATCTCCTTCCCTGTTTCTCACTCCAACGAATTCTCGGACACCAGCTCAAACTCCCTTAGAAATCTAATGCCATGCATGACCAAATCAGAGTTTCATAATCAATTATCTTTTTTTTTGTTTTTGTTTTTTTGGTTTTTCAAGACAGGGTTTCTCTGTGTAGCCCTGGCTGTTCTGGAACTCACTCTGTAGACCAGGCTGGCCTCGAACTCAGAAATCCACCTGCCTCTGCCTCCCAAGTTCTGGTGTGTGCCACCACTGCCCGGCTATAATCAGTTACCTTACTCACCATCAAACAATGCTAAACAATTTCACAATACAGTCTAACAAGAGGCTAGACGGAGCTGAGAGTCACAAGTCATAAAAGGGGCTTTCTAAATTCCTTTCTTCCCCAGCCCCTTTAAATATAAGGTTTTAATCCAGAACTCCTGATGAAATAACTGTGAGGTTTTCATGTGCTTCATCCCTACTCTATACATGGCAGCATTCAAATCCTTGGCCACACTTCATGTTACACTCTTGCCTGTGATATGGCTCATGCAACCTTCTACATACATTGCACATTTTTGTTTCCTTTTACTATTACCCTTGGAATAGCTTACTATGTGCATTTTATAAAGAGTTCAAGGCTTTTGATCATCATTGTTATTAATCTCTTTGCATAGATACTGAATAATCATGAGGATTAAACAATCTCTTCCCATCCCTAGTAATCTTTCTTTCCCATACCCTTTCCTAAGGATTGTAGTTTAGCTGATTTAATTCTGCGTTCCTGAAGTCCAGCTGAGAGCCTTTGATGTAGGGAGAACTGAGGGCTAGCTAGAGAACACTAGGGGCTTGCAAAACAGAGGCAGGAAGATGTTAATCTGAGAATCACTTACCTGCATCATTCTTACTAAGGGCTGTCATTCATATAATGGACATTCTTTCATCATCCCTTTGTGAACAGCGGTGAGGATTCTGGGTTAAAATGGAGACACACAACTCTTAATTAGAAGACAAACAGCTATGCAAGGAAACACGAAATATGAGATAACTGCAAAGAAAGTCGGCAAGTAGCCAAGATGAGAGTGGTGGGGGCTTCGTGGAGATGCTCTTAGGCAGTATGCTCCAGGGATGCCTCTTCTGAGAGGTGACACTCCAGTGCAGAGCTGGAGAATGAGAATGATAAACAAGCCTGAAGCATGAACTGCTGAGAACAGGTCTTAGTGGGCAGAGAGGGGAAGAGTGCCTTCCTTGTGAACAAGACAGAGGCCATTGTGAAGTGAACATGGTGAACTGCTGGAAGTGTGGATGAGACTGGTCTAGAAAGGCAGGAAGCTGGAACAGCCAGCCCATACGGGGACTTGTCAGCCATGTGTCTTGATTCAGGTTTTGTTCATATGATGATAGAATGTTCCTGAATGGGCCATGGACAAAAAAAGAAAAACAAACAAACAAACGAAACAAAAAAACCTGATCCCTTCAAAGAATATCTAGAGCTGCTTCTCTATGCTGTAATGCCAATATGGAAAAGCAGGTGCATTACACAGATAGATATGCTTGTTTTGAATCATTGAAATGACCTGGAAAGTCAGCAAATAGAGCTGTCTATGATAGCATAGAGTATTATTAAAACTGACTTCAGAAATGTATGAAATGTGGGTAAGGATTAAGAAATGTCTGCTCCTTCACATATAATGTAATGCCTTGGTGGAATTCTTTATTGTAGTAGAAGCTAAAACAAAAATATATGGCAGACAATCCAAAATAATTTACATAAAACACAGTGGAAAGTGACTGAGAGGCAGACAATTCTGGAAAACACTCACTGCAGGAATGCTGCCAAGGGACGTGATGGTCGATATCGATTATATAGACTTGCCATGGATCGGTTCAACCAGACATTCTGAAAATTGAATTGGATTTTTCTTCCTGAAATGATGTTTTTGAAGCCATGCCAAATGTAATTGCTCTCCCCACCCATGCAGGTTTAGGACATAATCCTTAGATATTTATAATGTTGGTCACAGGAAATTCTTTTTCTGTGCCCAGAGCAAACTGATTACATTTAATCATTGTATTTGACAATTTTCCTCACTTTATTAATATGACATATTGTGAAATAGTGTGTGTATAGTATGCAGTGCAGTGTGAATATTGATTATGCATTGTTGAGAGGGAAGAACAAAAAATATTATAAGATGTGTAAGTAAGATGAGTTTATAATTTATCATCCAATCCTAAAATGTTTTAGTCTGCATTAAGTAGTTTGTTTTCTCTTGTCTAACAGGCTTAAATTGGATGTATCCTGAGCAAGGAAATGTTGCTGACAGTAGGTATTTGTTTAAGAGACAGAGTCAGAACTAAGCTTTGCAATTAGACATGTGCTTAGCATAATGGGTTGCAGAATGGAATGGATAGAGATTGGGAGCTTAAGGAGAGCTCTTGTGGTAAAAATAATATGCAGTGTATTAAAGATGACTAGACTGTTGTAGCTGTCTCCTGAGAGGCTCTGCCAGAGCCTGACAAATACAGAGGCAGATGCTCACAGCCAACCATTGGACTGAACATGGGATTCCCAATGGAGGAGTTAGAGAAAAGTCTGAAGGAGCTGAAGGGGTTTGCAATCCCACAGGAAGGACAATAATATCAACCAACCAGAGCCCCCAGAACTCCCAGGGACTAAGCCCCAACCAAGGAGTACACATGGAGGGACCCATGGCTCCAGCCACATATGTAGCAGAGGATAGACTTGTCAGGCATCAATGGGAGGAGAGGTCCTTGGCTCTATGAAGGCTTAATGCTCCAGTGTAGGGGAATTCAAGGGCAGGGAGGAGGGAGTGAGTGGGTAGGTGGAGGAACACCCTCATAGAAACAGGGGGAGGGGGATGGGATAGGGAGTTTCCAGGAGTGGGGAAAAGTGGGAAAGGGGATAACATTTGAAATGTAAATAAAGAAAATATCCAATAAAAAAAAGAAAGTTGGTCAAGTATAATCTTTGACCCTGTTTTAAAAGCCCCAATTATCTATCCAATGATGATCGAAGAAGTTATTATCTTATGACATGGGAGTGAGTATATATATATATATATATATATATATATATATATATATATATATATATATGTATATATATATATATATAGTATATTAACTGTAGTAAGAGAAGGAAGACATGATGACCACAAACATATGTAAGCTTTCATATAGCTCAGAAAGAACAATGTACTATTGCAGGCAGGTCTGAAAATATGAACAGTACCAGTGGGTACGGGAGGATAAATGAAATGGAGGGTGTTTGAATAGGAGAATAGTAACTTCAAGGTCTTTGCAGGTAATAGCTTTTCTGAGATATGGTTCTTCTTCGCCAACTCATGTGATGCTTCTGATGTTCAAAAAATGTGTCTTCTCCTGATTGTTGGTCCCCCCAATAATAGTTTTCATGCTCTCAATAGAAAGTGAAATTTAGAGTCAGCAGAGGGCAACCTTAAATTGAAGATCTTTACAGTCATAAACTGGGTCAGAAGAGAAAATTCTCTCCACCCTTATCAGACTTATTAAATTAATTCCTTTCCCATTCTTTTGTGTCTGTTGTTTAATCACATGCTAAAGAGATTGCCTTGTTGTTTAAAGTGTAAAACTGATTCAGAAAGAAGAAAGGAAACGAAAGGACAGGAAGGATTGGCTTGAGCTTCTTGTCATCGTTTGGGCCAGGCTGTTACTACCTAGAGACCCTGTTATCACTGACTCTGCTGGCTTTGATGGTCTGTGTGGTCTCACAGTCTGCGGTGGCTTAGGTAGTGAATGTAAGCTCACTCTTCTTACTGCTCCACACAATTGTTTGCATACCTCGTGTTTGTTTGTGGTAGATTGAAATCATATCTTTCCCGTGTTTCTCTCTGACTTATTACCTCAACACAGGATCTCTAGCTGAACCAGAGGCTTGTTGTTCTGAGCAGACTGACTGGCCCACGCTATAGGAATCCACTGTCCTCACTGCCACTGCTGATGTTACAAGTGCTCATACCCAGCTTATTGCAAAAGTGCTGGGGATTCAAGTTCAGGTCTTCATTTCTCAGCTTCCCCAGAAGTGATTTTAACTGATGTGGGCTGAGGCAGGATTAAGAAAATAGCAGGTATGAATAAGCAGAATATATTTACACATTGGGTGTACATTAGCTTTAGGGGATATCTATGTTGTGGACAAAAGTTTACCTTCAGTTTAGTCATCTCCATTTTCACAAGGTTTTGATATGTTAAATTTTTTACAGGCCATCTTTTCTTCATAGTCTTGAAACCCTTCAAAGTTTCTTCTCTGAACATGATAGTTTCTCCCTTAACTCGTGCCGATTTCAAGTTCTTTTCTGTTCTCTCTACAGTGGCTTTTTTATGAAAGTAAAAGACAGAGTATTATCAGGGAAGACCATTTATCTATCTCAAGCTAGAGCCTGGGCAGCACTAGCACAGACAAGGTTGTGCACAGGTGCCTTTGTAGACACAGTCAAGGACTGAGAGTCACCCTGGGGTGCATCTGAGAACCAAAGGCTTGTGAAAAGTCAGTCTTATCCTATTTTGTCTCAACAGCTTAGAAATTTATCTCCCCTTTAAACAGGAGTGATGCCTGCTTCTCACAGCTTGACAGCCTGCTAATGGCAGAAGGACCTGGTGACAGGATTGATTTTACATGCTTTATTCTGGCTCCTTAAGATCTCAGAGAAGTTTAGTAGATCCCAGATAATACAGGTAATAACTAGAAGAGCTACACTTGAATCTGCTCACTTCTTTGGATAGACAAGTGTCTTAGCCAGGGTTTCTATTCCTGTACAAACATCATGATCAAGATGCAAGTTGGGGAGGAAAGGGTTTATTGAGCTTACACTTCCATGCTGCTGTTCATCATGAAAGGAAGTCAGGACTGGAACTCAAGCAGGTCAAGGAGCAGGAGTTGATACAGAGGCCATGGAGGAATGCTGCTTACTGGCTTGCTTGCTTCTCCTGGCTTGCTCAGCCTGCTTTCTTATAGAGTCCAAGACTACCAGCCCACAGATGGTACCACTCACAAGGGACCCTCCCCCCTCGATCACTAATTGAGAAAATGCCTTACCTCTAGATCTCATGGAGGCATTTTCTCAACTGAAACTCCTTTTTCTGTGATAACTCCAGCTTGTGTCAAGTTGACACTCAAAACTAGCCAGTACAATTGACCCGTTGTCAACTTGAAACACAAACACATCACTAATAAGCCTAGACCTTTACTTCCTTATTCATCCCCAAGATCTAAATAACTTTAAAAGTCCCACAGTCTTTGCAAATTCTTACATATTAACATTTCAGTCCTTTTAAAACATCCAATCTCTTAAAATTCAAAGTCTTTTAAAAATTCAAGGTCTCTTAACTGTGGGCTCCATTAAAATACCTTCTGACTTCAGGAGGGAAAATATAACAGGACACAGTCACAATCAAAAGCAAAACCAAACTCCAACTGTCCAATGACTAGGATCCACTCATGATCTTCTGGATTCCTCCAAAGGCTTGAGTCACTTCTCCAGCTCTGCCCTTTGTAGTACACACCTTGTCTTCTAGGCTCCAGATGTCTGTAGTCCACTGCTGCTGCTGTTCTTGGTTGTCATCTCATGGTACTGGCATCTTCAAAACACTGCTGTCTTCCGCTGCAACTAGGTTTACCAACATCCTCTCATAAGCTCTCTTCATGGTGCCAAGCCTCACCTCCTTTGCATGACCCCTTCAGTCCTGGGCCTTCAATTGCAACTGAGGCTGCACCTTCACCAATGGCCTTCTGCGGCCTCTCACAGTGCCCAGGCCTCTGCTGCTCTTCACGACCCCTTCATGTCTTCAAAACCAGTACCACCTGGGTGACTCTTACACATTACCAAGCCCAGCCACAGTACAAGGTACAACCTTGGCTATCTCTGGAACACAGCCTCTTTGTGCTCTCAGTAAACACCTCCCAGAAGATGTCACCTCAATGATGCTGGTCTCTTCTTAATCACCACTAATTTCTTAGCTCCAGCTAACCAGCATCAATAGTCCCAGCAACACAATGGTTTTGCTTTAGTAGTTCTGGTATCTTGTTATTCACAACTGATTTCTTCAGCCTCAGCTAACCAAAACCACGGAATCTTAAGTCAAACTAGCAATGGCCCTGATAAGAGTCTTTAAGATTTCCTCTGAAATTTCACAAGCCGGGCCTCCATCTTTTGCACTGTTCTCAACATTATCTTCCAACCTCCTGCAGAACATTCTACAGAGCTCTTAACATCCCAATGACTCTTCTAGCTCAAAGTTCCAAAGTCCTTCCACAGTCCTCCTCAAAACATGGTCAGGTTGTCACAGGAATACCCCACTATACTGGTACCAATTTGTCTTAGCCAGGGTTTCTATTCCTGCACAAACATCATGACCAAGAAGCAAGTTGGGGAGGAAAGGGTTTATTTGGCTTATACTTCCATGCTGCTGTTCATCATGAAAGGAAGTCAGGACTGGAACTCAAGCAGGTCAAGGAGCAGGAGCTGATACAGAGGCCATGAAGGAATGCTGCTTACTGGCTTGCTTGCTTCTCCTGGCTTGCTCAGCTGGCTTTCTTATAGAATCCAAGACTACCAGCCTACAGATGGTACCACTTACAAGGGACCCTCCCCCCTCGAACACTAATTGAGAAAATGCCTTACCTCTGGATATCATGGAGGCATTTCTCAACTGAAACTCCTTTTTCTGTGATAACTCCAGCTTGTGTCAAGTTGACACACAAAACTAAGCAGTACACCAAGCCTCATATCAAATGTGTAATCATTTTATCCTGGTCTCCTTTAAAGTACGTGTCTTAGCAGACCAAGTAAATCTATTAGCTTTTTGTTGTTATTGTTGTTGTTATTGCTGCTGCTGTTGCTGCTCCTGCTGCTGCTGCTGTTACTTGGATTGGTAGGAAAGTTCTTAGTTAAACAGAAAATTATATTCTTTTAAATAAATGCTAATCATGAAATTACAGGTTTTGAGACTGTGCCAAACTTGGCTTTTTAAAGTTGATTTATCAATTGCTTTTATGTCACCTTATATTAAAGTCAGCTGCATTTTGCTTTTTTATAAATTTGAGCAAATGGAGTAAAGAAAAAAAATCTAATAAGATTTCTAAACTACAAAGGAATCAAATCGTGTTGGCGCACTTAGTTCAAATATGATCAATATAAAAAATAACACAGGAAAAGAAGATTAACATTATGTATGAGCTCTTAGCATATTTTCTTTTGAATTTTCACTGATAAAACTCAAGCTAATGCTTTTCTAGACTCTTTTCACAGTTGATTTTATGTCTTCAACCTGAAAATGAACTATATTGGTTCCATATATTTCTATTTAAAAAGATCTAATGCACTAGGTTGAAATTTCATCAAACGCATTTTCTATCCTAAATACAGTATTCAGAGTAAAACCACAAAATTTAAAACTATTTATCTAGTTTTAATATTTCACTTTTACATTACTAACTTGTCATTTAAATCCACAAATAAGAAGCAAAGCAGTAACACATACTATATAGTATAGAATATATAGTAATAGGCTAATCTACATAGATTTAATGAGAAATAATGTCATGTTTTTATTTCCACATAATCAAGAATTCAGAATAGTATTTATTCTATTGTTTTATCTGAAAGCATCTACATATTTTTTTGGGAGAAAAAATAAATTTTTGTTACACAAATATATTTTTGTTATATAGAGAGCTTCTAGTGTGATGCTTAACATTATTTAATTGTGATGATTATTTATTTGTGCCTTTAATTACATCAGAGGTTCAAATGAATACATATTTATATATGTGATGTGTATAAAATGTTCTCCCTCTTAAAATGATCCAAAATAAAGCCCCTAGACTTACGTCTTGAAAGGGATAACTGTTGCTCAGGCTCTGACAGCCGAGAGACGCCTTTCATTCTTTTCATAGGAAAGCAATTGCGCTGATACTGAGGTGTCATTGATAAACACAGGTTTCTTCTCTCAGGAGTCCAATTTAATAATTGTCATCCATGCCATTGTGGGACGGATGATACACTTAGCGTTTCCTCCAATGAGGTTAAGGGCACATTATCTTGCAAAAAGTGCCACTTTCAAAACTGTAAACAATGTTCATGTTCTTCTGAAGGCATTTTATCAATGGTATTGATTTGACCCAGAAACTCGATTTGCTAATGACTGCTTTGCTAAGTACATGTCATAGTCAAGTTTCCAAACCAGCAATTTTCAAATAAGTAGGTTGTGCATCGATCAACTCTTGTTCTTAAGACAACACATGCTTACTAAAGTGACGCTTTTTTAAACTGGTAAAAGACTATTTGTGGAAACATTATTGTTTTATTTCTGACACTATTTTTGACATGCTTTAAAAATTTATGCTGTTATGAAAAATATTCATTTTACGAACATTGTGAAGTTTTAATCCAGTAATACAAAAAGAATGAAGTATTAAATATTTAAAGCAAAGATAAACACACATTTCTAACATTTTTATCTGTAATGCTTTATTTGAACTCCATAAAGATACTAATTTTTATTTTTTAAAAATTATTTTTTCAGTTTTAAATATTCATTAGTGTTTTTCTGGCATGTATGTCTGTGTGAGGGTGTCAGATCTCCTGAAACTGGAATTATAGATAGCTGCGAGCTACCATATGAATACAGGGAATTGAACCTTGGGCCTCTGGAAGAACAGCCAGTGCTCTTAAGTGCTAAGACATCTCTCCTCTAACCATGCAATATTAATTTTTCTATAAAAAATTTTCATTCAAAGATGTAATACTAATATAGGACATTGTTGGTTATTAATTTACTAGGTCTTACTTTCAATAATTTGACTGAGTTTAATAGACAGTTGCATAAAATAAATGTGGACATTTCTGCTTGTGGACTAGAAAGATAAGGAAGGCTGAACACAGAGTTTGTTGTAAGACTGTAGAAATGTAGATGCTAAACCGGCAAAGTCTCACCAACAAGACTACCTGAACATGATCCAAAGGCAACAACAGTAAACACACTAATGTAGTGAGCAAAAGCCCAAGAGGCCTCAAGCCTAAGCAAAGAACTACAGGCAACTAAGAAGTGCTTAGAGCCCAAGAAATACGCTTCTTCAGAGAATAGCATAAAAGGATTATCCAATACCAGATGTGTAGCTCTGAAATTATACACGTAACACTTGCATTACATTTGTATTACAAATGTTCTATCTGTCTATCTATCTATCTATCTATCTATCTATCTATCTATCTATCTATCTATCTATTCAGCCAGCCAGCCAGCCACCCACCCACACCCACCTATCCATCCATCCATCCATCCATCTATTCAGCCAGCCACCCAGCCACCCACACCCACACCAACCCATCCACCCACCCATCCATCCATCCATCCATCCATCCATCCATCCATCCATCCATCCATCTAACTATCTATCTATCTATCTATCTATTTATCTATCTGTCTATCTACATTCAGAAACTCATGACAACCACTCTGCTGGGGTAAAATCCTCCAGATGTTTTGAGTTTCCATATTTCTTACAAAAAAAGCACTAATACACACACACACACACACACACACACACACACACACACATACACATACACACACACACACACACACACACACACACACACACACACTAAAAAATGATCCATGAATTTGAAAACAGAACAGAAGGTATATAGAATTGTTTGAAAGTAGCAAAGAGAAGGGGAAAAAGTGGAATTTTATTATAATCCCAGAAAAAAATTATTTTTAAGAAGTGGAATGGGAGCAAACACTATGAAGAGATCTGAGATATTACCCTAACTTGTAAGCTCACAGAATCAATTTGCTACAGCATCATGAAAGTTGTCAGAAGACTCAAGACCCCAACATCAGAGAAAAGAGGCTTGATTACTCCTGGGAAAACTGTTCCCAGGACACAGTTCCTTCCATTTCTCTAAAGTCCTATCCTAACAGGTGACACAAGAGAGCAAGGCATCTCATGTTTCAGCAAAAGTTACTAGGGTTACCAGAGAAAAACACTGACATTTGAAACTTAAGTGTTTTCTTATGGGCATTAAGCAAGTTTGACCTTTGTACCATTTCCAAAGACAGTCCTTAGGCAAATACCCTTCTGAAAATGAGCATTTATCCCAGGACACCGGTCCTTTTCTGTAAGAAATATGGAATCTTGAAACATCTGCAGGCTGCTACCCCAGCAAACTGGTTGCCATGATTTTCTAAATGTAGATAGGTTATGTTCACAGATCTGTGTCTGTGAAACAGAATTGGGTCTCAGTCAAGTTCAGAAATAAATGTCAATCCCTTAATGAGTTCACATTCCATTAATTTAGGAGGAACTAAAGAAGGGGGTGGAATTGCCAAGACTTTACACTAGTTTATTTTTTCTTTTCCTTTGTCATCAACTATGTGTACTGGCTGGTTTTGTGTGTCAACACAGGCTAGAGTTATCACAGAGAAAGGAGCCTTCTTTGAGGAAATGCCTCCATGAGATCCAGTTGTAAGGCATTTTCTCAATTAGTGATCTAGGGAAGGAGGGCCCATTGTGGGTGGAGCCATTCCTGGGCAGGTAGGCCTGGGTTCTATAGGAGAGCAAGCTGAGCAAACCAGGGGAAGCAAGCCAGTAAGTAACATCCCTCCATGGCCTTTCCATCAGCTCCTGCTTCCTGACCTGCTTGAGTTCCAGTCCTGACTTCCTTTAGTGATGAACAGCAATGTGGAAATGTAAGCTGAATAAACCTTTTCCTCCCCAACTTGTTTCTTGGTTATTATGTTTTGTACAGGAATATAAACCCCGACTAAGACACTATGTATCTAATAATTTAGCAAATAGCTTTCATATAATACCTACTCATGTTGCAAATATGCAAAGGGGACTTCAAACTCCAATTAAGGAATTTATCTCCAATTTAGAGTTTTTTTTTAAAGCAAACATTATTTTTCATGTGATACTCCATTGTGTATGCCATGCAGAATGATCATAGTTGAATTACATCTTTTCAAGTTAAAATGAGCTCTGTTAACATTATAATGTGATTGGTACCATAGTTTAAAATGTGATTAAAATAAGATTCTTAGAATATATTTCCTTTAATTGATTTTTTTTTTTTAATATTTGACATCTCATCTAAAAATATGTATCTAGATGCCATGGGAGTTTCTTTCACTCCTGGTTTTCTATTTAGGGTTTAATTAATAGAAAATTCTATTTGATGGAGGTCTAATCACTTACTTTTTAGAATATAGTTAGGAAATGTCCAGTAATTGACTACTTGTAGTTTAATGTTTTGCTCATTATCAGCCAAATGTCTTCATTTTCTCAAGTTACACTTTGTGAATTTCTACGTTTATTCATTTATAACACCAAAATAGATATTTCTTTGTTTCTCAAATTTAGCATTTTAACAGTATCATTAAGTGATATTTTTTAGCCCCATTTTTCTTCCTTAAATATTAAATATAATGAGCTTCACCAGATTCAAATAGTACACATCCATCATAGTAATGGGTTTTGGGTCATCTGCAGGGCTCTTCTCTTCCTGGCATTGTACAGACTGCACTGGTCCTCCTCATCCCCACAGCCACTGATTGGCTTTGTTACTATGCTGTTGCTTTCTCTGTAAAGTTACATAGAGATGAAGCATATAATATGTGTTTAAATTATTTGTTTAGATTCAATGAAAAATACCAGACAGAGCAATTTGAGGAAGGAAAGATTTATCATGGCTCAGTTTCCAAGAATTTCAGTTCACTAAGGCAGAAAGGGTGCTACAGCGGAAGCCTGTGGTGTGGGATTGTCACAAGGTGGCAGCAAACAGAAGTGGAGTGCTTGGGATGGGACTCATCAGGTAGAAGCTGTGCCAGGCAGCCAGGCCTTAGGCCCTAAAGCTCCTCCAAGCACTGGAAATAGCGCCACAGCTGGGACTAAGTGTGCAAACACACAAGGCTCTGGGGGATATTTTACCACCAAATCATAACAATTGTACTGCAATTCTTTTATCTGGCTTTTGAGACTTGTCCATTTGCTTGTATGTATTGGGCATTTATTCCTTTTGAACTATGAGGAGCATTCCTGTGTGTAATTCTTTTTTTCTTTTCCTCGAGTAGTTGGATGGATATTTTTTAATTGCCTCTACTTTTAGCTATTATGACTAAATGTTATACATGTTCATGTGAAAGCTTTTGAATAATCATCTATTTTCATATTTTGTAGACCATCTGTTTTTAGGGCTTCTGGTTACTCATTTCCTAGTTTTCTCAAACTGGTTTTACTAGCTTGTGTTCTCAACAGTAATGCACGGAGGTGGTTATTGCATGTCTTTGCTGACTTTGTATGTTCAGTCTTTCCATTGTACTGGTTAGAGGGTAGTTTCTCATTCAACTATCTAAATTCTCTTTGTATTTTAATCAACATAGTAATTGTACATATTTTTGTACTACAGTGCAATATTTCATTACATATATTTTTGTTTTTCTAAAACAATTCACATATCCCCCCCCCCTTTTTTTTCATGTACATTCTTTGGTGAAATATCTACTCAGACCTTTAGAAGTTTTCCTAAATTGTGTTGTTGTCTGACTACTGAGCTATATAACTTTTTCACGTGTTTGGATAGCAATTGTTCCAAGATGTAACTTTTACACATATTTTTTTTCTTAAATGATGTCTTCTCCTTAATACAAACTTTTGAAGAACAAAAGCTATGAATTTTGATCAGTTCTTTAATTTTCAAAATTGTAGCTAATTTAGAAAATCATAATATTTGGAGTCACTGTCAACAGTCACCTACATTCCTCTTCTGTTAGTGGCTCTTGGATTCTTCAGGTTTCAGCTCCTGTATATTGGGTGCCGTATGTGGGTGTCCACAACATTCACTTTGCTGACTATTCCCTCTGTTTCCATTGGTACAAGTATTGCCTTTTACTGATGCACTGCTTAAAAGAGTTTAATGTTTAGGATTCTTGGATTTCATCTTTGATCCCTCCCCCCCTCCCAATTCTCAGAGAGAAAACTGTTCACTTATGGTATGCTTAGTGGAGCTACATCATAACACCTAAGAAAACAAACATATTAGTTTAAATATTATGATAGTAATCACATTAAAACTAGGTAGGATGTTTTTTTCCTTGTCCTAGCCACTTATATTTTAAAGGAAACAAAGAACCCACTAAAATGTATTGGAAGCTGTGTCAAATTCTTTATGTGTTAAATTTCATTTGATAGAATGACTGGTTAAAGTATTGTTAATTAGGCACAGTGACACTATTTAATTTCAAATATTATTAATTCAATATTTCATGATTACTCCATTTAGAAAATTGTTATTTCCTTAAAAACCACTAGTTTTTAAAACTATATTTAATTTTTCTTATATCTAGACTTCATGTTGACATTGTATATTTATGATACAAATAGCAATAATTTGAGAGATTTTAAATATATATTAGCAAACAGATATACATGTATTCATTTTTACTGTCATCTGTAAAGGATTCATCTTTGAAAATTTCCAACTTTTTAAGCATTGACATATGTCCATGTTATAAAGGAAGGAAAGTGTTCTCTAAGGCTCAAGGACATTTCTCCAGAACATTAAGTGCTTCAAAAGCATCAAAGCTAGCAACTCTTATCTCCTAATTCAGAGATGTGAATCAAGTGCTTTTTAATGCACAGCTAACCTACCAGGGAAGCTTTACATTCTTGCCAAGGTTTCTTCTGTGAACTGGAAAATTCTTAGAATTATACATTATATATTTTTTTGCAATTCTTAGTTTAAAATTTTACCCACAAGCATATTTCAGTGAACTTTCAGTTCATATTTGTTCTATTGATTTTTTCATGTCTATAAAAACTATATGTTTGGAAAAAAGTTTATAATGTAAAAAATGGAAACATTTAAGTGCTAAATATCTCCATTGTCATAATTTTATCATTGCATAGTATATTCATACATTAAAGCAAAAAGAAAAAATAAATCTAGCAGTATATATGTGTCAGAGAAAATACACAAGTCTTAGCTTATAAAATGCTGAAAATAATATTTTAACCAACATGATAACATAGATTATTATGTGAACTTTCTCTGCTTTGAAGCTTGTAGTCTTTTCTCTAACTCAAGGGTAGGCTGTTGCTAATACTGAAAAAATAAAATTTCAATACCTTTTCTTATGTGATCATTTTATCTCTTTGCTATTGATATCAATTTTCTTGTCAATGATTTCAACTCTTCCTAAATAAGATCAGTTTAATTGTTAATTATTACTATTGTTTATGTATTTTTTTGCATGTACATATTGTGTTTTGATAAAACCTACATCTGTTTTCTCTCCTCCCATCTTCCCTGTCTGTCTCCTCTACTACTTCTTCCTTCTAACTACACCGAATTTTATTTTTACCAGTGGACACACTGAGTCTGTTTATCGTTGCCATACTGTATGGCCCTATTAAATAATGGGTCAGCTATTTGGGGCTATACCCCTGAAGAGAACTGACTCCCTTCACTCCAATAGCCATCAATTGAAATAATGGCTGCAACTAAATTCCTCAGGTACTTCAGCTTGATGTCCTAAGCACCTTTGCCACCATTATTAATGTGAGATGCTCCACAGTTCTTTTTGACATATAAAGTAGAACTCACTGCTTGTTTTGTAATCAGTCTGAATGAAAGAGAGAAATAATTTATTCTCTGTCTCTATTGTAATGTCAGGAATGAAAGGATAGACCTTGTCTAGGAGTTGGGTTTCATCTGGCTGTGAAGAGAAAAGACATTGCTTTGAAAATGCACTATTATCCGAAATGCTAGAGATTATCAACAACACCATTTAATTAGGACATCATCATGGGGTAGAACAACAAAGAGGTTCTATTATTGTCTGCTGTTTAATATCAATTTCCTTCTCCTCTTTGGTATAATAGCTGGTGATTATTTTCTGATGCAATCTGTGTGATAGGCTTAGAACTGAGATGTAGAATTTTCCTAAAACACATCTGATAAAAATATTTGTTTGCTCTTTTAGGCACTTCAGAAAAGCAATATTATTTGAAATATCTTCATATATTAGTCTCATAGCAGCATACAAATGTGGCACTCGAAACTTTAGAGGGGCCCTGCAGATGAGTTGCTTCACTGAAGAAGTTAGTTCAGGAATTCCAGGTTCAGAGGAGGAACCCTGGGCCTGTTGCCATGCAGCCAACTATGTTACTCTCATCGTCTCTAAATGTCTCCTTAATGTCTTGTGAACCACGAAATGCCATAAATAAAGTCATCTTAGAAATTATCTACTTGTTTCATTAAGCTTAGAATTTAAGTGCTCCTTCCCATACTATGGTGAGACTTAACCTTTATGAATTTAGTCCTTTACTGAGAGACCAAGGGGAAATGTATTGACTATTCAGTTTCTCCCAAAGCATGTCTGTAATTTCTACATTTCCAATATTATTCTTGAATTCATATTGTTTCACTAGATTTTGTTTCTTGATTTCTTCTAGTCTTTAACATTGTATACGGTGTCTTCTTGTTATTTAAAGTTTTATTTAGACTTTGGATTGACAAGACTGAAAGATATTTGTGGTGCTTGATTGTATCTGTATTGAGCTTCTGAAATGTAAACCTGATAATTAGAGATCATAGCATTGTCTGCCAGAAGTAAATCTCTTACACAAAAGGGTTGAAGAGAACTGTCCCTCATAAACACTCTTTATGGGAAGATATGTTAGGCGGTAGTGTTAAAAGTGTTATTTTAAACTGAGAGTTGTCTTATGGCTGCGAATTGCCAGCTTCATCAGCTGTTATTTAGAGCGTAGGTCTGAGCCAGCAGTGAGTTGTTGGCATATTTCATAGGTTATCGTGGAGTAATTTTCTAGTCTAGCTTGCCTTCTTCTATTTAGGTTATTGAAACTTCAAATATGGGTTTTGGATTTATAACTCCATTTTTATATCTTGAAAGGAATTTCATTTAAAAATGAAATAAATTATATTGGAAGGTTGATCTTAATACTAGCAAAGACTTTGAAATAAGTAATAATAGTCTTGACATTTCTGGGATTTTCAGATGCACAGAGAGTGTGATATATATATAGCAATAATAATTAAAGAGCATGACATTGTGAAGTTGAGTGGGAGTAGAGGAATACAGGATGGTTGTCAAGAAAGAGTGTGGGAGAAACTACATATACACATATATAATGAATAAAAGTCCAAAAATAGTAAAATAAATGTTAAAAACAGATAAAAGGCAGATATATTTATTTGGTTTTATTACTTGGAGCTTGAATAGCATAAAAATTTATTAATTTTAGAAGTGCATTTATTTTTTAGCAGCCTTCATTCTATCTTGCTTACTTGCTGTAGAATAATGTCACACCACTCAGTGATTGTCCCTATCTATCCAGTGACCTGAGCAGTGGGAGCTACAGACTGGCTTGCTGAGCAGGAGTTGCAGTCTTTGATGGGAAAGGGCTGGATAGTTGGAACAGGCACCAGCTGCCTTCAGACAGCCCTGCAACCCAAAGCTGGACAGCAGTGACCTCAGAATATGACACAGTCCTTTCACCTCTAAGCAGTGTCCTGTTCAATTTCTGTAAATGTAGGCCTGAGGCATCATCTCCCATGGATGTTTCACAGAACACTGTACTGCACATGTGCAGAACTTGCCAGGCCAACATCCCCCATTTCAGGCCACCAAGAGAGAGCAGTAGTCAGCAAGGTGACATAAAGCACCTCTGTGAGAAGCTGTTGGTCAGGTCTGGAATCAATCACTACCCAAGACACAGCTTTTGGAAAGTGGCCCAGTCTGGTTAATGAAAGTCCAAGACGGTGGCTCTGTGGAGTAGCAGACCTCAGCACAGCCTTAGCCAGAATTCCTGGAGGAAATGGCTCTTGTCTGCAGGCTTCTCAGTGCTCAGAGTGGTGCGAGCTGCCAGCAGAAGCAGCCTCTGTACATTCTGTAGCATGCTACCTAAGTGGATTCATGCTGTAACGATCGTGAGGTCTGCCTCCTCCTGCATTTGGAGAACTTCTACATCTCTGGATGTGGGGGTAAACTTCCGCATTACATTATGTTGGAATTTTAGTGCAGTAGCATGTGGATCTCTGTCTGACTAGCTGGGAATCTTGCAGAAACATCCATATCGGGATTTCAAGCAGAGATTTAAATGATGATCAGCATCTCCAATATATTTATAAATCTGAATCCCTTATCTGGGTTTGTGCAGCTATAACAAAATACTTGGGACTGTGAAGATTTTAAATAATATAAATTTATAATCTTCACAGTTAGGAGATATGGAATCCCAAATTCAGAAACTGCCAGGTTCGGTTGTCTGGAGAGGCTCCTGAGCCTCTCCCCCCTTATGCTTAAATATGGACAGGCTTCATCTTGTGCATGTAACCACAGTTGCCGTGACTTCATGAGAATGGTGGTCCTGTCCTATCCATGGATGCTGTTTTTCTCCTGTCTTCCTGAACCTCTGAGTCCTAAACCTTTTCTGGCCCTTCTTCCACTGAGGTCCCTGAGGCTCCAGAGGAGGGGATGTGATATAAATAGCATCCCGTTTGTAGTAGTGTCCATTGGCAATATCTGGATCTTGATTCAATGTATTAAAATAATGCTGCAAAAGCTATCCCAGTTTTAAATCAATCAATCAATCAACTTCACATCCCTTCTGCTGTTGCCCTTCCATCATTTCTGCCCAGTTCTTTCTCCCCAGTCTCCCTTCTCCTTCCCCACTTCACTCCTATTCCTGTTGTCTTCAGAAAAATGGCAGCCTCTGAAGGATATCAACTCACCTTGGTATATCAAGTTGCAGTCAGACATCTTCTATTGAGCCTAGACAAGGCAGCCCAGTAGGTGGAATGGGTTCCAAAGGCCGGCAGCAGAGCCTGAAAAAGCCCGTTTCCCTGTTAGAAGTTCTACATGAAAGATAAGTTACCCAACTGTCACGTATGTGCAGAGGACCTAAGTCAGTCCCATGCAACTTTTACTTTTTTCTTATGTATGTATGTGTGTGTGTGTGTGTGTGTGTGTGCATGTGTGCTTGCATGAGTGTATGCACTATCTGCACATAAAAAGTGCAAGTCAGAAGAGGGCATCAGATACTGTTATAGATGGCCATGAGCCACCATGTGGTTGCTGGGAATTGAATATAGGAAGAGTGGTCTTTCCAGTTCTCAGTTTTAAAAACTATTCTGGCTTTGGATATATTTGTGAGACAAATGAAGTGTGTTCAAAAGTAGAAAGGGTAATCCAAACACTTTACCTTTAATCAATGTGATATTCTAAGTGGGGGAGTCATGAAAGGCAGAATAAGGTAAGTTTTCTCTCTAGGAGAATGGAAGAGTTTGAAAACAATAGTGTTATCCTTGTTAGAAAGACAAAGGGGAGAAGACAGAAAGGAGAAATGGGAGGGGAAAGGGAAGAAGAAAATATGGAGAAGTGAGACAGAGAACTTCTTTCCTTTTCTTTACGATCCAGGAAGAACTAGAAAATGGAGTTCCTAACTCAGTTGGCACTTTTTCTTAATTCCAGATGTTACCATCTAGTGTTTTTCTTCCTTCCAATGCAGCATTGCATGCATGTTTTAAACCAAGTAACGACATGATCCACTTTCTTTGGATGTCTTAAATCTATACCTGTTCGTTACTCTTTGTCTTGGGTGGTGTTGAGCTACGAATTTTCTATGGACATAGTGGCTGAGCTTGGGATGAACCCAGGGCTTTAAGCCCACTACTGAAGCCACTATCATTGAGCTACATGACCTGATTTTGAAAGTGAGACTGTGAGAATATCAAATTTCTTCTAAAATAAACACAAAGGTCAAGGAAGGCTATGCCCTTGACAAAGTTGAAGGCATATGGTACTAAAATGTGACTGAATACCATGGTTGGTCAGTTAACCAACTGTTCTAGGTGACATCTTCTTGTCCCACATTGGCTGTGAGTCTGAAAAGCAGAGCTTCCAGGGAAGAAAGACCAGGATCAGAATTGGGTAGGTAGGATTCAGTTGGTTATGGCTAGCCAGAGTTCTCTTGTGCCCATGAATAGATATTGAGAACTAAGAATAACAATGACAAGAGAGGGGTCACAGATAAAATGAGAGGAGAAATGCCCTTCCCACAATGTTTTTTTATTACTCAACATTTTTCTGAGAAGCACTCTTGTAGGTGCTCTGGGAAAATGGAATCAAGGCAACAGTTTCAGTATTTAGGACAAAAACAAGATTGAAGGGTAAACAAAGATGAGTAGGGCTCTGATGGATTAGCTGGCATTTTTGGCAAATAACTTTCTTTGGTGCAACAGGAGAGAGCAGAGACATTTGTTTTCACAGACCGTACATGCAAAAACAAGGGAATAGAACACTCTGAAGTCAAGTTATCCCCGGCATTACATCATGCAATGAGTTATAGATCAAATCCAAAGCTGGGCTCAGGTTTAACATAAACTGTTTGCTAGAGGCAAGCATGCATGTGTCACTTCTGAATTTTGATTAACTTCCTGTCAAGAGATTATCAGTAGTCTCTGGAATCTAAAGACCCCTTTGCAGGCAGCAAGATTTACTTCTTCTGAGGGCAACATAACAGTAGACAAGTTGGTAATGCTATTGATGGCAGTCAATGTGTTCTGGGAAAATAAACATCAATCTACTAAGTCGGATGACAGCATGAGGTGCCAGAAGACTGTAACAGTACTCTTAACAGTAAGAAAGTGCAATTTCCCCTGCTGTGTTTTATGCCTAGCTTTATATGACTACTACATTATACAAATTAATATTTAATGTAGTTCAACATCATGCTTGTCAAAGAGTAGAACAGGATATAAAATGCTACAAAATCACACATTTTTTCTGTTTGACAGAGGGTAATATGGTCTGTTTCCCTGTTTTTCATTGCAGCTGCTGGGAGCTCAAGCTGGAGAGCTCTCACCACCAAGGGATTTCCTCTTGCAACAAATACTGTTATGGAAATCAAGGTGATTGAAGAGAAAGCAGTGTATCCTCCAGTGAGTCAAGATTAAACCTCTTGGACTATAAGACAGTGCTGCATGTGCTGAACAACGGAGTTAATACCATGCCTTTAAACACAGGTGTCTATTTTTCTTATGAAAATTAATTTTTAAAAAATGTTTTCAAAGAGTCGAGAATAATAAGACCAAGTAATATTTTGCTAGTTTTATATTTCCTCTATTGATAGGCTTGCTTCCTACCAATGGAGACAGAGGGGAAAGACAATGTTAAAACTTATAATCTTAAAGGGAAGATGGTTACAGTCTCACAGGCAGGTGGTCCTTAGAAGGTGGATGATGCATTTATTCCAGTTTTTAAGCTCTAAGGGGAAAATCAAGACCTCCTTTCCTTTTGGTCTTGTCTTGAATTTGGCTTAGTTTTCTTGCATTAGGAATGAGATTTTGCTTAGTAAAATCAAGCTGCTATGTATTCGATAAGAATGGAGAGCATTACTGAATATGACCAGTTTAAGCAAAAGGAAGCACAGACATTTTTGTGTCCTCGTCTGACTATATCCACTCCTCCATCCTGCATTTTTAGTCACATTTTCAGTGCTTATTATCAGCCCTCATGCATATCTAATCACACGAGTTTCCCTCAGAAGTATGTATTGATCTTTTTTTTATTTTTCCTGTAAAAATACTTTTTCCCTCTGTGCCCTGTTTGCTTGAATATTATCACACAAGTTTTAAATCCAGTCACTGTGTGGTAGAGATATTTGTCATTATTAACAAGATCTGTTGCTATGATAAAGTACTACAATAAAAAGCAATTTAGAGTGAAAGGCCTTATTTTGGGTTAAAATTGGCAACAAGTGGGGAAGGCATGGGTGACAGGAACCAGAATCTGAGAGATCTACACACAAAAAGGAGAGAGAAACAAGAGCAAGTGGGGCTGGATATAAAACCTCAACGTCTGTCCCCAGTGACATGCACTCTCCAGCATCCCATAACGTCCATAACCATCCACCAACTTGGAACAGCATGCTCAAACACATGAGCCTGTGGGATCCTTCCTCATCCCAGCTACAGAGCATCTAACTGCGTTCTAACTGGAGTGCTGTGAAACTTTATACCAAGTCTTTTTCTGTTTCATAAAATGACAATTTTAGTTCTATGGGTCTTCTTTTGAGTTATAATATAAAGTCTTGATGTTTGAATTGCCCATATGACACACGTGCATTTGCACAGCGGAAGGGATTATAAATTAGTATGTGAGAATCTCCTACTGGCTACTTATCTGGAGGAAATGAAATCAATCTGACAAAGCAACACTTGCATTCCTGTGTTTGCTCTAGTCTTACTCACATTAGGCAAAATATAGAAGCAACATAAATGTCTGTCAATAAATAAAACAATGTTCTATATACATTGTATAAATATATATATGTATCTATATATGCATATTCATAGCTAAGTAAAGTCTGACATTTGGTAATGTGGGCAGAACTGGAGAATATCTCATCAAATGAAATAAGGCAGACAGAAAGACAACTATTACACACTCACCCTCATATGTGGAATCCCAGAAACCATTGATCTCTTATAAGTAGGAAGAAGAGTAGACACAATGGCTAGTATTCATAGAGAGTCAGTAGGTCAGGGAGAGGTGGGCATGATCTGAGAAACTCAGTTCCATGCCTCAGGTTGTATATCTCATTTAAGATGCCTATGGATGGAACTACTGTATAAGTACGAATTAGTTCACAAAAATCTCTTATTCATGGAATAAAAGAAATTCAACTTAAAATCTTTTTTCTCCCTCCCTCTCTCCCTCCCTCCCTCCCTCTCTCCCTCCCTCTGTCCTTCCTTCCATTCTTCCTTCTTGTCTTTCTTCTATCACTAAGTTATTGTCATTAATCAGCTATTCATTGATAGCTCCAACTATGCAAATAGGTGAATAACTAAGTAACCACATAGCTTGCTCTCTCTCTCTCATATCTGTGTCAATTCCATAATTACAGATGAATTGTTTCATCCTTAATATGCCATGAATTGTGCTGGTTTGTTTGTTTGTTTGTTTATTTATTTATTTAGATATATCTTCAGGTTATGTCTGGAGTCTGAAAGTGATTTTCCCAAAGAAGTAGAAGTTTGATGATAGATGATGTACTGACTAGTTTTGTGTGTCAACTTGACACAAGCTGGAGTTATCACAGAGAAAGGAGTTTCAGTTGAGAAAATGCCTCCATGAGATCCAGAGGTAAGGCATTTTCTTAATTAGTGATCAAGGGGGAGGGCCCCTTGTGAGTGGTACCATCTGTGGGCTGGTAGTCTTGGGTTCTATAAGAAAGCAGGTTGAGCAAGCCAGGAGAAGCAAGCAAGCCAGTAAGCAGCATTCCTCCATGGCCTCTGCATCAGCTCCTGCTTCTTGACCTGCTTGAGTTCCAGTCCTGACTTCCTTTGGTGATGAACAGAAATGTGGAAGTGTAAACTGATTAAACCCTTTCCTCCCCAACTTGCTTCCTGGTCATGATGTTTGTGCAGGAATAGAAACCCTGACTAAGACAGATGATATGGCAAATTTGACATACTAAAATTATCTGAAAAACATACAGTGAACCATATTTTATTAAATGTTACAGAACACTTTCGTTTAGATCCACTGTATTTTCTTTTATATCTAAAACTGTAATAGAATTAAATTTTTTTTGATGTCATCTTTGTACTTGGTAATTGCATGTTTGTGTGTGTGTACCCATAACATGTGTCTGAAGGTTAGAGGACAATTTGTTTTCTTCTTTTACCATGTGGGTCCCTGGGATTTAGCTCAGCAATTCAGGTTTGGCGGCACACAACTTTATGCATTGAGCCATCTTGGCTCCTGGCTACAGAGATTAATTCATAAAAATGTGTAACGTAAGTGTTACATAGGAGGAATTTTCTGTGACGAGGTGGTTATTGATTTAGTAGTCCCATTGCTTAACTTATTCATACAATGATAAAATTGTGTTTCAGTAAGGATATTAATTAAAATCTCATCTGTACAACATATTTAATTACATAATTTTTATCCTTTAGAAACATAAACTCTTCAGTTTCTGCCTCCACCCATTTCTCTTTTTGCAGTTCATCTGTACATTTGAACCTATGTCAAACAGTAAGGCAAGTTGTACTTGTGGTTAACCTTATTGGCTACTTGGTAGAATGTATAGAATAAATAACTAGTATTTAATGTTTATCATTATAATTGGGAAATGTAGGTCTCATTTGTGCTTAAATTATTATAAATTTAAGATTAAATGTAAAATGAATTAAATGTTTTATACATAAATTGATTTTTTAGAAGAAATTACAAATTCAATTACTGCATTGATTCAATTTAAAAGGATCTGGTTTTCCAATGGGGGAAATGTAAGAACTATAAGAATTAAATAGTTTATAAACTGAAATGTATGTTTCAAATTGTGAAGAATGATTTCACTTTAAATTAAAACTCTGTATTAATTTCACATTCAAAAAATTTCTTCTCCTTAGATAAGTATAACACAGGCCCATCCTTATTAAAACCCTCTGAATCATCTATATAAACTTTTAGAATGATGACGTAGGTTGTAAGTATTGTTCTACATCATGTGAGTTCGAAAATTCATATATCCAGTTCCCTGCTTAAAGGAAGAATGTAATATGTAACCCATGTGTGTAGAGTACTTGAACAAGGTACTTAACCTTTCTGTTCTTGTTTCTTCACTTTTAAAATGAATATAATAAGAGTAAGTATCTCAAAGATAGTAAAACTGTCTGGGAGGTGAATTCTACTTACATTACATGCCTTTCCCAAAACAACCTACTGGCCTGGCTATGATCTCAGATGAGAATGTCCTTCCAGGAGATAGGGACAAAGCTGAGGTGATGGCTGCTGTTAGCTATGGCCTTGGCCTCTACCCCAGAATTTAATGTAGGTTTCTTTGTCACATTTAAATAGAAATTCTGATGCTAAAGCAGCTTTTGTCAGGCTTTTTTCCCAAGCTTATTTGGAAAGGGTAATTTTTCTCCTGTTCAGATCTAGGGGAATTTTTCCAAATTTTTGGTAAGAATTTAACAAGGATGAAATATTTTACTCTAAAGGCCTTATGTCACCTTAACTGGATACCAGATTTTCATAATTCCAAGTTATATAAAATCAGAAACTTAGACAATGGAATGTGTGTTTAACTTAAACATCCATAGCCTTTCTGTAAAAGAAAGATATAGTCATACTAAAGTAATGTTTCTTGCTGACATTCATTTTGCTTGAAAAAAAAAAAAGCAAGGCTTTACTTCTGCCTTGTCACTTCAAAAATTATGTATGCGGCTTAGCCATACATTTAAGCAACATTTCATGGTCCATTGCTATAGAGCAACTGCTAATAAGTAGAAACTCATGGCAAGTCCCGTTCAGTGGCTTCTGCCTTGAGATGGTCTGCACTGTTGGAGGTTGAATTCCCTTCAAAGCTTCTGC
>CM052708.1:9169803-9246179 GCA_028551405.1 Uromys caudimaculatus
CCGCCCTTACTGGCTCATGCATTGAACATTGACATCCTATGAAACAGTATTCAAAGGTGACTGAATCATGAAAGCTCCAACGTTGTAAGTCACTGATGGATTCATAGTTGAATGGATAGACCAGGTGATGAAAACTTAGGAGATGGAGCCTAGCTGGTCACTTGGGCTGGTCCCCTGGATTCTATATCTATTTTGTGGACCCTTCTTTGTTCTGTTTCTTTGCTTTGTGAATGCTTCAAGTTGAGCAGCTGTTCTAAACATGTTCCTTCTAAAGATGTTTGGACTTGCTTCTGGCCTGCAGTGGTAGAGTTTCATAAACTGAAACCACTTAAATTATGTGCCCAAATATATCATGCTTCCTTAAAGTTGTTTTTTCTTTCTTTCTTTCTCAGGCATTTTGTCACATCAACAGAAAGCTAAGAGACAGTGACAAATAAGAAAACAGTCCATTGAATTTCCTTTTTAAAGTGTAGCTTAGAGATTTCCTGGGAATCCGGTGATCACACAGTGTTATAGTGACTATGCATGAACCCAACAAGGCACATGTTCATTTTGAAAAACATTCAAGAGTGCTGCAGTGGACAATTGATCAAGTAAAACTTTTTTATATAATACAGGTGCATTTGGAATAGTGGTGCATCTCTTGTTACCTAAGGAGTGCATTGTTATTCTTTAGGAATTCTTTGAAAAGATTTCTTTGGAGAGATTTCAGTTTCTCTTAGTGCAATAATTTCAAATAATTGATGGATAGAAGATGATACCATCCATGCATCATTTCCTTCCCAATTATCCACTCTAGCTTCAATTACTCTTTGTGACACTTCTTATTCGACAACTATACATTAAGAGTACATTACTTAAAAGTTCACATTTCAATTATCATAATCAGATATCCAATAAGACCCTGGAGAAATGCCAGTGATCTTGTATATAATACATATTCCTAAGTTATTTCATTTTCATCCAATGACAAGACAAGAATATTTGCAGACTCTTGACAATTTTGATGACTCTTCTCCACTCACAGTATTGTATGAATGACATTGAATTGAACAGAGAAGACATTTAGAGAGAATTAGATTCCAATTTTCATTTTCTTTTCTTATGACATTTTCATTTCTTAAATGATTCTCTTTGTAAAATGAAAGACTTCTTTTTGTTATTCGTAACATGTATTGTGTTCAAAGAACTATTATGAAAGAACAAGAGGAGAATTACCTTCCTTTCAAGTTTTATATTTGAGATTTTTAAGGTTCTTTGTGCTTAGAAAGAAATGAAGTCATTGTTTGATTTCCAGTTATGGACAACTGAATCTCTTATGCTCATTCTAGCAAACAAAGAGGACCATGCATTGGCCCTCTCTATATTTTGAACCCCTTGATGACCTAGTAAGGATGATGTTTTAGGACCAGCTGGTTTCAAGGCAGAAAAGTGACATTTGCTTAGTTTTTTATTAATTATTTTATTTAATTACATTCCAATGTTGCCTCCTTCCTAGTCCCCCTCCATAAGCTCTTCACCCATGCCCCATCCTCTTTGCTTCTGAGAGGTGCTCCCCCACCTACCCACCCACTCCCACCTCACCCCACCAGAAAGGAAACGTGGATACTTTTCCTTGGGCTTCAAGTTTCGACAGGATTAAGCACATCCTTTCCCACTGAGGCCAGACAGGGTGGTCGTCTGTTACATATGTAGCAGGGGCCATGGACCAGCCCATGTGTGCTCTTTGGTTGGTGGCTTAGCCTCTGGAGCTCTGACATGTCCGGGTTAGTTGATACTGTTGTTCTTCCTAGGGGGTTGCAATCCCCTTCAGCTCCCTTAGTCCTTCTAACTCTTCCATAGGCGTCCCCAGCCTCAATCCAATGGTTGGCTGTAAGTATCTGCAGCTGTCTCAGTCAGCTCTCAGAGGACAGCCATGTTAGGTTCGTCTCTGAAAGCACAGCATGGCATCAGTAACAGTGTCAGGGTTTGGTTCCTGTGCATGGGATAGAACCCAAGTTAGACTGGTCTCTGGATGGCCTGCTCCATTTTTGTCTCTGCATTTCCTTTAGACAGGAACAATTCTGAGTCAAGAATTTTGAAAATGGGTCAATGGCCTCTTGCCTCAGCTGGGGGCCATGTCTTCCTTCTGGAGGTCGTCCCTTTAGATTTCATCTCTCTACTCTTGGGAATTTTGGGTAAGGTCATTGCCAATGGGTCCTGGGAGCCTCTCACATCCCTGGTGTTTGGAATTTCTAGAGGTTCCTCCACGCCCCCCATCCCACAGTGCTGCATATTTCTATTTGTTTTCCTAGCCTAGTCTGCTGTCTTTTGACCCTACCCACCTCTTTTCCCTCCTATTTTTTCCGACCCAGGTCTCTCCCTCCCTTTTCCTCTCATGATTGTTTTGTTCTGCCTTCTAAGTGGGATCGATATATCCACATTTGGGCCTTCCTTCTTGTTAACCTTCATATGGTCTGTGAGTTCTATCATGGGTATTCTGAAATTTTTGGCTATCTCACTTATCAACGAAAACATACCATGTATGTCCTTTTGGGTCTGGGTTGCCTCATTCAGGATGGTACTTTCTAGTTCCATCCATTCGCCTGCAATATTCATTGTGTCCTAGTTTTTAGTAGCTGAGTAGTAAGTATTCCATTGTGTAAATGAACCATATATTCTGTATCCATTCTTTGGTTGAGGGACATCTAGGTTGTTTCCAGCTTCTGGCTATTATGAATAAGGCTGCTATGAACATAGTGGAACACGTGTCCTTGTAGTATGTTGGAGCATCTTTTGGGTATATGCCCAAGAGTGATATAGCTTGGTCTTCAGGTAGAATTATTTCCAATTTTCTGAGGATCCACCAGATTGATTTCCAGAGTGGTTGTACCAGTTTGCAGTCCCACTGGCAATGGAGAAGTGTTCCTCTTTCTCCACATCCTTGCCAGCATCTGCTATCGCTTATGTTTTTTATCTTAACCACTCTGATTGGTGTAAAGTGGAATCCCAGGGTTGTTTTGATTTGCATTTCCCTGATGACTAAGGACTTTGAACATTCCTTTAAGTGCTTCTCAGCCTTTGGAGATTCCCCAGTTGAGAATTCTGTTTAGCTCTGTACCCCATTTTTAAATTGGGTTATTTGGTTTTCTGGAGTCTAACTTCTTGAGTTCTTTGTATATTTTCGCTATTAGTCCTCTATCAGATGTAGAGTTAGTGAAAGTCCTTTTCCGATCTGCTTGGTTGCCATTTTGTCTTCCTGACAGTGTCCTTTTCCTTTCAGAAACTTTTCATTGTCATGAGGTCCCATTTGCCAATTGTTGATCTTAGAACCTGAGCCATTGGTGTTCTGTTCTGGAACTTTTGGCTCTTAAAACCTGGAGAAAATGGAGGATGATCAGTCTGGTAAAATATACCAAACACATATAGTATAACTATAATATACCTCTATATCCCCTTCTTTTTAGTCATATGAACTGATTTGAGACAGAAAATGCTGCGGAGAAAAAGGTGACATAGCTCGTATATGTGTGCGTGTGTGTGTGTGTGCGTGTGCGTGTGTGCGTGCGTATGCATGTGTGTGTGCATGCATGTGTGCAAAAATCATTTTCTAACAATATTTCAGACTACCATTTAGTAACATGTCAATGAAATGGGTTGATTTTATAATAACTGGAATTTGGATGATAATTTGGATATGAGAAAGATTATTACAAAACAACTCATTAAGCCCCAGATGGCTTAATTAAAAAAAATAATTCTAAAATAAGCAGCAAGATATTGGTAGTATATAATTTCAAGGTAAGAAGGAATTCTAAGGATCTCATTTACATAATTATGAAAAATTAAAATAATATTATTACACAGTATAGAAATACATGGATGAGAAACTATTATAACGTTACGATAAAAACTGAAATGGCAAAATATTCTAAGACATCTTTATGACAAATGGTTGAGTATTAGCTTTGATATTCATTAATAACTCTCAGGTTGTACAGTACAAAGACATTTATCCAAGAGAAATATCTTTAAAGAAGATTATATTTTGCTACAGTAAAAGAGAATGTTCAGATATGTGCCTTAATGAAATGTGTTCTATTTGAACTTTAGGTCCCCGTGGACTGTGTACAGGTGTCTCCTCTGTCAGTTCACGTCAGGATTTAGAAGGAAGAAGTACGTATCCTTTGGGAGATACCTTGCTTGTCAGAGAAAGGATTGAAGAATGTGTAAATAGAAGCATGCTATGGCTTTTTAGGAAGGTTCTGTTCATCTACAAAATAGATTGTGTCTGTTTATTTGAAAAGGGGAAAACCCAACTTGATATCTACATGGTAAGCATGAATGAACCTTGCAGGAGGCCCCAAAAGCCTCTTGAGATTAGATAGGGCTGTGTAAACCTCATACAAAAGGAGGAGCAAATATCTTTGACAAACAAAATGATATTTTTCAGTTGATTTGTAGATCTCACATAAAAGCATTATTGGGAATATTCAGTAATATATGATCATCAGAAGGAGAAATAAAAAGAAATTAATAATATAATGGTAATTCATATTGATGAAAAATTAATATTTTAGCTTTTCTGCTGATATTTTTATTTATATCATCAACAATTCTACTGCATTTATCAGAAATTAAAGTGAAGAAAATAAATTTTAAAAGTTTATGAAAGTAGTTTGCCACAGTATGCTTTGAAACACACACTGAACACCTGTTTGGTGCCCCATGAAATTGTTGGAATAAACTTTAGCATACTTAATGTGTAAAATCCTAGAGTGTCATTAAAATTGGTCTGAGGCTCTATTTACAATATCATTGAAATCAGTAAAGACTCTACATAAAAGAGTGTAAAATGTCTGAATCTGCCAGAACTGGTACCTGTAGTGACTTCTATCTATTTAAATATTTGATTAATTCTTATGAGTACCAGTTCATGTTTTGAAAATTATGTTACAGTGAATAGACCTTGCATTTCATTAAAATGCTTTTGAAAATTGGACCTAATGCAAGTGTGTAAGCTTTAGTAGGCACTGTTACATGAGACAGCATGCTTCTTTCTGCTCAGATCTAGAGGAGAGACATCAGTGCCAGGGACTCCAGATAACCCTTTGCACAGCTTTGTCAACTGAAGCATTTTTAGATATTTCAGATACACACACTGTGCACCATTCACTTGCTCTCTGTCAGAGTCTTCTGTGTCCTCTAATTTTAAACTCTAAAAATACTCTGCAGTGAAATATTGATTTCCTCTTAAATTTTTGCTCAGTCTGCAGTTGGATTCCTTCTGAAGAATGGTAAGGATTCCATTCTGAGATGAGACCTCACCTTACACTTTGTTCCTTTATTTTAAACAAAACAAAACAAAACAAAAAACCCAGAAGTTATCTTTGGGTGTCCCCTTCAGGTATAATATTTGTTTTCATTATTTTAGCATCATTGTACACATCAAGGGAAGAATCTTATTTATTTTAAGCATCTGATAAATGAGAAAATTCTCAGAGTGTTTGCAGATTTTTCAAAGAAGGCAAATGCATATTAATAGAAAGGCTGTAACAATATTATCTTTTTTATTCCTTAGAAAATTGCTCTGGAATAAACTAAATATAATTTGTTACTTTGGATCTTTTAACTGAGTGTTAAGTGTAATGAGTAAACTGTATTAATTTTATTTGTTTATTTTTAAGGCTAGGTCTTATTTTCTTAAACTTAGGTCTCACTATTTAGCTCAGGATAGTCTTGAACTCGGGATGAATATTCAGTAGAACATTTATAGAAAAGACTAGAAGTAAAAGAAAGAATTACAAGTAAGTTTAATAACAATTTAGTGAATCATTCTACTAAATTACTGTTTTATAAATTTATTTTCTAGTAACTATTCATTAAAAAGATTCCATATACCAAAGACTGTTCTGTTTACTAGGATTATGAATATTTAGAGTTGTTTTGTGACAAAAACGAATCTTTGTTTCCTTCATACAAGCATTATACATTTGTCAAAAGTCACTGTTTAATGTACATTCTAGGAAACATCTTAAAACTCCAAAAGACAGTTTTTTGAAAGGTCAACAATTTAAGCAAGAGTTGGCAAATAAAATCAACTTAAAAAAATCAGTAACCTTCCTATATCAAACACATATCTATATCAAAAAGAGATTATGAACGCACCCCTATTCATAATAGCTTCAAAATAAAATATCCAGGAACAAATCTAACCAAGCAGACAAAATGCCTCTACAATGAAAACTTTATATCTTTGAAGAAAGAGATGTAGGAAAGTACTAGAAGATGGAAAGACTTCCCATTCTTTTTTTTTTATTTTTTAAGATTTATTTATTTATGATTTGTATGAGTACACTGTACCTTTCTTCAGACATGCCAGAAGAAGGCATCAGATCCCATTACAGATGGTTGTGAGCCACTATGTGGTTGCTGGGAATTGAACTCAGGAACTCTGGAAGAACAGACAGTGCTCTTTTTTTTTTCTTTCTTCAAAAGTATTACCTTTCTAGGTCTCCCCTTTGGAAACCCCCTATCCTATCCCCCCTCGCCCTGCCTCTATGAGGGTATCCCCCCGCCCCCACTCACGCACCTACTCCCGTCTTCCCTCCCTGGCATTTGCCTATACTGGGGCATCTAACACCCTCAGGCCCAAGGGCCTCTCCTCCCACTGATGGCCAACAAGGCCCTCCTCTGCCACATATGTGGCCAGCATCATGGGTCCCTCCATGTATATTCTTTGGTTGGTGGTCCAGTCTCCGGGAGCACCAGGGGGTCAGGCCAGTTGACACTGTTGCTCCCTCCATGGGGCTGCAAACTTCCTCAGCTCCTTCAGCCCGTTCTCCAACTACTCCACTTGACACAAGCTGGAGCTTCAGTTGAGAAAATGTGTCTATGAGATCCATGTGTAAGGCATTTTCTCAATTAGTGATGAAGGGGGGAGGGCCCATGTGGGTGATATCATCTGTGGGCTGGTAGCCTTGGGTTATATAATAAAGCAGGCTGAGCAAGCCAGGAGAAGCAAGCACGTAAGAAACATTCCTCCATGGCCTCTGCATCACCTCCTGATCCTTGACCTGCCTGAAGCAGGATCCAGTCCTGCTTCCTTTCATGATGAACAGCAGCATGGAAGTGTAAGATCAATAAACCCTTTCCTCCCCAACTTGCTTCTTGGTCATGATGTTTTCGCAGGAATAGAAACCCTGACTAAGACAAGGGACATCTGGGTTGTTTTCAGCTTCTGGCTATTATAAATATGGCTGCTATGAACATACTTGAACATGCGTCCTTATTACATGTTGGAGCATCTTCTGGGTATATGCCCAGGAGAGGTATAGCTGGGTCCTCAGGTAGTATTATGTCCATTTTTCTGAGGGTCCGCCATACTGATTTCCAGAGTGGTTGTACCACCTTGCAATCCCACCAGCAATGGAGGAGTGTTCCTCTTTCTCCACATCCTCGCCAGCATCTGCTGTCACCTGAGTTTTTGATCTTAGTCATTCTGACTGGTATGAGGTGGAATCTCAGGGTTGTTTTGATTTGCATTTCCCTGAGGACTAAGGATGTTGAACATTTCTTGGGGCCATTCTAAGCCCTTCGAGTTTCTTCAGTTGAGAATTCTCTGTTTAGCTCTGTTTCCCATTTTTTGATAGGGTTATTTGGTTCGCTGGAGTCTAACTTCTTGAGTTATTTGTATATTATAGATATTAACCCTCTATCAGACTTAGGATTTATAAAGATCTTTTCCCAATCTGTTGGTTGCCGTTTTGTCTTATTGACAGTGTCCTTTGCCTTACAGAAAATTTGCAATTTTATGAGGTTCCCATTTGTTGATTCTTGATCTTAGAGCATAAGCCATTGGTGATCTGTTCAGGAACTTTTCCCCTGTGCCCATGTGTTCGAGATTTTTCCCCCACTTTCTCTATTAGATTCAATGTATCTGGATTTATGTGGAGGTCCTTGATCCACCTGGACTTGAGCTTTGTACAGGGAAATAGGAATGGATCAATTTGTATTCTTCTACATGATGACAGCCAGTTGAAACAGCACCATTTGTTGAAAATATTATCTTTTTTCCACTGGATGCTTTTAGTGCCTTTGTCAAAGATCAAGTGACCGTAGTTGTGTGGGTACACTTCTGGGTCTTCCGTTCTATTCCATTGACCTACCTGCCTGTCACTGAACCAACACCATGTAGTTTTTATCACTACTGCTCTGTAGTACAACTTGAGGTCAGGGATCCTGATTCCCCCAGAGGTTCTTTTATTGTTGAGAATACATTTTGCTAGCCTTGGTTTTTGTTATTCCAAATGAATTTGAGAATTGCTCTTTCTAAGTCTATGAAGAATTGAGTTGAAATTTTGATGGAAATTGCACTGAGTCTGTAGATTGCACTCAGCAGGATGGCCATGTTTACTATATTAATCCTGCCAATCCATAAGCATGGGGAATTTTCCATATTCTGAGGTCTTCTTCGATTTCTTTCTTCAGAGACTTGAAGTTCTTGTCGTACAGATCTTTGACTTGTTTGGTTAGAGTCACACCAAGGTACTTTATGTTGCTTGTGACTATTGTGAAGGGTGTCATTTCCCTAATTTCTTTCTCAGTCTGTTTATCCTCCGAGTATAGGAAAGCTACTGATTTGTTTGAGTTAATTTTATATCAGACCACTTTGCTGAAGTTGTTTATCAGCTGGAGGAATTCTCTGGTGGAGTTTTTCAGGTCACTTAAGTATACAAGCAAATCACCTGCAAATAGTGATATTTTGATTTTTTCCTTTCCAAATTGTATTCCTTGACCTCCTTTTGTTGTCTAATTGCTCTAGCTAGAAATTTGAGTACTATATTGAATAGATAGGAAGATAGTGACAGCCTTGTCTAGATTTTAGTGGGATTGCTTCAAGTTTCTCATCATTTAGTTTGATGTTGGCTACTGTTTTGCTGTATATTGCTTTTACTATGTTTAGGTATGGGCCTTGAATTTCTGATCTTTCCATGACTTTTATCATGAAGGGATGTTGAATTTTGTCAAATGCTTTTTCAGCATCTAATGAAATGACCATGTGGTTTTTTCTTTGAGTTTGTTTATGTCGTGGATTACTTTGATGGATTTCCGGGTATTGAACTATCCCTGCATCTCTGGGATGAGGTCTACTTGATCATGATGAATGATCGTTTTGATGTGTTCTTGGATTCGGTTTACAAGAATTTTATTGTGTATTTTTGCATTGATATTCATAAGGGAAATTGGTCTGAAGTTTTCTTTCTTTGTTGAGTCTTTGTGAGGTTTTGGTATCAGTGTAACTGTGGCCTCATAGAATGAATTGAGTAGTGTTCCTTCTGTTTCTATTTAGTGGAATAGTTTGAAGAGTATTGGTATTAGGTCTTCTTTGAAGGTCTGATAGAATTCTGCACTAAACCCATCTGGTCCTTGGCCTTTTTTGGTTGGGAGATTTTAATGATTTCTTCTATTTCCTTAAGGGTTATGGGACTATTTAGATGGTTTATCTGACACTGACTTAACTTTGGTATTTGGTACCTGTCTAGAAAATTGTCTACTTCATCCATATTTTCCAATTTTGTTGAGTATAGGCTTTTGTAGTAGGATCTGATGATTTTTTGAATTTCCTCGGATTCTGCTGTTATATCTCCCTTTTCATTTCTGATTTTGTTAATTTGGATACAGTCTCTGTGCCCACTGGTTAGTCTGGCTAAGGGTTTATCTATCCTGTTGATTTTCTCAAAGACCTCAGAATATGGAAAATTCCCCATGCTCATGGATTGGCAGGATTAATATAGTAAACATGGCCATCCTGCTGAGTGCAATCTACAGACTCAGTGCAATTCCCATCAATATTCCAACTTAATTCTTCATAGACTTAGAAAGAGCAATTCTCAAATTCATTTGGAATAACAAAATCCAAGGCTAGCAAAATGTATTCTCAACAATAAAAGAACTTCTTGGGGAATCAGCATCCCTGACCTCAAATTGTACTTCAGAGCAGTAGTGATAAAAACTGCATGGTATTGGTTCAGTGACAGGCAGATAGATCAATGGAATAGAAGTGAAATGTACCCACACACCTACAGTCACTTGATCTTTGACAAAGGGGCTAAAACCATCCAGTGGAAAAAAGATAGCATTTTCAACAAATGGTGCTGTTTCAACTGACTGTCATCATGTAGAAGAATACAAATTGATCCATTCCTAATTCCCTGTGCAAAGCTCAAGTCCAAGTGGATCAAGGACCTCCACATAAATCCAGATACATTGAATCTAATAGAGAAAGTGGGGGAAAAATCTCGAACACATGGGCACAGGGGAAAAGTTCCTGAACAGAACACCAATGTTTTATGCTCTAAGATTAAGAATCAACAAATGGGACCTCATAAAATTGCAAATCTTCTGTAAGGCAAAGGACACTGTCAATAGGACAAAATGGCAACCAACAGATTGGGAAAAGATCTTTACCAATCCTAAGTCATATAGAGGGCTAATATCCAATATATACAAAGAACTCAAGAAGTTAGACTTCAGTGAACCAAATAAACCTATCAAAAAATGGGGGACAGAACTAAACAGAGAATTCTCAATTGAAGAAACTGGAAGGGCTGAGAATGACCTCAAGAAATGTTCAACGTCCTTAGTCATCAGGGAAATGCAAATCAAAACAATCCTGAGATTGTACCTCACACCAGTCAGAATGGCTAAGATCAAAAACTCAGGTGACAGCAGATGCTGGCGAGGATGTGGAGAAAGAGGAACACTCCTCTATTGCTGGTGGGATTGCAAGCTGGTTCAATTATTCTGGAAATAAGTTTGGCGGACCTTCAGAAAAATGGACATACTATTACCTGAGGACCCAGCTATACCACTCCTGGGCATATACCTAGAAGATGCTCCAACATGTAATAAGGACACATGCTCCACTATGTTCACAGCAACCTTATTTATAATAGCCAGAAGCTGGAAACAACACAGATGTCCCTCATCAGAGGAATGGATACAGAAAATGTGGTGCATTTACACAATAGAGTACTACTCAGCTATTAAAAACAATGACTTCACAAAATTCACAGGCAAATGGACATATCATCCTGAGTGAGGTAACTCAGTCACAAAAGAACAAACACGGTATGTACTCACTGATAAGCGAATATTAGCTCAAAAGTTTGGAATACCCAAGATTCAATTTGCATCAACTGTTGAACTGAGTGTGGTGTTCCATGTGGAGGAGTTGGAGAAGGGAGTGAAGGAGCTGAATGGGTTTGCAGTCCTATGGAGGGAGCAACAGTGTCAACTGGCCAGACCCCCAGGTGCTTCCGGAGACTGGATCACCAACCAAAGAATACACATGTGGAAGGAGAGGCCCTTGGGTCTGAGGGTGTTAGATGCCCCAGTATAGGGGAATGCCAGGGAGGGAAGAGGGGAGTGGGTGGGTGGTTTGAGGAATACCCTCATAGAGTCAGGGGGATATGATAGGGGTTTTCCAAAAGGGAGACCTGAAATGGGGAAAACATTTGAAATGTAAATAAATTATCAGAAAAAAAGTTTTGGTAAGAGTAATAATTTCAAGAATTGCACAGTTCAATGCTGTGACAATAGCACATTGAACATAAATTTGTAGATTGATTGTGTCTTCACGATGATTAAATTGTCCACAGTGCCTCATGTCTGTAATGGAGGCTGAAACAGAAGGTTTACTGTGAGTTTGAGGCTAGCTTGGGCTACTTTGAGGATTCTATGCCAGACTGGACAGCAAAATGAGATTCTGAGAAGCACAATTAATAATATAAGCAAACAAACAAAAGCACCCTAGTAAGATAATGACTTAATATATATGGTAAGTTCATATTTGGTGCCAGCTGACAATGTGACACAAACCTAGATTAACCTGGGAAAAGGGACAATCAATTTAGGAACCAACTGTGTCCATCATATTGGTCTGTGAACATGTCTGTGGGACATGTGTTTATGTAGGGGGGATGGCTCACTGTGAGCAGTGCCACCCCAGGTTGGGGAGCAGGTGAGCTATATGAAAGCTAGCTGAGCAACTCAAAAGAGTAAGCCAGTAAGCAGCAATGCTCTATGGTCTCTGCTTCAAGTGCCTGCCTTGAGTTCCTGTGTTGGCATAGGACAATGGATTGTAATCGATAAGAGGAATAAAACCTCTCCCCTGATTGCTCTTGGTCATGGTCTTTATTGAGACAGCAGAAACCAAACTAGAGTAGTTAATTACCTTGTCATAAACATTTCTATGCATGTATTTGCCAAATAAACATGGATTTCAAAAATAATTAGGCAAATTATAATTTTTCTAAATGTTAATTTTTCAGTAAAGATAAATCATTAGTAAAAATGTATACATTTTATTTGTGCCCTAGCATTAGTTAATAGGTTGATATTTATTTAATTTTTAGTATACCTTATAAATGGACATCTTATGAAGTATGTTAGTATCTTTCAGATAAATCAATAATCTAGTGCTTTTGTGCAGACCTTTATTCTTATGACTTTACATAATGATCAAATTTCTATGGCCTTAGTTTCTTTACCAGTAACACTTTGATAGTACATGGTGAATCATCTGCTTATTTGTATAAAATAAATGAGAGCTTTTAATTTCTAATGCTAATGAAGGAAATTTTGACCGAGCTAAATATATTGAGGATTCAGCCCTGACAGCTGGAAAAGATAAATGAAACCCAATTTCTCTGCCTGAGTCACTATTTAAATCCCTGCTCAAAACTGAGAGGGCCTTGAAGGCGTTGCCTTTTTTAGATCACTAGCCTTGCCTCCAGATGCTTCTGATATACTGGAGACACTTACCTCAGCCTAGGAGATTTATGCTTCCTATGTGCTTTTAATGCCAAGAAATATAGTAGAAACATTTTTTAAAAGCTATCAATTTAGAGGAAAGGTGTATAGATAACCTTTGCCTCCCAGAAGTTAATAATAGTACAATTACATTGGGATTGGTAGAAAATTGAAACCTGTAAATATAACTTCTTAAGAAATCTCACTTTGGAAATAGTTCAGAAATCTCACTTTGGAAAATGTCCCAATATAGTGTACTAGAAATGGAGGTACGTGGTGCACAGCCTGGAAATAATCAGTCAATCACCAAGTCCTTTTTTTGTCCCCACTGAAATTCAAGGGAAGAGCCTGGGGTTTTGATACAAGTGTATGCAATCATTTTTGATGCCCATCTCCTTAATGATTCAAATTTCTCTTCTGTCATGGAATTAAAATGTAATAACAGTGTTGATAAAGCTCACAAGCAGCAAGCTTTATCAATTGAGCTCAAATATAGAACATAAAAATCATTGAATAGAGTAGTGTACAGGATCTTTACTAGGGTCATCATCCAATGGAGGTCACAAAGGCAGTTTTATAGACTTTCTCTGGGAGAATTCATGATCTGAACAGATGTAAGCAAGTGAGATATATATATATGCCATGAAGCACTATTATTAGTCAGCATGTAAATAGGAGAACACAATCAAAAAGTCTGGGTAGGCTAAAGAGGATGTTTTATGAAAGACAATTATGGCATAAACTATTCAGGGAGGTTGTGCCAGTAATGTAGACTCTAATAATCATGGTTATTATATGGGGTTCTTTTACAATTATCAAGGGTCTTGTGAGCTAGAAGCTGCACTTGAACAATTCTGTACCAACAAAGCAAGAAGGCTCTGAAGATGCAGGTATCAGAGCCTAGAAAAATCACAAATGCTATAGAAATGAGAGAAAGAGATGAGATTGTTTTATGTTAAGGTATAATAGACCTTAGAATTTGTGGGTAAGAGCAGCATAGAGAAAAGTGGTATCTCCATGAACGAAAGTATGTAGCTCTCCTGAGTGAACTGAAATGGGCAAAACAAACAAACAAACAAACAAAACCCTGCTGTATAATTTCTTATAGTAGAATAAATTTTGGAGCTTCTTGAAGACATGTTGGAAGACATGAAAATAGCTATGGCGACTGGAAACAGGAAGGTAGTCAAGACTCTTAGAAAGCCGATGCAGGAGGGGAGCTGAGAGTGTGTGCACTATCTTTATCCTATCTTAAATCCACCCATGAAAATGGAGCATGCTCAGATAATTGCAGGCAACCAGATTAAAGATGGGGGAATGGGATGATGACTCTAATAGAAGTTTAAAGATAAAAATTGAAAGTTATATGAAGCAGAGCAGAAATATTAACAAGAATGAGGAGTAACTGCCATTCTAATGCAGGTTAAAAAATAACCTGTAGATGGTAAGGGTTTAAATTTCAAAAGAAAATAGTTAGAGGGAGTCAATAAACAATTCAGGTGCAACCAGTTGTGTTGGGGCATATGACAAGGAGCATGATACATATTTCTCCTATAGATATGAAGTTCTAGTCTGAGAAAATTATTGTATAAATGTAGTGAGGCTATTATAGAAGAAAAATATAGTAGTTGGATGTGTAGGTGGTTCATGATTTGTTTCATTACAAGTGTTGCTTTTCCATCACATATTAAAAAGTGCTTTGCGTAGCCTTGCCTATCCACAACCACAGGCTCAGTGTGGTTGGGAGGCACAGTGGGAATCTAGTGCAGTGAGAGTGACCCTACTAACAACTCGTAGTAATGGAGGATAGGAGCCTGAACCAAGCACCTTCAACCTACAGCCTGTCCTGCCTGTAAGATATGCTAGGGTAATGGTGGTCCAGTGCTTGTGAGAGCGGCCAACCAATAACTGGTCTAACTTGAGCCCCAGCCCATAAGAGTCCCATCCCATAATACTGCCTAGATGGTTAGGAAACAGAAGCTAATAGCACAGAGACCTAGGGTACAACCAAATACAACAGGCCAAAGGGGGGGAAAAGTCAGAGACATGATTCCTAATGACACTCTGCTATACTCATAGATCATTGCCTTGGTCATTCATCATCATCAGGTAGACATCATCTAGCAACTGAAGGGAGCAGGGACAGACACCAACAGCCAAACATTTGGAGGAGCTCAGTGGGCCACACAGAAGAAGGGGAGCCCACAGAATTAGCTAAGCAGAGATTATAGGGGTTTGCAGAGACTTACGTGGCAATCATGGAGCCTGTATGGGTCTGTGGTAGGCCCTCTGCAAATCTGTTCAGCCAAAATTTATAACAGCCTCGTACATGGCTTCTGCTTCAGGTTTTGCCTGCAAGGTCCTCCCTTGGCTTCCTTTGGTAATGGACTTGAAGGCCAAATAAACTTTCTTCCATAAGCTACTTTTGGTCATTATGTTTATCACAGCAACAGACACTAAACCAGGTCCATGGTGCAGACCTATAATTCTAGCACTTGTGACTTCCAAGCAGCAGGATCAGGAGTTTAAAATCATGATCTGTATGTTTGTAACTACGAGGCAGGACTAAGGGAGATGTGTCTTCAAAAAACAATAACAAAAGCAACAAGCAAACAACAAAACAGAAAACAGAAAAGGAAAGAAAAAAGTTGGCCACCTTAAGATTGCTGCTAAATATGTTTAAGTCCAGTATAGGAACGTGCCTGTGTATTCTGCTGATGTATCTTGAGCACATTTACTTTGTATCCCTTGAAATCAACAAACAGAATGTGGTTCAGGGTGGAAGAACTTTAACCTTTTGCATGTAGATAGGTGAAACACCTATGAGTTTTGATTGAATGCATTTGCAGTGTCACTTTTTAATTAAATAAGGAAACTAGACTGTACGCGGGGAAGAAATCAATGCTAAATGTTGGGGGTAAGGCCTTCATCATCTATTAATTTGCATTGCTTCTCAAAGTGAAAATATGTATAAGCAAGAGATTTCTTTCTTGCTCAAACACACAGTAATTAAAATTGTCTTGTGTGACTGTTTAATGAGGTTATGTGAAGATTCTCTGCTTTTATTTAAAACCATTTTCGGTGTTAAATGTTGTCTTACTTCAAAATTAATATAGTGGAATGACTTATTATGGATGGTAATTTTATGAAAACTGTAACTGCTGGAATGGATGTCAAACTTTTATCCACAGGCACTATTTACTTTCATATTGTTCAATATTTACCATGATTTGCTACAGCCCTAGTCACCACCTCAGCTGGCACACTGCCTGTTTATATTTTTGAAGTGGCTTGTTTTAAATTCTCATAAAACATTGGCGCTAATTACAGCTGCTCATGCTTCTATTTCCACCCCCGATACTCTTGTTTTTCTCTGGCTCTGCTTTCACTCACAGCCGTAATATTTTTTTCCCCATTCTGTTTCTGATCCTCTTTCAAATATAGCCAGGAAATGAGCCACACTATGCCACAAGAATTGAAAGGCTTTTTGAACTAATTTTCATTTTCTGTGCAATGCCCATGGCGTGCTCTGAGCGTGTGATGTGCTATCATTAGGTTTTGCTTATGAAACCTAAATGTAAAAAGGTTAAAAGCCTTGCTTCACTGGACTTATCAACAGTTTGCACTCCCCTGAAAAGTCTATTAGAGCAAAAATGTACTTGATCACTTCTGGTCAAAGACTACTACAGAGTTAAGAGTGGGAAGCACATTCATGGTGCTTATAGAAGGATTGAATTTTTGAAATATTTTGTTATATTTTCATGCTAATATTAGGCTATTTCTATTAAACATTTTACACATTTGCATATGGTTTAATTTGGGTAAAAGTGCTCAACTGTTCCTAATCCTCATTTTTCTGTCAAGGATTTGAAAAATGCATAAGAAGGAGTTCATTGAAAAATGGGATGTTCGCCGGGTGGTGGTGGTGCACGCCTTTAATCCCAGCACTTGGGAGGCAGAAGCAGGTGGATTTCTGAGTTCGAGGCCAGCCTGGTCTACAGAGTGAGTCCCAGGACAGCCAAGGCTACACAGAGAAACCCTGTTTCGAAACCCCCCCCCAAAAAAAAAGAAAAAAAAGAAAAAAGAAAAAAGAAAAAAAGAAAAGAAAAATGGGATGTTCATGTCTTTACATTCTATTTTTGAATACTAATAAGGATTTCCAAGCTGGAGTAGACCTTGAATGATTGCCAAGAGAAAATCCCTCTGCTGTACCTCAGGATGGACAAATGGATGTGTGTTTACTTGATTAGATGAGCAAAGAAGAGATTTCAGTAAACATGCAGAATGAGAGAACTTCAATTAGATTTTTCCCATCTCAAGACTGCAGGGTGGAAAATAGTCTGGAACCACCAAATAAGTCATTCTCTTGGAAATGTAGCTTCCTTCATATTTGTCCTCCAGTGATTCAGATACTGGTAGATGTCTATACATGCTTATATATTAAAATGTTATATATTAATGTATATTAATTTGGGGGTTTATATGCACATCAGATTGATTTTGGACTATATGCAGAAAAAGTCTAAATGAAGGTCATAGGACTATGTTCTAGCTTATGTTCACATAAGACATCCATTGTAGCATTAGAGCTTAAAACAGCCTATGTCACATTAGTGTTGACTAGGTGAAGCACCCAAATATAAATGGTGATGAATTTAACGTCTCATGAAACATGTAAATCATTGCAGTTTGTGAGCCATGTTAACCTCACTGCACTGTATTCAACTCATGAGCATGAGATCTATGTGGGACAACACACATGCTCACACCAGAGAAACTTGAGGGAGAAAATGGACTTCACATTCCTAACAGAATCAGAGATCAAAAGATCTGTTCCATTAAACTTTAAACCAGAGAAATTCATCTGTCTGGCCCTGTGCCTCATGTCAATCAATGGCTCAGCTTTAGCTGGATTACGGTGAAGCCTGAGTGGTCATGCAAGCGAGAATTTCAGACAACCAGTCTCCAAAGAGATTGCTATTCTAAGACTCAACATGAAAGAGAAATATGCTTAGGTTTTCAGTGTACAGCAAAGAATCTCACTTCTGAACGTGTGGAAAAAGAGCTCTGGCAGCATTTGTTACCCTCATCACACAGCTCTTACTCATTAAGAATGGGACACAAATGCCTGGCACTTTGTCTTGGATATTGCTTTGTCAAAATTCCACTCTTTCCCTCCCTAATTGCTGAATATAAATAAATATTCTCACTAGTTACTGTGATAAGCAAACTGAAGATGAACCCGACTCTTTCTGTCTCTCTCTCTGTCTGTGTATGTGTGTGTGTGTGTGTGTGTGTGTGTGCATGTGTGTATGTGTGTCGTCTCTCTTTCTCTCTCTCTCTCTCTCTCTCTCTCTCTCTCTCTATCTCTATCTCTGTATGTGTGTGGTCTCTCTCTCTGTGTATGTGCATGCTCTCTCTCTCTCTCTCTCTCTCTCTCTCTCTCTCTCTCTCTCTCTTTGTGTGTGTGTGTTATGTGTATGGCTGTGTAACTCATATAATCACAACTTGTTTATTAAGGAATTCTAAATCGTTGACATGTACAGGGGAAATAATTTCTTCACCAGAATTTTTTCTCTACCTGTTCCTTCTTAATTATCCTGTTTTCATCTTAGTCAATTTCTTTCCATCAAGTTGTGCACTTCCTGTGATTTTTGAGTTATATCAGGTGCAAGCAAAGTATTGAAAACAAAACAATCTTACTCACTATGAAAACTCATAGGATACTAATTATAGTTGTGGATTACACTTTAAGGTATAGGATGTCACAGGGAGGTTCACCCATCCTCAGTTACAGCACTTAGAAAATTTGGCAACAGGATGCAAGTAAGATAGAAAGTTTGCATTAATAAAGGTCTTCCACCCATGCCAAATCAACAGGCCTGATACACTCCCATACCCACAACCTGAGTGCCTCCCAGGAGGTCTCCAGTAACCAAAGACACAGTGGAGAATCTTGTCCGAATACTCACACAAGCTGGGACATCCACATAGCCTACCAGGACATACCCACCCTGTGGAGATCTACCTTCTTGCTTCCTTCCTGTGTCCTTCCCCACCTAGGCCAAATCAGTGTCCTGATACCCTCCCACACCCTACAACCTGTCTGCCTCCCAGGAGATCCACAGTAACTAGTGACACAGCCTGTCTGCCTCCTAGGAGACTGTCTCTAACCCAGGTCTCAGAGCCGTATATGCCTCCAAGGAGGCTGGCTCTAGTCAGAAATATCCAGGCCACTTAACACCAGAGATAACCAGATGGCCAGAGGCAAGTACAGTATCATAAGAGAGAAGCCAATGCAATTCACCACCATTAGAACACAGTTCTCCCACCACAGCAAGCCCTGGATACCTTAACATACCTGAAAAGCAAGATTCTCACTTAAAAAAAATCTCATCTCATGAAATGATAGAGGCCTTTAAGGAGGACATAAGAAAACTCCCTGAAAGACACACAGTAAAACACAGGCAAACAGGTAGTACTTAAAGAGGAAACAATTCCCTTAAAAAATACAGGAAAATACAATCAAGCAGGTGAAGAAATTGAACAAAACAATTCAAGATCTAAAAGTGAAAGTAAATACAATAAAGAAAATACAAATGGAGGCAACACTGAAGATGGACAACTTAGGAAAGAGATCAGGAACTACAGATGCAAGCATCGCCATTAGAATACAAGAGATAGAAGAGAGAATCTCAGGCATAGAAGATAACATATAAAATATTGCCACATTGCTCAAAGAAAACACCTATCCAAAAATATCCAGGAATTTCAGGACACAATGAAATGATCAAATCTAAGAATAATAGGAATTAGAAGCGGTTGAAGAATACCAGCTCAAGGGGCCAGAAAACATCTTCAACAAAATCCTAGAAAAAACTTTCCAAACCTAAAGAAAGAGATGGCCATAAATGTACAAGAAGCCTACAGAACCCCAAATAGATTCGATGAGAAAATAAAATCCTCTCTTCAAACAATAATCAAAATGCTAAATGTACAGAACAAAGAAAAAATATTAAAAGCCATAAAGGAAAAAGGCCAAGTAACATATAAAGGCAAATGCATCAGAACATCAGACTTTTAACAGAGACTCTAAAAGCCAGAAGATTCTGGAAAGATGACATTCACACCCTACGAAAACACAAATACCAGGGAAGGATACTATACCCACCAAAACTCTCAAAGTACCGTAGATGGAGAAGTCAAGGTATTCCATGACAAAACCAAATTTAAACAATATATTTCTACTAATCTAGCCCTACACAGGGTACTCCAACACAAGGAGGATAACTATACCAAAGAAAATACAAGAAATTAAACATTTCACAACAATCCTAAAAGAAGATTATCACACACACACACACACACCACACACACACCACACACACACACACACACACACAAACACACACACCACCTCCAGCAACAAAAATAACAGGAACAAACAATCATTAATATCTCTCAACATCAATGGACTCAATTCTCTAATAAAGATACACAGGCTGACAGACTGGATACTTAAATAGGATCCATCATTTTGTTGTATACAAGAAACACAGCTCAGTGACAAAGACAGAAGCTACCTCAAAGTAAAAGGCTGAGAAAAGTATTTCAAGCAAATGGTCCCAAGAAACAAGCTGGAGTTTTCATTCTAATATCTGATAAAAATTAATATCAGCCAAAAGTTGTTAAATGAGATTGTGAAGGAAACTTCATATTCATTAAATGAAAAATCCACAAAGATGAACTCTCAATTCTGAACATCTATGCCAGAAATGCAAGGAAACACAAATTCATAAAAGAAACTTTAACTAAAGCTCAAAACACACATTTACATTCACACATTAATAGTATGAGACTTCAATACCCCATTTTGACCAATGGGCAGTTCATTGAAACAGAAACTCAATAGAGACACAGTGAAACTAATAGAAATTATGAACCAAATGAATTTAACAGATATCTTGAGAACGTTTCAACCCAAAACAAGAAAATTTATCTTCTCAGCACCTCATGGAACTTGGCCTGGGAAAAAAATAAAGAAACAAATGAATTAAGACTTTATAGAATTCAATGAAATTGAGGACACAACATACCCAACCTAATGGGGCATAATGAAAGCAGTGCTAAGAGGAAATTTCATAACACTAAGTGCCTTCATAAAGAGCACACCTGAAAGCTCTAGAACAGAAGAAATAAAACACACAGACAAGAGAGTAGAAGGCAGGAAATAGCCGAAGCCAGAGCTGAAATCAACCAGTTAGAAACAAAGAGAAGGATACAAAGAATCAACAAAACCAAGAGCTGGTTCTTTGAGAAAATCAACAGGATAGATAAACCCTTAGCCAAACTAAGTAAAAGGCCCAGAGACAGTATCCAAATTAACAAAATCAGTAATGAAAGGGAGTCACAACAATAGAAACCTAGGAAATTAAAAAAAAAAAAAAATCATCAGAACCTACTGCAAAAACCTATACTCAACAAATTTGGAAAATCTAGATAAAATGGATGTTTTTCTAGACAGATGCCACTTATCAAAGTTAAATCAAGATCAGGTAAACTATCTAAAAAGTTGCATAATCCCTGAGGAAATACAAACTGTCATACAAAACTCCCAACCAAAAAAACAAAACAAAACAAACAAACAAAAATAAAAAACAAAAACAACAACAAATAAAAACTAACCAGGCCCAGATGGTTTTAGTGCAGAATTCTACCAGACCTTAAAGAAGAGATAGTGCTAATACTCCTCAAACTAATCCACAAAATAGAAACAGAAGGAACACTACCTAATTCATTCTGTGAAGCCACAGATACTCTGGTATGTAAACAACACAATGTCTCAGTAAAGAAAGAGTGTTTCAGGCCAATTTTACTAATGAATATCGATGCATAAATATGGAAAATAATTCTTGCAAACTGAATCCAAGAACACATCAAAGCTATCATTCACTACAATTGAGTAGGCTTCATTCCAGGAATGCAGGGATGGTTCAATATATAAAAATCTATCAACATAATAATATAAACATACTCAAGGAATAAAGTCACATGATTATCTCATTAGATGCTGAAAAAGCCTTTGACAAAATACAGTGCCTTTTCATGTTAAAAGTCTTAGAGAGTCAGGAATTCATGCACATACCTAAACACACTAAAAGCAATACATAGCAAACAAATAGCCAACATCAAATTAAATGGAGAGAAATTAGAAACAATCCCACTAAAATCAGGAACAAGGCAAGGTTGCCCACTCTCTCCCTAACTATTCAATATAGTACTTGAAGTTCTACCCAGAGCAATTAGACAACAAAAGGACATCAATGGGATACAAATTGGAAAGGAGGAAGTCAAAGTATCACTATAGGCAGATCAGATGATAGCATACATAAGTGACCTTCCAAATTCCACAAGAGAACTTCAACAGCTGAGAAACTACTTAAGCAAAGTGATGGTATATAAAGTGAAATCAAAGAAATCAGTAGCCTTACTTTATACAAATGATAAACAGGCTGAGAAAGAAATTAGGGAAACAACAACATTCATAATAACTACAGACAGTATAAAATACCTTGGCATAACTCTTACCAAGCAAATAAAAGATCCATATAATAAGAATTTTAAATCCCTGAAGAAATCAAAGAAGACCTCAGAAGATGCAAAGATCTTATGCTCATGTATTGGTAGGATTAACAGTGAAAATGGCCATTTTATCAAAAGCAATCTTCAGATTCAATGCAATCCCCATCGACATTCCAACACAATTCTTCACACACATGGAGAGAGAAGTTTTCAATTTCATATTGAAAAAACATAAAACCCAAGATAGCCAAAACAATTCTCAACAATAAAAGATCTTCTTAGGGAATCACCATCTCTGATTTCAAGCTGTACTACAAAGCAGTAGTGTTAAAGACAGCATGGTATTGTTACAGAGACAGACAAGTCAGTCAAGGGAATAGAACTGGAGATCCAGAAATAAACTCACACATCTATGGACACTTGATCTTTGACAAGAAGCCAAAAACATACGGTAGAAAAAAAAGAGAGTATCTTCAATAAATAGTACTGGTCTAACTGGCAGTCTGTATGTAGAAGAGTGAAAATAGATCTATATTTATTACTTGGCAAAAAGATCAAGTCCAAGTAGATCAAGGACTTCAACATAAAACCAGATACAATGAAGCTAATAGAAGAAAATGTGGGAAAGAACCTGGAACTCATTGGCACAGGGGAATATTTCCTAAACAGAAAACTAGTGGCCCAGGGGGACCTCATGAAATGGAAAAGATTCTGTGAGGCAAAAGACACCATCTAAAAATCATCTCACACCATCATAATGTTAAAACAATCAACTTAGTCCTGAAAATATCAAGATGTAGTTTGTGTAAATTATGTCACATTACCTAAAAATAAAGTAAAATATTTACATAAACAGTATTGATAATCTTTCAATCTATTTACTCAATTTTTATAAAAATCAATTAATCTGACAGACTAGACATGGAAAATATAAAATTTAAAAATCAGTAATAAAGTAATTTTAACAAGCATATGGATATCTTAAAATAAATCAAATTGAATTCAGAAACCAGGTTGAAATTTGGTGGGATTGCAAACTAGTACAAGCACTCTGGAATTCAATATGGAGGTTCTTCAGAAAACTGGAAATAGACCTACCTGAAGACCCAAGTGTGCCACTCTTGGGCTTATACCTAAAAGATGTCCCTACAATACCAGAGGAACAAGTACTCCACAATGTTCATAGCAGTCTTATTTATAATGGCCAGAAACTGGCAACAACCCAGATGTCCCATGACAGAAGAATGGATCCAGAGAGTGTGGTTCATTTACACAATGAAATATTATTCAACTATTAAAAATGAGGACATCATGAATTGTTTTTGAGGTTTGAAGCCCTTTATTCTATGTCAGGAAAGGATTGACAGGGACAAACACAATATCTCAGGTAAGACAACCTTATGAACTGTATTATTCTTTCTCCTCTAAAGCTTGGTCTTTACTTTTAGTAATATGGAAAACTTATGGAGAAATACTTGTGAAAATGTTTCTGATGATGGTGAAATGGTTATGAGATTCTATCTGGGAATGAACGATTACTTAGCTTCTAATTTATTTTCAAAATTCAATTCTTGCCATGCCTTAAAGGCAACTCATATGACATCTTGACATGCCTTCAAGGCCACTTAAATGACATTTTCTGGGAAAAGTTTCCTATCATCTATTTTTTTTAAAATTTTGTTTTTGGATATTTACTTTATATACATTTCAAATGTTTTCCCCTTTGGAAACCCCCTATTCCATCCCCCCTCCCCCTGTCTCTATGAGGGTGCTCCCCCACCCACCCACCTACTCCCGTCTTCCCTCCCTAGCATTCCCCTACACTGGGGCATCTAACACCCTCAGGCCCAAGGGTCTCTCCTCCCACTGATGGCCAACAAGGCCCTCCTCTGCCACATATGCGGCCAGCACCATGGGTCCCTCCATGTGCATTTTTTAGATGGTGGTCCAGTCTCTGGGAGCTCCAGGGGGGTCTGGAGGATGCTCGCAGCCAACCATTGGACTGAGCATGGCGTCCCAGATGGAGGAGTTGGAGAAGGGACTGCAGGAGCTGAGGGGGTTTGCAGTCCCATGGAGGGAGCAACACTGTCAACTGTACATCATGAATTTTGCGGGCAAATGGATGGAAGTAGAAAATGTCATCCTGAGTGAGATAACCCAGACCCAAAAGGACATGCATGATGTGTACTCACAAATAAGTGGATATTAGCCAAAAAGTTCAGAATCCCTAGGATACAACCCACACAATTTAAGAACTTTAACAGGCAGAAAGGCCAAGTGAGAATACTTCAATACCACTTAGTGTGAGGAAGAAAATAATCATGGGAGGCAGAGGGAGGGAGGGATGTGGGTGGGAGAGGGGAGGGGGAGGAGAAAAGGGGAACCAGATCAGGTAAGGAGGCAGAACAGGAGTGAAGCCCTGAGAGCCAGCAGAATGAATGAAAATACGCAACCTCAGAAGTTGGGAGATAGGGGACCCTCTAAAATGTACCAGAGACCTGGGAGGTGAGAGAATTCCAGGACTCAATGGGGGTGACCTTAGCCAAAATTCCCAGCAATGGAGAGAGGGAACTCGAAGAGTCCTCTAGTATATAGACAGGGCCTCAAGAGGAAGGATGGGCTACTAACCCACAGTTAAAATTTCTGACACAGAATTATTCTTTCCTAAAAGAACTGCAGGAACAAAAATGGAGAAGAGACTGAAGAAAAGGTGGTCCAATGACCAGCCCAACTTGGGATTCATTTTGTGGCAGGCACCAAACCCTGACACTATTCCTGATGTTATCTTGTGCTTGCATTCAGGAGCCTAACATGGCTGTCTTCTGAGAGGCTCTACCAGCAGCTGTGGTTGAATTAGGAGAAGGACAGAAGAAGCTGAAGGGGATAGCAACCCCATAGGAAGACCTGAAATCTCAGCTAATCTGGGCCCCAGAGAGCTACAAGAGACTGAGCCACAACCTGGTAGCCTACAAGGGCTGGTTTGAGGTCCCCTGAGCACATATACAGCACCAAACTGCCTGCTCTGGCCTCAGTGAGAGAAGATGCAGTTAATCCTTGAGAGACTTGAGGCTCCAGGGAACACAGAGGCCTGGTGGGGGTGGGGAGTGGGAGAGCACCCTCTTGGAGGCAAGGGGGAGGAGGAATAAGATGAGGAACTGTGGGAGCAGTGACCAGGAAGGGAATGCAATGGCTGGAATGTAGATAAATAAAATAAATAAAAGTCTTTATTTTATTCTCAACTTGAAGTCAATAAACTAGATGAACTGCATATCTACTCTGCTCATGAGTTGCAATTTCCTCTGCACTTGTCTATTAAGGAGAATTTTTAATTTAGAAGATGCAGTGACTGAAGCATCTTTTATGAGAGGAAAAATTCCAAGACTTGTGACCCACATGGTTATAATTAGAAACAAAATCTTTAAATTACACTGAAAATGTACTTACTTAAAATAAATGTTGAGAAAATATTATCATATATATACATAATGTGTGTGTGTGTGTGTGTGTGTGTGTGTGTGTGTGTGTGTTTCCACAGTCATAACATATCTGTACGAATCTATGAAAAGAATCAAAATCACAAAGAAAAGGATATCCTCAAATAGTGTGCAGGGAAGATCTAAGGCACCAGGTCGCAGTCATGCAGACATGTCTTCATCCAAGAGAGATCGTCCAATGAGAAAGCAGAAATCCTGCTTCTAAGCACAGAGAACACCATAGGCTAAGATGTGGTACACACTTTGCTTTGTTTGCTGGAACTGTGATTTTCAGGAGAATTGATCACTCTGGTAGACGTTAACCAGCTATATTCTTTCTCTAATTCTCCTTTCTCAACAACTTCTATCTTTCTGTTCTTTCCCTCTTCATTTTAACAGAACTGCCCTATATATCTCTTAAGCATTTTTTTTTTTTTTTTTTTTTTTGGTTTTTCGAGACAGGGTTTCTCTGTGTAGCCCTGGCTGTCCTGGAACTCACTCTATAGACCAGGCTGGCCTCAAACCCAGAAATCCACCTGCCTCTGCCTCCCAAGTGCTGGGATTAAAGGCGTGCGCCACCACTGCCTGGCTTCACTCTTAAGCTTTCTTACAAGACATTTTGGCAGCCTGCTTGTGGGAACAACCAGTGTGGTGGAGAGTGAAGCCCCGCTTGTCCGCCCCAAGCTCTGTGGCTCTGGGAGGGATGAGACATAAGGGAAGTGGCAGCATGACTCTGCCCATAGTCTGACGGGCAAGTGGGGGCTATGGGAAGCCACCAGGACACTGCCCGTGGGTGGGAGAGGGGGCCATTCCCGGGCAACGCCACAACTCTGGAGTTCCCAGGCTCTGAACTTCACGGATGCTGCAGGATGCTGCTGGACCTGGGAACAGACAGGGATGCAGAGCGCAGCTGACATCCTGCCACAGATCCAGTTGTCGGCTTGGGGCACCAGCTAGCTGCTTAGGCTTGGGTGAATGGGTGCCATCTGGAAAAGCTGAGACGCCTTCAGCTAGAGATTAGACACGGCCTTAATCAAAGGCCGGATTCCTGTCTTCCCATGGCAGGTCAAGATGAATAGAGACAGTCCATAATTCTAAAGCGTTTATTTTCATCTCGTGGAGTGGCATGGATGAAATTGTATTCCCATGCCCTCTGGGAGGGGTGAGGCAGAAATAGTAACTGGGAAGTTATTCATCTCATTAACGTGGGGATGGCTTGGGGCTGCATGGCCACGCCTCTGGTCTGAAAGTTAGGATACCTTATCTGCATGTGGGAGGGCTAGGTGTGTTGCTCCTACCTAACAAACCTCACTGACAGACCTCTCTACAGAGGGCTGTGTGGGATGAGCTGTTTGACAGAAGCCAAGGGCCTCCCGGGAGCATTGGCAAAACATTTTTCTGTCCCTTGTAGGGTAAACTCTACTGGGTTGCCCATGGTTAAGCCTGTGCTCAACCAGAGGGCCCGGCTGTCTGACAGTTTACAGCCCCACACCTGCTTGTACCAATTTAAATTCTTGAGAGAAAACCAATGTAATCATATTGGTATCTGTTATTTTTACCTTGGAAATATGTTCACAATTTGTCAGACACTACAAATAGTACATACCCAGCCTGCACAAATTAGTGCTTCTCCGTTGTAATTCTTAGCAGTCTAAATAAGCTCTTTGTTCCTTAATCAACTCCTGTCTCAGTTTCCATCATAGGTCAATATCATATCCAAATAACTAATTTTATAATACACTATGTATAAGAGACACATAAATATTATAAGCAAATAAACAGGGCTGACATATCAGCTTTTAAAGACTCTTCTCATTTTATAAACTCTTGATATAACAGCATACTTAACTGCATAGTTGTTTTAATATACTATTTCACCTCTGAGAAAGAAGGAAAATGATTATTTTCTAATAGAATTCTAGTGAGTTAGAAAGTTTTCTTGCTAATTGCAGAAACATCACTGAAAAGACAATATGACAGAACAAGTTCTGGATAATGGGTCAGAGGAGGAAAATGGATAAAGGATAGCTGGATCAGATAGGCTGGAAATATTACTTATATCCTTTCCACATCTATCATATGGAATCTAGAAGTGTCATAGAAATATGGGTGGATATAATTGTAAGTTAGCTTTGAGGTAAAGTGTCCAATTGACCTCAAAGACCAGAGGACTCAGGATGGATTTATGGGTTTCCATGTTCAGACTCTGGCTGTATTCTAATAAACTCATTAACGAATAGTAATCAAATCGCATTTTTCACTTGAGTGGTTGTACCACAATGACCCTTTACATTTCATAGTGCCTAAGACAAAACATCCTGGATGCTAAAGAAGACACATGGCTGCTGGTCCTTGCCTGTCCGTACACACTGATAGAAACTGAGGCTGGTGTTTACAGGTAAGCCTTTTTTAAAAAATTAAATAACTGTCTTTCTCTGAGCAGTGGAATAATTAGAAAAAGAATTTGTGTTCATTAGAGAATACTGCCTCACATTCTTCAGAGCACTCTTGTGTTCTCTTCCAAAGAAAACATGTTGCTTTGTGGCCCTGTCATCTTGATCTGATTCAGCATCCTAATTATTTTACTTTAATGGAAGAAATGCTGATAACAAATCCATAAATAAGTGCTTGTTAAAACAACTCGTTTATCAGTGCCTCTTTATAATCAGTTCAATTGGGTTATGATTTAGGTTACAATGCCTGCAGCATGCTAATTTAGCTATTCAATTGCAATAAGCAGTAAAGACTTGTATTTGTTTTTTGACCTTCCTCTGAAAGATTTAATATCACCCTCAGAGCAACAAAGTACTAACGTGAAGTTTGTTTGAGCCCCATGTTATAAAAATATGCAATTTGATAAGGTAGCAGGTTATAATGAAATGCTGCAAAAATGAAGTATAATTATCTAATCACTTGCTTCAGTTTTTGGGGAATGAATTGAAAAAAGACACAACAAATTTTTCTCCTGTAATATAATATAGTCAATAAACTTCCCAAACACCTTGTTCTGTGTCTATACAAAGTTCAAAAGAATTAAACAAATACATTAGTAGCATATAGGACTAAGTTGCACTATCTGCTGAACCAGATTAAGCTTGATTTAGCAAGTTGGATGATTATGCTGTGTTGTTCTAAGCGTGTTCTATTTAATCCTGAGTCCCACTATTCCCTTATTGTCTGCATGAATTCACAACTTATGCTTTCTGAACTCAATTCCAAGTTTCCCCATGAAAGTTGGCTTTGGAATATATTTTTGCACTTGTCTTCACCTTGACAAAGTAAGGACTTTGCCTCTACCCCTTTCTGAGGTTGTTTTTCTGTGACCAGAAAACAGCAAGAGTTCAATAAATGTTCTTTCAATGAAAGAGTATTTAAGTAGTTCCTTGTGATTCTATATGATAGTGTCATTCTTAATATGTTTTATACAAAGGAAACATCTATTATTTCTATTTCATAAAAGCAAACAATAGTTGATGTGGATGTCTTGGTCCATCAATTTGGTTTAGAGATCATTCATTCCCTTACATCACAGTGGTTAAAGATGAATTGCTTTGTCTAGCATCTAAGATTCAACTTCACATTTCCCACCTGCCTATGTAAGTGCATTGTCTTCAATTACTTCCTTGTATATATTGTACTATCTTTTTTTTTTCCATTTTGGGCAAATTTCCCCATTATGCCATGGTTCGTATATCAACTTTACATATTTATTTTTCAGATTTATTTATGTATCTGGGTGTTTTGTCTTTGTGCACATCTACCTACCAGAAGATGGCACCGAAACTCATGGGACTAGAATTATAGACAGTTTTGAGCCACAATGTGGATTCCAGGAATTAAACTCAGTACTTCTGAGTGCTACCATTTAGCCACCTCTCCAGCTCCCTCTATATCATCTTTAAAACAGAATACAAATACACGTGTGTTGGTTTCATTGTCTGCAACAAATTTACTTTTGCTACGTATGTTAATAAAATTAAACCAGAAATTGTGTATACTTGCTGCCTTCAAGCTTCCTCTTGACAGACTCCATTAATGTAGCATTAGCCTCACCACTAAAGCAAGCCTATAATTCTTGTGTGTGGGTCACTAAATACTGCAAATTTTCTAAAATCACTGGATAATTAACTGGCTTTCATGACAGCTTTCACAGTCTGTGATAATGTCAGTAACCATTTGTTTGAGAGAGGACATATACATTCTTTTTTATTAGTTGCTTTTCAATGTCTTTTGATTGCTTTTGTTATAAATCTAATGTATTAATTACTTTGTAGGAATTCAATAATTAGTTAATTTACTATTTTCCACACATTAATATCCATTTTTGGTGAGTTCATTTATTCCTAGCTTTTCTTATCAACCATATATTAATGATTCTCTCGTTTATGCATAAAATATTTTGCCCACAAGTTAAATACACCCATCCTGTGGTCTTTGTTCATTCTGTCTGTCTCTGCCTCTGTACTTGTATTTCTCTTTGTCTTCCAACCTCTATCTCTTATATACACAGAAACAGACATTTGTACATCAGTCTACATAGCTCATGCTGGCCTTCATGTTACCCTGTAATCCAGGCTGGCCTTGAACTCATGATTCTCTTTCCATGCCTTCCAAATGCTATAACTGTAGGCATGCTCCACACCTGATTTGCAATGTCCTTTTAGCCAAATCCTTGGGTGTTTTGAGCTATAACTCTCACTGTAAATGTATGATTCATTTTTCCACAAACTTTACTTTCTTAGTAAAATATAATCTCTACTTTTTTGTCAAGATGAAGGGATTGGAGCTGTTCTTCACTCTTTTGTTCACAACACTGATCAGATATAAAAACAAATAATCTTATTCCACCTTCAATAAAATTTTCACTCTATTAATATCCATTTCAAAAGTAGTCCATTCTGTGAAATAGATGATTTTTGGGGTAGCTTCATAATTGTATTTCTTTCCTAACCACAAAGTTTTCTTGGTTTATTATTAGATTTATAACTAATGTAAACACTACAAATCAAAGGCAAATTGTATTTACTCCCAAACAGTCTTATTAATATCTGATTGTTTGAATCTGACATATTCCCTAAAAACTGTTTGAAGCATTAGTTTCAGCTGTGAGCATTGTTTTGCAAGACTGTGGGTCCTTTAGGAGATGAGGCCCAGCTGTTAGGAGTAGAGTTACCAGACATGAGCATTTGAGATGGTAGTTTGTCCTCTGATTCTGGTTTTGGCTTCCTCTTCCTTGTCCACTGTGATGTGAGGATGCTCCAGCCCTAACTGTAATTCTGCAGTCATGAGCTCTTAATTTCTTTGCCACTATGACAGTCTGAAACACAGAGACTGTAAGCCAATGCAAACTATTCTTTGTTGTTTTTGACAAGTATTTTGTCACAAAAACATGAAAAATGAATAAGACAACATTTATTTGACCTACAGAGACAAAGTCAAGTGTCTATATAACCCACCATTCACCATATCTGGATCCTTACTCCTAAGTGCACTAGTAATGTTTTTTCTTCTGCGCCTTTTTGTGATAGTCTCTCCTCCTGAAATTTCGTCTCTCAAGTATCCTTATTTATCTTCTCTAGTCTGTATTTAGTCTTGGCTCAGCAACATCCCATCTCACTTAATAATGCATCCATCCTGTCCTTTAGTGACATGTTAAATGGAGAAGAGAATATTTAATGGCATTTCACACAGCAAAATATGGTGGTCCTTGTCACATAGCAAATGCTTGTTAAGTAGTTAATGAATAAACATCTTTGAGTAACTTCCAAATGACTGGCAAACAATATTGGAATGATTATGATGCTTTAGGGCAGTCTCTTTGTATCAGTGAGCTGTCTGTTCTTTGTTGCACAGAACAGAATTTTGTGGGTATGGCAGGGTTATGGCTGTTAGAAATGGTAAACAGTAGGAAGTGTTTTCCAGAAAAGGAAGACTAAGAGACAGTATTAGAAGTACTTAAATGTATATTTTTTAAGGAGGTAAAGATAACACACATGAAACATATCTGCAGGCTCTAGAATTATACAAGCACCAAAGTTGTTATAACAATTTATTACAAAATATTAATTCTGCATGTGAATGTACAAACCTAGGTATGACATTATAATAGCATACACAAAAGAAAGAAATTTTCATATAAACTGAAAGAGAAGACTCACTATATGTATATTAGAAACACACACCAAAGCAGTTTCAACTATGGATCAAAAGGTATCTACACAGGTTACAAACTGGAACACAGGTACAAACCTTGTCTTAGTCAGGGTTTCTATTCTTGCACAAACACTATGACCAAGAAGCAAGTTGGGGAGGAAAGGGTTTATTGAGCTTACGCTTCCATGCTGCTGTTCATCACCAAAGGAAGTCAGGACTGGAACTGAAGCAGGTCAAGGAGCAGGAGCTGATGCAGAGGCTATGGAGGAATGCTGCTTACTGGCTTGCTTGCTTCTCCTGGCTTGCTCAGCTGGCTTTCTTATAGAACCCAAGACTACCAGCCCACAGATGGCACTACTCACAAGGGGCCCTCCCCCCTTAATTACTAATTGAGAAAATGCCTTACCTCTGGATCTCAAGGAGTCGTTTTCTCAACTGAAACTCCTTTATCTGTGATAACTTCAGCTTGTGTCAAGTTGACACACAAAACTAGCCAGTATAGTTGAAACTTTGTCAACTTGACATACAAACACATCACCAATAAGCTTTGATCCTTACTTCCTTATTCATCCCCAGGATCTAAATAACTTTACAAGTCCCACAGTCTTTACAAATTCTTACATATTAACATTTCAGTCCCTTTTAAACATCCAATCTCTTAAAATAGAGTCTTTTAAAAATTCAAAGTCTCTTAACTGTGGGCTCCACTAAAATACCTTCTTTCTTCAAGAGGGAAAAATATCAGGCCACAGTCACAATCAAAAGCAAAATCAAACGTCAATCGTCCAATGTCTGGGATCTACTCACAATCTTCTGGATTCCTCCAAGGGCTTGAGTCACTTTTCTAGCTCTGCCCTTCATAGCACACATGGCTCCAGATGCCTGTACTCCACTGCTGCTGCTGTTCTTGGTGGTCATCTCATGGCACTGGTATCTCCAAAACAATGTTGTCTTCTGCTGCAACTAGGCTTTTCCATAGTGCCAAGCCTTACCTCCTTTGCATGACCCCTTCAGTCCTGGGCCATCAATTACAACTGAGGCTACACCTTTACCAGTGGCCTTCCACAGCCTCTCATAGTACCTAACCTCAACTCCTTTCCATGACCCCTTCAAAACCAGTACCACCTGGGTGACTCTTACACATTACCAAGTCCAGCCACAGCCCAAGGTACAACCCTGGCTATCTCTGGAACACAGCCTCTGTGCTCTCAGAAAACACTTCTCAGAAGATTTTACCTCATTGATGCTAGTCTCTTCCCAATCACCACCAAGTTTTTAGCTCCAGCTAACCAGCATCAATAGTCCCAGCATTTCAATGGTTTTGCTTTAGTAGTTCTGGTATCTTGTTAATCACACAGCTGATTTCTTCAGCTCTAGCTAACCAAAACCACAGAATCTTAAATCAAACTAGCAGTGGACCTAATAAGAGTCTTTAATCTTCCCTCTGAAATTTCATAAGCCAGGCCTCCATCTTCTGCACTGTTCTCAACATTATCTTCCAAGCTCCTACAGAACACCCCACAGAGCTCTTAACATCCCAATGGCTCTTTAGCTCAAAGTTCCAAAGTCCTTCCTCAGTCCTCCCCAAAACATGGTCAGGTTGTCACAGGAATACCCCACTTCACTGGTACAAATTTGTCTTAGTCAGTGTTTCTATTCCTGCACAAACATCATGACCAAGAAGCAAGTTGGGGAGAAAAGGGTTTATTAGGCTTACACTTCCATGCTGCTGTTCATCACCAAAGGAAGTCAGGACTGGAACTCAAGCAGGTCAGGATGCAGGAGGCCATGGAGGAATGCTGCTTACTGGCTTGCTTGCTTCTCCTGGCTTGCTCAGTCTGCTTTCTTATAGAGCCCAAGACTACCAGCCCACAGATGGCACCACTCACAAGGGGCCCTCCGCCCTTGATCACTAATTGAGAAAATGCCTTACCTCTGGATCTCATGGAGGCATTTTCTCAACTGAAACTCCTTTATCTGTGATAACTTCAGCTTGTGTCAAGTTGACACACGAAACTAGCCAGTACAAACCTCTAACTCTGAGATATTATGAAAGAAACATTGTCCCCAAAGAACAGAGTAAAACTAAACAAATCTCTATGTGTCTATCCCTCCAACAGTCATATTGACTGTTGTTACCAACAACAATGCATCAATATTCAAATATCAATATTTTTTCATGCCTTAGACTTAACTTAGGTAGGCCTTTATTGCAAAAAGAGTTCCTGAGACATTCAATATTTTTATTTGTAAAATTAAGGTTATTTATATATAAAACATTAATAATAATATATCCAATTATCCAATAAAATAAAATTATATATATTATTATTATTATATTATTTTGTTTGATAATTCATTTGTTTACATTTCAAATGTTATCCCCTTTCTGATTTCCCCTCCGGAAACATCTCCATCCCATCACTCCTCCCGCTGCTTCTATGAGGGTGCTCCCCATCCACCTACCTACTCCTGCCTCCCTGTCCTGGCGTTTCCCTACACTGAGGCATCGAGCCTTCACAGAACCAAGGGCCTCTCCTACCATTGATGCCTAACAAGGCCATCCTCTGCTACATATGTGGCTGGAGCTATAGGTCTCTCCATATGTACTCTTTGGTTGGTGGGAGCTGGGAGCTCTGGGGGGTCTGGTTGGTTGATATTGTTGTTCTTCCTATGGGGTTGCAAACCCCTTCAGCTCCTTCAGTCCTTTCTCTAACTCCTCCATTGGGGACCCCATGCTCAGTCCAATGGTTGGCTGCAAGGTTTCACCTCTGTATTTGTCAGGCTCTTGCAGAGTGTCTCATGACACAGCTATATCAGGCTCCTGTCAGCAAGCAGTTCTTGGCATCCGCAATAGTGTCTGGGTTTGGTGACTGTATAAGGGATGGGTCCCCAGGTGGGGCAGTCTCTGGATGGCCTTTCCTTCAGTCTCTGCTCTACACTTTGTCTCCATATTTCCTCCTGTGAGTATTTTGTTCCCCTTCTAAGAAGGGCCGTAGCACCCACACTTTGGTCTTCCTTCTTGAGCTTCATATGGTCTGTGAATTGCATCTTGGGTAGTCTGAGCTTTTGGGTTAATATCCACTTATCAGTGAGTGCATACCATGTGTGTTCTTTTGTGATTGGGTTACCTCACTCAGGATATTTTCTAATTCCATCCATTTGCCTAAGAATTTCATGAATTCATTGTTTTTAATACCAGAGTAGTACTCCATTGCGTAAATGTACCACATTTTCTGTAATCATTTCTCTTTTGAAAAACATCTGGGTTCTTTCCAGCTTCTAGCTATCATTAATAAGGCTGCTAGGAACGTAGTGGAGCATATGTCCTTGTTATATGTTGGAGCATCTTTTGGGTATATGCCCAGGGGTGGTATACCTGGGTCCTTAGGTAGTATTATATCCAATTTTCTGAGGAAGCATCAGACAGATTTCTGGAGTGGTTGTACCAGCTTACAATCCCACCAACAAAGAGTTTTCCTCTTTCTCCATATCCTCACCAGCATCTGCTGCTACCTGAGTTTTTGCTCTTAGCCATTCTGACTGGTGTGAGGTGGAATCTCAGTATACATTTTGCAATGTATTATTTCTTTAAATTTTTCCATGTTTCTTATAGTAAAAGATGTATAATGTTGTATTTTAACCAATATACGTATGCACTTATGTAGTATTAAATCCTTCTCATGCTGTGTAGACATCTCTGTCACCTATCACCATGACTCATTTCAGCTTTTATAATTGATATATACCACTTAACACTATCTATCAACATTTCTTTTGCTCAGAGCCCTGGCAACCTACATTAATATTAGTATTATTTTGTCTCTAAAATTTGGATGACTCAAAATGCTTCATATGTAGTTTATAAAAAGTAGGAACTGGGGGGAGGGGGGGTGGGAGGTGGAATTCCCTCCTAGAGGCGGGTTGGGGAGGGGATGGGGGGTATACAAAGAGGAGACTCAGAAAAGGGGAAACATTGGAAATGTATATAAAGTATCAAAAATAAAAAAGGAGGAAAAAAAAAAGTAGGAACTGACAAAATTCTGTATTCGTAAATGAGAATCACTTAAATATTTATAAATGCTTTGGTGTTAGATTGCCACAATGTGAATTTCAGTATATAAATATGCAAAATCTAAAACATAGAAAAATGTGACCTCTAATGGAAGGTTTTGAGTCTAAATTCCAATGATGTATCATCACTAGTAAATTCATTGTTTAGAAAATAATGAAAATTAACTTTACAATTACAATGTAGATTCTCTTAAATACATTTCATGTATTCCTCAAACTTTGAGATACCACTTGGACAATAGGATTTGCATATATTTCCTATTGTTTCTTACCCTCAAAATCTAATAGAATTTGTGTATCGTTTTTAGGAATTCTACCAAGAAAACTAAGCATTTTGTTGTTGCTGTAAACATTCATATGTTAAGGATGCAGAAATACAAGGAAGACTATAAATATGAAGTTTATCATAATAGTTGTCCACAGGCAATTTGGGTATTTGTTGAACATTATGTTGAAATCCGATTTTGCTTGTAGGATTAGGTCTGAAGCTGGCAGAAAGACATCTGGAAAAGAATGATGGCTGTGAAGTGGGGAAAACAACGGCAAGTGGAACCTCCCTGTTTCTCATTGCCTGCATGCCCACTGTGCTTCGGGGAGAAGCTGATGCCCTCAAGCATGATGTTGGATGCTGGTGAGGACCAGTTGCTGAAGAAGCTGAAATAGGAGTTCTGCAGCTAGAGGTGCTTTGGATCTAGCTGTGCCTGCAAGAAGATAAACCAGAGATTAGTAGCAGCACGCATAAGCTAAGGCAGCTCATGAGCTCACACTCATGAGAATAAAGATTGGTGCTGCTCCCTTGGTAACCCCCATCCTTCAGATGTCAATCCTGCCCAGTTTCCCTTGGAAGTCTCCATGGAAGCAAATGTGTCCATGGAGTTTCAGCTATAATAAGTTGTTAGGGCAGAAAGTCTCACTTTGTTTAATTTTCTTGTTTGTTTTTATGCAAATATGTTTTAAATTATGTACTTTGGCTGATCCTTGTTTTAGGAAGTTGTGACAAGTTAACCATGGTTTTCAATAGATTATGCTGATAGGGGTCATGTGTATTTAGTGCTAATATTATACAGTGTTTTATGCGATAGGATGGGTTTAACAATTCCTTATAAAGCTATAACTGGAATGTTATTTCAAATATTTTCTTGATGTAAAAACATTAAATTGCATTTGTTCCAATGCATGAATGTATTGTTAGTTTTACTGTGTATGCCTGTGGTTCAGTCTTTGTGTAGAGGTGAGAGGATACCTTCCAGGAGTCAGCTCTCTTCTTCAACCACGTGGGTCCTGAGGATTGAACTCAAGTCATTACACAGGCGGCAAGCACTTTTACTCACTGAGCCATCTCACAAGCTCAATGTTTAAATTTTTATTAACAAATTTGTAACATACATAAGCATATAGAGAGGCACCTCAAGAGCTATGTACTGGGTGTAATTATTAGATTAAGTAATTGATCTGGTTGTCACACTCACATATGTATCTTTTTGAGATAGGAACACTCAAAATGCTCTCTTATACTCTTTTGAATTATCAAATGAGTTATTGTCAACTATGATTATCATACCAAGCTGGAACCAATGATGTCAGTCTTCCTGTACAACTGTGTTATTGATCTATTAAACACATGTTGCTTTCTGTCCTCCCTTATACCATACCTTGTATTTAGTAATTACTAAACTATGCTTTATTATATGTCATTATTGATAACTTCTTGTAACTGGGAAAGAATCTGAAAAAAATAATCAAAACTAAAATTTTTACAACTGGAGCAGGAAACTCAGTTAAATAAAACTTAGGAAATAAGAATTACTATGTTGGGTCATGCATTAGATTTTATGAAAGAAGAAAGAAATAGTCTATGAGTTTCCTGATGTTAAATAGTAAATAAAATGTTAAATGCTATAAGTCATGTCCAAGCATATTTCTCAAAGATATAAGACATACGCCAAAGGAAGAAAGAATTCAAATTTTGGTGATGTTACTAAGAATTCAGATGAGGACCTTGATGATATATTACAGAAAGACAAAATAGATAAAGGGAACCAATTACCCTGTGTTGGAGGGACATATTTGTAGCAAATGTCATCACAAGGGGAAAATCACATACATATTGACAGTTTTAATGACATACAGTAGTATGCATTATATTGATTAAATTGCCATGTGCTGTCTGAGCTCATTAAAAACTGCTTCTGTAAGGAGAGTGCCTCTTCACATCAGACCCAGACTGCTTAAGTATCTTCCAATGTCTATTATCTAAAGATAATGGCTCCAACTCTGTGACCAAAAGGGAAACACCTCAAGTCCTAGAGAAAAGCTAAAAGCTAAAGCATTTCCACCAGACATTTCTATTGCTAATCTTATGATATAAAAGTCCGTACAGTGGACATAATAAAGATCAGCCTTGGAAGCTCATTCATGAAGAGAAATCATAATCAAGATAATTAGCTGAATACATGAACATTTTCAGTCTGTTTATGCCTGATATTCACAATGCATTTGACGTTATTGTCTATGTTGCTAGTTGCTTGTCTTTTACTCACATGCTTTACTTGAGGGGTCAATGTTCTTCCCAGGGATCTATAATGAACTCCAGGGAAATACCTTAAAGGGGCTTCTCCAGTTCCCCATTTCTGATGGATGTTCTTAGTGCCCAGTTTGATCATGTTTGGTTATTTTTCTATCTATCTATCTATCTATCTATCTATCTATCTATCTATCTATCTATCTATCATCATCATCAATCATCTGCCTATCTATTATATATCAATCAATCAATCATCTATCATCTATCAATGTATCTATCTATGTATCTATCTATGTATCTATCTATGTATCTATGTATCTATCTATGTGTCTATCTATGTATCTATCTATGTATCTATCTATGTATCTATGTATCTATGTATCTATGTATCTATGTATCTATGTATCTATCTATCTATCTATCTATCTATCTATCTATCTATTTATCTGCTCTCTATCAATACTAGTTAGTTTTCCTTTACTTTATTTCTCTATATACTTACCAAACTCATTTATCCAAATATAAAAGTATGAATATTACATATCATTCTCTTGAAAACAGAACAGCTACCAATCTTTACTGTAAACTGAAAGGTGCCATCTGTTCCTTGAAAAATCTTTTATTTTCCCCATCCCAAAGGCAAGTTCCTTATGATTTTATTATCAAATATCTGTGACCTCTACACAAAAATGGGATAACATAGGATAAAACTTTAGATTAAAACCCATTTTATTCAGCAAAGGTATGGACAAGCTCTACCTTTCGATGCTCTAGAAAAAACTTCTCATGCATGGGTCTTATTTATAAGAATAATGATCTGAAAGAGAAAGTTTTCAGAGATAAAGAAGAAATAAATTTGAAGACCATGACCAAAACCACTGTGCTTTGAAACTGTGAATGAAGTATAACTACTTGGAGTTGTTAAGCCGCACATACATTGCCTTGCCCGCTCTTCCCACAAGGGCCGTTCAGCATCACACTCCTCTGAGGAAACTCCTAGATTTTTCTCCTTCACTTCCTCCCCTCAGTGGCCATACTTGATGTTATTTATGCCTGGAAATGACCTGTGACAGTAATCCCTGACCAAAAACATATTGTCCCTGATCTAGTGATTTATAGTAGCAAGTACTGAGTTATGATCAGCCTGGGAATCAGTGAATCCAGGAAGTTTAAACTCTAGGGAGTTTAATGCTCCTTCTGAGCATTAAAGTTGTGTGATATTTAAAACCTATGTGTGTATGATGTATATGTGTATGTGTGTCTATGTGCATCTCTCTCTCTCTCTCTCTCTCTCTCTCTCTCTCTCTCTCTCTCTCTGTGTGTGTGTGTGTATGTGTGAAGGTGTTTGAGGATTGGGTGGTATTTGTTACTGTATCATGACCCAACCATCACTGATTTGTACAAATAATGACCTTCAGCACTTAAGTCCCAGAATGAATCACACCAAAATCCACAGCATGAAGTTTTTTAGTCTTTTGTATTGTATGAAATTTATACAGTGAGGAAGAAGCTACAGATCACAGATGGTGGACCAAGCTCCTTGGGTGCTTTGTGCTAGTGGAACAACTGTTAAGCCTAGGGAGACTGAGAAGCAGCCATCTGTCTTTGGCCAAGTGAACATGTGAATATTCCAGCTCTTTAGGCAAAGGCAAAAAAGAGATGATAGCATTTCCTCCAATTTGTACTCTAAAGATGCCAAACTTACTTTTTACTAAGACCTTAACCCTCACCATTAGAAAATAAGTGCATACAAGCTTGGATTTATTTTTGCTCTACTTCTTTTGAAAATAATTTGAAGCACCTGATTGGCTTGACTATAGATAGATTTAGTGAATCATATTCCTAATTGAAAATTGTATGGTTAGAATAGACAGACAGACAGATGATAGATAGATAGATAGATAGATAGATAGATAGATAGATAGATAGATAGATCCATAAATTGTAGATAGATAAGGCATGACTTTATTCTGCAACCAAATAAAAGTGGCTCTTCCCTAGGAGCACTAATACCACACTTCAGCATTGCATGGTTGCATGAATAGATTTAAATTGTATTACTTCACATTATTACTTATATTATCAGAACAGTAAATCATAAATTGAGACTTTTTAAATGTGTTGGTATAAACATCAGGAAACAGGTAAAATGGGGAACCCTCTGCCATAGGAATAAGATACTCTTTGATGACAAACTTGGTGTGTGGGTAGTTGGGTCTATGGGGTCTGTTCATGCATTCCAAAACAATTTCTTTTGTCACATTATCACAAGGATGTTAGGTACATGAGGCTGTTGATAAATGGTATTTAAGAGGTTAAAATAGCTCAAGATGTTTGGGCTCTGTACCTGCAATATTCCAACCTCTCCATAATCACTGAAGTACTAATTCATCAATTACCCTTGTATGATCTTTAACATAGCTGTTTCTTTTCTGGAAACTGAGTAACATTACTCTATGCCTTCTAAGTCTCCTCTCTATTGTGTAAAACATTATTAAAGAGCAATTACTGAAATTGTTAGTGACTAGTGTTTTGTAATTATAGTGTACAAATTTGGAATGTTCGTTAACTTCATGATTATGTGTTTTTTAGAATAATGCATTTTCAATTATTTATATTAAAATAATCTGTGATATACAAATAAGATAATAAGGTTGTTCACTGAGTTGAGCCTGTAGTCATCAACCCAGCTCTTTAAAATTATGTAGGGGCATTTTTTAATTTTACTTGAACTTCTAACAGGACTCAAAATGATGTCATATGACTTTTATTTTAAAATCTATCTAATAATAGGTTAATAATATGACTAATAAGCATTTATTTTGTGCATGATGTACATCAAATGGAGTTAATGCAAACACACAGAGAGAAGTACAAAAGAAGATTGCAGGAATATACTTAGCAGGCTCTATTATGAAACATAGCAAACAAATAATTTGTTATGGTTCTGGTAAATTCTACAAAAAGAAACTAGAAACTACTGGAAAAATACATAATGAGAGGAAATGATGCTCTCTCAGATTCCAGAAAGTTGAATCAGAAAAATGAGATCAATGGTTAGGTAGACAGTCAAAAGATGGGCAGAAAGCAGGTAGGCAAGGAAGCCTGAGGAACGTTTTCCAGCATGAGGAGCAAGAGGAGAGCCATTCAGTCAAGGAAGAGAATGGGGACTATCAGGATCCTGTTCATAAAGTCCTTTTCTGTGTCTACCAGTTAAAAATAACCCCTATAATTTCCTCTTTTAGATTTAAAGTATCAGATCTTTATCTCCTTTATCCATTTTGGAATTGGCTTTTCTATGTGGTTAGTCATAAGGACTGAAAGTTATTTTTCTACATATAACTATACAGTTTGACCAACACCATTTTGTTGAACATGCTATTTTTTCTCTAACACGCATTGTTGGTGTATTTTTGGAAAAATATCAGATGGTCATAGCAGTATGTGTTTATATGCAGGTCCTCAGCTAAATCCCATTGATTAGTGACTCTGTTGTTATGCCAGTATGATGCTGGTTTTTACTGGAGTATCTTAAAGAAAGGCAACACTCTGAAGCTGATGGAACCTACCACTGAGGAATATGCTTGAGTCAGGACTAGAATAGGGCATCTCAAACATTTCTCTCATTTCATATTGATGGCATGTCTTGGAAGAATAACTCTCAGTGCGATCAATCTTTTCAAAGCCTTGAATTCTGAGAGCTTAAATGGCTGCTAAGAGATCAGCCTTCATGGCTATCATCATGGCCTCTGCTCTGTCACTCCCTTTATTCCATTTTGTCCATGGTTTCTTTTGACATTTGTAAGTCTTTTCTCTGTTCAAAGGAGTATACGTAGCAAAACCCTTCATCGTCTTTCCTAGTGGCAACAGGGACCACTTCTGTCAGGAGGATCACAACTGGACCTTTTATTTCAGACTTCCCAACTCTCGCCTTTTCAGATCTGGCTTCAAGCCAGGCCCAGTACTGACTTTTATATTCCAAACACCTGGTTCAGTATTTTCCTGTTTTATTCTGACTCCACTCCACCGAATCTAGTAAACTACTTCTCTCATATAAACATAATGCTTGGAGGAAATCTGGATTCAGAGGTGGAGGGAATGAGGGGAAGTGGAAGCAGATACAGGAAGAAGGACAGAAATCTTCATAGGCATTGACTCTGCTTCTAAGTTGCTCACTGAGTCAGGCCACTGTGAGCCTCGGGCTGCTTCTCTAAAGATTTGGACACACAGCGAGCCCAGAAGAGAGCCTGAAACTTCTTTAGTTCATAGTTCTGAGTTTCATTCTCAAAAAAGTAAAAAAGGACATAAAGTGAGCAGAAGTGGACTGAACTGGGACTGCAAGAGATTGAACTGCTATCGAAGCATTTGGGGACTCTTGCAGCAGTTTGCTTCTCTGCTGGATACTTCCTGAGAATAAAAGGGCATATATATATATATATATATATATATATATATATATATATATATATATGAAGAATTCACTTGCTGTAGGCATTAAAGTTGCAGGAGAGGTGACTTTCTACTCGAGATGCTATTGAAATATAGACAATTTGCTTTTGACTTTACTCTATTACACTGATATTTTCACACTGTAAATATATTGACAAATACAGCTAGCCTTCTTCCACAGGGCCTCTACTCTTCCTTTAACCTCTGAGAAAGAAAGAGATGGCGTTTACTGATGTTCATAGAGCTTAGATTTCAGAACCATTCACTTGTTTGGGATTAAATATAGGCCATTTTTATTTTTCTAATGTATAGTGTTTAGATTTCACAAACCAAGATGCTAGCAGTTAGTGGAGCTTCAGCTTGGTCCTCAGAATAGAAGGTGGTGTAGTACAGGTGCTGGCATATCAGTCACTTGGTGGGAAAACACCCTTTCAGAACTGTAAGTCACACTTCACATTCTGCTCAGTGGCACATCTAAGAAAGAGTTAATCAGTGACAATTTCTTACATGATAAATTGCCTCCAAGATCTTTTCCACAACCCTCAGGCGCAGGAAAGTTCAGCAGCTTATTGCATACACATATTAAGAGCTTGTTGCGAGCCTTCAAGGAAGCTTTTAAGCCAATGAACTCTAAATTGTGTGGAAAGGAAAATGCAGAGTGAGTGACTGTATCTGATGCATCATGGCTGTTTAAAAATATCACTCGTCAGCATCTTCAGAGTGACTCTTTACTCATCTACTTTTGCCTATGGTACCACTTTGTATTTTGGCCACATGTATTGGCATAGACTTGCACTACTGAAGAAGCAACAGAATATAACAAAATCTACTGCTTTGTTTCTGTGAGGATACAGATAATAAGTACTCCCATCTTTGCAGACCATATATTTTATGTTGCTGCTACTCAGCTCTCCTGTTGTAGTATCTAGATAGTCATTGCTTATCACTAAAAGGGGGAGGTATTTCCAGTAACATATCATGGACAATAATGTTTACTTTTACATGATTGTTATACATCAGGAAGCATTATCTTTCATACTTCTTTCAAATGCAGCATTTAAAATGTTTTTATTTATGCACAAACTGGTTAATATGCAAAGAATATACATGACCCCAAAGGATGACATTAAATTATTGAAGATAATAACTAAGCTCTCATATAAGTCATTTTGTCATTTGTCTCAGTCTTTCACTTATTAAGTTATTTAACTGTGGGTCTGGAGAGATGGCTCAAAGGTTAAGAGCACTGTCTGCTCTTCCAGAGGTCCTGAATTCAATTCTCAGCACCCATATGATGTCTCAACCTATTTTCAATAAGATCTGGTGCCCTCTTCTGACCTGCAGGCATACATGCAGGTAGAACGCTGTATACATGATAAATAAATCAATCCTTTTTTTTAAGAGTCAATTTTTTATTAAATTATTTTAGTTATTTACATTCCAAAAAGTTCCCCCTTCCTGGACCCCCCTCCCTGAGTTCTCCACTCTATCATTTCTTCTCTTTGCATCAGAGATGTGCTCCCCCACCTATCTCACCCCTGCCAGGATCCTCCTTCCCTGGGTCATTAAGTCTCTACAGGATTAAGTACATCTACTCCCATTGAGGCCAGATAAGGCAGTCCTGCCTGTGGGGAGGGGAACGAACCAGTCCATATAGGCTCTTTGTTTGGCTTAGTCCCTGGGAGATCTGAGGGGTCTGGTTGGTTAATACTGTTGTTCTTCCTATGGGGTTGCAATCCCCTTCAGCTCCTTTAGTCCTTCCCTAACTCTTCCATAGGTGTCCCTGACCATAGTCCAATGGTTGGCTGTGAGTATCTGCATCTGCCTCAGTCAGCTCTATACACAATAAATAAATAAATCTTAAAAAGATTAAAAACGGGGGGGTATCTGGAGAGATGACTCAGTGGTTAAGAGCACTGATAGTTCTTCAAGAGGTCCTGAGTTCAATTCCTAGCAACCACGTGGTGACTCACAACCATCTGTAATGAGATTTGATACCCTCTTCTGGTGTGTCTGAAGACAGTTACAGTGTACTTATATACATAAAATAAATAAATATTTTTTTAAAAAGCTATTTAACTAATTAACTATTTTAGTGGTTAGTTTCAAAACATTTCTTTCAGTGTTTCATCCTATAAAATGTCTGTTTAAGGTACTCAAGGTAGTCAAGACAGACTAATAAACTTTCAAGAAGTGAATTTGAATATATTTATTATTACCTTACAGAAATTCTTCTAGGTTATTTGAGACATTGTGCCACATGTAATCCTACCAATAAGTTTGGCATAAATACTAGAGACTTATTTTACAGGTAAGCAACATAAGGACCTATGAAATTAGCCAACAAAGGCAAAATATCACTGATATAATGACCATAGACCAATATCAAACATCATGCTGAATGCTCCAACATTCATACTTGTTCTAGTATTAATGTATATTATTTATTTGTAGCTGATGGTCCAGAAGTCAAATCTAGTCTGCCTTAGCCTATAAGCTAAGGGATGGTTTTGCATTTTAAATGGATATATGAAGACTCTGACTTTAACAGCACAGTGTAAATGTTCACATTCTTGACCAGGAACTCAAACATTCATAGCAAAAATTGTTTATTACTGAACCATTTGCATGCAAATGATTCTCCCTATAATTCTCTCAGTTAGTTTGACATTCATGGTCAGTACCTTGAGGTGCAGAGAAAAAGAAACATACTTTGGGGTCATGACAGAAACTTTATTTAAAAATATATAATCTCATATTCTATTACCTGCTTTCCCCTCTACCAACATAGAAGGTATTTTGGGATAGGACAGCTGCCATTTGCTTGTATTTTCAAGAGTAGCATCTCAGCTGAGTCGTGTGCACATGCACACACATAAGAATCAGCTCTTCTTGGAGCCAATGACAGGCCTTTGATGTGCTTGGATCCTCCTACACAGGAAGCTATTTTGCTCCAAAACCTACTCAGGATATGAAGGATTATTACCAGGGAGTCCCATTCAGTTTCTTCAGGGTAGCTGTCTGAGTTTTGATAATTTTTTTTCAGTCCTTGATGCTAGAAACAGTTATTGAACATTTACGCTGGGCAGCACTTTGCCACATACAGAGTAATGCTACTCCTTACCTGTATGAGCTGCAGTGTAATATCTAAAGCAAAGAAGAACAAGGTAGCAGCACTGCTGAGTCTACATTACAATTAAGTGGAAGGTAGATAATAACACATTGTGTTGCATAGATAAAATTATTAAGATATCATTTACAATCTTAGGGTTCAGGAATGATTTCATGCTTAGTTAGTACTGACATTTTGAATATCACTGGAATTTCAGGAAATGAGTAAATGTGCATTTCTTTACTCATTATCACTGTTCACATTTTCCATATTTGTTTTATGATATTGAGTGTCATATGTTGTGGTAAAAAGATTCATTCCTTCTAAGTATTATCAATAAAGAGTTTACTATATACAAGACAGACACTATTTCTAAAATTGTTCCTTCATTTCATAAGCATATAGGAATTAAAACCAAAGTTTCTTCAATAAAATCAAATTTTCAGTGTATATTCTTCAGGAGAATTAAATCATACATGTTAAATTAATTTTTACTTTTTAATTTTTATAATCTCCGTCATGGTACATAGAGAAGAAGAAAAAAATTAAGCTTCCCATTAAAAATATGTATCTAGCCCCTGAGTTCTACTTTATAGCCCAAAGCTCTGCCTGCCTTCCCAAGGAGTCCTATGGGCATCAGGAACATTCAGCTTATACCCCTTTTTGCCAATTCCTTTCCTGCCAAGTCCCCCCTAAAGCACACCTGCCAGCAGTAAGGCACACATGCAACCCTATGCTTCATTTTCCAGGTAAGAACTCTGCCTGCATCCCTAGTGGCCAACTGGCACCAGGGACAACCAGATGGCTAAAGGCCAGCATAAGAATACAATCAATGAGAACCAGCAGTATGGCACCACCAGAGCCCGGCTATTCTATTACAGCAAGCCCTGGATATCCCCATATAATTGAAGCACAAGAAGATGACCATAAATCCATTGTATAAAGATGAGCCTGCAGCTCAGTCCACACAAAAAACATGACTGGGGGACTGAGGATGATGATAGGCTTTCCTATAATAATTAGGCAGAAATTAGGCAGGAAGAACATGCAGAAGACAGGTGTGGGAAGGCTGTAGATCAATACCACACCAGCTCCCAGCCCCAAGGCCCAGAAAATACTTTTTAAAAATCAAATCATATAAGAAAACTTTCCAAACCTAAACAAGAGATACTTACAAATATACAAGAAGTTTACAGAGCACAATTTGGGCAAGAATCGGACCATAATAAACAAATCTCCCTGCCCCATAATAATCAAAACATCAAATATACAGAACAAGAAAGAATATTAAAAGCTGCAGGGGGAAAAGGCCAAGTAACGTATAAAAGTAGACCTATCATAGTTACAGCAGACTTCTCAACAGAGACTCTAAAAGCCAGAAAGGCCTGGCCAGATGTCTTGCAGACCCTAAGAGACCGCAGATGTCATCCCAGAATACTATAGCCTCCCAGGAGCCTGCTGGTCAGTACACACAATCATGACTCAGGGAGTGTAGAAGATTATAGGAAAGGCAGAAAGATGCAAAGGACAGATGTGGGAAGACTGCAGATCAATACCACACAAGCAGTGAGAGTATTTTCTCAGTGTCTTTAAAAGCAAGCCTCAGAAAGCATGACCAGTTCCAGGAAGTTAAAAAATGACCAGAAATGCTTACATGGCAAGTTTATGGTATACAGCATTTATGTTTGACTAGGCCCATTTCCTATAAGCTTGGACAGTTTCTCAAGGATGTGTGTGTTGTAACACACTTCTTAATTAAAAACAAAGACAGATGTCATTCATGATTAATCTTAGACAAGATGTCAGCCAAAGTTAACTCTAGATGTGCTCCCTACAATACCCAGCAAAACTTTTAATCAGCATAAATGGATAAAACAAGATATTTCATGACAAAACAAAATTTAAACAATGCAACAAACATTTTGCATCCTTGGACTTTAATATTGGTACTCCTAATACATGGAAGTTAATAATTTTGCTTACAGTATTACTGTCAAAAGTAGGACAGCAGTATTTCTAGTTGGTTCTTGGCCACAGAGAAAAATTCCATTTGTAAGCAATGACTATTGCAATCTTCTTAGAATCGATCAATTTGCATCAAATGATTCAAATATTTTCCTCGTGTCTCAAGTTAAAATACTACAAGATTTTCTACTATATTAAATCCAAGAATATTTGTTCAGCTTTATACAGTCTTACAAATAGAAACAAATCAATTGCGGCTATTTGCAAATTAGAAGTTCAGAGTTCAAAAATTGGTTACTTTTTACTGTAAAATTAATATTGAATAAATATAACTCTGACTTGGCTAGTTTAGAGCTACCACTAAATGACTGATGGAGAAGATCTATAAAGATTCCAGAAATTTTGAGGTGCCTGGAAATATAGTTCAGTGGCTGAGAGTAATGGCTGCTCTTCCTGAGGATTCAAATTTGAGTCCCAACACCTAAATATCAGTTCAAAACCCTCTGTAACTTCTGCTTCTGGAATTCTGATTCCGTCTTCTGGTCTTTCTGGGTATCTGGCAAACATGTAGCACAGAGACATGTATGTAGGCAACATACTTATATCCATAACATTAAAAAAAATTAAAAAGCCATAGAATCATTGAATGAAAATTCATTAAAAGTCTATGAACTATGCTTCACATAGCATGGAAATGGTATAAATAAAGCCCTATATGCACATGATTTAAGTTCTAACTGTTGCTCACTTATTATTAGAGTGCAATGCAAATGTAAACAACCAAAGCCAACATACCACTGTGTAGAGAGGGAGATTATCTACACGTGTGATGGCTCCCTCTGCCCTCTTCTTACTGAATACCTCATTGTTCTTGCTTCTACTGTTCTCAACCATTGTTCATGCTCAGAAAGTTTTAACTGTATGTTAATTTTTAAAATTCAGTGTTTGTGCCAAGATGTTTCTGCCCTAGATGTTTATGTCTATAAAATGTGTATGTGTATATATATATATATATATATATATATGATGAGTAAGTATTTATTGCTCATATCTTTTTTATTCTTTCTCTTTCTATTTCAGGTCACGCCTGCTTTTGACTGGCATATATAATGTGGAAACTATAGGAAGGAATCTTTCAAGAATGACTTTCTTCCAGCTCCATAGGACCCCTGCAAATACCTCTGAGCTGTTAGGAAATTTTTTTGATGCTTTTAAAGCTTAGCTTAATATTAGTGGAAGTGATCCATGCCAAATAACTCTCCAATGTTGCTCAAGCATTTCTTCTTTCTTTATGGTCATTTCTTTTTGTCTTAAGCTGTAACAAATGAAGAAGGCATTTTAAGGCATTTGTGTAGATTTCGGTATGTTTCCTGAGCCTTTTCATTACCAGTAGTGTTGCGGTATATTCTATAGGGGGTTTAAACTCCATAAGAACAGGGCACAAATCAGAAAGGAATAATCCAAACCCACCAGTCTGTTTGAATTATTCTAGTAGACAAAGTAGCCATTGGTTGAATTTCCTGTGAGATTAATAGAGTTACGTATATTTTTACTTAGGATCAATTACTTCTTTGATATAACACTCTCCAGTCCTCTCTCCTTATTGTTATCCAAAAATATAACCCTGAAATTTATACTTTTGTTTAGTTGTTAACTTATTGTTTTGCAAATGCATTAATTGAGCAATATGGTTATAATTATTTTCTTAGCCTTGTGAGACTTTGCTCTGTTGTCATCTGAAATAGGATCTGTAAGACAGATTCCTAATAACTGTGTAGGCTGAAGACACGTCAAGGCTTACCTTTGCTTCTGCAGCTATTATAATTGCTACCAGCATGATTGCTATTGATTTTAGTAAGTACTATTTTAAAACCTTCACACATGTTCTCTTTAATCCTCACAACACCCTTAACAGAACAATTGAAAGATAGCAGTACCGTCTTGCTTGATCAAGGAAGGTGAATGAGCAGATAGTTTTCAAAGCGGCAGGCAACTGTCACAGTGCAGGCAGGATTGCAGTTGATTTTATTGCTTGTACTTTATCATTGCTACATGGATCCTCTGTGCTCATGAAACGTGTGATAAATACACGTGCCTGTGTATTAATCATCAACGTAGACTCATAGATCCTCTGTCATAAAAGTGATGGAAAGGTATCCCCAAAGAGACATGAGTGTGACAGTGACAGGTATGAATGACATAAACACAACAAAAAACTACTTTGCATAGAGTACAGCATAAATATTGTGAATGGCTAGGATAGCTCACTTAACGCTCATGTAAGACTGTGGTATCACGGAGGTCGTGGATTTGTGAGCTGCTACTGGACATCAGACGAATGTTTTGTCAGGAAGACAAGGAAGAACAGTTCAAGATGGAGTCGTTATGTGTGAGAAGTATAAAGACACAAAGCTCAAAGATATCGCAAGAGATTTGTTATGGCTGCATATCGGAGTTTAAGGGCTGAAAGCAATAAGAAATGATAATAAAACAGTCTTAGGGGAGTTCACACAGCACGTAAAAGCATTTGAAAATTTTCTTTTAGATATTGGATTCTTGCTGAAGGTGCAAAGATCAACATCTGGGTTTGAATGCTGGATTTACTCAGAGTGGTTAATGTACTGATAGAAAGTGGAGTCTGTGTTCCTCAGGGTGGGTACTGTAAAGGACAGATGATTAGCCACTGCCCAAGGGCCTGCTATGACAATGAGACAACTAGACATAATATCTGATTCCTTATACCACGTGGAGGAGAATCACAAGTGTGTGTGTGTGTGTGTGTGTGTGTGTGTGTGTGTGTGTGTCGGGGGTACGGTATGGTAATTAATAGGGCTGTCCATAGTATCTTTCTCTTTTTTATTACAGGAGGAGTCCAGTATCTCCCTCTCATTGAACGTAAATACAGAGATTTTTGTCTTGTTTTGTGACATGTTCGATGCACTTTTTGGTGGGAGCACGTAGCTGCTATGATGGGACCCAAAAATGCTCTCTTCCCTAATGTTCATGTGGATATTAATATTGGTAGAAGTGTTGTCTTCTATTGAGTCTCACAGTGATTAGAATCTTTGCTATCAACTTCTATTAAGCATGTATTATGAAAGAGAGAGAAAATTCTTTTTGACAACCCACTGAGAATTCAGAAGCTATGACCAAAACACAGCGTGTGCCTTGGTGATATCTAGCTAACAGTCTAGCCCAGTGGTTCTGAGTCATTCTTTCCTAAGGCTGTGATGCTTTAACACAGTTCTTTGTGTTGTGTAACCCCCAAGCATAAAATTGCTCCATTGCTACATCATTACCGTAATTTTGCTACTTCTATGAATAGTAATGTAAATCTCTGATATGCAGGCTATCTGTCATGTGACTTCTGGGAAAGGGTCATTTGATCCCCAGAGGGTTTATGTCCCACATGTTAGAACCACTGTCTAGACTGTTGATCGGTTTTAAGGAATTGTGGTTGGAGCAGAGAATCTCTAGCTTGAGACTAAGGAAAAGGTGAATTAGAGGTGACTAATCTGTGACAGTGAACATGAGTGTTAAAACCTACAATGTTCAAGTGACCAATTCAGACTTGGAGTCTTAGTTTCCTTTCTATTGCAGTGGTAAAGTACCCTGGCACAAACAACTTAAGAGGGTTGGGGTTATTTTAGCTTTCAGTTTCACAGTGGATTTAACCTATTGTTGCAGAAACCACAGCAACAGGAGCATGAAACTAGATTGTCATATTACATTGTCTGCCCAGAAGCACAGAGAGAACAAGACATGGGACCAGGGTATACACCCTTATAACCTGCTCCAGCCTTATGCTTTCTCCAGCAAGGTTCTGTCTCCTAAAGGCTTCCTGACCTTCTCAAACAACACCATTAGTCTGGGACCAATTATTCCATCACTGAGCCTGTGGAGGACATTTCATATTCAAAGCACAATTCTTGGTATTCTTATTCTAAAGAAATATTCCTAATTATACTATTAAGCTGGAAGATTCTGAATCTACCAAAGGCTGGGTGGTATGCGATTCTCATGACTATCCAGTTGAATTAAATATGACTTCAAATGAAAAGATGAATCTGCCATGTCGTCTTGTGTGTAATGTAAGTTCAATAGATATTCATTGTTGTACTCATTTGGTTCTCTGTCTTTTATAAGAACAACTTGAGTAGTTGTTGTTCTTTATTTACTAAAAAGTTACAATTGTATACCCTTAACATGAGAGCAATATATGATTTACTATTGCAATTTACTTCACACAGAAGCACAAATGTGCTACGATTGCTCACATAATGTTAGTGAATGGCTTCATAGTTTCCATCTTAGAAAAGTACAAATACCAAGAATTTTCTTCACCTTACAATTTTATTTTATGTTGCTCCACTTGTATAGGCATCTATAGGATGCTTAAAATACAGCATTTTATTCTGTGACCTACGGAAACAATCACTTTCATAGTAATATGTTTTCGTGGTTGACTCTTGACTATGCAAGGATGATGGAGACAAAATGTGTCTTATTAAAACGTGAGTCTGCTGTATGTCTTTGAAATTTTATTATGACATGTACAAAAACACAGCTGCTGGTGTCTTTTGTGATATGATATATAGAAAAGATGACTAAGTGTTCTATCACATGTGGGTGAACACGGAGTAGAGGCATTGCAGATTTTGTAGTCTTGGAAACTACCAATGTAAATGTGCATTAAATATGAAAATCTGATTTATCACAGTTGTGAATGCAGTGATGGAGACAAATCCCTCTGGCATCAGATTCCAAAATTCCCTTGTCTGTCTTTTGTTGTTGTTGTTGCTGCTGCTGTTTGTTTGTTTTGACTTTAGTTTATTTTTTGGTTGTTCATTTTTCTTTGATTTTTGTGAAAGAAACTGATGAGAGAGTTCAAAACACTAGATTAGTTAATCATACTAGAATTCCTAAGAGACTAAGGAGCATTTGAGTTAAACTGATAAATTGGACACAATTCAGGAGTTCACAGAGTTTAAGCACTATAGTTATGTTAATATATAAGATTACCCTGGTACAGAATGCAATATGAATTAAGGAGATGTTTAGTGGTGTCCCAACAGGGTCTGTGGACTTAATGCCTGGGTGTATGTACATACAGTACATTCAGCACATTCAGAGGTCAGGCTACTTAAGATAGTAGTGTATAAGGTTTTCCTATTTTTATATGATGGATCATAAATTGGCTTATTAAAATGTTCTTCACAGAATGGGAAATTATGTACTTTTAGGAAAGGAAATGTGTTTCAAAGGCGTAAGGGGATATTTATATTTAAGTGACAATTAGATATCTTTGTAAAAGTAACATTTATTTGCCAGACGTAATTGTCATCTTGGAGACTTACTGCTGAATAAGCTCACCCTTTCTCAATCTTTCTGTATTCTGGCTGGCTGGTTCAACTCAGATGTGCTAGTTAAAACTCCTCTCCACAGAGCCAGATTCAATTTGGCTTTTCTCAGCTTCTCACTGAATTGCTCTGCTTTGGGAAACTGCCTCTGAACTCCACTACATCGCTTGAACACAACTGAACCACATTCACTGAACTGCCCAATACCATTAGGGATTAAAAGTGTATATACTAAGGGCCTGTCTGTATTCCAGCCAAATCATACTATAATCCAGAGCATGTATGCATTCTGGTCAATCATATAGACCTAGAAGCTCTTTGGATATGATAACTTGCCAGAACAGCCATGTTGATGGATTACATTTTCTCTACATATCTTGAAGAAGATAGAAAATGTTTGGCATGAATATTTTCATTCATATTTCTGACATAAAAAGAAGCCCAAGTTGTTCATTAAGAAAAGGAGAGGAACAGAGCAGTAAGGAAAATTAATATCAACCAGGTGAAACATTACATTGTTACTTCTGCTCAAAGGAGAATTTATGCTTTTCTGAATAGGGTTAAATAATGCATATTGCTTTATTTAGCCATTAATTCCTCTTATCAAAATCACTTTGAAGGTCTTTTAATGTATTTGATGAAAACTTCAGATTGTTCTGAGGCAGTTCCGGCAGTTCCACCTGCGTGACATGCAAGCATTCTGGAAAGGAACCTATGTCTTGTGAGAGGATAATGTATTACCACCATTGAAGACATAAAAACCAAAAGATCGCTAGTCTAGAGGCAAGATGAATGAGCAGCAGATGAGGCATTTTCAGGAAAGACAACATTACCACAGGAAATGGACTTTTTTTTTTTTAAGAAAAACTCATGTTTCTAGCAATGTCCGTCAATCCAGGGAAGCAGTCCCTGGCAGGTGCAGAGGATAAGGCTCCCATGAAGGTCGTTGTCTTTTGTAGCTTCTTCTTTCTCCTCCAAGTTTTAAATACGGGTGTGTTTGCTCTTGCTTTCCTTATTTGGTGTCACTAGTATATCTTGGCTCAATCACTGACTGAAATGATCACTTTTACTGTCAGCAAATTTACACTGGAAGCCACATCTTTCTTCTTGATTTTTATAGCTGAGCAACCATTGTGTTGCCAGACTTCTGTGTATCCTGAAAGTATCACGCACAAGTTCAATATGACTGAAATTAAACCCATCATTTACCATGCTACAAGACCTTCAATCTGTTTTGGTCTCAGTTCTGTGGAGAGAATTACTTTCTGCCCTATCATCCAAACCAGCTGCATAAGCTTATACTACTGTATAATCTTTACCGAGGAAGATTTCTAGAAGAAAATTATTGTGCACCCTTAACTCTATCATATCAGAGCAGAAGGCCCATGGTTTCCTTTAGACTTGTAGAAATCAAGTATCATCATCACGGTTTGCAATGCCTTTGTTTGATGTCTGTGGTAGACTTTTGTTGAGGTTGTAGAGTACCTGATAGACCGCTTTCCCTCCTTTGGCTCCCCGGTTTCATGGAATTCAGGTTACTATCACTTTGTGTGAGAACCTTGCTCTCTGTAACAAATATGAGACATGATTCGATGGCCATCTTATTTGCTCTTTTTTTTTTTTTTTTAAATTAAACTGATATTTTCTTAAGGTTAAATGTGTTTTATTATCTCTCTAGGGCCTCTCTGAGTCTTCTGGTGTTTAATGGTTAGATGACTGAAGGAGATCTATCATATTCCAGAAGATATATTTAAGAGGATAAAAAAGCATAACCCTTTCAGAGTTAGTTTAACATTTACTGCAAAGGTATAATTACAGATTTAATTCAATGAAAAATAAAATCACAAAGTTAAAAGATATTGCTTGAGTTTATTATTTTAGACATAGAGCAAGCTGAATAATTTAATTCAGTTAAATAACTGAGTAGGTAAAAACCTGTTAGAGCATGTGGAATTATGGTCCAGTTTAGGAACCTTATCGATAGTATAATACAGAATTTGACAGAAGCATGGGAAATGTAACATTTTATTTTTCCATTTAAATTTAAAGGACTAGGTGTGATTTATCAGTGAACTCAATCTTATCACCTGTTAGTAGCTAGTACATGTAGTAAAACATTTTTAACATATTATTCTACCAGCATAGATGATTGGGACTTCCAAATATGAAAATAGGAATCTTAATATGTGTATATGCATTGAAATAAGAGATTGGAAGATGTCTAACATTCATTTGCTCCCCATGCATCCTCATAACCATATCAAGATCAATTAAAATATGAAAATAAAATACAAAAAATGGTTTGGTTTTAAGTAATATTGATTTCATATTTCTCTTGCAGATATTTTAATGTTTCACTCTGAGTTGATATGATTGTTTTCATATGAATATATATGTATGTGCATTCTTGTGTTTGCATACATGTACATATGGTTGCCTATGGGTGAGTGTGCATAGCATATGACGTTGGACTTCATGGATAGTGCTCTTTTCAGTTGCTCTCTATCTAATCGTTTGAGCCAGGTTCTCTCACTGAACCTGGAGTTCACCGACTCAGCTAGACTCTGAACTCTGTGTCTTCATCCCCTCGCCAGTATTGGTGCAGGTGGCTGTCATTTCAGAACAGTGGGCTACATATGCAAGTAGCCATCACCCCACCCTGAACACCCTGGGCTATGGATATGGGTGGCCATCAATACTCCCAGTACTGAGTTAAAGATGCAGGTGGCTATTACAAGTTTGCATCACAATTTGTAATAAAAGAATCTTAAACTCCAGAATTTTGATATTGAAATTCCCCCCAAAAAACAATGCCAGAAAAAATAATGCAATAATACATTAAAATATATTTGTTTAGGATTTTAGAAACAACAAAAACAAGATACTATATGCCATAGGCCACTTGAACAATAGAGTCTGACTGTATTACAGTTTTAAACATTTATATTTCAAACAAGCACTTGAGCATACTTAACAAGATGACAAGAGTATAATCTAGGAATAAGTGAACCATACACATCCAAAATCAAAAAGAAAACACATGAGTGCCTGTCACTGTGAGTGGAATTGTGACTGACTTAAACTACAGTTGTCTGAAACACCATGATACAGAAGTCCATGGACAAGATTGGTCATAAACTATGAAGGGTTGATGTCAAGGAGATGGAGTCTTGTGAAGTGTTACCTTCTACAAAAGCAGATAGATAAATAGAACATTTTTTTTTCATTTACTGAAGAAGTACAGTGTTACCATTTTTACATACAGTGCTTTCACACCAAGCCAGCCAGCATAGAGTACTATAGTCTAATAAATATATGGAAGCTTGCATAGGAAATGCTTAAATCCATTAGAACTCAATAAATGTCTTTACACAGCACTATCTTTAATATCAGAGATTATACAAATATATAGGGATATATAGGATAGCGCATTCTAAAACAAAATTTTGAGTATTGAAAGTTGTAGGAAAAAAGCTTAAGAGAAAAATAACAAAAAAAATTATATATGAGAATTACATTCCAGGCATAGGTCACTGATAAGTGCATGAACGTAATTTATAAAGCTAGTGGCTTTCAATACTATTAATTTTATTGTGAAATCTTTTGTCACCACAAAGAGCTGCTTCATCTTTCATGGTTTTGTTCAGTTGACACACTTTTATGTTCTCACAGTCTTTCACTTTTGAAATTCACCTATGATTCAATTTATACTGACAGAAGCATTCCTTATTAAAATTTCTCATTTTCTTTTGCTTAATTTCGGGATGGCTTTGGGGTTTGGGTTCATCAAAATTCAATCTACATGCACTCCTATCCCAGACTTTGTGGGAAAAGATCCTGATGATGGAACTACATCACTGGATAGGTAACGTTTCCTTCCATTGGACATACATCATTTTCAAACCAGTCTTGACCTCACTGTGTCTTAAAGCAAATATGGCTTTAGAGTACTATTTATATAATTTGAAAGATCAAACATATTCTTGGGGTTATTGTTGAATTTCTAGATAAACTTTATGACTGCTTTGTTTAAGAAGACATTTAATGAGTGCAAGCCAGAATCCCAAGGAATATGATCCCTATCATAACTCTATGTTAAAATCCGAGATTATAAAAATCCCTATTGTCTAAATCCCCCGAATCACAATAACTAAAGATGAAAATCCCAAATCCAGAAATCCGCTGTGTCCCCAGACTACAATTGGTTCTATAAACAAGCCAGGGTGCGTATGATGACTAGGAAGTCAGACAGTGGGAAAGAAATAAGTCAAGCAGGATAAAGCTAAGACAACTTCATCCTAAAATGTGTCATTTTCTATGTTCTCAGCATCTTCATTCCTAATGGTGAAATAATTTGCTACAGTTCCCCATATTGTGGTGACAATCATATAATTACTTTTGTTGCTACTTCATGACTGTAATTTTGGTACTATTATGAATTATAATGTACATATGCTTGGAGATTTGTGGAAGAGGTCTCAACACACAGGTTGAGAACTACTGATCTAGGGTCTATATACTTTAACATATGAATAATGTCTAGTAAAGAAAATGAATTAATGTTTAATTCCAAGGATGTGTGCTATCTTGCAACCAACCTGAAGATGATTCTTTAGTCTCTGAAGTATCACAGGTGTATTCTGTTTAGGTATAAGTAGCAAAACTGAGGAAGGCTTTGTGAGAAAAATTTTTAAGTGCTTTCTGATTAGACATACATACAATTTAAAAATACAAAATCTTGTGGCGCCTTTGCAGGGATAGGGCCTTGTAGAAACGCATGGCTTCCTCTCTTGGACTCTCTCCACATCTACCTCATGGAGATAAGCGGCCCCTCTCCTTTGTTACTGGAGACACCATGGGAATAAACAGGAAAACAGTTGCAGACAGCTTGAGCTCAGTTGCACCTTCCAAATCCATCTGTGACACTGTCGGGTTCTTCGGGGAGTAATTTAGCAGGTGTGTAACTCTTCCATTGCTAATCCTTCGTAGCAAATTTAAGTAGGAAGAAAATGGGTGGCAGCTCTGCTATCATTGGGCTCACAGGGAATCTTGACAACTTGATAGATCTTCATGTTCCTTGTCCCAAAGCAGATACGCAATAGTACTTGCAACGGCATTTGTTCTCTGAATGATGGTCCCTGGCATAGACTTCACTTATTTATCATCGTCCCAGTGCTCCATGGCTACTGTTCTCTCCATGTAGACACACTGCGCTACAATTATACCTAAAAGCTGCAGCAGTACAAATGCATATTCATATATACACATATAGGATGGCGTATATGCTGTACATATCATGTTTTAAAAGGATGTCAGATTAAACTATACTATTTTGATTATATATAAAAGTAAATAGTAGCAGCCACACTAGTGCATTTTCTGTACCTTATAAAATCTCTAGGCTCAGTGTATGCAAAAGGAAGCATGGTCACGAAAATATAAATCTATAACTTTAGTTTGAATGCATTTTCTAAATTATGAAGTGATAAGATTGGACAATAATTATTTCAAATTCATTGTCTGGTATAAATTAAGTAAGTACTTTTTATGTTCTTAGGTTTATTGAAAATGTGGCGTAACAGATTAAACAGCTCCACACGGTGCTTTGAAATTCATCACAACTGTAGGCTGAGTGACCTGTGGTTGGAGAGACTGACAAAGTCTAGACACTTTAGCATTTCCTTGGTGTCAGGGTCTACCTCAGTGATATCCTGATCTAGGGTTCAGACCTTAGGGACATAATTATCTCTCCTCTCTTTCTCTTCTTTCTGCAACTTGTTGGGGATACCTCTCACAGGACCTTTCTGAATCCACTTTCTCAGATGCCTGACACTGCCGGCTATCTTGTGAAGTTTCTTGCTAGGAAATCATGGCGATCTCCTCGCATACATGCTTGTTGATGCGAAAGTAATTACCAGGCACGTGTGTAGTACTTCTTGATGTGACCTTCTTCAGCCTGTGCCGGTGGGTCTCGGTAAAGGAGTAGAAATTGCTTCTGGACCTGAGAGTGTTTGATGCCCCAGTGTAGGGGAATGCTAGGGAGGGAAGATGGGAGTGGGTGCGTGGGTGGGGGAACACCGTCATAGAGGCAGGGGGAGGGGGGATGGAATAGGGGGGTTCCAAAGGGGAAAACATTTGGAATATAAATAAATTAAGGAAAATTTTCCTCTGACATCTCTTTATGAATTGGTTTGGCGTTTTTCTTTGTGAAGAGTTGTATCTACATCATATGTTTGAGCCCACGGCTTTTCATGACTGCTTGCAGGAGGAAACTGGAATCACTGTGACAATTTTAATGCTGACAGAAAGGAATGTAAGTGTATCCAAAGGCTGGGCTGGAAGAGGAACAAATCTGGATTCTGATTTCAACGGGCTTTCTGAAGCTCCTGGAAAAAGGTGATTGTGATAACCATTGTTGAAAGTTTAATGCCGTGACAAACTGGGAGATTGTGTGAGAATTTCCTGTGTGCACCATAATTTTTGAGAGGGCTTCGGAAGCACAGAATCAGGCTCATTTGAGGGTGAGCAAACAGAAGGACAGAGGATTTCAAAGTGATAGCACCTTTGCTAAACCGTGCTCCTACATCATAAAACTTTTTGTTTCATGTTAATATTTAAATTGTCAAAAGTAGATGTACAACCAAGGGCAGTGTTTCCTCTGTCTTGAGCTTCTGCCAGGAACTAATAGGGTCGGCCCCACAAGTCCCTCCCCAACACATAGAAATCATTAGGTCATAAAATCAAATCAAAAGATACGAGATCGGGACTTGTGAGGAGGAGAAAGGGCTGACACGGATACAAGGGAGAACAGAGAGGATGATAAAGGAAGGTAATCAGAATGCACTGTACACATACATGAAATTACCAAGGAATAAATCCATTCTGAGAAAAACTTAATGCATTAAAATCTGTTAATGAAATGCCATACAGAGATGAGAAGATCTTAGTTTTTAAGACAAGTCATTTTTATCTTACTCTGATTTGATGTGTCAGAAGAAATATGAAAATTTATTGTACCCTGACAAAAAGGAATTAATTATTGGGCTACAAACTCTACAGACAGTCAATGGAATGACAACAGAAAGACATAGGGTGGGGTAGAACCCCATTCAGGAGGAAGACAGTAAAAGGTGTGTTTTCCATGACTACAGATAAGGGTGCTTATTTATATTTACGTGCTTGTGCTTAAAATCGCCCCTGTGAAAATCGATGATGGTGGCTTCAGCTATAAAAGCCTGTGGAAGAGAATGCACTTTAAATTTTACTCAGTGATGTTACAAGTGATTGGATACTCTTAGACACTCTTTTAAGAAGATTTATGGTAATAAGTATTCCTCACAAAGCCTGTAATTCTCGGGAACAAAAAGTGATTCTGCATTCATTGTATATGATTAATGACTCCCACCTAATGAGGAAAAACATTTGCAGGACTAATCTACAATTGTAAGTGAAAATGAACTTTATAAAGAGATTTTTCTTGTTAGTGTCAACAAAAGAAAAGAAATTTGCTTATGGAAGATATTTGCAAGTATTTGCATCAACTCACAAGAAACATTACACTCAGCAATAAGACATTCTGTTAATTTGTATCATAATTAAGAATTCCTATCCTGTAATATATTACAACTTTAAGCCTACTTCATAAAATTTAGTAGATTTTCTTGATGCCTGACATATGATATGAAGATATGATATAAGTGGATGGGCTTTCTCAACCCCAATAATCAAAGTAAAAATATCATTAAAATCAATCATTTTTCCTTGAAAGAAGAAAAGAAAATACGCTGTAGTGAGTTTTTTCTCAGTTATTTGAAAAATTAATTTTATTATGATTAATTGCATGCATGTGAGTGAGTCACCGGTGACAGTAAGTGTACTGTGAATGCAAGTGTCAGAGAAGGCTAGAGGCTTCCAATCTCTCCGGAAGTTGAGTTACACATTTGTTGAGAGCTGTCCATCAGGAATGCTAGGAAACACACCCTGGTCCTCTGCAAGAGCAGGAAGTGTTCTTAATCACTGGGTTATTTTTCCAGTCCCTGTAATATTTTCAAAACAGACAAGTTTCAGTGCTTATTTTTAGTTCTAGCACACCTTTGTCAGGTGTCTATGAATGCTTGGGTATGTTGTCTGCTTATTTTCTAGACATTACACTTTGGTTACCATAATTATATATCATTCTATGAGGAAATTAGAACTAGTTCCTTTCTTAATGTTTTTATAATCTTGCACATACTAAGGCATATGCTTTTCTGTACATAGCCCAAAGAAGAACTTTGATTTTTCTTAGTTTTTTTATATTAACTTTCTGATACTAAGTTCATTTTAAACAATTTAAACAAGTTATAAGTTGTCTTTATCTTTGGACTTGTTTCTGTCTCATGAATCAACACTGACTTATATATTTTTCTTTTGATACAGCCAGACCACTTTTTAGGATGTGATGTAACCTGTATCCTGATTAATTTTTTAAAATCTGTATTGTTTTGCATGTCAAGAAGAAATAGACATCCTCAGTTAACCAATATCTGCTTCTGAACACAGCTTCTCACCTTGTCTTTCCCTGCTCTTTGTAGCTCACATCCCAAATGGTTTTCTCCTTCTTGAAACAGTATTTTCTATGGCTACAAATTGACATCTATTTTACTTATAGCTTTGAATAGATTAAATACCCTGTAGCAGTCAACAGAGGTTTCTTGGTTGTCTGACTGCAAACCCTTCACCTGCTATATCCTCTCTCTTTAGCTCATTATTCATTCTTTGAGTGTGACCTCTCACCTATATTCAATTATCATTACCCCTGAGTACTAAGATCATGCTCTCTCTCATGGAGTGAGAAGTGTCATGGCTCACTGTCATCCCAATTTAAACTCAAAGAAACCTCAACTAGTTACATCTCCATTAACTCCAATACTGCTTACATAATCCTAATTGAAGGAATGATGATTCTTCTATGAGAATATGATCATGTGGAGTCTCTCTCCCAATTCTCAGACATAAGCACACCAACAACATGTTTTAAGTAAAGCACTGCACAACAAAGCCACACAGACAGGCTCAGATTCTGTTTTCTCTACCTACAGGACTTATGATGTGAATTTTTGATGCCCAGAAATGGAATGTTCTCAATCCAAGTTCTCATACAAAATTTTCAGAAATCAGAAAAGGAATCAAAGGTAGAGAAATCTTGTTCCAAAGATGTAGGAGAAGCTATCACAATAGAGACAGTATATCTTCAGAGATGGCAGGAAGTACGTATAGACTAGGAGTTCAGTTTTTGAAGGGTATTTTGTTTTGTTTTGTTTCGCTTTTGTTGTTGTTGTTGTTTTTCCTTTTCATTGAGAAACAAACCTGTAAGGTGTTCCAGCAACTGTGACCCAAGTGTATGACATTTCATCTTTAATTGTCTTCACTTCCACTTTGCCACAGGACAGAATGTTGAGGGGATGGCAAGCAGAAGGCATAGAAGACAGCAGTTTCTCTGGTGGAATTAGATAATAGAATACAAAGCTAGATACCATTTCTTGAACTTGTGTGAGATGAATCAGAGAGCTTCTATGAAATCTCTGAGTAAGACAAATATCTTTTTACCTCCAAATGACCATGGTTTCAGAATAAGTAAAAAATAGGAAGCCAAATTCAATACTAGAAGTGTTAGAAACCTTGGAGGATGTCCATAACTTGCTTTGTTATATATGTGATGTTGAAAATAAAATAAGGACCGAGGCACCCATACTTTGGTCTTCCTTCTTCTTGTGAATTGTATCTTGGGTGTTCTGAGGTTTTGGGCTAATATCCACTTATCAGTGATTGCATACTATGTGTGCTCTTTTGTGATTGGGTTACCTCACTCAGGATGATATTTTCTAGTTCCATCCATTTGCCTAAGAATTTCATGAATTCATTGTTTTTTAAAAGCTAAGTAGTACTCCATTGTGTAAATGTACCACATTTTCTGTATCCATTCCTCAGTTGAAGAACATTTGGGTTATTCCAAACTTCTGGCTATTATAAATAAGGCTGCTGTGAACATAGTGGAGCATGTGTCCTGTTGTATGTTGGAGAATCTTTTGGGTATATGCCCAGGACTGGTATAGCTGGATCCTCAGGTAATACTATGTCCAATTTTCTGAGGAACCACAAGAGGGTCCTTCTTAAAAGGGGTAACAAAATACTCATGGGATCAAATACAAAGACAAAGTGTGGAGCAGGGACTGAAGGAAAGGCCATTCAGAGACTGCCCCACCTGGGGATCCATACCATATATAACCACCAAACGCACACACTATTGTGGATGCGTGTGTGCTGACAGGAGCCTGATATAGTTGTCTCCTGAGAGGCTCTGCCAGAGATTGACATATACAGAGGCAACCATTGGACTGAGCACGGGGTCCACAATGGAGGAGTTAGAGAAAGGACTGTAGGAGCTGAAGGGGTTTGCAACCCTGTAGGAAGAACAACAATATCAACCAACCAGAGTTCCCAGGATCTTAACCACCAACCAAGGAGCACACATGGCTCCAGCAGCATATGTAGCAGAGGATGGCTTTGTCTGTCATCGATGGGAGGAGAGGCCCTTGGTTCCCGTGTAGGCTCAATACTCCAGTGTATGGGAATGGGAGTGGGTGGGTGGGTGGGGACACACCCTCATAGAAGCAGGGGGAGGGGATGGAATAGGGGGTTTCTGGACGTGGGAAATCGGGAAAGGGGATAACATTTGAAATGTAAATAAAGATAATATCCAATAAAAATATAGAAAGTAAGAAAGAAGGGAGGCTGTAAGGAAAGAATAGTTCTAGCAAAAATAAACATACATGTGTATGCCTTTAAAAAAAGGAAATAAAGTAAAAATCCATAATTTGGGCATTCATAGTTTGCTCATGATGTTACTTGCCCTGATGTTTCTTAATATCCAGGCATGATACTTTGGAAAGGAAAAGATCTGTGTACTCTTTTATTATAATTATTAAGACAAAGACTGATATTCTGCTTCACCGAAAATATTCTGTTGGGTTAGTCTCTGTCTCATGTAAGAAAATCGTGGAAAAGAGATGGTCTTCCTTTCATCCTCCTAAAATGGGCTACTGTTTTTGGTCATTAAACATTTGTCAAGTTTATTGCCAGTAAGTCATTAGAAAGAATTAAATGCTAGCTACGGTATATGTACTTTCTGACACGCACTGTATGGTTTCCAGTCTGCTGTAAGGCTTGAGTAGAATGACTTCAGGGAATTAGTTAAATAAAGGGAGGAAAGCACCTGGCAAGATGGAGCATATACCGGTAATCTGCACCCTGTTAAGCACGTGCTGATGAGTTAACAAGTCTTAATGGAACTTCTTTTCAGGTAATAAAGTAGTTTAAGCAATAAAAATGCTACTGGTTAGTTGACAAGGATCTTTAGACCAGCAAACTTCCATGAAATCAGGACATCAAGTGGCAGTTCATTTCACCGTATTACTCTTCACAAAAAGAGTAGCTAATCACTCCTAAAGCATGTTAGCCTTCTGGAGAACAGTTCCCAGGGGAAATGCTCAGTACCCTCCTCTTCATAGTAGTATTAGTTTTGCTTGCTTTACTTTTGCCATCGTTATTTTGGAAGTTTCTCAACTGTATTCCAGGGATTTCATAGTCATTTTTAATTGTCTTGATGTATGTGTGTGTGTGTGTGTGTGTGTGTGTGTGTGTATATGTCTTGATATATATGTGTGTGTGTGTATGTGTATATATATATCTTGATAGCATCTACACTATTCTTTCTCTCCAATGCTGCCTGCTATCCCTCCAAAATTTCAACATTTTTCAAGATTAGGATGAAATAGAATTACAAACAACAAGGGCACATGAGTTTTTTTTAACCTATTTACTTTACATCCCACTCACTACCCTCTCCCGGTCAGCACCTCCCACAATATTTACCCCATATCCCCCTCACTTTCTCCTCTGTGCATGTGAGGCCTCCCAAGGTATCTCCTCCATCCTAGCACTCCAAGTCTCTGTGAGACTATGTGTTTCCTTTCCCACAGAGACCAAAAAGGCAGCCCAGCTAGAAGAACATATCCCACACACAGCCAACATCTTTTGGGATAGCCCCAGCTGCAGTTGTTTGGGATTCACATGAAGACCAAGTTGCAAATCTGATATATATATATATGTGTGTGTGTGTGTGTGTGTGTGTGTGTGTGTGTGTGTGTGTGTGTGTGTGTGTGTGTGTGTGTGTGTGTGTGTGTGTGTGTGTGTGTGTGTGTGTGTGATTTGGTTGGTGGTTCTGTTTTAAATGTTAATAGCGAGTTGTTTGTATATGTAACGTCAGTGAGTGAAACTTTAGTGAATAAAGGTATTAGTAAATTTTTTCAATGCACAGCTCTAGACACATTTTGTGGAAGCAAACTCTGTATTTCCATTACAAGGCTTTGACAAGGCAGCAGAACCACTGTCACCGTGGGAGGTGAGGTGGAGATATAAGATTTATGCATTAGAAGTATTGAGTGAGAGATTTGTGGTTGAAGAAGGCATAACACATTCAATATTGATTTTAGAAATGTCTGTATTATTAGGTTGACATTATTCAGTAGTAGAAATAACACTCTTAAATTTAAGGGTTCATTTTGTGATAGAGTTCTTTTGAAAAGAATGACCATCCTGAAGTTTATAGGTAATACAACTTGGGAGTGAACACTACCACCCACTGAATGGTGTAGAGTGAGAATCGGCATTGGAGAGAGGAGCAGTTCATAGGATGTGGGGAAGAAGGAACACATCATTCTTGAGAGAGAAATGAGTCATGATTTTCTGATACAGGTCACATAGAATAAAACATCAGTGCTTGAGAATCAAACAATATATTGCAGATAAATATGATTATTCTATCTGACTTGGTTTCTTCTTTTTTGTTTGATCTTGCTCATCAGCAGTAGAGTATACTCCCATTGTAGAAGAAAAAAACATTGCTCTGTCTCCTCTTCTCATTCTCAAGAATTAACATTTACAGCTGATTATTCTGTGCTTGGGTCACAGAACAGAGAGCCCCAGATGTTGGCAAGATGGATCGTGAAAATGAGAATCAACTTTGATGATGAGATGAGTTGGCAGAATGTAGAAGGGATTGAGTCCTCATTGCTGTGGGCTTAAAGATCTTTCCAGTATAGTGCTTCAGTCTTGGCCTCCTGTCTTTCAATATTTCTCAGTGGTAAAATAATGATAGAAATATAAAGAAGTACTATGTGGTGCTCGGCAAATGCATGATTTATTGCTACTATAACATTTATCTAGCTTATCACTTTCTTGGGATTTCTTAGAGATTTGGGTAAATTTAAGATTTCCCCAAAGCTTTATAATAAGTGTATCTGAAACACCAAGAGAACATGTAAAAACCTCTCCCATTTAATATCATCTTGACATTTCACTTGTAATGTGAAAGAGATAAAAGGATTGACATTTAATTCTCCATTTTTATATCTTTTACTTTGTTAAACATCCCGATTTTAACTAGCAGTTTTCTCTATACCGTGTAACACTGTGCTGTGTTTCACAGAACTAAATGGTTTTTAAAGTTTGTGTTGAGGGACATTTTGAGTTTTACTTTTGGTTTGTATAGACACTTTGTGACTCTTTAGCGTGATTGTCGGTTACAGATAAGAAGTAATGGACTTGCTGGTTGTTCCCCATATTTTAATGAGAACCTGTGTAGCCTTAGAAGTTTTAGAACGTCTCACATGGTTTTGAACTAATAAATATTTTAAGGTTCCCTTTGAGATATTTTTCAAGCATTATGTCAGCAGAATTCAGTTTAGACAGATCTTTTAAAAAAATTTCTAACATATATTTTGCTTTTTATAAACTTACAAATAGATATTTACTAAATATTTAATAAACACTTTTAAGGGATTCAAAAGGTGTAATGTAAAATGGTTTGCAAGCTCTACATTTTGGCTGTGTGTAATTGCTACCCATATTATGCAAAGACCAAAGTATAATACCTCATTTTATTTTTCCCCTGGTCTTATTTTATAAGTATTCAGACAGAAAGGGTTGACAGTTTGAAATATCTTAGCAAAGAGTTAAAAAAACAAAAGAAAAAAAGATATCTGACTTTTTCAGGGATCACACTTTGAATGCCACTTCTCTAGATTTCATAGAAAGAAAAAAATCTACAAATGGAAACCCCAGCCATTTTTTTGAACATGAACTTGACTTTATTGCAAGCTGTTTTATTATTATCATTATTATAAGAAACACTACTTAACAGCCATACATGGATAGTACGCAAAAAATAGTGTTGGGTTACAGTTATAACATCAAAGAGGAGAATTGGTATGTTTAATTTAGGTTTTTTAAATGTATTTCCATATTGTATGTGGTTTAATATTGTTTTTGAAATATCATAATTTTATTTTATTCAGATAAGGTACAGATTGTATAAACATATTACATTATCTACTTTTATTGTTTATAGTTTCAAAAGACGTTCATGAAGATGCTTAGAGACTCAATGGTTGGCATTCTGTTAAGGCAGAGGAGAGCTTAGGACAAGAGAAGGAAAACCTTTCAAAAGTGTGCCTCTGTGACTCTGTTACATCCTGATTCAGTTCAAGCACAAATGTTTGAAATTATTTCTTTTGCAAAAATATGAATTCTGTTTTTGATTATATTTAATCTTTCTTTTTAATTTACACTCTAGATTTTCTTCCCCTCCTGGTCCACCCTCTGACTGTTTTCCATCCCATTCCTCTTTCCCACTGCCATGTCTCCACGAGGACCTCCCACCCCACCTGACCTCTAAACTCCCAGGGGCCTCCAGTCTCTTGAGCGTTATGTGCATCATCTCTGACTGAACCCAGGTCCACAGTCCTCTGCTGTATATGAGTTGGGGGCCTCATATCAGCTGGTGTACGCTGCCTGGTTGGTGGTCAAGTGTCTGAGAAATCTCAGAGGTACAGGTAAATTGAGACTGCTGGTCCTCCTACAGGGTCTTCCTCCTCCTCAGCTTCTCCATAGCCTCAGTAATATTGTCAAGCCTTGGGACCTCCCCTTGAGCTGGATCCTACTTTGAATCTGTCCCTGGACCTTTTTTCCCTCAGGCTCCTCTCCATTTCCGTCCCTGTATTCTTTCAGACAGGAACAATTATGGGTCAGACTTTTGACTGTGGGATGGCAACACCATCCCTCACTTGATGTCCCATCTTTCTGCTGGAGGTTGGCTCTACACTTTCCCTCTTCCCACTGTAGGGCATTTCACCTAAGGTCCCTCCCTTTGAGCCCTAAGAGTCTTTCACTTTCTGGTTCTGCGGTACATTCTGGAGGGTACCCCACATCCTACCTCCTGAGGTTCTTTGCATAACTGAAAAATAATAACTGGTTCATTATTATTGGCCTAGTATAACAACTATGGTGAGCTACTTACACTAAGCATGAAATTCTGAGCATACAGGAAACAGTCATTCTGATAAACTATTTCAGTGCAATATTTAACAGAATAGAAATCGCTGCAAAATGCAAAAGCAAAATTATAGACACTTTGAATATAGATGTATAGGATATGGCACAGTAAAATCCTGTGTCTTAAACTGAAAATACAATGAAATTGAAATGTTCCAGAAAGCTCTTATTTAAGAATAGGACAAGCCTGAGGGCAAACAATCCTGCAAGTGCCCTATGGTCCTTGGATTCCCAGCATTTATGTGATCCTTGTTTACTACTATATGTAATCTCTATTCTCCACGTGTACCAGAAGGAAATTACCAAAGTGCTGGACCATAGAGTTTAAATAACAACATTGTAGATCACAAGCTAAGCAGGACTTTGACACTTCCTCTATATACAGAAATACCTGTATTTAATGTTATAACTGCTTTGTGAAACTGAGGAAAGGTACCAATATAAAGCCAGTAGAAATAAATAATTATAAATCAATAAATCAAGGAAATAAAAAATATGCTCATTTCCTTGTAGATTTTCCTACTTTCAGATCCAAAAATCAAACTGAGCTCAGAAGGAATATGACTCCTGTGATTGGTGTCTTCTGTTCCCCCGATGGGAATGGTGACAAGCTAATTGATGGTTTTGACATAAATACAGCAAAAGCAGTTTATATATATTTGTAAAATATTTTAGTAGAATAAAATCCTTTTGATGCCTTTAATAACTAGCATAAATATTTATGAAGATAAAAATTAAAAATAATGATTGCTATTTTTCATGTAGATCTTATTAGTTTGTCAGATAAAATAAAATAATTCATCATCTATTTGACATGTATACATAAAAGGAAGGTAATGCAGGAACATTGTCATAATTTAAGCATTGATCTATTCATAAATTAAAGGGATGCTCTCAAAATATAAATAAAGGAATCATATTATAGTACAGTAAACAGATGTTGGAGATTAACAATCCCAGTCATAAAAGTAAGAATGTGAAACACCGAAGAAAAAATCATGCAAGGTGTTTCTGTTGTAAACAATTCCACAATTTGATCTTGTGAAATGAATAATTTGTGTATCTCCTTTATCTCCACAGTGGGAAGACAATCAGAGCTGGGTGTTGACAGAGAGACCGACCAATTCCACATCAGAAACAGCCTGTCCTGCACTGTGCTGTGTGAACCTTCCCACTAGTTATTCCTCCTGAACTGTAAATGGCAAAATGCAAAATTAATGCCTCATGTGAGCAGACAGGGGTTGTGTGAAACATGTTTCAAAGCTGCTCATGGCGTTATCCTCAAGTTTCAAGGAATGGTATATGAAGCACATAGAATTAAGTTATCAGCTTTAACAAGATTAAATTGAGTTAGAAGATTGACAAGATCTGAACAGCCACTATGTGACTACAAGGACTTAGGTAATTATAGATAGCCTTCAAAGTTCATTGGGTAGGTAGAGCTTAATAAGGCATACTGAGGAGCAAAAGACAAAATGAGACATGAAAATTCAGCAGCCACTTTTACAAAGGAAGAAATGGGGAGGCAGGGGGGGAGAGAGAGAGAAGGAAAAAAAGAATCTAAAATCAACCTCTGCAAGTAAGACTAGTGGTTCAACATGGGGAACTAGGAGCTCATTATTGTGTAAGAAATTCATGTGGACCTTTGAAAATGGCCTGGCACAATTAATAATTGTTAAAATAAAGATCTTGTTTCCAAGACGATAGGCAGCAAATTCAGTAATTTTACCTACTGCAAGAAAGCAAGGTTTATGTTTGAAAAGGTTCTCTATTGTAAGTTACAGGGGACTCAAGCTTGTCATTGTTAGGCTAAAGTAGGAAAAAAATTAGTTCAAAACCAGCCTGTACAACCTAAAACATTCCTTCAAATGTAGGTATATTCACATAGCTGAACATCTGTTAATGTCAGAAGAATTGCACATTTAATTTACAATTAATAGAACAGACACACTCAGATTATGGCCATTGATGAAGGCAGATATGTACTTACAATTTAAGTTGTGACACTGTTTCATTGAGCCATGATAGCATATTATAAAACATACATGTGTGTCTATTTTGAGAACTAATTTATTAAAGAAATAGAAATTATGTATATTTCTTGGAGAAAAATAATTTCTTTACCACTCTCCAGAAGGCAGGATAACTATGGAAGCGGCTTCAAAGTCTAAACTTGATACTAGAAATCTGACATTTGAGGCTTAGTTCTCTAACAGACTGCTGTGATCCAGAATGGAAGCCTTGTAAGAATTACACTGAAAAGAACAATACCTCCACTGTCAATTTTTGTATTCTGTACATTAAATTAATGAGTCTGAAATAATTTGAAAGAATAAGGACACTTTATATATCACTTTCTAAAGATGCAGATATAACCAACCATCAGACTGAGCCTGGGGACCCCAGTGGAAGAGCTAGGGGAAGGACTGAAGGAGCTGAAGGGGACTGCAAGCCCACAGGACAACAATATCAACTAACTGGACCACTCAGAGCTCTTAGGGAATAAACCACAACCAAAGAGTCCATGGAGGGACCCATGGCTCTAGCCACGTATGTAGCAGAGGATGGCCTTATCTGTCATCAGCGGGAGGGGAGGCCCTCGGTCCTGTGAAGGCTTGTTGCTCCAGCTAGAACAGTGAGGTGGGAGTGGGTGAGTGGGTGGAAGAGCACACTCACAGAGGCAGGGGAGGGGGCAGAGGGGGGATGGGGCAATTTGTGGAAGGGTAACCTGGAAGGGGGATATCATTTGAAATGTAAACGAATGAAATGATTAATAAAATAAATAAATAAATAGAAAGAAAGATTGAATAATTGCCTCGGTTACTTTTCTGACAAAAAGCAACTTCTAGGAGAAGGATTTATTTAGGCTCACAGTTCTGGCAGCACCGTTTATGGCAGGATTATCTTCACAACAGGAGTTTCAATAACTGATCACTTAACTGTTTCTCTTAATGTCAATTCCTACAGAGCATTGAAACTCAGACTCTGAAATGTATTACTTGAAAGTTAGAAGCCATCTAGGAAAATCGAGAGAAGAAATCATGAGATAGCTTGGGCAAATGTAAGTAGAAGTCAGTAATATGGAACGTGTTGTAAGAAAAAAAAATGATTTAACCTAAAATTGTACCATGTGTACAACATTTTCAAACCTGTGATTTTTTTCTTCTCCTTCTTTTCCCCTCTTCTACCACCCCCCTCTCTCTCACAGTACCTTTTTTTGCCACAAAAGCAAAACTTTGAAGAAGAGTAATAAAAGAAATATGAAAAGGAGAGAGAAATTTATTCTTTTTCAATTAGACCAGTTTCTAGTAAGACTTTCCTAACTTAAGCGTGCATGTCTGTGAAGAAAAAGTTTAGAAATTTTAAATTGGATTTTTCACTGAACCCATTGGATGTAAAGGACCTAGGATATGACATGATGGAATTTTTAATCCTATTTTTTAAAATATTCTTTAAAAAAATTATTAACCGTTCCCGTTGTTTACATCCCAAATGATAACCCAGTTCTTGATTACCCTTCCACAACTCCCCCATCCTATCCACCCTTATCCCCGCCCCTTTGCCTCTATGAAGCTGCTCCTCCACCCACCAATCCACTTCCACCCCACCGCTCCAGCATCCCCCTATGCTGGGGCATCAAACCTCCACAGGACCAAGGGCCTCCCCTTCCCACTGACGTCAGACAAGGCCATCCTCTGCTACATATGTATCTGGAGCTATAGATCGCTGTCTGTACACTCCTTGGTTGGTAGTCTAGTTTCTGGGAGCACTGGGTGGTCCGGCCTGCCGATGTTGTTCTTCCTATGGGGTTGCAATCTCCTCCGTTCCTCCAGTCCTTCCACCAGCTCCCCCATCAGGGGTCCCCGAGCTCAGTCTGATGGTTGGCTCCAAGCGTCCACATCTGCATTGGTCAGTTGCTGGCAGAACCTCTCAAGTAACAGCCACACCAGGTTCCTGTCAGCAAGTGCCTCTTGGCAACAGCAACAGTGTTAGGGTTTGGTGTTTGCAGACAGGATGGATCTCCAGGTGGGGCAGTCCCTGGATGGCCCTTCCTTCAGTCTCTGCTCCATTTTTTGGCCCTGTCTTTCCTTTGGACATGAACATTTTATTTCTACTATTTTAATAGTCAGCCAAGCTAATAAAATGCTTGTGCATGGATATTCTTGAGAAGTCTTGACGAAGGCAGAGGAGGGATAGGATGTCAGAAATGAGTCTCGGGTCCCACCAACATGTTCAGAGTTAAACCCACAATATTTGTGACGACAGAGGGGATAGTTGGACATTGATGAGAGACAGTGGTCAAGGCAAAACGGCACAAAGAGCAATTTTATCATCTTAGAACCTTTTAAAAAAATATAATTGTATTTGATCTGTTTATCAGTAACACCAGTCGGGGAGCAAATAATGAAATCATAGCTGGGACAAATATTTTCATCTTCTTTGAAGCTGCCATTTCAAGAGCTACAGTGCCCATGTGTGTGAAATTAATAAACAGGAATCTTCAATGAGAAAAACAATCCTACTAGGAGATTTAGGAGATTAGAAAATTGAACATGCAAAATGTTTGGCTACGAATGCAAAGAAGATTAAGTGAAAATTACTTTTAAAAACTATGTTTACCTTTTTCTGCACTTGTTAGTGGCCCCTGAAAAAACTAGTTTAAATGCAGACAAGGCTGAAAAAAACTTATAAGTAGTATTAGTCATGATCTGTACATGATGGAACCATCATGTACAGATCATGTACATGTGTGTAGTGTGTTACATGATCATAGCTAATATGGAAATCATATAAATTACTTAGTTATTTACATGTTACTTGGGAGTTTTTGGAAAGGTTTATTAAAATTTCAATTCATCTTCTATTTTTTTACTTTGTTCTTTGAAAACTCTGTAATTGAGTATGATGTGTTTTGATTGAATCCATTCCCACTCCTTCCTTCCGACTCCTCCTTTATTACTTTACCCTTACAGATTCATGAACTCTTTTTTTAAATCTACACAGTTCCTTTGTGCTGTCTGTGTGCACGAGTATAGAGCCATCTCATAGTACATTTGCAGTTTATCTGGGGCAAAGGAGAGAAATACTCTGAAACTGTATTTTCTGCTCTCAAAGAGAATGTCAATACCTAAACTCATAGAGACCTGACTGCAGATATACTGTCTACAGAAGATCAAGCCAGCACAGAATTCTAGCAGGAATAGGGGAGCAGATCACAAAACTGAAGAGCTATTGGCAATTGATATTTTTTGGGGGAAGAGAGAGTCAGTTTACTTTTTAAATATTAAGATGTCTTTTGCTCTAAGCTTTCTAACTAATCAGCTATAGCATTAGATATTAATGACACAAATATTAAGTACATAAGCCAGTGAGAAGTTCAATCAAGCAAACTGAGTTTGTTTTAAGATAAAAGAGTTTAAGTTTCAGCTTGTTAAATGGACATTAATCTACTGAGTACTTTGCAGGTAATCAAACATCACTGTAGTATCTGTTACTACTCTGTTAGGCCCTGTAAAAGTAACTTTTATTTGCTTAATGTAATTGTCATCTCAGTGGCTTACTCCTGAATAAGCTCACTCCTTAGTTTTTTCTGATCTCTGGCTGGCTGGTTCAACTCAGCCACTCTGGTTCAAACTCCTCTCCAAACTGATTGGTTCAATCTGACTTCTCTTTGGTTCTTGTTGACTTCCTCTGCTTGGCCTCATAGTAACTCTAGGATTTTGTTCTCATCTTCTGGCTCCTTTTTATTCCTGGCCTCAACTGCCTCTACTGACCTGCAGTGAACTGCATGAACTCAACTCCACTGCACTGCACTCACACACAGACGCCCCCCTGACTTACTGACTCTCTTTTCCTGCAGTGCTCACTCTTAAGTTGCCTCGCTTTCCTGTCCGATCTTGTAAGAGTTAGATGTACCCTATCTCTGACTCATTCTGTCAATTCTTTCTCTTCCCTTCAATTAGACATCATTTTCAAACATACTTGGATTTTAATCTGGCTGGAATAGAGACACACCTTAGTACACACCTTTAATCCCAAACAATGTAGTTAATTTTGGTTTGTAGAAGGAAGCAAATGAATATTTCGAATCCAGTTAGTAATCATGCTGTTTTAGGAACATAGAGATGGTAGATTCTTCTCCAAGATCCATTTTATTCAGTAGCTCTGCGTAATAGTCTAGGTTTTCAGAACTGGACATTATTTGTCTTTATTGAAAGGGCCTCAAGTTCTACCCTAGATGTAGAACTATAGGCAAGTAAAGAGAGCTGACAGCAGAAGTAATAGAGTTTCCCAGAGAAGGACCCCTTCACCTACATTTGGTTGTTCAATACAAAGTGGTCAGACCTGTAGTCGCACATACACACACACACACACACACACACACACACACACACACACACACACACACTTACACACACACACGCGTGTGTGTTTAACATATAGCCAGAGTTAGGAACATTTATTACAAAAATTACACACACACAAACACACACACACACACACACACTATACATATATGTATATTTATATATATACACATACACACACATACAATAAAGAAACAGAGACGATGAGTTTGAGAGAGAAAAAGCAGAGAGATAGATTGGAAATGTTGAAGGAGTAAAGGAAGGGATAAAAATATGCAACTGTATTTTTTTTCCTTTTTTTAAAATTTTTTGATACTTTATTTACATTTCCAATGTTTCCCCCTTTCTAGGTCTCCTCTTTGAAGACCACCTATCCCTTCCTCCTCCCCCATCTCTATCAAGGAATTCCACCTCCCACCCACCCGCCTGCCCACTCCCATATTCCCACCTTGACATTCGCCTTTACTGGGGCCTCTCCTCCCCCGATGGCCAACAGGCCCTCCTCTGTCACATATGTGGTCCAAACCATGGGTCCCTCCATGTGTATTCTTTGGTTGGTGGTCCAGCCTCCAGGAGGACCTGGGGGGGGGGTCAGGCCAGTTGAAACTGTTGCTCCCTCCATGGGGCTGCAGACTCCCTTAGCTCCTTCAGTTTCTTCTCCAACTCCTCCATCTGGGACCTCACTCTCAGTCCAGCTGTTACTGTAAAGTGAAACTTGGGTATTCCAAACGTTTTGGCTAATATCCACTTATCAGTGAGTAAATACCATTTTCGTTCTTTTGTGACTGAGTTACCTCGCTCAGGATGATATTTTCAAGTTCCATCATTTGTCTGCAAATTTCATTAAATCATTGTTTTTAATAGCTGAGTAGTACTCCATTGTGTAAATGTACCACATTTTCTGTATCCATTCCTCTGATGAGGAACATCTGGGTTGTTTCCAGCTTCTGGCTATTATAAATATGGCGGCTATGAACATAGTGGAGCGTGTGTCTTTATTACATGTTGGAGCATCTTCTGGGTATATGCCCAGGAGTGGTATAGCTGGGTCCTTAGGTAGTATTATGTCCATTTTTCTGAGGGTCTGCC